>CM061751.1:200838220-201438220 GCA_030979885.1 Lolium multiflorum
CCTAACCCTACACCTAACCCTAACCAGTAGATCATGCACACCCTCGATCGTGTGATAATGGCTCTAGCTGCGGGTATATGTGCCAAAGGGTCCCAATCTTGGCTCTCCATGTGTATATGTCCTAAACAAACCTAAAAAGAATGAAAAGTTACATTGGTGCACCATCGCGCGGAGAAATCTAGGGGGTAGACCCGCCGGGCACACGTTCCGCTGTTTTGGGGGGAGGAGGGGGAGAACGACCGCCGGAGCACCGGAACCCCACCAAACCTTGCATGTGGACCTATGATATGTGTCAAAGTGTGGTGCAAGGTCTAATGGTGAACCTAGCCCTAAACCCTAAACCCTAAACCGGGGAGGCTTCGAGCACTAAACCCCTCTAAAACCCTAAACCCAACACATTAATACTTAACCATGCATCATAAACCCTAACCCTAAACCTAAACCCAAACCTATACCTAAACATAAATACTTACCTTTAACCTAAACCCTAGCCCTACCCCCAAACCCTAGCCCTAACCCTACACCTAACCCTAACCAAAAGAGATCATGCACACCCTCGATCGTGTGATAATGGCTCTAGTTATGTATATGTGCCAAAGGGTCCCAATCTTGGTTCTTCATGTGTATATGTCCTAACCAAACCTAAAAGAATGAAAAGTTACATTGGTGCACCCGCGCGGGAGAAATCTAGGGGGTAGACCCGCCGGGGCACACGCTTGGGGGGAGGAGGGGAGAACGACCGCCGGAGCACCGGAACCCCACCAAACCTTGCATGTGGACCTATGATATGTGTCAAAGTGTGGTGCAAGGTCTAATGGTGCAAAAGTAGCTCCCCTAAACCCTAAACCCTAAAACCTGGGAGGCTTCGAGCACTAAACCCCTCTAAAACCCTAAACCACGACGCCGGAGCTGCAGAACCATGCATCATAAACCCTAACCCTAACCCTAAACCCTAAACATATACCTAACCATAAATACTTACCTTTAACCTAAACCCTAGCCCTACCCCCTAAACCCTACACCTAACCCTAACCAGTAGATGAGGCACACCCTCGATCGTGTGATAATGGCTCTAGCTGCGGGTATATGTGCCAAAGGGTCCCAATCTGGTTCTCCATGTGTATATGTCCTAAACAAACCTAAAAGAATGAAAAGTTACATTGGTGCGCCCTCGCGCGGAGAAATCTAGGGGGGTAGACCCGCCGGGGCACACGTTCCGCTGTTTTGGGGGGAGGAGGGGGAGACCGCCGGAGCACCGGAACCCCACCAAACCTTGCATGTGGACCTATGATATGTGTAAAAGTGTGGTGCAAGGTCTAATGGTGCAAAAGTAGCTCCCCTAAACCCTAAACCCTAAACTCGGGAGGCTTCGAGCACTAAAACCCCTCTAAAACCCTAAACCACGACACCGGAGCTACAGAACCATGCATCATAAACCCTAACCCTAACCCTAAACCCTAAACCTATACCTAACCATAAATACTTACCTTTAACCTAAACCCTAGCCCTACCCCCTAAACCCTAGCCCTAACCCTACACCTAACCCTAACCAAGTAGATCAGGCACACCCTCGATCGTGTGATAATGGCTCTAGCTGTGGGTATATGTGCCAAAGGGTCCCAATCTTGGTTCTCCATGTGTATATGTCCTAAACAAACCTAAAAGAATGAAAAGTTACATTGGTGCACTCTCGCGCGGAGAAATCTGGGGGGTACCGGGGCACACGTTCCGCTGTTTTGGGGAAAGGAGGGGGAGAACGACCGCCGGAGCACCGGAACCCCACCAAACCTTGCATGTGGACCTATGATATGTGTCAAAGTGTGGTGCAAGGTCTAATGGTGCAAAAGTAGCTCCCCTAAACCCTAACCCCTAAACTGGGGACGCTTCGAGCACTAAACCCCTAAACCCTAAACCACGACACCGGAGCTGCAGAACCATGCATCATAAACCCTAACCCTAACCCTAAACCCTAAACCTATACCTAACCATAAATACTTACCTTTAACCTAAACCCTACCCCTACACCCTAAACCCTAGCCCTAACCCTACACCTAACCCTAACCAAAAGAGATCACACCCCCGATCGTGTGATAATGGCTCTAGCCGTTGTATATGTGCCAAAGGGTCCCAATCTTGTTCTCCATGTGTATATGTCCTAAACAAAACCTAAAAGAATGAAAAGTTACATTGGTGCACCCGCGGAGAAATCTAGGGGTAGACCCGCCGGGGCACACGTTCCATTGCTTTTAAAAAAGAGGAGGGGGAGAACGACCGCCGCCACCGGAACCCCACCAAACCTTGCATGTGGACCTATGATATGTGTCAAAGTGTGGTGCAAGGTCTAATGGTGCAAAAGTAGCTCCCCTAAACCCTAAACCCTAAACTCGGGAGGCTTCGAGCCCTAAACCCCTCTAAATCCCTAAACCACGACGCCGGAGCTGCAGAACCATGCATCATAAACCCTAACCATAACCCTAAACCCTAAACCTATACCTAACCATAAATACTTACCCTTTAACCTAAACCCTAGCCCTACCCCCTAAACCCTAGCCCTAACCCTACACCTAACCCTAACCAGTAGATCATGCACACCCTCGATCGTGTGATAATGGCTCTAGCTGCGGGTATATGTGCCAAAGGGTCCTAATCTTGGTTCTCCATGTGTATATGTCCTAAACAAACCTAAAAGAATGAAAGTTACATTGGTGCACTCGCTGAGAAATCTAGGGGTAGACTCCGCCGGGCACACTGCCCGCCGTTTTGGGGGAGGAGAGGGAGAACCCATCACGAGCACGAACCCCACCAAACCTTGCATGTGTGGACCTATGATATGTGTCAAAGTGTGGTGCAAGGTCTAATGGTGAAAAGTAGCTCCCAACCCTAAACCCTAAACTCGGGAGGCTTCGAAAACACTAAACCCTAAAACCCTAAACCACGACGCCCTTAACCATGCATCATAAACCCTACCCCCAACCCTAAACCCCAAACCTATACCTAACCATATAACTTTAACCTAAACCCTAGCCCTACCCCTAAACCCTAGCCCTAACCCTACACCTAACCCTAACCAGTAGATCAGGCACACCCTCGATCGTGTGATAATGGCTCTAGTTGCGGGTATATGTGCCAAAGGGTCCCAATCTTGGTTCTCCATGTGTATATGTCCTAAACAAACCTAAAAGAATGAAAAGTTGCATTGGTGCACCCTCGCCGGAGAAATCTATGGGGTAGACCCGCCTGGGCACACGTTCGCCGTTTTAAAAAAAGAGTGAGGGGGAGAACGACCGCCGAAGCACCGGAACCCCACCAAACCTTGCATGTGGACCTATGATATGTGTCAGGTGTGGTCTAATGGTGCAAAAGTAGCTCCCCTAAACCCCAAACCCTAAATCGGGAGGCTTTGAGCACTAAACCTCTAAAACCCTAAATCCTAACACATTAATACTTAACCATGCATCATAAACCCTAACCCTAACCCTAAACCCTAAACCTATACCTAACCATAAATACTTACCTTTTAACCTAAACCCTAGCCCTACCCCCTAAACCCTAGCCCTAACCCTACACCTAACCCTAACCAGTAGATCCGGCTCACCGTCGATCGTGTGATAATGGCTCGAGCTGCGGGTGTATGTGTCAAAGGGTCCCAATCTTGGTTCTCCATGTGTATATGTACTACACAAACCTAAAAGAATGAAAAAGTACATTGGTGCACCCTCGCGCGGAGAAATCTAGGGGGTAGACCCGCCGGGGCACACGTTCCGCTGTTTTGGGGGAGGAGGGGGAGAACGACCGCCGGAGCACCGGAACCCCACCAAACCTTGCATGTGGACCTATGATATGTGTCAAAGTGTGGTGCAAGGTCTAATGGTGCAAAAGTAGCTCCCCAAACCCTAGACCCTAGCCCTAACCCTACGCCGAACCCTAACTAGAGATCAGGCACACCCTCGATCGTGTGATAATGGCTCTAGCTGCGGGTATATGTGCCAAAGGGTCTCAATCTTGGTTCTCCATGTGTATATGTCCTAAACAAACCTAAAAGAATGAAAATGTACATTGGTGCACCCTCGCGCGGAGAAATCTAGGGGGTAGACCCGCCGGGGCACACGTTCCGCTGTTTTGGGGGAGGAGGGGGAGAACGACCGCCGGAACACCGGAACCCCACCAAATCTTGCATGTGGGCCTATGCTATGTGTCAAAGTGTGATGCAAGGTGTAATTGTGCAAAAGTAGCTCCCCGGTGTGACCTTCCTCACATTTGGGCGATAACACTTAGCAGATTTTCCGAAGCGCGTATTAATTGCTCTGAAACCCTGATATATGTGGGGGATGAACATGGAGAGTAATTTTGTATTGCACATTGTCTTAATTAACACTAATAAATATTCATCAAAAAGTGAAACTAATAAAAAAATAAATATAAGTATGAGATGAAATAAAATAGAAAGAAAAAACCAATAAATGAAGTATGGCGCACGGCAAGAGGAGAGTCGCACGGTAAAGGCGCTCTTTGCCGCATCTTGTCTTGCCGTGACGCAAAGGGTGCGCTTACGGCACCGCCCAGATCTTTTTTGCCGTGGCATCTTTACTTTGCCGTAAGGCAGTGTGATCTTTGCCGCGGATGCTTTTTCTTTGCCGTATGCTTGCTTTAGCCTTTTGCCGCGTAAAGCTTTTTTGCCGTAAGGCGCTAACAAGAGAGTATGCCGCAGCGGCAGTTCGTCGCGGCGCTGCTAGAAATCGCTAAGTCGCGGCGATATGTCTTTGCCGGTATAGCGGTTGTTAGTTCTCCGCACGGGCAAAGATTTCTTTGCCGCAGCTGCTCACGGCAATGATTGCCTGCACGGCAGCGGCAATTTTTCCCGTAGTGAAGGGTGCTGCTAGCATGGAGATCAATGAGGACACAAACAATAAGTATATGGAGTCCGATCCTAATGCTAATAAATTAGCAACTTCACGTTGATGTGAACAAATTAAAGACCACTTTGTCTGATTATTTAGTGACAAATAAAGCGGATAAGAATTCAAATGAGTCAAGGTATTCGGTTTCAAATTTTGTTGATTCCTATCCTAGTCCTAAGTTTTTAGAACCGCTATTTATATCTGTTGCTTCTTTGGACAGCGAACAGCAAGTGCCCGCTGTTCGTTTCCCGGAGAATTTTTCTACTATGCAGGCTCCTTCTTTGGTCGCGGATGGTGCTGTATCATCTGTGATCATGAATGCGGATAATGCCCCAAGGGGTGAGGTTGAGGTTGCTCCGTTGGCTGGGCACCCTGCTGTTTCCATTGTGTCTTCGGACGCAGCAGCAAGTCTAGCTCTGCAAGGAACGAAGCTGCATGCGGATGAAGCTGCACGTCGATCGCAGCTTGGCGCGGCCGGTTGGAGGCATGCGGCGATGGCCAGCGAGCCGGTTCTGGGCTTCGGAGTGCCCAACGCTGCTGGTAGACAAGTGCAGTCCGCCAAGCATAAAATTGTCCCCGGCAGCCCAAATCCCATTATGCATGGGCAGCCTATTATGCATGCGCAGAGAGGTACGTCGATCCGCGCTGGTTGTAAATATGATGTATGCGATCTACAAAATTTAAATTTATCCACGAAAGGTTCGGATGTGCCTCATGTTGACATTATTTCAGACCCTCGTGTTCAAGAGAAAAAACAATTCTCTCGTGATGAGGTGATTGCGTTTGGAGGTATTAAGGAGTCAAGCGAACGGGGGATTCGATCAAGTGCTAGGATCGGAGCTCAACCGAATGCAGATGATACTCAGCTGAAGAGGGCAATGAGCTCTATGCAGCGTAGGTCGGATCAGCATGCGCCTGGTACGTCGACTACAAACAAAGAATCTTTGTTATCTTTTACATGTGCTGATATTATTGCAAGAGCTAAGAATATGGGGGTATCTATGGGTACTTCACCTGAGGAGGAAAATGAATCAGCAAAATTAATCTTAGATAATGAATTCCAGAGATCCCTCACTTTATTAAAACCTAAGGAAAACTCTGAAATTGTCCCTAATTGTTTAGTGGTAAATAGGGCATCAAACTTGTGTGAGGATTTAAACGATGAAGAAAATATGTTTGATGATGATGTAGCCATTGATTTACCGGTTGAGGTGAAAGCTACTAGGAAAAGAAACAAAAAGAAATCTCTTGATAAGGTACCTCTTCGGAGGAGTACTAGAACTAAATTTAAAAAATCTTATTCGTAAATGGAAGGGTTGAGAGGAATGTCTTGGAATAGTGAGGGTTTTAGGGATCCCGGGAAGCATCTATTTGTAAAAGAGGCTATTCGGGAACATAATTTGGACTTCATTGCGTTGTTGGAAACGGGTAGATCGAATTTTTCTAACTCTTTCATTTCTGGGTTGTAGGGAGGCATTGATTTTGCTTGGTTTTGCTTACCTCCAGTTGGAAGATCAGGGGGAATTCTTGTCGGAATTTATGTTTCTACCCTTCAAATTAAAAGAGTGGAGCATGGAGACTTCTGTGTTAAGATCCATGTACGCTCTAAACAGGATGGTTTTAATGGATTTCTTAGTCTCCGTGTATGGTGCGGTCAGGATGCACGTAAACCTGAATTTTTGTCTGAATTAGTTCGGATATGTGATACTCGAGTCACTACCGATTCTTTTGGTCGATTTTAATATTTTGCGTAGCCCGGAGTGAAAAGAGTAATGATGCTTTCAATCCTAGATGGCTCTTTATGTTTAATGCAATTATTGAACATTTAAACTTAAGAGAAATTGCTCTTTCGGGGCGCCAGCTTTATTTGGGCTAATAAAGTAGATATTCCAACTTATGAGAAGCTAGATCGATGTTAGCAAGTGGAGTGGGAACAAAATTCTACCGGTTTCGGTGAGAGCTTTATCTCGATCTGGGTCGGATCACACTGCTTGGCTGATTCGGTAGTAAGGCCCATAGGGGGAATACGGCGTGTTTCTCATTCAGGTTGTCTTGGTTTGAGCAAGATGGTTTTGATGAGTTGGCTGCAACCGAATGGGCGGCTGGTCCTATTGGCAAAACGCCGATGCAAACTTGGCAAAATAAAATTGTATATTTGCGAAGATTCTGCGGGAATGGGCAAAAAAATTTAAGTGGAAAATACAAAAAGAAAAGGAACGCCTCTTAAATGTAATAGATTTCAGATATTCAAGCGTAGACTTTTCCCTAAATGACAAAGGAGAGGTCTGAGTTAAAACAAGCAAATGAACAATTGAATAAAATTCGACGCAGATGAGGAGATTAAATGGGCAATAACGGCTAAAGTAAAATACATGCTGTGAGGGAGGCAATAATACAAAGTATCTACTTGATTGCAATGGCAAACATAGGAAGAAGAAAATTTTCCAACTAGAGCAAGAAGAAGGCACAATTAATGGGATGATAACTTAAAAGTCTACATTACCGAATACCACTACAAGAAACTCTTGACCGCCGGAGGTTAACCATGTTC
Source organism: Lolium multiflorum (assembly GCA_030979885.1). Classification (NCBI taxonomy): domain Eukaryota; kingdom Viridiplantae; phylum Streptophyta; class Magnoliopsida; order Poales; family Poaceae; genus Lolium; species Lolium multiflorum. The sequence goes on from CM061751.1 coordinate 200,845,670, forward strand.
AAATGATAGAAAATCGGTTAGATGACATCACACACAGCCTGTCCTAGGAGGAGAATGTTCTCCCAATGAAGAAATTTCCACCAGGAAGAAGTTTTTCAAGCCATTTCCCAAATGGAACATAACAAATCACCTGGGCCGGATGGTTTTCTCGCAGAAGTTTTATCGTAGATTTAGGATGTCATTAAAAAGGATCTCATGCGATCATGTTCCCGCCATTTTCGTGCCTAGCTTGTTCAAATTAAACTTTGGGATTATAACATTGTTACCAAAAAAAGAGAACGTACACAATTCAGCAAGATAAGACCTATATGTCTCGTTTAATGTCGCTTTAATTTTTTACCAAAGTGGCTACCAACCGTGTGTCGTTGTGGCACACACCGTGGTTAAACCTACTCGTACGGCTTTATGCCTGGGAGACACATTTGGAAGGAGTTGTTGTTTTGCATGAGACAATCCATGAATTACATCAGAAAAAGATGGATGGGGTTCTCTTTAAAATTGATTTCAGAAGGCATATGATAAGGTGAAATGGCCTTTCCTTCAACAAGTTCGTGATGAAGGGATTTGGATCCCATTTGGTGTGACCATGTTAGCCAGCTTTGTACAGGGGGTACCGTCGGCATAAAAGTTAATGATGATATCGGTCATAATTCTTAAACTAGGAAGGGTCTCGAGACAAGGGAACTGCTATCTCCTATTTTGTTCAACATTGTAGCTGATATGTTAGCTATTTTAATTGCACCCGGCAAAAGAAGTCGGTCATGTGGGTAGTTTAATTCCTCATTTGGTGGAGGGGTGTTCCAAGGCAAAGATGCAGATGATACTATCATATTTATGGAGCATGACTTAGAAAAGCTAATATGAAGCTCACTCTATGCATATTTGAGCACGCTATCGGGTTTGAAATAAATTTTCATAAGAGTGAATTATTTTTGTTTTATAAAGCATCGGATATGGAACATCAATATAAAGAAATTTTTGGGTGTGCTCCGGATCTCCGCCACTCAAGTACCTAGGTATTCCGATGACAATTACGTATCGCCCGTAATTTCGAATGGAACCTGCTGGAAAATCGGTTTGCTACAAAATTAGGGATGTTGGCGGGGTAAAATGCTATCTTATGGTGATAGACTTAGTCCCCATTTCAATTCCGTTCTCACTAGTCTACCAATGTTTATGTTATCTTTCCTAGAGATTCTGAAAGGAGTGAGGAAGAGACTTGATTTTTATAGATCTCGATTTTTTTGGCAATCTGATGAACACAAAAAGAAATATAGATTATCTCGTTGGAATATCAATTGTAGACCAAAGGATCAAGGGGGTCTCGGTGTTGAAGTCCTTGAATTGAAAAATAAATGTTTGTTAAGCAAATGGCTTTTCTGCTATTAATCAAGATGGAGTTTGGCAAAAATTGTTACATAACAAATATATTAAGAATAAGACCTTGTCTCAAGTGGAAGAAAAACAACCGATTCTCCTTTTGGAAGGGGTTACCATGTAGAGTGGAAAATGATTTTTTCAAGAGGGGTACTTAAAATAGGAAATGGGTCGATGGTTAGGTTTTGGGAAGATGTTTGGCTTGGTGAGGTGTCATTAGCTCAACAATATCCGTCTCTTTACAATATTGTCCAACGAAAGAATGTGTTGGTATCTACGGTTTTGGGTCAATCTCCTATTAATATTGGTTTTAGGAGATACCTTAATGAACATATGGAATTTGTGGTTAAACTTGTGTGAACGCTAATGTCCGTACAATTGATAAATGATAATGATAAGTTTGTTTGGAAACTAATGCACTGTGTTTATTTTCAGTTAAATCTATGTATCTTGATCTTATGAATGGACATACTAGATTTCTGAGAAAATACCTTTGGAAGATTAAAGTACCCCTTAAGATAAAGATTTTTATGTGGTTCCTTAGTAATAAGGTTTTACTTACTAAGGATAATCTGATTAAGAGAAATGGACATGTTGTCAAAAATGTTGTTTCAGATAACAATGAGACTGTTGATCATCTCTCTCTTGTCCTTTGCAAAACTGATTTGAGAATGGTATTTTTTGCTTATAACATTCCTCCTCCAACAAATATTACTAACATGTTTGGTAATTGGTTAAATGGGGTGAATAAGCGAGATAAACGATTATCCGAGTGGTGTTTCTGCAATTTGTTGGTCGATATGGACTAGTAGAAATGATATTGTGTTTAATAAACAGAAGGGAACCAATTTTTTGCAGGTTATTCTTCGTGCGGCGCATTGGATACAGCTATGGGCATACCTTCTTCCGGAGGAGCAGCGGGATATTATGGTTACTTGGTTGCAACAGATTATTGCGGCGGGACTGCTATTTCCAGGCTACTGGATGGCGGCACATTAAAAGAATCGAAGTTTGAAGATGGATAGATTTTGTTTGCTGTTCATCTTTGGTGGCTGTTTATTTACAGTTTAGCTTCATGTGATTGTAATAATATTTGTTTGAACCTTCTTTTTAATAAAACATGGCGTGTGCATCTATTGATGCAGAGGCCGGAGCAATGCTGGATATCGAACTTGATACCTGATTGGCTCTGATACCATGTTAAGCTTCATGCACTAGCCACTTGAACCAAAAGTCCGAACTTATGGAAAGGGCTAGGCAATCCACATATACATTTCACAACACCCCCACTCGCGTGTGACGAGAGAAGAGAAAGTCAACACGTGAAAGAAGAAGAGCACACCGAAACAGGGCATCAGCGGTGGCTAAGAGGGGGCAACAGCAATTTTTAGGCTTAATTGCGAAACCATGTGAAAGCCGGATTTGAACTCGAAACTTTGGGCTCGATACCATGTTAAGCTTCATGCACTAGCCACTTGAACCAAAAGTCCGAACTTATGGAAAGGACTAGGCAATCCACATATACATTTCACAACAACTCTATTAAACATCCGTATTTTGCTTTTAGTAATAAATAGAATAGATAGAATAGATAGATATATTTTTTAACTTCAAAATTTAAGACGGATTTTAAACCATAAACCTAATTAAAAAGAATTAGAAATTTGATATTGACTTGGTCCTGCTTGACGCATCTTAGAGTATATCGTAGAGTATCTTCCGTGAGATCTATAGCCCCCACCATCATCCACAGCAGTTGCCCTTCTGCCCGGCTAATCCCATCATTCGGCTGCTCACTGGTCCCTAACAGGCTGACCCGATCGGTGTCGGGCTCACACCTAGGCCCAGGCCCAGGCCCATTCTATTCTGATAAAATTAAACTCACACCACGTCCAGCCACTGTGATGTGAGCAGCGTCGAGATGACCGGCCAGAACAACCTAAGTCAACATTATTAATCCTCTACTCCGTGGTTTTACTTTACTGTGTACTCGTCACGATTGTTGGTCGATCGTCAGTAGCAGCTGGATTGTGTTGAGTTTGTCTGTCTTGCATTCTTTCTCGAAGGAATGTGTCGTTGCCTATTCGACGATATCCCGGAGGAGGGATCCTCACGAGGGGGAGAAGAAGTAGGGGCCATAGGGCGGAGTGCACACGGGACGGTGGTACGCGATTTACCCAGCTTCGAACACCTCGCACGATGACATGGCCTACCGTCGCTTGTCCGAATTATCCGGGCGCGCGTTGTTACAATGAGTTGTAGTTGTGCCTCTAGGGCTCCCGTGATCCGGCTTATAAAGGCGCTCGGATCTAGGGTTTACATGGAGAGTCCTAGCCGGAATACAAGTTGCCTAACTACGGTACAATGTCTTGCCGTGTACGTCAAGGATCCGCCTTCCTCCAAGTACGTGCTGGATCCGGATACTTCATGGGCCGTCACGGATCCGGCCTCCTTCGTAGGTCGGTAGAGATCCGGCTTCCTGTTCCTGGGCTGGACTTCATCCTTCAGGATCTACAGCAACTGGGCCGCCCGATGGGCCACATGCCTCACCACCATCTATGGGCCACCCGGGCTTGCGGATCTAGGCCATGCCGTTGATATACCCATAAAGTATACCCACAACAGTAGCCCCCGAAGTTCTCCGAGATTTATCATTCCTCCGACTTTATTCAGCTCGGATCCGAAGAGAATCTTGAAGAGCTTCAAAACTTTGACTTGATTCCGGGTTCGCTCGCTCGGAAATCCTTCGCCTTCAGATTAGGTATCGGAGATTCCGCTTTTCCCGCGCACAACTTCCTTTTTTCCCGCGCTAAATTTTCGCAGATGCAAATCTTTAGCCGGAATTTTCGGGAGTGCATGGTTAAGTTACCTCTACGTCGTTTTACCGCACTTGACCTAAAACACGTGTCATCCATCCAACGGTGCGACCGTTCCGTTTCCACCGTCCCGAATCTCCGCGCGTGGCCTATAAATACCCCGCGGCTCGGTAATTCTTCATTCTTTCACCGCACCTCACCACTTCATCTTCTTCCTCGCGCCGCGCCGCCCGACGGATCTCAACTCCGGCGAACCTTCCTCACGGGAGCTTCACGCCCGCCGCTCAAGCCTCTCCTCCAACCAAGATCGCTACGGTTGACCAAGAAATCAACTCCGCCGCCGATTCGTGGTCACGCGGGCTCAAAACCGCCAGTTCGTCGACCTCTACTCGCCGGAACTTCGCCGGACCGTCGCGCCATTGCCGGTACGTGCACCGGTCTTGTAGAAGAAGAAGTAGCTGTAGCGTAGATTTTCCGGTTACTCAACTTAGCTCGCATGGGTGCAGCCGGAAGCATGCCTCACGGTTCTCCTCACTGCACCGGTAGTTCTCCGAATAACCCGATCCCAGCCAGAACCAATTTGCCCGGATCCCATTGCATACCTACCACCATATGTTTCCGACGTTAGGCTTGCTCAACCGTTCTCCGCCTCTTCCAGTACTTTACTAGGCCGGATCCCAACAGCCCAAGAGCTCGAAGAGGAGCTACAAGGCCAAGCTAGAATGGCAGCCAAGGTACAAGAGGTGGAAAACAAGAAAGCTTCCAAGGCCCGGAGCCGTGAAGGGGTGCGGGGTCAATGGTGGCCCTGCGAGACAACTGACGCGGAGCTCCGGGAGCTTCAAAACGAAGGCATGATCTCCGAGCATTGGAGTTTCATACGCGACACCGACGTCCCCAAGCCCGGAGCCGGAGAAGCGTTCATGACAAAGGCTTGGGTGGAGCGCGGATTATCGCTCCCCTGCTCGGAATTCTTCCTCTCCGTCCTCAACACGTACGGGCTTCAGCCCCACAACATCTGCCCCAACTCCTACCTTCTGCTCTCCAACTTCGCAACTCTCGAGGGGCATCTCGGAATTCGCCCACATCAAACTATGGCAATTCTTTTTCCGCGTGAAGAAGGAGACGAAAGACAAGGCCATGCTAAACCGCGGAAGTATGACATTCATGCTTCTCGTTCCGTCGGATGTATCCTCCTCACGACTCCCACGAATCCGTCCGTATTGGAACGCCGGATGGTTTTATGTGAAAAACGCGCGCTCCCAAAGGTCCACGACGGACTCCCGCCTCTTCAAAGAACACGCTCCGAAGAATTGGCGAGTTGGAGCTTCATCCCCACACTTGCCCAAACACCCATACTGGAGAAGGCCGCGCGGAGGATTTCCTGGTTAGTTCATGATGGACTAACCGGAGCCCAGCTCACCCTCAGCTGGTTTACCCGGAGGATCCAACCTTGCGCTACAACGCACGCCGATGTGCGCTTACACCGGGGCGGACGATCTCCTCCGAGTCACCCGCCACGATCTTCCGGCCGACTCCCTCAAGAGGAGATTCAAAACATTGGTGAAGATTGCTAGAGGCCAACAGGTCCCGGAACTGATTAAGGATATCAGCACACACGACAAATGTCCTCCGGTAAGCACTTAATCCTTCGCATTCCTTTATCCTTTCACAATTTTCTAAGTGTTTAACTTGTTCTGCTCACCCTTTTCGCAGCTTGACTCTTTGGCGGAAGAAAACCTACGCACCATACTCCGAGTTCCCGTTAGCGGTGACTCGGTGGAAGAGGATCCGGAAGACCCTGAGGAGGAAGAAGAACGAGTGCCCCGAAAGGCTGCTCCTCGACCTACAAAGCGTTCCCGCGCCAAAGTCTCTGGCTCCGACGCCGGAGGCAGCGGCGAGGCTTCCGCCAAGAAACCCAGGGTGGTCAAACCACCTCCGCTTGACTCCAGGAAGGCGGAGCGCCAGCGCCTGAAGATGCTTTCGACAGCAGGGAAACCCTCACGTCCCAACATTCCGGGCGCAGCGTAAGCTTCCGAGTAACATGCGTTGTTTATCTTGGTAAGCTGTGTTATGTATACTTTCCTTTTACTTGCTCACAGGAATCCAAACCCTACCACCGTGCGGACCAATGTTCAGGAGCATATCACTAAGTATATGCAGAAGAAGTCTCCCGCCGTTGGTCCTTTGACGCCAGTTCCGCCAAGCGCTCCACAAGCCCCCCTGCAGCCTTCTCCTCCTCCCGCGGACCAGTCTCCAACTCCTGCCGCACCCACTCCACCGGAAGTAATTCCGGTTAGCAGCGACAGAGCGAGCGGAGATGGTTCCGGCGGCAAGGGTCCCATCAACGACGAAACTGAAGGACGAAAACAGGGGGATGCAGAAGTTAATTCTTCTGGCAAAGCTGAAGCCACCACAGGTGATATGGTCGTTTTCCCCAAAAACTTTGGAGATCCGGCCGATCTTACTTCCACCCAAAAGCCTATGCCACAAAGTTTTTTAACAAACTAACGGAGGCAGAGAAGTGGGAGCTGGAGCAAGATTTGCTCAATGCTATGCTGAACAACGCCTGGGGGAAACCGGACGTTGAAACGTCGGAGATCCAGGACGTCAAGAAAAACATTGGCCAATTCTTCGACAAGCTTGTTTGCAAGCAAAAGGTAACTCCCCAGTAGCCCCCAAGTATTTAGGCGGAAACTTTATCAGTTAGCGTCTGAATACTTTTAGAGAACTTAATCTGAAAGGAAAGTTTGAAATGTCGTGGTAGCCCCCAAGCATGATGGCGGAAAAAATTTCCAGCGACAATGCTTTAGAAAGACTTAAACCATGATGGCGGAACTCACTCCATTTCTGACTGTGTTTGCAGGAACAAAAAGCCCTGCATTACGAGTTGCACAAAAACATTGCGCTGCAGCGTCGTGTGACCATCAGCCAGGCGGAGAAAATCCAGTGCTTTCAGGCGGAGAATGCGGCTCTGAAGAAACAACTTTCAGAAGCTCAAGGTTGGTTTCCGATCATCTGACGATTGTGGGTTATGTCCCGCACTTTCCGACCTTGATGCTTTATATAACTATGAGCAGGTGCCTCCTCTTCTCTCGCTGCAGCTTCCTCCGAGTTGGAGACTCTACGTGCTGCACACAAGAATCTCGAAGCAAAACTCGCAGAGGCAGAACAGAAAATTTCTGAGAAGAACTCGGAGCTTGCTCGGAAAACTGGTGAGTTTGAGCTGAAAAGACAAACTGACAGCGACATCATCCAGAAGCAGCAAAAAGAAATTGGAGGTCTTCGCAAATATAAGAAAGCAGAGAGCTGCTGGGACTGCTCAACCCGACGTATGGGTACGTCCTCGAAACTTATATTGAGCAACGTGCAATTGTCGCTTTTAACAAAACTTGTATTTTTCCGATCCGTGATGCTCTACGGAGCTATTCTGTAGACAGGTTGGCCTCCAAGAGCAAGGTTTGTGAGAACAGCAAGTCCTTAAGTGATACCCAAGGTTTATCGAACTCAGGGAGGAAGAGGTCAAAGATATCCTTCATGCACCTCGCAACCACAAAGCAAGAAGTCTCTTGTGTCCCCAACACACCTAATAGGTGCACTAGTTCGGCTGAAGAGATAGTGAAATACAGTAGTATGAATAAGTAGTAGCAACGGTGCGAAAAGTGCTTGCTGGCGTGTAGTGATGGTGGTGATATTGCAGCAGTAGTAACACAGTAAAACAGTAAACAAGCAGTAGTAACTCAGCAGTATTTAGGAACAAGGCCCAGGGATTACACTTTCACTAGTGGACACTCTCAACATTGATCACATAACAGAATAGATAAATGCATACTCTACACTTTTGTTGGATGATGAACACATTGCGTAGGATTACACGAACCCTCAATGCCGAGTTAACAAGCTCCACAATAATGCTCATATTTTAGTAACCTTTAGTGTAAGATAGATCAAAAGACTAAACCAAGTACTAGCATAGCATGCACACTGTCACCTTCATGCATATGTAGGAGGAATAGATCACATCAATATTATCATAGCAATAGTTAACTTCTCAATCTACAAGAGATCATGATCATAGCATAAACCAAGTACTAACACGGTGCACACACTGTCACCTTTACACACGTGCAGGAGGAATAAAACTACTTTAATAACACATCACTAGAGTAGCACATAGATAAATTGTGATACAAACACATTGCAATCATAAAGAGATATAAATAAGCACCTCACTATGCCATTCAAACAGGGAATAAGTATTCTGTGAAATATGGCCTAAGAGACCCACACGGTGCACACACTGTCACCTTTACACACGTGGGACTAGAGTCTCCGGAGATCACATAGGTAAAACTCACTTGACTAGCATAATGACATCTAGATTACAAGCATCATCATATGAATCTCAATCATGTAAGGCAGCTCATGAGATTATTGTATTGAAGCACATAGGAGAGAGATGAACCACATAGCTACCGGTACAGCCCCGAGCCTTGATGGAGAACTACCCTCCTCATGGGAGCAGCAGCGGTGATGAAGATGGCGGTGGAGATGGCAGCTGTGTTGATGGAGAAGCCTTCCGTGGGCACTTCCCGTCCGGCAGGGTGCCGAATGAGACTCCGTCTCAGATCTTGGCTTCGACATGGCGGCTCTCGAAAGTTTCGTGGTTTTCGTCGAACGCCTGTGGGTTTTCGATCCAGGGGCTTTATATAGGCGAAGAGGCGGCGCAGAGGGCTGACAGGGGCCACACCATAGGCGGCGCGCCTCCCGGCCGCGCCGCCTAGGGTTTGGTGGCCCCGTGGGGGTCTCCACCTCTCCTCGGTGTGTTCCGATGCTTCCGGGATTATAAGATCTTTGGCGTTACTTCTGGTCCGATTCCGAGAATATTTCGTTACTAGGATTTCTGAAACCAAAAACAGCATAAAACAGAACTGCACTTCATCTTGTTAATAGGTTAGTTCCGTAAAATGCACGAATATGACATAAAGTGTGCATATAACATGTAGATAACATCAATAATGTGGCATGGAACACAAGAAATTATCGATACGTTGGAGACGTATCGCATCCCCAAGCTTAGTCTCGCTCGTCCCAAGCAGTAAAACGATAACACATATAATTTCTGGAGTGACATGCCATCATAAACTTGATCATACTATTTGTAAAGCATATGTAGTGAATGCAGCGATCAAAACAATGTATATGACATGGGTAAACAACTGAATCATAAAGCAAAGACTTTTCATGAATAGCGCTTCAAGACAAGCATCAATAAGTCTTGCATAAGAGTTAACTCATAAAGCAATAATTCAAAGTAAAGGTATTGAAGCAACACAAAAGAAGATTAAGTTTCAGCGGCTTGCTTTCAACTTGTAACATGTATATCTCATGGATATTGTCAACATAGAGTAATATAATAAGTGCAATAAGCAAGTATGTAGGAATCAATGCAAAGTTCACACAAGTGTTTGCTTCTTGAGGTGGATAGAAATAGGTGAACTGACTCAATATTGAAAGTAAAAGAATGGTCCTCCATAGAGGAAAAGCATCGATCGCTATATTTGTGCTAGAGCTTTGATTTTGAAAACATGAAACAATTTTGTCAACGGTAGTAATAAAGCATATGCATCATGTAAATTATATCTTATAAGTTGCAAGCCTCATGCATAGTGTACCAATAGTGCCCGCACCTTGTCCTAATTAGCTTGACTACCTGGATTATCACCGCAATACATATGCTTTAACCAAGTTTCACAAAGGGGTACCTCTATGCCGCCTGTACAAAGGTCTAAGGAGAAAGCTCGCATTTGGATTTCTCGCTTTTGATTATTCTCAACTTAGACATCCATACCGGGACAACATAGACAACAGATAATGGACTCCTCTTTTAATGCTTTAAGCATTTGACAACAATTAATTCTTTTCTCATTAGAGACTTGAGGATATTTGTCCAAAACTGAAACTTCCACCATGGATCATGGCTTTAGTTAGCGGCCCAATGTTCTTCTCTCACAATATGCATGCTCAAACCATTCAACTCAGTGTAGATCGCCCTTACTTCAGACAAGACGAACATGCATAGCAACTCACATGAAATTCAACAATGAGTTGATGGCGTTCCCCAGAACATGGTTATCGCACAACAAGCAACTTAATAAGAGATAAGGTGCATAATTACATATTCAATACCACAATAGTTTTTAAGCTATTTGTCCCATGAGCTATATATTGCAAAGGTGAATGATGGAATTTTAAAGGTAGCACTCAAGCAATTTACTTTGGAATGGCGGGAAAATACCATGTAGTATAGGTAGGTATGGTGGACACAAATGGCATAGTGGTTGGCTCAAGGATTTTGGATGCATGAGAAGTATTCCCTCTCGATACAAGGTTTAGGCTAGCAAGGTTATTTGAAACAAACACAAGGATGAACCGGTGCAGCAAAACTCACATAAAAGACATATTGAAAACATTATAAGACTCTACACCGTCTTCCTTGTTGTTCAAACTCAATACTAGAAATTATCTAGACCTTAGAGAAACCAAATATGCAAACCAAATTTTAGCATGCTCTATGTATTTCTTCATTAATGGGTGCAAAGCATATGATGCAAGAGCTTAAACATGAGCACAACAATTGCCAAGTATCACATTACCCAAGACATTTATAGCAATTACTACATGTATCATTTTCCAATTCCAACCATATAACAATTTAACGAAGGAAACTTCGCCATGAATATTATGAGCTAAGAACACATGTGTTCATATGAACCAGCGGAGCGTGTCTCTCTCCCACACAAGCATGATGTAATCCAATTTATTCAAACAAAAACAAAAACAAAAGCACACAGACGCTCCAAGTAAAGTACATAAGATGTGGCCGAATAAAAATATAGTTTCAAGAGAAGGAACCTGATAATTTGTCGATGAACAAGGGATGCCTTGGGCATCCCCAAGCTTAGACGCTTGAGTCTTCTTGATATATGCAGGGGTGAACCACCGGGGCATCCCCAAGCTTAGAGCTTTCACTCTCTTGATCATAATATATCATCCTCCTCTCTTGACCCTTGAAAACTTCCTCCACACCAAACTCGAAACAACTCATTAGAGGGTTAGTGGACAATAAAAATTAACATGTTCAGAGGTGACACAATCATTCTTAACACTTCTGGACATTGCATAAAGCTACTGGACATTAATGGATCAAAGAAATTCATCCAACATAGCAAAAGAGGCAATGCGAAATAAAAGGCAGAATCTGTCAAAACAGAACAGTCCGTAAAGATGGATTTTATTAGGCCACCAGACTTGCTCAAATGAAAATGCTCAAATTGAATGAAAGTTGCATACATATCTGAGGATCATGCACGTAAATTGGCTTAATTTTCTGAGCTACCTACAGGGAGGTAGACCCAGATTCGTGACAGCAAAGAAATCTGTAACTGCGCAGTAATCCAAATCTAGTACTTACTTTACTATCAAAGACTTTACTTGGCACAACAAAACATAAAACTAAGATAAGGAGAGGTTGCTACAGTAGTAAACAACTTCCAAGACACAAATATAAAACAAAATACTGTAGCAAAATAACACATGGGTTATCTCCCAAGAAGTTCTTTCTTTTAGCCATTAAGATGGGCTCAGCAGTTTTAATGATGCACTCGCAAGAAATAGTATTTGAAGCAAAAGAGAGCATCAAGAAGCAAATTCAAAACACATTTAAGTCTAACATGCTTCCTATGCATAGGAATCTTGTAAATAAACAAGTTCATGAAGAGCAAAGTAACAAGCATAGGAAGATAAAACAAGTGTAGCTTGAAAAATTTCAGCACATAGAGAGGTGTTTTAGTAACATGAAAATTTCTACAACCATATTTTCCTCTCTCATAATAACTTTCAGTAGCATCATGAGCAAACTCAACAATATAACTATCACATAAAGCATTCTTATCATGAGTCTCATGCATAAAATTATTACTCTCCACATAAGCATAATCAATTTTATTAGTTGTAGTGGGAGCAAATTCAACAAAGTAGCTATCATTATTATTCTCATCAAGTGTAGGAGGCATAGTATAATCACAACAAAATTTACTCTCCATAGTAGGTTGTACCAAAAGACCACTATTATTATCATCATCAAATAGGAGGCAAAGTATCATCAAAGAAAATTTTCTCCTCAATGCTTGGGGGACTAAAAATATCATGAAAACCAGCTTCCCCAAGCTTAGAACTTTCTATATCATTATCAACAATGGTGTTCAAAGCGTTCATACTAATATTACTACCAGCATGCAAAGAAGATTTCATAGGTTTTTTAATTTTCGCATCAAACAATCCATGTTTTAAATCAGGAAATAGAATAAGAAGCTCACTCTTGTACATTATGCCAAACTAGTGTAAACAAGAAACAACAAGATGCAATTGCAGGATCTAAAGGAAATAGCTTCGAGCACACACACGACGGCAACAGAAAAATACTTTACCTGGGACCGTAGTATGAGTGCCTTTTACCTTTCCTCCCGGCAACGGCGCCAGAAAAGTACTTGGCGCGTAGTTGACGAGGGAGGAAAAGTGCTTAGTTGCCGGGCTTGCCAATGTGTGAGTGCCGTTTACCTTCCCTCCCCGCAACGGCGCCTTAAAAGTGCTTGATGTCTACGGGAGCTTCTATTCTTGTAGACAGTGTTGGGCCTCCAAGAGCAGAGGTTTGTAGAACAGCAGCAAGTTTCCCTTAAGTGGATACCCAAGGTTTATCGAACTCAGGGAGGAAGAGGTCAAAGATATCCCTCTCATGCAACCCCGCAACCACAAAGCAAGAAGTCTCTTGTGTCCCCAACACACCTAATAGGTGCACTAGTTCGGCGAAGAGATAGTGAAATACAGGTGGTATGAATAAGTAGTAGCAACGGTGCCAGAAAAGTGCTTGCTGGCGTGTAGTGATGGTGGTGATATTGCAGCAGTAGTAACACAGTAAAACAGTAAACAAGCAGTAGTAACTCAGCAGTATTTAGGAACAAGGCCTAGGGATTACACTTTCACTAGTGGACACTCTCAACATTGATCACATAACAGAATATATAAATGCATACTCTACACTTTTGTTGGATGATGAACACATTGCGTAGGATTACACGAACCCTCAATGCCGGAGTTAACAAGCTCCACAATAATGCTCATATTTTAGTAACCTTTAGTGTAAGATAGATCAAAAGACTAAACCAAGTACTAGCATAGCATGCACACTGTCACCTTCATGCATATGTAGGAGGAATAGATCACATCAATATTATCATAGCAATAGTTAACTTCTCAATCTACAAGAGATCATGATCATAGCATAAACCAAGTACTAACACGGTGCACACACTGTCACCTTTACACACGTGCAGGAGGAATAAAACTACTTTAATAACACATCACTAGAGTAGCACATAGATAAATTGTGATACAAACACATTGCAATCATAAAGAGATATAAATAAGCACCTCACTATGCCATTCAACAGTGAATAAGTATTCTGTGAAATATGGCCTAAGAGACCCACACGGTGCACACACACCTTTACACACGTGGGACAAGGAGTCTCCGGAGATCACATAGGTAAAACTCACTTGACTAGCATAATGACATCTAGATTACAAGCATCATCATATGAATCTCAATCATGTAAGGCAGCTCATGAGATTATTGTATTGAAGCACATAGGAGAGAGATGAACCACATAGCTACCGGTACAGCCCCGAGCCTTGATGGAGAACTACTCCTCCTCATGGGAGCAACAGCGTGATGAAGATGGCGGTGAGATGGCAGCGGTGTGATGGAGAAGCCTTCCGGGGCACTTCCCCGCCCGGCAGGGTGCCGGAACAGAGACTCCCGTCCCCGATCTGGCTTCGCGATGGCGGCTCTCCGGAAAGTTTCGGGTTTCGTCGAACGCCAGTTTTCGATCCAGGGGCTTTATATAGGCGAAGAGGCGGCGCAGAGGGGGCTGGGGGGCCACACCATAGGCGGCGCGCCTTCCGTCCGCGCTACCTAGGGTTTGGTGGCCCGTGGCCCTCCGACCTCTCTCGGTGTGTTCTGATGCTTCCGGGATTATAAGATCTTGGCGTGATTTCGTCCGATTCCGAGAATATTTCGTTACTAGGATTTCTGAAACCAAAAACAGCAAAAACAGGAACTGCACTTCGGCATCTTGTTAATAGGTTAGTTTTAAAATGCACGAATATGACATAAAGTGTGCATATAACATGTAGATAACATCAATAATGTGGCATGGAACACAAGAAATTATCGATACGTTGGAGACGTATCAATCCGCTTGGATATGATGAGGAACGTCGGAACCAGTTCCCGCGCGATGACCTGCTTCAGCTGGCCGGAGAAGACTGCAAGGATCTCATCTCCGCCTCCAGGAAAATCTGTCACAACCTCAACATCAAGAAGAGCCGAACCTGCGATGTGCGCAAGCTCATCAAGAGGATGGATTTGCTTCCGGAGCTGGTTGTGGACCTGCAATCTTCTTCAGCACGGGGTGCAGCTGCCATGTCCTTGGCTATGTGCTTAGCGCATAATCCGAGTTTAAACCTGGACCGGGTGACTTCTGGCGTTCCTCCGGAATGTGATGTCAATGCGCTGCTTGACGCGGTTAGCGGCTATGATACACGCATTGCTCGGAGGATCCGCCATGATGAATTTTATGAGAAGGTGGTTCTTCCTGCTGACGAACCTCTCGAAGCTGAGCTTTTGAAGGATCGCGAAGCGGAACAGGCCTGCCCAATCCGGAAGCCGTATACTTGGACGAGCTCAAAGGACCAAGGTGGCGGCTTCTCCGACTGCAGCTGGAGCGGAAGAAGATGAAGATGTCTCTTCGCCTGCCAAAGACGCGGAGAAGGAAACTCCGACTGCGCAGGAGGAGCTGATGCCAATGTGGAAACTTCTCCGGCTAAGGAGAAGTAAAAACTTAGTCCTGCGGAAAAACAATGCATCATTTTGGCCCCAGCGAGGGTTTGTAATAAGACTTTAAATTCTTAAGTAGCTAGGGACGAAACAACTATGCATGGGCGGAAACAACTTATCCTGCTATCCCTTAATATTATTCTGCATGTTTCGTTTTGTTGGAAAGCAAGTGCTGATGTTGATGTTTTCCGGCTTACTCGCTTGACCTTCCGCGAGCCGGAGACCTTAGCCGGAAACGCTCGCGCGGCGACGAAACCTGGTAATCCGTCAATAACCGCGGAAACAAGCCCCAGCCAAGGTGCCGGAAATCGCTACTAGGAATCCACGAATTCGCAACAGAAAAATTTCCCGAAAACTTAAGCTTACGTCCTAAGGGACGATTTTGAAAATCACAACTTTCATACACGCCTAGGCGGAAATATCCAGCTCTGCGGTTTTAGTCGGAAAACATACACGATCTAAAAATGAACAAGTAAAGGAGGTAAATGACTCATAGAGTGAACCAAAAGCTTTATTTCATTGATCATGTATAATATTGTTACAAGGTATGCAATTCTATGCTAAGTGTGGAAAGGACGTAGCTGTGCAATGTTCCAAGGGCGATCTGTTTCGTCGTAGATGTCCTCCGGATCCTCACGCTTGCGTTTCCGGCGCCAATTAGCAGGTCTGTCCCTCAGCTCTCGGAAATCAACAAGGTAGTACGATCCGTTGTGAAGCACTTTGCTAACGACGAAGGGTCCTTCCCATGGGGATTGCAACTTGTGATCTTTCACCTGGCGAAGGCGGAGAACCAGGTCTCCGGCCATGAACGAGCGATTCCGGACTCGACGACTATGATATCGTCGGAGCTTCTGCTGGTAGATGGCGGAGCGCTGGTCAGCTAAATTCCGAGCTTCTTCGATCAGGTCCACAGATAGCTGTCTGGCCTCGTCAGCAGTTTCTTCATTATAGGCGGAAACTCGCGGCGAATCGTGGATGATGTCGGAGGGAATCACGGCTTCGGATCCGTATACCAGGAAGAATGGGGTAAACCCTGTTGACCTGTTAGGGGTAGTTCGCAAACTCCACAAGACAGCGTCCAGCTCGTCAGCCCAAGCTCCAGCTGCTCGTCGCAGCGGTTCTTCAAGGCGTGGCTTGATTCCTGATAATATTAGGCCGTTAGCCCTTTCAACTTGACCATTGGATTGTGGGTGAGCCACAGATGCAAGGTCCAATCGAATCCCCATTGTCTCACAATAATCCTTCAATTCTCCCTGAGCGAAGTTTGTGCCATTATCTGTGATTATGCTGTGTGGGATGCCGAATCTCATTACGAGGCTGCAGACAAATTTTAGTGCCGTAGCACCGTCGGCTTTTCTCACTGGCTTTGCCTCGATCCACTTGCTGAATTTGTCAACAGCGACCAATAGGTATTCAAAACCGCCAGGAGATGATCTTTTTAACTTACCAACCATATCGAGCCCCCAGACCGCAAATGGCCAGGTGATAGGTATGGTCTTCAGCTCTTGGGCTGGAGCGTTTGGTTGAGTAGCGTAGTACTGACAACCTCGGCAGGTCTTGACTATTTTGTCAGCATCTTCTTTAGCTGTGAGCCAATAAAAGCCTAGCCGAAAGCTTTTGCAACGAGTGACCTGGGAGCGGCATGGTGCCCGCAATCCCCTGCGTGGATCTCTCTGAGGATTTCAATGCCATCTTGATTAGAGACGCATTTGAGAAACACCCCTGTTGCGCTTCGTTTGTAGAGCTGTCCATCAACAATTGTGTAGGATCTTGCTCGTCTGATGATCTGTCGCGCGAGGACCTCGTCCTCCGGCAACTTCTGATCGATGAGGTAGTCCAGGAAAGGCTGCGTCCAAGCCGGAATGATAGCCATCACCTCTTTGGCCGGAGACACTGCCACCTCTGGGTTTTCCGGGTTAGCGCCCTTCACCGAGGGTATCCGGAGATGCTCCAGGAAAATTCCAGGCGGAATTGGCTTTCTGCCGGATCCGAGCTTGGATAGCATATCTGCCGCTGTGTTGTCGTCTCTCCGGACATACTTGACTTCGTATCCTAGAAAGCACTTGGCGATCTCGTCAACTTCGTCTCTGTAAGCCGCCATGACGGAATTTCTGGCGTTCCAGGTTCCGGCTACTTGCTGTGCCACCAGGTCGGAATCTCCGCAACAGATGATGTGCTTGATCCCTATTTCCTTAGCGATGCGCAGTCCGTGTAGTAGAGCCTCGTACTCCGCCATGTTGTTTGTAGCTTCGAAGTGGATCTGCAGAACGTACTGCAGTTCTTCTCCGGTAGGGGACTTCAGGGTGACTCCGGCTCCCGAGCCTTGATGCTGCTTGGATCCATCGAAGTGCATAACCCATGTCTCTGGTTCCGGCTCCAGACTAGCATCCGGAGCTTCTGTCCAATCTGCAACGAAATCCGCCAAGACCTGTGATTTGACCGCAGTCCTGGCTTTGTAGCTGATGTCGAAGGCGGATAATTCAATGCCCCATTTTGCTGTGCGTCCTGTTGCGTCAGCGTTGTTGAGAATCGTTGATAGCGGAGCCTTGCTCACAACTGTTAATGGGTGCTCTTGGAAGTAATGTCTCAGCTTCCGGCTGCCTAGGAACACACCATAAGCTAGCTTCTGAAAGTGAGGGTATCTTTGTTTTGACTCCGTCAGTACCTCGCTAATGTAATAGACTGGTCTTTGGACGTCATATTCATGACCTTCTTCCTTTCGCTCCACCACGATGACGAGACTGATGACCTTGTTGGTAGCTGCCAGGTAAAGGAGCATTGGCTCTGACTCTGCTGGGGCTGCCAAGATAGGTGGGGAGGTGAGTATTTCCTTCAACCCCCGAAGAGCTGCGTCGGCTGCGTCGTCCCAGACGAATTTGTCTGTTTTCTTCAGCAGCTTGTACAAGGGTAGCGCCTTCTCGCCAAGACGACTAACAAACCTACTGATTGCTGCGACGCAACCAGTTAGTCGTTGCACATCTTTAAGACAAGTTGGCCGTTTGATACACAGGATTGCCTTGATTTTTTCCGGGTTAACCTCAATGCCTCTGTGAGAGACTATGAAGCCAAGGAGTTTTCCGGCTGGCACGCCAAAGACGCACTTCAGCGGATTCAACATCATCTTGTACCGTCGGAGATTGTCGAAGGTTTCCGTGAGGTCGCTGATCAAGTCGGATCCTTTCCGGGTCATGACCGCGATGTCGTCGACGTAAGCGTGCACGTTCCGGCCGATTTGGTCCTTCAGGCACCGCTGCATCGTACGTTGGGTGGCACCCGCATTTTTCAAACCAAAGGGCATGGTGACATAGCAGTAAGTGCCGAAGGGGTAATGAACGAAGTCGCCTTTTGGTCAGACTCCTTCATCCGGATCTGGTGATACCCGGAATACGCATCAAGAAAACACAGAAGTTCCGCCCCCGCCGTCGAATCAATGACTTGGTCAATGCGCGGCAAGGGGAACGGATCCTTCGGGCAATGCTTGTTCACGCCAGAGTAATCGATGCACATTCTTAGTATTTCAGTGTTCTTTTTGGGTACAAGGACGGGATTTGCGACCCAATCAGTATGGATAACTTCTATTACAAAACCTGCCTCTAGTAACTTAGCTAGTTCCATTCCTATGGCGCGGCGCTTCTTATCTCCAAAGCGTCGCATAGCTTGCTTCACCGGTTTAGCCCCCGGGTTTATGTTGAGGTAGTGCTCGGCGAGTTCCCTTGGTACTCCGGACATGTCAGAAGGTTGCCATGCGAAGATATCCATGTTAGCGCGGAGGAACTCGACGAGCGCGTCTTCCTATTTGGGGTCCATGTTGGCTCCGACTGAGACCTGCTTGGAATCGTCGCCTTCCTTGAAGTTGACTTTCTTGGTCTCTATCGCGGCCCTGAAGGAGTTTTTGTGTTCGGAGATCTGCTTCTTGGTGGTCTGCATCTCAGTCGGATCCACCGCGGCTCTGTAGCCTTTCAGCTCTTCTCCGGATATGACAGACTCTGCGAAGGCGGCTTCGCCCAACTCGCACTCGTGAGCCTTTTTGTAGTCTCCGGATATGGTGATCATACCATTAGGACCCGGAATCTTGAGCTTGTTGTAGATATAGCACGCTCTTGCATGGAACTTGTGGTAGGTGGGCCTGCCGAAGATGACATGGTAGGAGCTCTTGAAGGGCACAACTTCAAACGTGATCTTTTCTTCGCGGAAATTGTGAACATCGCCGAAAGCCACGGGAAGTGTGATGCTGCCGAGGGAGTTCGCCTTCTTACCCGGAACCACGCCATGAAACTCAGTGTGCTGTGCTTGAGCTGTTCCTTGGTGAGGTTCATCCGCTCCAGAGTCTCCAGGTACATGATGTTCAAGCTGGCTCCACCATCCATGAGGCACTTGGAGAAGTCATACCCGTCTATGCGGGGACTTACAACCAAGGCGTAGCATTCTTTTGGCACAATGGCGGGATGATCCTCCCTGTCAAATGTGCACGGAAATTCCGACCACCTGACATACTGCGGCACAGCCGGAACTGTGGCGTTCAGGATCCGGGTAGCTGACTTTGTAGCGCGGACTGTTGGGGTCCCGAGGAAGGTGTGGTAAGCCCCCACGCTCTTTTTCTCGAAGGGGTTGGATTTACCTGCGGATCCGGCTTTGGGATCCGGCGAGTTATCATCCTCGTCCATCGCCTCGGAACTGTCCTCCTCCTTGTCTTTGTTCTTGCCCTTGCCTCCTTTGCCACGAGGGCGGTGCTTCCGGGCTCGCTTGTATCCTGCTTCCGGGTCGTTCTTTAGATCGTTGACCCACTTGCAGTTGCGGTTGGTGTGAGTGGACTTCCCTGTAGCCGGATCCAAGTGGGCCAGGCAGGGCATGTCTCTATACTCTTCGTAGGTTTGCGGGGCGCGGGATCCGCCAGCTGTGACCTCAGTGCCATGCTGCTGACCCCTGCCGGCTCCGCCTCCACGGCCGCGTCCTCTTCCGCCTCCTGAACCTCCGCGTTGGAACGCCATGGCGACCATGTCGGATCCGCCACTCTTCTGGTCATCAGGGTTTTTGCGTTTATGGCCGCTGTTATTGCCGTTATCACGGTTCTTCTTTTGTTGGTGTAGGGGGATTGCTGTAGCTGCGATATCACCGCCTGCATCGTCATCGGCGGCAGTGTGGTCACTGGCAATGGAGATCATCTCATCCAAAGTCAGTTTATTGGCGTTAGCCAAACATGTGAGCTTATGCCTCAGCAATCCTCCTCTCTGCAGTCCACCGATGAAGGCGTACATGGCAGTGGTGTGGTCGACGTTTTCGCACTCGTTCCTGCATGCCAACCATCGTGTGAGGAAGTTTCTTGAGGATTCTCCCTTCTTCTGGATACAAGCTTGTAGGTCGCTTGCCGTGGCAGGTCTTTTGTAGGTGCCCCTGAAGTGTTTCTCGAAAGCGGTCTTCAGGTCAAACCAGCAAAAGATGGAGTTTTTCTCGAGGTCACTGAGCCAGATCCGGGCTGGACCTACAAGGTACAACTGGAGCATGCGGCAGGCGATATTAGGGGTCCCTCCGGCAAAGGTTACTGCATTATAGTAATCCTCAATCCAGGTATCCGGCCTTTCGGTGCCATCATAATGCTTCAAGTTTCCGGGTAGCTTGAGGGAGCTCCTTGGCTTTGGTTCCTCTCGAATCATCCTGCCAAAGCACTTCGGTCCGATGTAGTCGGTTCTGTATTCGTTGAGGCGTTCCCGCGCGTCGCGCGAGCCGTGACGGGGGGACTGTGAGCGAGAGCGAGATCTCCGGCCACCGCCTCCGCCTCCACCTCCGCCGCCACCGCTAGGTGGTGGTGAGGGAGACCTGCGAGGGGGCCGATCCGACCTCTTGCTTCCGCCTTCAGATTCTCCCCGGCCCTCCCGGTGCTGGCTCCGGCTCCTGTGGCTGCCTTCGCCATGACGCTGGCTGCCCTGGTCGTTCCGGCTCCGGGCTCCGGGTCGCGCTCCTCATTCCGGCTCCTCCTAGGCTCGGGCTCACGATCGTTGTTCTGATTCCGGCGAGGTTCCGGCGTGCGCTCCCTGTTTCTGTTTCTTGAGGGCAGCACGTTGTCGCGGATAACAATTCCACCATGCCCCTGAGGCCTGGTGTTTCCGACTGGACTACGGCGGCGAGGGGGACGCGGGTAACCATTGGGCGGAGGAGAGGGGTTGCGGTACTTGTCTCGTCCAGAGTACATTGCATCCTTTCCCTTTCTTGGATCTGACGGTGGCGTCTTTGATGGTACGGGGATCGGATTTGGGTGTTCCCTGGCTTTCCTTCTGCGTTCCGAGGATCCGGTTCGCGATTCGTCATCTCGATGGCGATTGTCGTGGGCGTCCTTCTGCGCAGTGGAGACGCAATGCTCCGGGTTAGATTCCAACTTGCGCGAAGTGTCTGCCTTGCTCTGCTGTTTCACCGCTGAAGCGACGAGCGTGCGAACGTAGTCGATGTCAATCTCCTCGTTGTTTTTCTTCAAGATCTCTGCAGCCTTCGTCATATTGTCCTTTGGGGTTGCGAGCGGCTGCTGCTCTGTTGGAGTTGCGAAGGTGATCCTGCGGGGAGTTACCAAGTCACGCCGGACCCTTTCGACCTCGTGATGAGCTTCAACGATCTTGTCCTCCCAATGCTTTCGGAGTTCCTTGACCTTTGCCAGTCCTTCGTCCACCTCCTGCTCACGCTGGATGAAGTCTTCCACAAAAACTGCGGCGTGCTTCCTTTCCTCCAGCATGGCGGCTGCGGTGTCCTTAAACTTCTTGGCTGTGGCCAGCAGCTCCACTCTCTTAGCTTCTAATGCTTCTACGTCTTCGGGAGTGATGGGTTTGTTAAGAATATCCGAGCGATAGACCGCATCCATGCCTGCTTGTGCGACCATCTCTTCAGGCGACAGGAGGTCCTCCGACGAAGAATCCTTGCGGGGCCGCTCCCGCGACATTGGAGATCCCTGGGGGACGGCTGGGGGTCGGATTGGGTGCCTGCCTTCTGATCCAAGTTCTCCCAGCGCGCGACACCGCAAGTACCTGCTTCGGCTGGGCGGAGTCAACTTCAGGCTGATCACCGTATCCATATTCCCTCACCTTGCGATCGAACTCTTCAGTGTCCATGGATTGGGTGTCTCCGGAAATTGGGCTTAGGTTTCCCAAAATTGACTCTTCAGCCGGAGTTCCGCTTTCTCCGACAGCCTCTTGCTGATCCGGAGCAGCGTTGTTTTCCGGGGCCTCGACCTGCTCGGGACCAGCTCCGGCTTCATGAGGGGCGGTTCCGGCGGTATGGGCCAAGAAGTGTACAAAGTGACACCTTTGCTTTTCTAACACCTGGGAGACCCAGGCGGATCTGCATTGGTCTTCCACCGTTATTTCCTGCTCAGGGGCGGATTGGGTGGGTTTTGATTTTTTCAGATCTAAGGCGGAATCTTCGCTAGGAAGTTCCTGCGTCTCAGATCGGATCTTCGCGACTGCGTCCTGCTCAGCGGCGGTCGCGTCAGCGTTACTTACCAGTGGGTTTCCGTCGGAATCGACGGTTTCCCCGATGAAGATGTGTATGCCGCCAACTGGGACGATGGAGAGCTTGACGGGGTCGGTTTTAGCCGGAATCCAACACTCATCCGGAGGGACGATCGGCAGATTTCCGGCGTAAAGGACGCGCCCCACAGCGATGGTGTCGTCGTAGCTTCCCATGGCGGAACCCTCCCGGTTCCGGCCTCCGACGCCGCAGGCCCCACGGTGGCGCCAACCGTCGTTGCCTATTCGACGATATCCCGAGGAGGGATCCTCACGAGGGGGAGAAGAAGTAGGGGCCATAGGGCGGAGTGCACACGGGACGGTGGTACGCGATTTACCCAGCCTTCGGAACACCCGCACGATGACAGGGCCTACCGCTGCTTGTCTGGAATTATCCGCGCTTTCGCGTTGTTACAATGAGTTGTGGTTTGTGCCTCTAAGGCTCCCAGGATCCGGCTTATAAAGGCGCTCGGATCTAGGGTTTACATGGAGAGTCCTAGCCGGAATACAAGTTGCCTAACTACGGTACAATGTCTTGCCGTGTACGTCAAGGATCCGCCTTCCTCCAAGTACGTGCTGGATCCGGATACTTCATGGGCCGTCACGGATCCGGCCTCCTTCGTAGGTCGGTAGAGATCCGGCTTCCTGTTCCTGGGCTGGACTTCATCCTTCAGGATCTACAGCAACTGGGCCGCCCGATGGGCCACATGCCTCACCACCATCTATGGGCCACCCGGGCTTGCCGGATCTAGGCCATGCCGTTGATATACCCATAAAGTATACCCACAACAATGCCAGACACGAACTGGCACAATGGCCACTGAAATTTAATTTGCTCGAGAAGGGAGCAACTTCTGGGCGTCTCAAGGCAAGTTGTAGGTCACACCTCTTCTTTGGTCTACATGCATCCGTCGTCGTCGCCATGGGCGGACGCAGCAGGGCGGGGGTGGGCCCACCCAAATTCCCGGCCCAAACTTATACCCCATGGAAAAAATGAGGAAAGGCCCGATTAGCCCGGACCGGAGCCCATCCTGGAGGAATCGAGGTCAGGACGCGTCGCACTCGGCACCCGCGATTCCCCGCGCCCCGCCGCCGCCCGCCGCCCCAGCCCCGGCGCCTCCGCTGCCCGCCGGCCCCACCCGACATCTCGCGAAATCAAGCGTCGCCAGTCCGGCGCTCGCCCGCCCCAGCTCTGTCCGCCCATGGCCCGCCCTCTGCAGGTTTGCCCTCACTGCCGCAGTGCCGCGCTGCCCGCCGGCCGCCAGCCGCCGGCCGCACCACTGAACACCGAGCGCCGCCGCTGATCTTCCCACCGAGACGAGACTGAAATTCTTGATGTGCCTTATTTTTCTGTTATTTACTAGACATTTTGAATATGCCTTGCTCCCTTATTATTCTGAATGTGTTGTCAGCAAATTAAGAGGTTTGTCTTTCTTCCTGCAGATCCTCTTGCATGTGTTACCTTTACAGTTTTGGTACGCTCCAATTTGCAGATTAACTTTTTTTTCTTGAGAGTACGCCAAAGATGTACCATGTCTTTATAGAAGGCAGACATTTGAGTACAAGAACACGCTACCACAAGTAGCACACACACCACACCGGTTAGTCCGAAGAAACCAACCACCGACAAAACAACAACAACACGAAGGACCCTACCCAAAGCTAAAACACACAAAGCCGCATCTCGAGCGATGCTAGACACCTCCCAAGAGCAACAACTCCAAAAGGGCTCTCCTTGTCAACGCGCCAAGAAAGGGGAAGATGGCGGAACTCGAACAACCCAAAGAAGACATCGTCTTGGGGATGCCAGCAATGGCGTGCATTGCGCCCTTGCATCCAGCCTCGGACAGCTGCGAACATCGGAGGAATGCACCAGGACCTCCAAGCCGTATCTCCAAACGCGAAGCTCCCAACAGAGGAACGACGTCGAGGACGCCGCCATCGCGCCGATCCAAAGGATCTAGGCTTTCGCCCAGAGACAGCAACCAAACCAGGCGAGAACACGAGAGACACCGACATGCCTCGGCGACGCCTCCAGAGAGGGGCACGACACCCGCGGGCGCCGTCGCTGCTGGCCCAACGAGTTGGGCAAGACCTTCATCCGCATCGTCGCACAACTCCGAGCCTCCGAGGTTTGGGGCAACCCTGTCCATGGAGAGACACACCGCCGCCACCCCAGCTCCTCAACATCATGGTCGCAAAAAGTCGTGGTCACCAGCACGATGGCCCAAGCCACCAGCTTCAGCCTTGACGAAAACAGCGCAGCAACTCCCCACCACCTCCGGCGAAGGCCATGCCGTCTCCAGCACACCCGCTCCAGGCCGTCTCCGGCACACCCGCTCCAGGCCGTCTCCGGCACACCCGCTCCAGGCACAGCCAGCAGATGACCAAGCCCAAAAAGTGGTCAGATCAGCTATTTAATTTGTTTTCATGGTAGGACGCCACATTATATACAAACGACAATTGTGTACCTCCACAATTTTCAGCAACGCGCGTGGTGTCATCTAGTTTGATATATGTATTGGACTTCAATGTTTACAATGAAATTTTCTTGTATATTGTTCATTACTTCATTATGTAAAGGTTTTTCACATTTTGGGGAGGGCGCAAAATATTTCTTTTGAGGTGTGCCCCCCCCTCCAATTCTTTCCTGCGTCAGCCACTGGTCGTCGCCATCGTCTCGTTTACGTACTCGACAGCAGCCTAAGCATCATTTTGTTGCATTAGGGATGAGAAACGACGCCCCATATATACGTCTCGTTTCCTAGTCAAAAGTGGTTCGGTTACTTATATTTCTTTGATAAATTGGTCTACTTCAAACTGAGTAATGTTTTCGTGGGCTTATGCGAGATGCCGCTCGCAGCTAGCATAGTGAAGCCTTCTTTTGTTTTGTTTACCACTAGTAAGCTTGCACGTGCAATGCACGTCTCGACTAATATGAATTCAGCCATACAAATTAGCAATGGTAAAATAGTAAAGACTATCATGAAACAACATAGATCTTCCCCAATACCAAAAAAAATACATTATAGTCTACATATCCTTGATTCTGAAGCCCAGATACACAATATTTTCATATAGAAATGCTAGAAAAGTGCATATATCATCGGAAATTCAATTCGGCTCCCGGGTGCGTATGCTCCCTCTACCAACAAAACATATTTTGAAGTGTGGAAAAATTTTGACAAAAAAATCTACATGTACATCTCCATAATATATGTGTATGCGTCAAGTTTCACGAAAAAATAATATTTTTTGTGGCCTATGTAAAAAAGAGAAAACTTATCCTGTGAAAAGCATTGTTTTCAGCACTGAATTTTGTCTTTTTTACACACGTCACATGATAAGTTCATTTTTTATGAAACAACTTTGTGAGCGTGTAGCACATGAAGATGTACGTGCGAATTTTTTGTTTCAATTTTTTTGAAATTTAAAATATGTGTAAAATGTATTTTAAAATATAGGGAGCATATGCTCCCATGTTCCAAAACATCACTCCCATATATCATGCACTTCCAAGCTATTCACGGCTAATTTCACTCCATTAAAAGGCAGCTCTAAGCATGTGTTACGACCGTCAGCTCTGAGCACACTAAATGCTTTGACTATGAAAATAACATGCTCCGAGTACACCGAATGCATAGACTATAAAAATAGCATCCTCATGTCTGTTTCTAGCCAAACTAATATTAGACTGAGCACTTGTGATAGTTCCGGTTACATTGCTACAACGCTACCGCTGATTGAGAGATCTAACAGCAATATTTCTGACATTTAGCTAAAAATGTTTCAAAAAATTCTGGCGACCATTATTAGCATAGATTTTATCACATGGTTTAAAAACTGAAATTTCAGAAAACCTGCAATCAAAACATATAAGACAAAAATCGATGAAGCGCCATTTTGAAATAGAAGAATAGTTGTAGAAAAATATATAAACTCATTTTCGTATTTCATGCCAATTTGTTGATTTATACGCGAGGATTAGTAGAGTATATCATTTTAGTTATTCTATAAACCATAATCTTGTGGAGACTATCAAGATGTCTGGCACCATGGTAAATAGGAAATGTGGAGCTCCAACAGTTCTACCTTGATATTACCCTGATCTCTGCTGACCAATGTCCACATCTTTTAGCGAACTTGCAATACTGCTAAACAACATATAGTGCTTTTAGCCATTATTGAATGGAAAATAACAGACCACGAGCAATAGATCAAAATCAGACTATTAGTACATAAATTTTATCCACGACAATAATGCTCACAAACAAATCAGGAAGAATAATGAACTGTTAACAATATGGCTAGGAGATGTATCTCAATCTGGCTCAGTTTATATATGTTATAAGGCAATGTATGCCGACATAGAAAACATGTTATGTGATATCACCTCAACAAGCAAAAGAAAAGTAGTTCTTATCAGGAGAGCTGAGTAGGAATAAAGTATAGCCGAATAATTCACACTATCCAATCTGATTGCTCACAAAATATGATGGTGAGCAACTTGCTTACAGGGATAGCGTAAATGCTTAATAAATATAACTAACTGCAAAAAAATTAGCATGCCAATGACAAGTTTATAAAACATAAGCTATTCCATATTACTTGATGCTAAAATGGATGTATCTACAACTAAAATATGTCCGAGATACATCTATATTAGCGTCAAGTAATATGAAACGGAAGAAGTATATAAATTATCAAGTTCAAATAAGAAATCATGTTAAACCTACAAAAGGAAAAATAATAAATAATTATTTAGCCAAAAACACAACAAAAACTACTAAACTTGGAAATCCCATGGACATCCAATTGAACCCCTGCAAGTTAGTAGACAACGTAAACTGAATTAGCATAATATGTATCTTAGTGTAGCATTCGTCCAACTTTCCTTCTAAAGCATTAAGTAAAAATAAATTTCTTGTGAACCCGGAGTAAGGATGCATAATCCAAATTAGCACAACTGAAGTACACATGGAGGGAGATGGAGGCGCTAATACCTACTGCATAAATCACGACAAGCATCTGTGAAGAGGAGGACGTGCTCATGCATCCCAAAGAAAATCACACTGGTCTTTCGGTTGGATAATTCCAAGAAGGAAATCTTAACCACCTTGTGATTTTCTCAAGGAGTCGACATGTATAAACAATTAAATCTATACCCAGGCTAGAATAGATCGATGAACCTGTGGGATCGCTGAACCAACACAACAACAATGACTCAGTAGGTAAGAAATGATGCTCCACAGTTATAGACTATTTCCTTACCAAATGTGTTCATGGAGTTGTCAATCATCCTGTAGGATCGCAGTTCAGTGGCCTGCGGTTGTGGCAAGCCGGCTGGAGCACAGCTGATGGGTGAAGATGGTCTGCAGTGCGACAGGAGGATAGAAAGAGAGCACGTCGGGTGGACTGTGCCGGCTCCTGCTCCGGCCCCATCCTCGACTATGGCTTCGATCCCAGGGCGGCCACGACGCCGGACTCAACTCCGGACGCGGCTAAGACGGTCGTCCTTGGTGGCGCCATGTATCAGCGAGTGGCGACGGGCTCCACATATCGTGAATATCCCTCCGACTATGTTGGACGTAGAAAGCAGAGAGAGAAGCGGTAGGCGTCGCCGCGTCGGCGTCCATGTCGGGGAACTCGATCTGCGGCGGCTACAACTACTTCGCGAGAAGGGCGGCGTCCAGCCCTGAAGTCGGAATTGTCGTGCATATGTGGGGCGTTTTGCATCGTAATTTTCGGATCTAAACAAGGAGTTTGATATTCTTCTTTAGGCTCATATATAGGACAATCAATGGTTCCCACTTTGATAGTTCTCACATTAGAAATTGTATTAACTCCACATACTTTCTCAATCCTCTTGGGAAAATAAACGGTATGCTCCTTGTCATCAATATTGAAAGTAACTTTTCCTTTATTGCAATCAATAACAGCCCCTGCGGTGTTAAGAAAAGGTCTCCCAAGAATAATAGACATATTATCATCTTCAGGCATTTCCAACACAACAAAATCAGTTAATATCAAGCAGTTATTAGTAACTTGAACAGGAACATCCTCACATATACCAACAGGAATAGCAGTAGATTTATCAGCCATTTGCAAAGATATATCAGTAGGTATCAACTTATCTAAGTAAAGTCTCTTATAAAGAGAAAAAGGCATAACACTAACACCGGCTCCCAAGTCACATAGAGCAGTTTTAACATAATTATTCTTAATAGAACAAGGAATAGTCGGTATACCTGGGTCGCCCAACTTCTTTGGAACTTTGCCATTGAAAGAGTAATTAGCAAGCATAGTGGAAATTTCCTCATTGGGGATTTTCCTTTTGTTAGTAACAATATCTTTCATATACTTTGAATAAGGAGGCAATTTAATAGCATCAGTTAAAGGGATTTGCAAGAATAAAGGTTTCATCCAATCACAAAATTTATTATAGTGTTCTTCTTCCTTTGATTTTAATTTCTTAGCAGGAAAAGACATTTGCTTTTGCACCCAAGGTTCCCTTTCATTACCATGTTTCTTAGCAATAAAATCTTCTTTAGTATACTTCTTATTTTTAGCATGCTTTTCAGGTTCTTCTTCAACCTCTTCTTTATCAGGAGTATCATCCTTATCATTATCTTTATCATGTTCATTACCACTTTCGGTTTCAGCATCAGAAATAGAAATACTATTAGGATCATTAACAGGTTCAGAGGATTCCACAACAATTTTATGTTTCTTTTTCTTTTTCTTAGATGGAGCACTAGTTTCAGTTCGTTGAGAATCTTGTTCAATTCTTTTGGGATGCCCTTCAGGATATAGAGGATCCTGGGTAGAGACACCACCTCTAGTTGTTACTTCATAAGCATGTTTCTCTTTAGAATTATTTTTTAATAAGTCATTTTGCACTTTAGTAAGTTGATCAATTTGAGTTTGAACCATTTGAAAATGTTTAACAAGCATCTTAACATCATTGGAGGTTCTCTCCACAATACCATGAAATTCACTAATAGCTCGAGAATTTTCCATTAAGTGATTCTCTACTCTCATATTAAAATTTTCTTGCTTAACAATATAATTATCAAACTCATCTAAGCATTGCGCAGGAGGTTTTGAATACGGAATATCTTCCCTAGTAAAGCGCTGAAGGGAGTTTACCTCAATCATGGATGAAGGGGGAATTATCTCACATATATCTTCTATGGGAGGTAGATTCTTCACATCTTCAGATTTAATACCTTTCTCCTTGAGAGACTTCTTGGCTTCCCTCATATCTTCATCATTCAATTTAATTAAACCCCTCTTCTTCAATATTGGCGTTGGAATTGGTTCAGGCGTAGTCCAATCATCATGATTCCGGCCTATTTTAGCCAATAATTCTTCAGCTTCGTCTGGAGTTCTTTTCCTGAAAACACAACCAGCACAACTATCCAAATATGCCCTAGACTCAATGGTTAGTCCACTATAAAATATATCAAGTAGATCATTCTTTTCTAAATCATGTCCAGGTCGAGCTCTGATAAGAGAACAAAATCTTGCCCAAGCCTCAGGCAATTTCTCTTCATCTCCCTGGTCAAATCTATAAATTTTCTGTAAAGCAACATGTTGAGCACTAGCAGGAAAGTATTTTCGAAAGAAAACATCACGCAAATCAGTTGGACTTTTAATAGAACCAGGAGGCAAATTATTATACCAAGTTTTAGCATCATCCTTTAATGAGAAAGGAAAAATTTTAGCGACAAAATAAGTACGCATCTTGACATCATCAGAAAACAAGCTACTCATAGAAGAAAGTTCAATCATGTGTTCTACAACACTTTCTTTTTCAGTACCACAAAAGGGTGCTTTCTCTACAATAGCTATATGAGATAGATCAAGAGAAAAATCATAATCTTTATCCTTAATGCATATAGGAGATGTGGCAAATTTAGGATCAGGAGATAACTTATGTCTAACAGTATATTGTGTGAGAAACTTTTTAATTTTGCTTGCATCAGCAGTAGCATTGCATCTAGTAATAAAATCATCATTAAGCTCCACATAATCTTCATCAGGATCATCACTAGAATAATCAAGTTCAGGTGAATTAACAGGTGTAGTAGCATTAGGAGTTTCAGTATTTTCAATTTGTCTAGACCTAGCAATTGTAGCATCTAGAAAGGATCCCAATGAACCACTATCATCAAGCACAGCAGAAACATTATCAATATTATGAGAGTTTTCAGATTCAGCAGAAGTACCAGCAAGTGAAGCTTGTGGCGGTGAAACAAGTCGACTTATCACAGATGGTGAATCAAGAGTAGCAGAGGTACTCAGAGTTGTACCTTTTCTTGTAGTGGATGGTAATATGGCGACTTTAGGATCGCGAGGTTTACCCATGATGGAGAATTTGCAGCGAACAATATCAATCCAAGTGAACTTCCAAATAAAGCTATGCTCCCCGGCAACGGCGCCAGAAAATGGTCTTGATGACCCACAAGTATAGGGGATCGCAGCAGTCTTCGTGGGTAGTAAAACCCAATTTATTGATTCGACACAAGGGGAGACAAAGAATACTTGAAAGCCTTAACAACTGAGTTGTCAATTCAGCTGCACCTGGAAACAGACTTGCTCGCAAGAGTTTATCATTAGTAACAGTTTTATAGCGGTAGCAGTAGTGAAATAACAGCAGGATTAAAATACTGTAGGCACGAGGACGGATAACGGGCGTTGCATGGATGAGAGAAACTCATGTAGCAATCAAGCAGGGCATTTGCAGATAATAATAAAACGGTGTCTAAGTACAAAGCAATCAATAGGCATGTGTTCCAATTATAGTCGTACGTGCTCGCAATGAGAAACTTGCACAACATCTTTTGTCCTACCAGCCGGTGGCAGCCGGGCCTCAAGGGAATCTACCGGATATTAAGGTACTCCTTTTAATAGAGTACCGGAGCAAAGCATTAACACTCCGTGAACACATGTGATCCTCACATCACTACTATCCCCTCCGTTGTCCCGATTTCTCCACTTCGGGGCCATTGGTTCCGGACAGCGACATGTGTATACAACTTGCAGGTAAGACCATAAACAATGAATATCATGATGAAATAATAACATGTTCAGATCTGAGATCATGGCACTCGGCCCTAGTGACAAGCATTAAGCATAACAAGTTGCAACAATATCATCAAAGTACCAATTACGGACACTAGGCACTATGCCCTAACAATCTTATACTATTACATGACCAATCTCATCCAATCCCTACCATCCCCTTCAGCCTACAGCGGGGGAATTACTCACACATGGATGGGGGAAACATGGCTGGTCGATGGAGAGGCGTCGGTGGTGATGATGACGATGATCTCCTCC
This sequence comes from Lolium multiflorum, assembly GCA_030979885.1. Lineage (NCBI taxonomy): Eukaryota > Viridiplantae > Streptophyta > Magnoliopsida > Poales > Poaceae > Lolium > Lolium multiflorum. The sequence goes on from CM061751.1 coordinate 200,877,649, forward strand.
ACTCCCGTCCCAATGAGTGCCAGAACGGAGACTGCTCCCGAGATGGAGTTTCGCGATGTGGCGGCGTTCGGAGGGTTTCGCGACTTCGACTTCTCCCGTGCGTTTTTAGGTCGAAGGCAATAAGTAGTCCGAAGAGGGCGTCGGGGCAGCCGAGGCCGCCACACACTAGGGCCGCGCGGGCCCTCCCGGGCCGCGCCGCCTAGTGTGTGGGTCCCGGCCCCCCCGCTTGCCCTTCGGCCCGTCAGATTCTGGGAAAATAGGACCTTTCGCATAAATTCCGAGGATTTTCCCGAAAGTTGGATTTCTGCACAAAAACGAGACACCAGAGCAAAACAGCGTTAGTCCGTGTTAGTTGCATCCAAAATACACAAATTAGAGGCAAAACAATAGCAAAAGTGTTCGGGAAAGTAGATACGTTTTGGACGTATCACTTCACTGTAAACAAAATCAGAGCATTACAACATCATACATGAGTAGTGAATAATATGAGCACTTACATAAAAAAATGGCAGCAAGATTGGACCAATACATCAAATAACAGCAAGATTGGAGCATTATAGAATCTCTGTTGACCACTTTTTTTTTCCAAAATCGAGGGAGTACACCTAGTCTCTGCATCAAACAGATGCATACGGGCCTGTTCATCCAGTCTAATAGACTCTTTAGCGCTACTGGCTACAAAAGTCGTTACCACCAACCGCTGGTCCATCTTCATGGCACAGATCTGCATAGCCATAGCCATGTCTACCATCGATGCCGCCATGGCGCCAGACAACACCCCCAGCCTATGTGTGTCCATCAACAGTCACCAAGACCACGTGGCGCCACCCCGCTAGTTCATATGTTTAGTTCATATGTTTCTTCAGAATGAGTTAGGCAAAACAAATTACAATGAACATTTTCAAGAAACCCTTGTCTAGTTCATATGTTTCTTCAAAACTTGGAGAAACTACTCAGAGCAAGGCCTACTGCTGCTTGTCTGGAATTATCTGGGCGCTTTCGCATTGTTACAATGAGTTGTGGTTGTCCCTCTAGGGCTCCCGGATCCGGCTTATAAAGGCGCACAGATCTAGGGTTTACATGGAGAGTCCTAGCCGGAATTCAAGTTGCCTAACTACGGTACAATGTCTTGCCGTGTACGTCAAGGATCCGCCTTCCTTCTATACCGTGCGGGATCCGGATACCTTATGGGCCTCCACGGATCCGGCCTCCTTCGTAGGTCGGTTGGGATCCGGCTTCCTGTTCCTGGGCTGGACTTCATCCTTCAGAATCTACAGCAACTGGGCCGCCCGATGGGCCACATGCCACATCACCATCTGTGGGCCACCCGGGCTTGCCGGATCTAGGCCATGCCGTTGATATGCCCATAAAGTATACCCACAATAGTGTTGTCGCACGCGGGAAACGATACCATTGAAGGCGGCGCAGAAGCCTAGCCGCCGCCCGCCAGTGCGCACGCAGAACAGGCAGCCGCAACATTGAAGGCGAAGGCTGCGGCGCAGACGCGGACGCGGAAGCGTGATGCCTCGATACAGGCTCGCTGCCAGGCGGGCCCGTGGGGGAAGCGAGCGGACGCTCGGCACCACGCAACGTCCACGGATACGCAAACGTGCCGAATATTTGCGCCGCGTTTGCGTCGTTGCGGACACCCCGAACACGATGCGTCGCCCCACTGGAGCAGGGTGCAGACGCATTTCCGGTCCGCGCAGACGCAAACGGTCGCACAGCGTCTGTTTGCGTCGCCTCGTTGGAGATGCCCTTAAACACAGGAATCAAGTCATTACAACTTTGTGCAAACAATTACCCCAAGAGTCACTGGTTTGTACAAATCGAAATTTGAGTGACTAGTTTGTGCAACCTTTGCCTCAAGAGTTGCTGGTTTGTGCAATTTTCTCTCCCTCCTGACCACACCGGTCTAGCTGACAAACAGTCAAGCATGAAATAATAACTTAATTGTGTGACGTGGCAGTGCATAATCATAGTCGACGCAAACTGCTTGTTGACTTGTTCTTCTTCTAATTTTTCTTGAATAACTTAAATATTTTTCTAAGAAAAGATCCAGATCTATTCCATGATTTAACAAGAAGTACAAAGCATCTTAAATATAATAAAATTACATCGAAGTTATTGGACTACTTAGAGACCACTAATGCTATCAGAGTGAGCCGCCAATGCGTCGTTGTTGCCGCTCTTTTACCCGAGCTGGCCTAACGGTGTTGATGACAATCGGAAAGTCTTCATGCACGTGCTCTTAAGGACTAGCGTCATAGAACCGAAGTCGTTGCCATTAAATCCTTGAATTGATCTGAATCTTCTAACACCAAAACTATAACACACGTAAACTTATTCTTATCCTGCACAACACCGCCATAGCCAGCACAAAGACAATGCCGGTCAACCTTCCGCATGTACGCCGTTTCCACTTTTAACACAACTGGAGCCTGCATACGGGCCTAGGGAACTGGCCAATTTGACTGTACCCAGCGGGCTTGGGTCGAAGCTACTTTTAGCAGCGTGCCGGCCACAACGCATGCCACTTTTACATATCCAAGCAGCTGATTTTTTGCATTCCGTGCGTCTGTTTGAACTTTGAAGGGAATGCGGGCTACCAATAGCAGCGATTTACACAAAAATAACCCTTTTCTGAAGAAAAAAAAAAGCACAGACTGACTTTCCGGCCAAACTATTTCACACATCTAACACTTTTGTGTGGCGCCCTCCCACTGGCGGATCTTAGTAGGGGCTAAACCAGGCCATGGCCCGCCCTGGATTTTTTCCAAAAAAAAAAATACTATACCAATCCATTGGTAGCCTAACAGTTAAAACCCACTTAATCAGCTGCACACGCCCAGGTCGGTAGTACTGCAGCCACGAGACTAGGACCATCGTCGATTCAGCCATTCTTGCCCAAGCAGACAGGGATTCAGGGAAAGGATTCGACCAGCGGCTGCCGGTCGCCGTAATCTCACATCGTATGCCCAACTGTCCAAGGGTTGCGATGCAAGCACTAGCCCAAGGTCTAGGTGCCAGGCAGCGTCAGGTGCAGAATTAATCGAGCAGTTCACTTAAAATTTTCCTTTAATTGCGTCAAGACAGAGAACCAAAACCTGTATTTTATTTCTTTCCCCAAATTCTTAGCTACTCATGGATTATTTGAAAATAAAATCCCTAACTCTGAATTACCCTGCGCACCAGCAACATACTGTCCCGGTTCTGAAATAAGCCTGGCAGATTTGTATAATTCGCTTGTATCTACACACTAAAATACATCTGGATACATGCAAATACAATACCGCAACACTTACTTTCAAACGGAGGGTGTACTAGCTAAGATGTGATTCTTTTTTGCTCTTCTTTAATTTGGCCCGCCCAAGTATTTATTTGAAGCTCCGCCACTGGCCCTTCCCATCGGCGCCACACCTCACTGTGTGGCGCCCATGCGAGCGGCGCCACACATCCATCCTACGTGGCGTGGTCGACGCTGACCAGCCGATGTGGCAGGATGTGTGGCGCCGCTCACATCGGCGCCACACATTGAAACTATGGCGCCGCTCGGAAGGGCGCCACACATCAACTTATGTGTGGCGCCCGCGCCCGCCCCAGCCCGACACTCTTCTTCTTCTCCTCTTCCCTTTTCTCTGTTTGTGAAGAACCGCCGCCGGCCACCGCCGGCCGCCTCTCCTCCATCCCCCCCACCAAATCCACCAAGGATTCGCCAGATCTGACCGGCCAACTCCTTCCCCATCCATTCCTCAAGGTATCCCCTTCGATTCCCTCCGATTCATCCACTAGTGTTGGTGGATTTGGTAGATTTGGATATGAACCCTAGACATGGAAATTTATGTTGGTGGATTTGGATATGAACCATAGATATGGAAATTAATGTTGGTGGAATCTACATTGTAGTATATGTGTTTGAACCAAAGATTTGTTGGAACCCTAGATATGAAATTTTACATGTATGTGTTGAAACCCTATGTATGTATGTGTTGAAATGTCTAATATTTGCCTAGCAAATGCATTCAAATGTGTTACATAACCTAAAATTCTTGAAGGAATAACAAGCCAAGATGCAATCTAGAAGATGGTAGCAACGAGAAGATCACGAGACTAACCCTCGAAGATTTCCAAAGCCTACGAGATTAGATCTCGTTGTTGCAAAAGATGATCACTTGCCCCTTTCAAAAGCGCGTAGAAGATCTTGACGGTGTCACAGTCGGGCAGCACCTCCGTACTCGGTCACACGTTCGGTGTTGATGACGACGTCCTTCTCCCCGTTCCAGCGGGCAGCGGAAGTAGTAGATCCTCCTCGGAATCCCGACAGCACAACGGCGTGGTGGTGGTGGTGGTGGAGATCTTCGGCAGGGCTTCACCTAAGCGTTGTAGGAGAGGTATGACGAGGAGGGACGGCTAGGGTTTGGGGAGAGGGGAGGCTGGGGCGCCGGCCTCTGGTGGCCTGTGTGGTGCGGCAAGGGTGTAGCCGGCCCCCTCCGTCTCCTCATCTATATATAGGTGGAACACATCTAGGGTTGCCCAAAGAACGAGTAAGAGTCCAACTCAAAAACTTCCATATGGGCGAATCCTAGGGGGTGGGACTCCCCCTTTCCCTTTGATGGGGTGGCCGCCCCCTTAGGTGGAGTCCACCTGGGAATCCTCCTCCCTTTGCCTGGCCGGCCAAGGTTGGTGGAGTCCCTTCCATGGTGATTTCTTCCGGACTTTTCGAGAACCTTCTAGAACCTTCCATAAATACACCGGATCATTTTCAAACTTAGAAAATGACTTCCTATATATGAATCTTATTCTCCGGACCATTCCGGACCTCCTCGTGATGTCCTGGATCCCATCCGAGACTCCAAACAAACATTCGAACTCCATTCCATATTCCATATCTACTTAAAACAACATCAAACCTTAAGTGTGTCACCCTACGGTTCGTGAACTATGTAGACATGGTTGAGACTCTTCTCCGACCAATAACCAATAGCGGGATCTGGAGATCCATAATGGATCCTACATATTCAACGATAACTTAGTGATCGATTGAACCATTTACATACGATACCGGTTCCCTTTGTCTCGCGATATTTTACTTGTCCGAGGTTTGATCATCGGTATCTCCATACCTTGTTCAACCTCGTCTCCGACAAGTACTCTTTACTCGTACCGTGGCATATCATCTCTTGTGAACCATTCACATGCTTGCAAGCTAAGCATACGACATTCCACCGAGAGGGCCCAGAGTATATCTATCCGTCATCGGGATGGCACTCTAAATCCATATGCCTCAACCCATACTTTTTGAATACTTAATCCCACCTTTATAACCACCCATTTACGCAGTGGCGTTTGATGTAATCAAAGTACCATTCCGGTATAAGTGATTTACATGATCTCATGGTCGAAGGACTAGGTAACTATGTAACAGAAGCTTATAGCAAATTGAACTTACACTACCAGAAAAGTTCTGATAGACAACGTCTCAAAATCGTCCGCTAAGGGGTATTTTTCGTCGCCTATGGGCCTAACCCGACGATATGGGTTCTGTTGTGGAAACTGCGTCAGGCAAAGTCCTACGACGATTTTTTCGGTCCGTCGCGCTTGGGCACCCTTCCGCCACGGAAAATCGGACCGTTGCCCAAGTGTTTTCGGAGCCCGTTGACCGCCGACGTCATGCAACCGACACGTGCGTACGCTTAATCGGCATTAACGGCGTTAACCTAGAAACCCCGTGGTAGATGGTAGGCCCACACGAGGCCTCGCCACGTCTTAAGCGGGCCGGCCCATTAAGTTTGGGCCGGGCCAGCTGACTTAGTTTGACCGGTCAACTATATAGCTGGTCCATTGGTTACGTGGGCGGCCCTAACCTCTAAGGTTGACGGTCAAAACATTAATGGGCCGCCCACTAAGCATGTGGGCCGGCCGAATGCACTCGTTGACCGGTCAACGGCAAAAGGGCCGCCCACAAGGCATGTGGGTCCCACTTTCCTTCTATCGGGCCGGCCCATTTAACTAGTGGGGTCCACCTTAAAGCAACGGGCCGCCAAGAAGTTATTGGGCCGGCCCAGCATGAGGGTCCCACTTTCCTGCTATCGGGCCGGCCCATTTAGTACGTGGGGTCCACATTAGATCAAATGGGCCGCCAACAAGCCAAGGGCGGCCAAGAGCAGTGGGTCCCACTTTCCCCAAAGGACCGCCCATTTAGTATGTGGGGTCCACCATATAGCAAGTGGGCCGGCCCAAGATAGTGGGCCGGGCCAAAAACACAGGTGGGTCCCACTTTCCATTAAAGGGCCGGCCCATTTAGTATGTGGGGTCCACCATATAGCAAGTGGGGCCCAACAAGCCAGGGGGCCGGCCAAAACACAGGGTCCCACTTTCCGCTTAAAGGGCCGCCCATTTAGTATGTGGGTTCCACCATATAGCAAGTGGGCCGGCCCAACAAGATAGTGGGCGGGCCAAAGCACAGGTGGGTCCCACTTTCGTTAAAGGGCCGCCCATTTAGTATGTAGGGTCCACCATATAGCAAGTGGGCGGCCCAACAAGATAGTGGGGCGGGCCAAACACAGGTGGGTCCCACTTTCCTCTTAAAGGGCCGGCCCATTTAGTACGTGGGGTCCATCACAAAAGCAATTGGGCTGGCCCAACTAGTTAGTGGGCCGTAGTGGGGGGGCCCACCTTAAATCAAGTGGGCGCCCAATTAGAGTGTGGGGTCCACCATTCAAGGGCTGGCCCAATAAGTAAGGGCCAGCCCGTTTAGTTGCTGTTTATATGCCGGCATAATAGGCGCTTTAGGATTTTGCGGGCCGGCACATATGTGATTTCGCTTAATTGGGCCGTTTAAGGGATGGGAATTCGTGATTTAGATACTGAGAATATTTACGCAGCATTGATTTCTGTCGGATAGCCTCACTTACCACAAGCACCAAAGAAAAAATGCGCGAAAGAACTATAAAAACTAACTAAATATTACATCAGCTGCAAGGCTTTGAAAAAATATTACAGAACCCAGAGAAATTGAATGGTAATTAAACCTAGCAATACAATGAAGCGATCCGGCAATCTTTTAAGTTGTCCATGCAGCACCTATATCCGAAACAAAGACATTACAAGTTAAGACAGCAACAATGGAAAGGCAAAGACACTACAATATTGTTTGCCAAAGAATTTGGAACTCATCATTTCGTCGTTATAACAAGATCATTGTAATGCGCACAATAAGCAAACAAAGAGTGCATGCCGCATACCAACAGCCAATATAACAGAGCATGTTAGAATGAAACATCAGACTTACTACTGTCGAGTCCCATGCAAACCAACATGTTCAGGGAGTACAAAATTGGCATGAACAACATAGTAGCAGGCTATAAATTTTGTAACAACGACTGAGCAAGATGAAGTTATGATGGCTACATCTACAGAGCAGGGAATGTAAACCAAAAATAGAAGTTACGATGGCAAAAGCTAAAGAGGAGGGAATGTGAACCAACATGTGCCAAGTGCAATTACTTCATTTTGGCCGTGAACTAAATAATACTCTTGAACTTATAGTGAAGGGGATGCAAATCAAGATGTTTCGGGATATAAACTTGTAATGAGCAACACATAGAGGATAGTTAATGCTGGAGCTTAGGATGGACCAGATACAGAATATAGTGGGATCACCTGTGAACTTGTATAAGAGGGAATGCAAACCAATATGTTCAGCTTTCCATATGTGAGCATCATGCCAAGTCAGAGAAACAAGTCAATAATGCAGCTTTTGAAGAACAAGATGGCACGCAAAATTATTATCTAGTAGTATGACAAGTTTATTTGTACTACATGCTAGATAGCAGAGTGATAGCATGCCAAACTAAGTCCTTACTTTGTTAGCTTACAATGAACTAGATACAAAACAATGGCATCACCTGTAGTACAGGGAATGCAAGCCAACATGTTCATGGAGTAAAAAATTGGCACAAACAACATAGTAGCAGGCCATAATTTTTGTAACAACGACTGAGCAAGATAAAGTTATGATGGCTAGATCTAGTGTAAACCAAATATAGAAGTTATGCCAAAAGCTATAGAGCAGGGAATGCGAACCAACATGTGCAATTACTTAAAATTGGCCATGAACTAAAAAATAGCAGGATGTTACTATAATAGCTAGGAATAAAACAGATAGGAGTTATAATGGCATCACTCATAAACTTGTAGATAAGGGAAACAAATCAATTTGTTTCGGGATATAAAGTTGTAATGAGCAACACATATAGGCAGTTACTTTGTTAGCTTACGACGAAGTAGATAGAAATAACAATGGCATCACCTGTAGTACAGGGAATACAAACCAACATGTTCAGGGAGAACAAGATTGGCATGAACAAAATAGTAGCAGCCTATAATTTTTGTAACAACGACTGAGCAAGATAGAAGTTATGATGGCTACATCTACAGAGCAGGGAATGCAAACCAAAATGTTCAATCGCTTAAAGTTAGCAATGAAGTAGAAAATAGCAAGGTATTACGGTCATAGCTAGGAATGAACTAAAAGAGCTTCAGACAAACAAGCATCTGAACCCAGAACATGGCGCTAAAACAAGGGACTTACATTAGGAGAAGCACTCTGTGGGAGTCACAGCAGATCTTCCTGGGGTTGATAGATCCGGTGATGAAGTACGCTACATGTGCTACTTGGGGTTGGAGAGACGGCCATTACACTTCATGGTTACTCATCTCATCTGCAAAAACGTAACGGCGCGTCGTTAGCACAAACAGGTTCCCCCAAGATTAAACAAAAACTTGCAGGCAAGCAATAGAAAAGCGACAGTAGAAGAGTTTAGATCATGCACGACGCCGGTGAAGCAGATCCGGTTCATGCACAGCGGTGTCGGTGAGCAAGATCCGATGCGGTGGAAGACGGATCCGGCGAAGCGCTCCGGTGGGGTGGACGATACCGCAGCTGAAGTGACTGCGGTAGACTGCTGGATGAGTATATGGTTTTGAGGTTCGGCGGGGATGATCCGGTCCGGTTGATGAAGGCGTCGATGAAGCGGCTCCGGCAGGCAGCCGGATGACGAGGATCGCGAGGGCTCGGGTAGGCCAGGGAAGTCCGGCGGGGATGTTCCGGTGCGGTGGTCGTGGAGGTGGGAGAGAGGGACTTGGGAAGTTCCGGTGGGTGGTCTGAGGGAAATGAATTTTTTTGGGCAGGGTTTCCGGGCTAGGGAGGTGGTGATCCAAAAAATGACGGGCATACCCCCCACCAACCGACTTTGCTGCCATCTCCACAGGGGTAGAATGGGAATTTGGAAGCGTGTGAAATTTTTGTATTTTGTGGGCGGGAAGTTTTGCCGCTATGAGATTTTGAATTTGGCTAAGGTCCAAGTATAATGATAAAAAATTGTGAGACCGTACTAGTACCTCTGTTCAAGGCCGAGTGCAAAATCAAATCATCATCACCTTGAATATCGGTCAGTACCATGATCATGATCTATCTCTGAAATTAGTGTATCCGCTAGATCTTGCAAAGTGTAATGATAAAAAGAATTGTGAGACCGTACTAGTACTTCTCTTCTAGGCCGAGTGCAACATCAAATCATCATCACGTTGAAAATTTGTTACCAACTTACCATGATCATGATCTACCTCTGAAAATGGGCGCATCCACTAAAACTTGCAAAGTATAATGATACAAATTTGTGAGACCGTACTAGTACTTATGTTCAAGGTCGAGTGCAACATCAAATCATCATTACATTGAAAATTGTGTTACCATGATCATGATATTTCTCTGAATTTGGCGCATCCGCTAAATCTCGCAAAGGATAATGATAAAAAAAATTGTGAGATTGTACTAGTTCTTATGTTCAAGGCCGAGTACAAGATCAAATCATCATCACGTTGAAATTTGTTACAATGATCATGACATATCTCTAAAATTGGTGCATCCGCTAAATCTTGCACGTGGCGCATCTCGGTGCGGAGCAACAGGTCGGTGCTATCAAGGTTGAGGCGTCGGTAGCGTCATCGGGCTCTCCTCTCTTGATAGATCTTCTACATGGCGCGGCGCACCACCCGCCGATAAGCAGTCACATGTGAGACCGAGGTGGAGACGTCCCCGGCATCCTCGAGGCGCGGCCGCCCTTCTACGAGCCAGCGTCGACTCAAGGTATGAATCCATGTGGTGTCGCGCCCCTTCTGCCGATGAAGTGGGTGCCTTAGATTTATTGTTCTTCTCTTATGATTATTTTGAGCCGAACATGTGTGCTCTTTCTCTGAATATATTGCTTGAAAAGCTTACCAAGTTACTTAAATTCACTTCGTTCTTAATCTTGCGAGCTAATATTGTTATTTTTAATGAACGGTGGTGCGCGCAAGCAGAATTATTTGTGGGTGTGTTGAGCTGTTAGGCATAAGTCGAAATCCTCATCTAAACGAGGCCTCAGCTTAACACATAAAAAAGGTGTTCAATCTCGCCCACAATACCCTCTTCTTTCCTCTCCCTTTATTGGAACTTGTTTTGCAGACAAGGAAAGTGGCACGTGTAATGTGAGTAAAACCCTCTTAGCCAAAATCATCTACGAGCAAGATTTTCTATATTGTAGATGCCCCAATTGACTCTCATCCCCAAAGTAGTTTTTTATGTCAGTATAGACTTCTTTACTGGATGTATACTATCGTACATGGCATGCATTTGCCTAATGAGCAGCATTGTATTGCTATTCTAGCCAACCTGATCGATATGTCAAGCTTCATGCACGAGATGCCATGTTTAATTTACTCCCTCGCTCTGATCCATATTTCTTGGTGTGAAATGAATGTGAATCGGAGGGAGTACTTTTCTTAGATAGTACTATATCATTTCAAAAAAAGTACTACTACATCACAAATGCATCAAAAGAGTACTACATCACAAGACCACCACGGTTGTACTAGTAGAGTTTAATGCTGAACTTCCAAAGGGATTAAGATTACACATATGAACTTTAAACATGACCAGGAGCATGAGGGCCAGCAGCAGGGGCGTTGACGTGGAGCAAGCTAGGCAAGACGTAATTCTGGAGGAAGAGGCCATATGATGCGTGCTTGGCCTTGGTTGCAGGGCGGTGTTTCCCCCTATGTACTTAGGCCTACACCCATCGCATGTTGGATCAGGCTGTGGATGTCCTTCTAGAGAAATTTGCCACATAATGGGCAAAATAGCTCCCCGCGCATGCAGAAACGAATTTCACCACCCTTCAGCCGCTTGAGAACATAGCGGCTTTTCCGGTCCCTGCGCACCTTGTTGTTGTCCATGTCATCAGAATACTCCTATGAATTATTAAGTACTACATAATCAGGTTTTTTATGACAGATCGAATAAATACTCCACTAACATAATCAAACCTTAGAAACCCTAAAATTAAATGTGTAGAACAAGTAAATGGCAGAAGAAATCGTAATAAATCATGAGAAACCCTATGAACAACCATGAACATAAGCCACAACAATTGCAAGTCCACTAAGTATGAACACATAAATTGATTATATGACTACATGGCAGATTAGTCGAAATTAAACTAGAATCTGATCTTACGAATCGTAGAATCAATTACATCTACAAGAACAAGGTAGGATATCAAATCAATCAAGAACCAGGCTCGTGCAAACCATGTGAACAGCAATATGACACAAAGAGGATTGGGACAGTTTCGGTAAAAGAGAAGTACCTCCTCGTCATCACCCTCAACATCCTCCTGGAACTGAACGTTTGGGCCGAAATCGTCGAAGGGGTCGAGGTTCGCGTCCAGCATCGGGCCTAGGAAGACCTCGCCGTGGTGGCCTGCAACGCCGTGCACATCTTCGGCGGGATAAACAACGTTGGTATCCACCTTCTGCTCGATGGCCAGGACGCCCGTTTCGACCGAGGTCGAAGAATCAGACAAGCAGAGGAGACGAGCGGCATGGGTGCCCGGTGAAGCCTCACCCGTCGTGACGGCCAGGACGCCCATTTCGACCGAGGTCGAAGAATCCGACAAGCAGAGGAGACGAGCGGCCTGGGTGCCCGGTGAAGCCTCACCCACCGCGACGGCCACTACCGTAGAGGCATCCTCTGCGTGGGCGGTCGCCTATTGCTCCGCCTCGTATGCAATACCTATCTTCATGCTGTTGTGGTTGGAAACGGGAAAGTCGATGCCTCAGAGGTGCGGTGAGTGGATGGGGGTTTTCACAGTGTGGGGGAGGCAAGTTGGGGGAGTGGAGAGGACGAGCTCGCGAGAGATGATGAGGCCGATTATTTTATAGCCTCTGACTCTCTGTATCCAGTAGTGGACGCGTGAAGTCATGCATGTACTCGACTTTCCACTTTCTGGGAGACGTGTACGAAACTTTTTTTTGGACCATTTAACTTCATGTGGGACTCATGTATACCAATACTTCCAAACGTCATAAGTAATTCAAAATCATTCAGAATAATATGAGACCTTAACATTTTATTTTTTGTGTCAGATATTGTCTATGAAAAATAACATCCTTCAAAAAATAAATCCCCTATGCCAATCCGATCATGCCCGTCTACTCCAACTAGCTTCCTCGAGTAATTTGTCACCTTACATTCTTAAAATGAACCAAAATTTGGCACAGGGGTGCATCATCACATGGAAAATGATGTTACCATTCTGTCTTCCCATTTTTTTTGAATTTTTCAAAATTGTCATGCCCTAACGGAAAAAATGTACTCCTTCTAAGAAGCATGTATCAGAATGGCATTACCAAAACCTAGGGGTGGGGTGGGGGGAGGGGGCACATGGTGGTGTGATGATACATCACATTTGGACCACACAACACCATTTGGACCAACCAAAAAAAACCACCCTACACAAACCCTGGTCAAAACTAGTTTGACCAATATTACAAAAGTTGTACGGAGTACATAATTCAGAAACCGTCAGAAATATACGAAGCATTCAGGAGTCCCCAAAGTCAGTGACTTTGAGTCACTTACAACTATGGTCCACATATCAGTCACCCAAAGTCATGGCAAAGTCAGCTTGGCAAAGTCACCGACAGACAAAGCAAGCAGTGAACAGACAACTCCGTAGCACTGAAAAGACATCTCACAGAAAAGGCTAGTACTACCTTTTCTTCCCGGATAAGCAAAAATAGCTGATCGGTACTGACGAAATGCACCAGGTCCGCAATGTACTCCAGCTATAAGTGAAGCATGCCTACCACTGAAGAGGAAATTCAAGATTCCACCAGATCCCCATATCACTCTTTTGCATAAAACACGGACATATCTTTTGCACAATTCACCACTTGTTGGTCTAATCTATCGCAGCTTCCATCAGTTGGTCATCTAATTAACGATTTAACGGATTAGAAAAATAAGCGGTGGAATTAGAAGTACTAGTAGCGAAATGTGCAAAATATACCGTCCTTCCCGAGGGGGTTTGTCCAGAAGAGGGCCGGATGACAATGTCCCGGGTGCATCCAGAAACGAGAGGGGTAGTTTCTAATACATGTAAGAAATTATTTTACAAAAAGGTACATATTAAGTAGTACAACTATTAGTACAGTACTACTATTTCGAGGGAAAATGCCATGTCGTGCGACCTCTAATCAATGAGTAGAAGTTGTAGGTGCGCATAACATGCATTGCTGAAAGCTGGTTCCGCTGGAATTTGAGCTCAGCCGGGGCGGATTCTGCGAAGTTCGCCCGACGTCACTCATGTATCCCACCAAACTGCTCACTTCTTTCAATGTCTCTTCTCTTTCACTGCAGCTCTCCAACATCAGGTGCATCAACTTATCTTGTGCCTTCTGCCTCTCGAGAAGGGCAAGGATGGCGATGTCAGCATATTCAAGGTTCAACTTTTGGAGCTGTACTTTATCCTGAAGAAGGATTTTGTACTCTATATCAGACTTGTCTCTTTCGAGGCACACAGTCTTGAGTATGCTGCTGGCTTTCTCCGCTGATGCAATGTTCCTCTCTTTCTGCTTAATCAGCTCGTTCTTCAACATGTCGCGCTCATTGCGAAGGCTGCAAATGAGCTCCACAAGAGTTTTCGAATTCTTCTTCTTGGCAGCCAAATCGTCTCGGAGGCGATCACACTCTAAGCTGAGCTCCTCGTTTTTTTCCATCAAGATGGCGACAGTCGGCGATAGTCGAAATCATCGCGAAAGTAAGCGCAAGGAAGAAGAAGAAGAAGAAGAAGAAGAAGAAGAAGAAGATAACTACACAGTGCTTGGTGCTACCTCATTTCGCCGGGGTAGGGCCGGGTTGAAATCATCGGACGACGATGATTCCTTGGTCGTGGAAGTTGGTGCAGTACGGGCGTCGTTGGAACTTCCAACCCTTTAAGATGTATAACCATAGAGACTCTTAAAGAGCTTGAGCCCGGGCAAGAAGAAACGAAAGTACATGGCGAAGGAAACTAACCCGGTGAGCACAGCACGGACGCGTTTCGGCGGCGGCGGCAGCGACGGCGAGCCCACTTGGTTTCTGGAACCGTCTCTCGAAATTTCGAGCCGGCGTTTTTTATCCGCGTACTTGACCGCCGGCGACCTGAAGTTTGAACACATTAATTGCTGGAGGAGAGAGCGACGAAAGAAACGAAAGTACATGGCGAAGGAAACTAACCCGGTGAGCACAGCACGGACGCGTTTCGGCGGCGGCGGCGGCGACGGCGAGCCCACTTGGTTTCTGGAAGCGTCTCTCGAAATTTCGAGCCGGCGTTTTTTCTCCGCGTACTTGACCGCCGACGACCTGAATTTTGAAGACATTGCTGGAGGAGAGAGCGACGAACAAATGTTTGTTAGGTGGAGAGAGGAAGAAAGTGAATGGAACGAGAGAGTTTAGCGTTTTGCCCTTATAGTCATAGTCGCTAACCGTGACGCGGGAAGGTTGGTCGTCGGCGTTTAATGGTCTCCCGCGTGGAAACCGAGGCGGCCACGAGGCAGCGGCTGGCCACGCGGCGTCCAGTCGCCTACGCCGCCGTAAATGAGGGTAGTTGCCTACCACCACCAGGTGACATGCACCTTTTGCATGTCACCGTGTGACATGCGGCCTAAATTCAAATTTAAACATTGCGAAAAAAATCATGCATCCGGTGACATGCCCATGGCATGCCACCGATGAAGAGTTCCGTGCCATGCACTCTGGCACTCTGCGCCGTCTTGGATCAGAAAATGAGCGAAGAACGAGGACGAGGCACTAGTTCAAATTTAGGATGAAGTTTAAGTTTTATTTTGGTTTAAATTAGATTAGAGGGAGTAGTACTCTTACTTTATTACTCGTACTTGTGTTAATGTAGTAGTATTATTATGGTGGTGTACTTGCGTTCATGTACTTGTTTCAGCTGTTTTGGTGAAGGAGACATGCATCACCTTTTTTGGTGATGTATCTAGTCGTCCTGTAGCCCTTGTCAAATTCCTCTGATATACTGATGGGAGGGCTTGTTCACCCCATACTGATGGGAGCCCTTGTCAAATCGTAATCATAGCCAAAAGGCGCATTTTTTCCCGATATTACTCGATGCTTAAGGCGCGGGTGGTTGTGGTTCAGTTATCTCCCTAATTTGCACCTGCTTTCCCGTTTCCACTAGTCGAAAGTCGAAACCTGGCCACATTAACCCAAGATCCTGAAGCCGCCGCCTCAACCCTAGCCGCCTCCAGTTCTTCCTCCTCCATAGATTGGTTCCCCCTCCTCCGGTTGGCTTCGCCGGCGTCAGGAGGAGTGGGGAACCCGATCTATGCGTGGAGTTTCGAATAAAAGTATTGTTTTCATTAGATTATATTAGATTATGTTAGGATTTTGGTAGCCGCCTTCTTGTTGGTTTCCCCTCAATGGAGATGGCATCGTCTGCAATAAGTGATCTTCGGCCTTTCGTTCGGCGACGAGATCTTCTTCCCGGCGTCAATGGTGGTCTTGAACGATCACAATTTTCTAGGTATGGGCCTTTGGATCTTGCTTCGCCAGATCGATTTTGGATCTTTTGTCTTTGTTGCCGTGGGGAGGATTATCCTCGCAGTTTTTGTCCCGGCTGCTACGTCCTCGACAATGGTGATTCGTACTCTCGGCTCTCCATCGACGATGACAAAGCTAGTCGGTTATTATTCCCTGATATACTGGTGTTGGTACTCTTGCCGATGTTGTATGACTGCTTTAATGGTTGCGTGCGTGCACGCAGCTTTGGCATTGCGGCTCAAAAAATTATGGGAGAACTTTCATCGGTATCTACAGGTCTATGGTTAGTTATCTATTTTTGGCTGCCTTCAGAAAAGTACAAGATTGTGTTCTGGAAGAAGAAAAAAATTGAAGACCTCGAAGATTTGTTACTATCTTTTAGACTTTATTTTGTAATCATTGGAGTCAGTTCATGTATCTCTACCATGTACTATTTGTTGCTATGAATATATGTGGTATTGATTGTCAAAAAAAAACCCCAAGATCCTGAAAAACTGTTGGTCTATCCCGAGAAACGAGGAGGTTTAAGGAAACGAGGAGTCCAGCGCGTGCGGAAGGTGCTTTAATCGTGCGAGCATGCAGGGGCAAAATGAGGAAACTAGCGATTACTTTCTCTCCTGCCAGTCTTATACCTTAATAAATGGGCAAACTGAGCACGTTGTAGCTAATCCTTTTATTAATTAAGCAGCTATATTAGTCAATAAGATTGCCTTATGTTTTTCCTCAGTTTTCGCCAAGCCCTTATTTGTAACCCGCAGAAGGAGCTCAGACGGGAGGATTCCAGTTTAGTTGACCATTCCGTGCTGACGTGTGGGGCTAGTAGAAAGGGACCGCGTGGGACAGGACGAGACCGCGTTTGGTTGTACGTGAGCAGGAGCTGGGTTCTGTCTCTCTCGGCGCGAATTGGCATTTTTAAGAGCACCTTTTCCCCCTCTGTCTCTTTGTCTTTTTTAACCAAATTAGTATCAAATCTAGAGAAGCTTGCATTTCTGTCTTTCTTCAATTATTTGTGCCTTTTGGCCCTCGTTGTTTGCCCAATATGGCAGCAAATCTAGTACTCCCTCTGGTCCATATGTATGTAGTTAAATCTAGAAGCAAATCTCCAGGGTAATGTACTCCGTACGACAAATTCACAGTCATAGTAAATCGAGAAAACAAAGTAGGGCCAACAAAATATAGTAGAATAGGGATAGATAATAGGGATCCCTCCCTAGATAATAAGCTGCATACATAGTAACAGGTTCGAGGTTCTTCACAACACCATCATACTAACAACATAACAACAAGGGATCCCTAGCTAACAACAAAATAGAAGCTGCTTTGCAGCAGCAGCACACGTCCAGGACTCCGCCTACCCCATCTGCCTCTGCCTCCACTTGTTGCTCCCCTTGGGAGCCTTGGGCTTGAGCGGAGGCATGCGCCCGGCGGAGATCTCCACCCGCTGGATGCTGCGGAGGTGCATGCCGAGCGCCATGTGCTTGGCGCGGAAGGAGTGGGGGTTCACCGACGCGCCGACCTTGGGGTTGGTGTTGCCGATGTTCTCGGCATGCGTGAGGAGGCAGTTGAAGTCAGTGCGGCCGAGCCTCCTAGTGCAGAAGGGGCACCTGTAGACACCCTTGGCGAAGTAGGAGACGTACTGGCCGACCTGCAGCCTCCGCAGCACCTGGCGAGTCTTGACGTCATGGTGCTCGTCGTCGCTGCCGACGTCGCTGCCAGACAGCTGATCCATATCAAACGGGAACTATTAGTGAATGAGATGCAACGATGACTAACGTGCATGATAACAAAGTAAGGAAAAACAGAGCCAGCCTCAGTTAGAGTGGACACGATTATATGTCTACAGGGATGGTGTTAGCGAACCATAGCTCATGCACAACAGATTTGTACACAGCAATGGTTCGCTGAACCCACTCTGTAAAAATTTGTGCCCAACGATTCATCATAGGCAAAGAAACAGATTCCAGATCTGATTTTGAACAGATTCCAGAATATTTGCAAAATTAAACGGTTGATATCTTTTGATTCGTGCATAAAATAACTGACTGAGATCCCATAAATTAACTGATTGAGATCCCATTATTACTTGCATAAATTAACCGAACGGCCGAACTCCAAATCTTAAACGAAATCAAGAAGGGATCAAAGCAAAATGGAATAAAATCGGCGCAAATATTAACCCAATACTCAACCATCTACAGATCGGCACTAATAGTTACTAGGGAACCAGCAAAAATAGGGTTCAAAGAGGAATGGGGAACAAAAAAGGGAGCAAACCATAGTTACCTCGTTCCATGGGTCGTCCATGCAGGTGTCGTAGGGGTTCGGAGGCGAGATGTACGGCACCTCCTCATAGGGGTCCCATCCCGGCGGGATCCGACCGCCACCGGCGGCGGCGACGGCCGTTGAGGGGACGGCGTCGAAGAGGGAGGCGTCGCGCTTGGAGCCGACGGCGTCATTGACGATGGGATTCGCATTCTCCTTGCACATCTCGCCGGCAGAGAGGGAGAGGGTTTTTTGCTTTGGAGAAGATGATGGGACGTGAGAGGAGGCGTTGCATGAGCTAGTGTGAGTGACAGAGAGAGTGCGAGGAGGCGTCTATAAAGGCGAGGGCTGGTTAATGCAACCCGCGTCCTAAGCGTCCACCATTGATCGTCTGCACGTCTTGGGCTTCTGCAACGCGACACGCATCCACGATTGCACGTCTTCGACTTCTGCACCGCGACCCGCGTCTACGCATCAACAATTGCACGTCTTCCACTTCTGCACCGCAACACGCGTACTCGAGTCTAACCCTGGAAATTTAGCATTTTTTGTGTGCTCAGTTTTCCCCTTGAGTACTAATACTGCCTAGTGCAATATACTCAGTTTTACCTCAACCCTAACCCTAAACTCGTCTTTATGAAGTCAAGCATGAAGAGAAGTGGTTTTGGGTTTAAAACATGGAAATTTCAAAACCCCCCAAACCTTCATTTTAGGATGACTAAGAAGGATCCATGCTTACCATTTTATTTTCATGTTTTAAACTTGTTTAAATCTTGGTCAAACCTAGGATTTGACCAAGATTCAAATGGGCAAAAAATAAAAAATCAGAAAAATGAAAACCGAAGTACATAGTCTTCTTATGTCATATAGTAAGCATTCAATTTGTTAAACAAGGTCTAGGCATATTCAAACCAGACAAATCATGTATCTATAAACCCCTAACCCCTAAACTCTGTCTTATGAAGTCAAGCATGAAGAGAAGTGGTTTTGGGTTTCAAACATGGAAATTTCAAAAACCTCCCAAAAGCCACATTTTAGAGTGACTAAGAAGGATCCATGCTTACCTTTGCATTTTCATATTTTAAACTTGTTTAAATCATTGTCAAACCTAGGATTTGACCAAGATACAAATGGGCACAAAATTAAAAAAATCAAAAAGCATATAGTCTTCTTGTGTCATATCGTAAGCATTCAAGTTGATAAACAAGGTCTAGCTATATCCAAACCAGACAAATCATGTATCTACCCCTTGTCGATCTTATGAAGTCTTGCATGAAGAGAAGTCGTTTTGGGTTTCAAGTTTAAAATGTATCTACCCCTCTGATATAGTCTTCTTATGTCATATAGTAAGCATTAAAGTTGAGAAACAAGGTCTAGACATATTCAAACTATGCAAATCATATATCTACCCCCTAACCCCTAAACTCTGTCTTATGAAGTCAAGCATGAAGAGAGGTGGTTTTGGGTTTCAAACATGGAAATTTCAAAAAACTCCCAAAAGCTTCATTTTAGAGTGACGTCTAAGAAGGATACAGGCTTCCCTTCTCATTTTCATGTTTTAAACTTGTTTAAATCTTGGTCAAACCTAGGATTTGACCAAGATTCTTCAGAAAAAAATAAAAGAATGAAAAACCAAAGCACATAGCATTATTCTTATGTCATATAGTAAGCATTCAAGTTGATAAACAAGGTCTAGACATATTCAAACCAGAAAAATCATGTATATATCTACACCTAACCCTAATTAAACTCTGTCTTAATTATGAAGTCAAGCATGAAGAGAAGTGGTTTTGGGTTTCAAACATGGAAATTTCAAAAAAACCAAAAGCTTCATTTTAGGGAGACTAAGAAGGATCCATGCTTACCATTTTATTTTCATGTTTAAACTTGTTTAAATCTTGGTCAAACCTAGGATTTGACCAAGATTCAAATGGGCGGAAAATTAAAAAAATCAGAAAAATAAAAACCAAAGTACATAGTCTTCTTATGTCATATAGTAAGCATTCAAGTTGTTAAACAAGGTCTAGACATATTCAAACCAGACAAATCATGTATCTATACCCCTAACCCCTAAACTCTATCTTATGAATGAAGTCAAGCATGAAGAGAAGTGGTTTTGGGTTTCAAACATGGAAATTTCATAAACCTCCCAAAAGCTTCATTTTAGAGTGACTAAGAAGGATCCATCCTTACCTTTTCATTTCATGTTATAAACTTGTTTAAATCATGGTCAACCCTAGGATTTGACCAAGATTCAAATGGGCAGAAAATTAAAAAAATTAGAAAAATGAAAAACCAAAGTACATAGTCTTCTTATGTACGTCATATAGTAAGCATATTCAAGTTGATAAACAAGGTTTGGACATATTCAAACCGTACAAATTATGTATCTACCCCTAACCCTAAACTCTTATGAAGTCAAGCATGAAGAGAAGTGGTTTTGGGTTTCAAACATGGAAATTTCAAAACCTCCAAAAAGCTTCATTTTAGAGTGACTAAGAAGGATCCATGCTTAGCTTTGCATTTCATATTTTAAACTTGTTTAAATCATTATCAAACCTAGGATTTGACCAAGATACAAATGGGTGGGCACAAAATTCAAAAAAACAGAAAAATGAAAAACCAAATCACATAGTCTTCTTATATCATATCGTAAGCATTCAAGTTGATAAACAAGGTCTAGATATATCCAAACCATACAAATCGTGTATCTACCCCTGTCGATCTTATGAAGTCTAGCATGAAAAGAAGTCGTTTTGGGTTTCAAACATGGAAATTTCATGAACATCCCAAAAGCTTCTTATGACATATAGTACTAAGCATTAAAGTTGAGAAACAAGGTCTAGACATATTCAAACTATGCAAATCATGTATCTACCCCCTAACCCCTAATTAAAATTGGTCTTATGTAGTCAAGCATGAAGAGAGGTGGTTTTGGGTTTCAAACATGGAAATTTCAAAAACCTCCCAAAAGCTTCATTTTAGAGTGACTAATTAATAAGAAGGATGATACAGGCTTCTCATTTTCATGTTTTAAACTTGTTTAAATCTTGGTCAAACCTAGGATTTGACCAATACGCATCCCGATGCGTCTTCTCTTGACAAAGAAGATGGGAGTTTGCGTACCTGTTGCACGTGACTTGTGCTCACTGAAGTGTGGGACCTCACGCGTGGGCACCACACGTAAGTGACAGACCTGTTGGTGTAAAAACTCGGTTGATTATTAGTGCATTAGAACAAAGTTTCCTATGGATTCAAGCGTAGGAAATCCAAGTTAACTCATTTAATTACATGACATTATTTTTTCCATGAAGCAAAGTTAACACATCTATCAATTGGTACATTTTGGAGTGACTAAGAAGGATCCAGGCTTACTTATTCGTTTTCACGTGTTAAACTTGTCTAAATCTTGGTCAAACCTAGGATTTGACCAACAAGATTCAAATGGGCAAAATAAAATAAAAACAGAAAAATGAAAAACTAAATCACATAGTCTTCTTATGTCATATAGTAAGCATTAAAGTTGATAAACAAGGTCTAGACATATTCAAACCGGACAAATCATGTATCTACCCCTAACCCTTAAACTCTGTCTTATGAAGTCAAGCATGAAGAGAAGTGGTTTTGGGTTTCAAACATGGAAATTTCAAAAACCTCCCAAAAACTTCATTTTAGAGTGACTAAGAAGGATACATGCTTCCCTTTTCATTTTCATGTTTTAAACTTGTTTAAATTATTATCAAACCTAGGATTTGACCAAGATACAAATGGGTGGGCACAAAATTCAAAAAAATCAGAAAAAATGAAAAACCAAATCACATAGTCTTCTTATGTCATATCGTAAGCATTCAAGTTGATAAACAAGGTCTAGATATATCCAAACCAGACAAATCATGTATCTACCCCTAACCCTAAACTCGTCTTATGAAGTCAAGCATGAAGAGAAGTGGTTTTCGGTTTCAAACATGGAAATTTCAAAAACCTCCCAAAAGCTTCATTTTAGAGTGACTAAGAAGGATCCATGCTTACCTTTTCATTTTCATATTTTAAACTTGTTTAAATCTTAATTTGTCAAACCTAGGATCTGACCAAGAGATTCAAATCGGCATTAAATTCAAAAAAAACTCAGAAAAAGGAAAAACAAAAGCATATAGTCTTCTTATGTCATATAGTAAGCATTCAAGTTGATAAACAAGGTTTGGACATATTCAAACCAGACAAATAATGTATCTACCCCTAACCCTAAACTCGGTCGATCTTATGAAGTCTAGCATGAAGAGAAGTCGTTTTGGGTTTCAAACATGGAAATTTCAAGAACATCTCAAAAGCTTCTTATGTCATATATACTAAGCATTAAAGTTGAGAAACAAGGTCTAGACATATTCAACCTATGCAAATCATGTATCTACCCCCTAACCCCTAAACTTTGTCTTATGTAGTCAAGCATGAAGAGAGGTGGTTTTGGGTTTCAAACATGGAAATTTCAAAAACCTCCCAAAAGCTTCATTTTAGAGTGACTAATTAATAAGAAGGATGATACAGGCTCCCCTTCTCATTTTCATGTTTTAAACTTGTTTAAATCTTGGTCAAACCTAGGATTTGACCAAGATTCTTCAGAAAAAATCAAAAGAATGAAAAACCAAATCACATAGCATTCTTATGTCATATAGTAAGCATTCAAGATGCTAAACAAGGTCTAGACATATTCAAACCAGAAAAATCATGTATATATCTACCCCTAACCCTAAACTCTGTCTTATGAAGTCAAGCATGAAATAGAAGTGGCGGTTTTGGGTTTGAAACATGCAAATTTCAAAAAAAAACAAAAGCTTCATTTTAGGGAGACTAAGAAGGATCCATGCTTACCATTTTATTTTCATGTTTTAAACTTGTTTAAATCTTGTTCAAACCTAGGATTTGACCAAGATTCAAATGGGCAGAAAATTAAAAAAGTGAAAAAATGAAAAACCAAAGTACATAGTCTTCTTATGTCATATAGTAAGCATTCAAGTTGTTAAACAAGGTCGATCTAGACATATTCAAACCAGACAAATCATGTATCTATACCCCTAACCCCTAATTAAACTCTGTCTTATGAAGTCAAGCATGAAGAGAAGTGGTTTCGGGTTTCAAACATGGACTAAGAAGGATCATTTTAAAAAACCCCAAAAGCTTCATTTTAGAGTGCATAAGAAGGATCCAGGCTTACCCTTTCATTTTGATGTTTTAATCTTGTTTAAATCTTGGTCAAACCTAGGATTTGACCAATATTCAAATGAGCATAAAATAAAAAATAAAAAAATAAAAAACGAAAGCACATAATCTTCTTATGTCATATAGTAAGCATTCAAAAGTTCATGAAGAAGGTCTAGACACATTCAAATCAAACAAGTCATGTACCCCTAACCCTACACTGTGTCTTATAAATGAAGTCAAGCATGAAAAGAAGTGTGGTTTTGGGTTTCAAACATGGAAATTTGAAAAACCTCCCAAAAGCTTCATTTTAATTAGACTGACTGATTAATTAAGAAGGATCCATGATTAATTACCTTTTCATTGTCATGTTTTAAACTTGTTTAAATCTTGGTCAAACCTAGGATATATTTGACCAAGATTCAAATGGGCATAAAAATTCAGAAAAAAATCAAAAGATTGAAAAACCAAAGCACATAGCCTCTTCTTATGTCACATAGTAAGCATTCAAATTGATAAACAAGGTCTAGACATATTCAAACCAGACAAATCATGTATCTATACCCCTAACCCCTAAACTCGGTCAATCTTATGAAGTCTAGCATGAAGAGAAGTCGTTTTGGGTTTCAAACATGGAAATTTCAAGAACACATCCCAAAAGCTTCATTTTAGAGTGACTAAGAAGGATCCATGCTTACCTTTTCATTTCATGTTATAGACTTGTTTAAATCATGGTCAACCCTAGGATTAATTTGACCAAGATTCAAGTGGGCAGAAAATTTAAAAAATAGAAAACTGAAAAACCAAAGTACATAGTCTTCTTATGTACGTCATATAGTAAGCATATTCAAGTTGATAAACAAGGTTTGGACATATTCAAACCATACAAATCATGTATCTACCCCTAACCCTAAACTCTTTCTTATGAAGTCAAGCATGAAGAGAAGTGGTTTTGGGTTTCAAACATGGAAATTTCAAAAACCTCCCAAAAACTTCATATTAGAGTGACTAATTAAGAAGGATACAGGCTTCCCTTTTCATTTTCATGTTTTAAACTTGTTTAAATCTTTGTCAAACCTAGGATTTGGCCAAGATTCAAATATATGGGCATAAAATTAAAAAAATCAGAAAAATGAAAAACCAAAGCACATAGTCTTCTTATGTCATATAGTTAGCATTAAAGTTGATAAACAAGGTTTAGACATATTCAAACCAGACAGATCATGTATCTACCCCTAACCCTAAACTCGGTCTTATGAAGTCTAGCATGAAGAGAAGTCGTTTTGGGTTTCAAACGTTTAAGCCAAAAGCCCCTTTTCAAATATTTCAAACTTATTCAAATTTGGTTCAAATTTAAAAGACATACAAGTTATAGCACACATAGTGCATACATTTTCACACATACTGCACTAGATAGATGCTAACCCTATAGTTTGAGGCCATTTGGATGAGGTAGAAAAAATTCTTGGATTAGAATCGTGTTGTTCGAACCCCGTAGTTGGATTTTTTTGAACCTTGATCTGTAGTACTGGGCAAAACCCTAGTTTAACCTATTTAATTATAGATTCGTATATCGATTTTTCTACCTTTTTATTATTACTATGCAGCACATGTGTGTTTGCCCGTCTAGCTAGTGAAACTCGGAGGAAGAGGGATCACTCGGAAGGTCGAAGAAGGGAGAGCATTATGGTGTCTCCCCTTTCGGGTGACGATGTTGACTATTGTGCAGGGTTTGTCAGTGAGCAGGAGGTGCGAGCGAGCGAGTCGAGCGAGGCCGAGAATGAGAGAGATTTGTTTTTTTTTGTGAGAGGGACAACCGAAGGATCCGAAGGACCCAGAGACTTCCAATACGCATCCCGATGCGTCTTCTCTTGACAAAGAAGATGGCTGGGAGTTTGCGTACCTATTGCACGTGACTTGTGCTCACTGAAGTGTGGGACCTCACGCGTGGGCACCACACGTAAGTGACAGACTGTGGTGTAAAAACTCGGTTGATTATTATAGTGCATTAGAACAAAGTTTCCTATGGATTCAAGCGTAGGAAATCCAAGTTAACTCATTTAATTACATGACATTATTTTTTCCATGAAGCAAAGTTAACACATCTATCAATTGGTACATTTTGGAGTGACTAAGAAGGATCCAGGCTTACTTATTCGTTTTCACGTGTTAAACTTGTCAAATCTTGGTCAAACCTAGGATTTGACCAACAAGATTCAAATGGGCAGAAAAATAAAATAAAAACAGAAAAATGAAAAACTAAATCACATAGTCTTCTTATGTCATATAGTAAGCATTAAAGTTGATAAACAAGGTCTAGACATATTCAAACCAGACAAATCATGTATCTACCCCCTAACCCTTAAACTCTGTCTTATGAAGTCAAGCATGAAGAGAAGTGGTTTTGGGTTTCAAACATGGAAATTTCAAAAACCTCCCAAAAACTTCATTTTAGAGTGACTAAGAAGGATACATGCTTCCCTTTTCATTTTCATGTTTTAAACTTGTTTAAATTATCTTGGTCAAACCTAGGATTTGACAAGATTCAAATGGGCACCAAAATTTAAAAAAACAGAAAAAATAAAAACCAAAGCAAATAGTTTTCTTATGTCATATAGTAAGCATTAAAGTTGATAAACAAGGTCAAGACATATTCAAACCAGACAAATCATGTATCTATACCTGACAAGGGATTAACTTATCAATGCCTACAGATTGTAGACTAGGGTTTTGCTAGAAGTAGAGGGCAAGTAGATCTCGAAGGTTTAGGCGAAAAGTACTCGGTGATTATGAAAACTAGGGTTCTGTTGACAGTAAATTCGATGCTTTCTTTGTCCCTTGACTCCCCCTTATATAGGAGGCGGAGCCGAGGGTTTCGTGATACAGAGATTACAGAGTTCGGGAGGGATTCGTATCCAACCCGTAAGATTACAAGTCTCTATCTTTCCTAATACAAACTATCTTTCCTAACCATTAAATGGGCTTCCGAGTCTTCGTATTCTTCGAGTTCTGGGCCTTCAGTAAACCCCGGGTACCATCTTTGGCAGGCCCATTGGGGATGCCTATGTCAGTAGCCCCCGAGATTTTTCTTGAATCGAAGAATCAGGGAAAATCTCCAACTTTACTCGTCATATAATCTTTCGATATGCAAACACTATTTTGTACAGGGATAACGGTAGTTGGGGCTAGTTCATCTGACGGATCAGGTACTAGTTAACTGCTCTAGTGGCAATCCGCAAAAACCTACTTCAAGATCACGTCCCTGGACATGATCTCGGGATACTGGTGTAAACTTCGACAGGCGCCGCTTAAGGTCTTACCATTCTGTCGAGTCCCAGTCAAATTTATCGGGTACCTAACGCGTCCGTTAGGATTTTTCTTCGTATCTGTTGATACGGATAAAAGTAGCAGAGCGCAGTCTTTGGCGATGCCACGCCCAGCAGAACGGATCTGGGGTCTTACCTTCGCAATTTTGCGGCATTCAGAAATTGATCGCAACTTTGGCGTTCTGAGAATATATTGTCGAGTGCTTTTCGCCTTTGGAATAGCACATTTTATTGAGTCATATTTGATGACTTATTTTGTCTTCCCGATGGGAGTATATGTAGAGTTAGGTATAACTCGAAATATACTCTCTTGCCTTTCTATCTTTCTTTCTTTTTCTTTACAAATTTCATCGGGCACGCGAACAGCGTTCCCGATGGGAGTAGCCCCCGAGGCTACAGCCAAGAACTTGTGCTTGGTTGTAGGCTCAACATTTTATTGCATCTTGTCGCTATATTTATAATCCTTCTCGATATTTTCATATCTATCGGGTGCGCGACCAGCGCTCCCGATGGGAGTAGCCCCCGAGGCTATGAACAAATGCTTGCATTTGAACATAGGCTCACGCCATTTCTATATTGTCATACTCGAAATTTTTTTTTTTTCCAAAGTAGCCCCCGAGCATTTGGGCAAAAACTTGTATTTGATCAAAAGCTCCAAGAGTATGTCGAATGATTTGTCCTGTCGCCATTCTCTTTTTATTTTTCTTGTCGACATACTGTCCCTTGTCAAATTCTCTTCATCTCTATCAATAGTCGAAATTTTTCCTGTACTGTGGGTCCATTGTTCGCACCACGTTGACACGTCGTGCGAGTGGGGGACACACGTCCTCCGCTTTTCCTGGCGCACGTATGGTAACGCCTGTTCCATTACTTTCCAGTAAAAATACGTTTTTACCCTTCTATTGATAAGATCATTTTTCATCACACGATTTCTTCATCCAACGGTGCACTGCTGCATCTGAACCCTATATAAACCTTTCTTCAACCTCGGTCCAGTTCTTCGCTTGCGCCGCACATCTGTTCTCCTCTGCAAAAAATTCTCCTGCGCCCAACTCTGATCTTCCGCACACCCAAGCCTTGCTTTGTCCGCGGTCGATGCCACCACGCACACGTCTCACTCGCCACAGCACTCCTGATTCATCCATGGCCGCCGCGAATCTGGGAAACGCGGAGTGGGAAAGATCCAAGGTTTCGAGCCAGGACGTCAACCTGCTCAAGAGGCTTGGCTTGATGAAGAAAGAGAACGCCATCCGCTTCCCCAAGGAAGAGAGCTACCCCAACCCTCCAATGGAGTATCGGGTTAGTTTTGTTGATCATCTCATCCGCGGCCTTTCCGCCCCAATTCATGATTTCCTTCGCGGTCTTCTCTTTGTCTATGGGATTCAGCTACACCAGCTGACCCCCAATTCCATCCTTCACATCTCTATTTTCATCACATTGTGCGAGTGTTTCCTTGGAGTTGCTCCAAATTGGGCTCTTTGGAAACGCCTTTTCTGCCTCCGCCGCAATGGCTCCCACAACACCACTTATAACATAGGTGGAGTTGTTATCTGTGTCCGGAATGACGTTGATTACTTCGACGTCAAATTCCCTGATTCTGTCCAAGGATGGCGCAGAAGGTGGCTCTACATTCACGAGGAAGATGCCAACTCTGTTGAGCACAACATAGTTCCTTTTGACGGAAACGCCAAAATTCAGCGCCGCTATTCCTGGGATGCTGAAGCTTCCGAAGAAGAGAGAAAGGCGACAGAAGCGCTGATGACTCGCATTCATGAGCTGCAGAATCTTCGAGGAAAAGAACTTTCTGGTGTCCAAATTATCGCCTACTTTCTTCGGATTAGAGTACAGCCTCTTCAGGCTCGCAAAAATCCCCTTTGGACGTATGCTGGCGAGAAGGACGCCAACAGGTTGTCGAAGGATCTTTCTGTGAAGGATTTGGAGAAACTTGTTCGAAGAATTACTTCGCTGAACAAGAGGGATCCTATTCCTTCATCTTGCGGCGTGGAACCATATAGCTCCACCAATCCTCTACCCAAGGTATTTTGTCTTCACGATATTATTCCTTGCTCCATTCTTTTCCTGCACCTCATTGTTTTGATATTTCGCTCATATATATTTTTCTTTTATGTCTTTATATTTCGACAGAACCATCCTTCTATGGATTCGCTTCCTCCTCTTCCTGAAGGTGGAGATGTCGACGAAAGGGCCATTGTCTCTGATGACAATCAGGAGGCCCCCTCGTTTGTGAATGAACCCGCAGAATCCAGGAAATCTGCGGGTACTGCTTCTGAAGAGACTACGTCGGCCCAATCTCCTCCTCCTGCTGTTTCTCCGAAGGGCAAAAGGAAGAGAAATGTCGACGAGGATTCCGGGACCTCTCAACCCGAAGAAGCTGCTCCTTTACCGAAAAAGGCAGCTTATGACCCATATCTTGCGAGTATCATCAGCTCGTAAGTTCCCTGTCTTTTGTATTTTCCTATTCGAAGAATTTTTGCTTGCCTTGCTCTCTATACTGCCGCTCGTTTTCAATAGTGATGAGGACGAAGAAACGCCAACTTTGGACGTGGCTGCTCGAACGAGTACGTCACGTACCCTAGTTATTTCAGAGCCACGAGTTGAGGGAGAAGAATCCTCGCCTCCCCAACAAAACCTCGGCGCCTCTACTCCTCCGTCGAGCCCCCGAGCCCCTTCACCGAAAAGGGCAAGGACGGAGATTATCTCGGAGCCTACTCTCCAATTGGGTAGCTCTTCTAATCCTCTCATGGAAGATGTAAGTTCTTAACTTTTTGTCGATGTTTTATACTTCCTTTGTTTTCTTTTATCTGTCACCATATTTTTCTCATACCTGCATTTTCTCTTTTTCTTCTCTTTTTTGTTAACAGCCTGTGATAAAGGATCTTCTTCGCATCGGTGCCCAATTTGTTGGGTACCGTGATTATGCGAGTAAAGCTGAAGGTAATGCTCTGCTTCTTTTTGCCTCTGTTCTTTTGTTCCTTCTTTGTTGTCGAAATTTGTAACTATATTTATCTTTTATTGTAGAGAAACTGGCGGAAGCCA
The DNA here is from genome assembly GCA_030979885.1 of Lolium multiflorum. NCBI lineage: Eukaryota > Viridiplantae > Streptophyta > Magnoliopsida > Poales > Poaceae > Lolium > Lolium multiflorum. The sequence goes on from CM061751.1 coordinate 200,907,415, forward strand.
ATGAGCGTGCCAACACACTTGCTCAGCAATTAGAGCAGAGTGAAAAGGCGCGCAAAAAGGCTGAGTCGGATGCTGTTGATGCGCGAGCAGAGGCCGACAAGGCCAAGGCTGACGCTGCTGGTGTCGAAGATCTTCGAAAGAGGCTTCACACTGCCGAAACTTCTCTGGGCGATCACATAGCTGCCCAATCTGCTCGCGAGGAGGCAATCCTTAAGCGTGTAACGACGCAAAGTCGCCGCTTCGTTTGTAAGTACCACTTCAATATCTTGTGTATTTCCTTCTCTGAACTTCTTTTGTTTACTCAATAAGTTTCTTTCGTGACAGCTAAAACAGCTCAGAAGTTTCAACTTGATGAGCCTGTCAATGATCCTCTGCTTGATGCCCTTTCACTTCTCGAAGTTCATGGATGTGAGGCACGCGCAGGCATTGATCAGGCCAAAGCAGGGTTGTCGCGGCTTTTTCCTTATTTCTTCCCCAGGAAAGAGGAACCCGAAACTTTCCTTGACCTCGCCAAGTGCTTCAATCCGGCGGAAGATCTTGGATTAAAGGTGCGCCATGAAAATATGAAGGTTGCCGTGGAGAACACTGTCGCCTTAGTTGCTGATAGCCAACAGTCTATCGACTGGTCGAAGGTTGGCGACACGGAGCAAATAGAACAGTCGAGGTGGAGATCCTTGATTAAGGCAGCCAAGCCCAACACGAGGAAAATCCTGGCTTACATCGGGATCAAGCCATCTTCAACTCCTAGCTCGTCAAAGCCGGAGGTCTAGTTGAATGCCTCTGCTTTTTGTTTTTAGCGTACCTCTGTCTTTTGGCTTTGTCGCCGTAGTGTCGAGAACTGCTTCTTTATCCCTTTAGGAGGTCCTTCCTTTTGTAATAGACATGTATATATTTATGGAGATGAATGGAAATCTATCTTTGCTCATTGATTGATGTCGAAATTTTTCTCTTTGCCAGTTGATTTTTGACAATTATACGCCAGCTCCTGGTCCTTCCAATATTTCGCCTTCTTCTCCCACAAAGAAAACTCCTGCTGATGTTTCGCCTGTCGAAGATTCCTTGCCGCAAGAATTGGATGAACTTCGCCACCAACTTCAGTACGTGAAGAAGCAATCACTTGTACTGATGGAGAAGGCTCGTAAATCATCTGAAGCCGAGGAAATTGCACTCCAACAAGCACAAACTGCCATTGCTGAAAAGGATTCTGCTGTTGCTGAAGCCACTGCAGCTAAGTCTCGAGAGGATTCTATGCTCCAACTGCTAACAGATGCTAGCTTGGATATGGCGGGTAAGTTTTCATTGTCTATCTTGCTTCTTTTCCTTTGCTGCTTGCCTCCTTATTGCTCACTGAATTGTTTTGAGAAACAATAGGTGCTTTTTTGGACGCTACAACTGAAGATGAGCGTGTTGAAGCTCGTACCAATGTTCTTCTTCGGCTTGCGCGTGAACATGGGTCGACTTTTTGGGGCACACCCGAACGGACTCGCCAAATTGTGAGATTTCAAGACCGTGCGATTCAGGTTCGCGAGTATCTGGATTTCTGTACAAGGACTTTGGCTCTGGTTTATGGTACCATGTTTCCTCGTAATAAGATGCCAGAGACTCTTCCTGCATTGATGGACAAATTTCGAGATGCTCCTCGTATCCACGGCTTTGTACGAGCCCAACTAGCTGCTGGCGCAAGGTTTGCGATGATCATGGTAAAGATTTGCTACCCGAAGTTGGATGTAGGGCAGATTGTTCCAAAGTGCCTGAAGAAGATGTCGAAGAAGAGGAGAAACTTCGGCAAATATGATGACCTTGTTACGCCTGTTGCTGAAGATATGATGGATGAACTTCTTCGGATGGATTCCGAATTCTTTGTGAAAGGTAGCTACGCTGAGCATAGTACCCGTGCTGTAAATAATGAGCGCTTGACCATAGACAATTTATTGGGAAATCCTTGAAGACGAACTTATTCCGAAGTTTGAGTCCTTTGTATACGAACTATATTGTAAAGTCATTTTATTTTTGTCGCCAAGCCCCCGGGCGTTTTTTGATTGCAATTGTTTATTATAATGCGAGGTTGTCCCAAGGCAAGATAATATGCACTGTGTACTATTTTTTGCGGGTGCACGCCCCCGAGTCTTTTGTTGATCACTATTTTGTTTATATCTCTTTTTGTTTTTGGCGAGGTATGTTTACCAAGGCCAGATACTTCTTTTGCATTTGTCGACACTGTGTTTATATATATATTGTATCATGTAGGGGAAAACCCCTAATCTTGTCGAGAAGAAAGTATATAATTCCACTATCTTTATTATATTGCAGCACCACGAGCCCGCCTCATTAAAAACCTTTCCCGGCCCCACTCGGTGCCCCGAAAAAGGAAAAGAGTGCGTCTGAAAACTCGTGGGCGTTTCAGTACATTGTAGCTTTACAAAGGAGGACTATATTTTCGACACCTAGGCGTAGAAACGCCTGAGCTGTGCCACGTTCCAGGGATTTGGCTCGTCAATCCCTGTCTTCTTGTCTTTGATTCTGTATGCTCCTCCTTCTATCACTTCTGTGACGATGTATGGTCCTAGCCATGGTGACTCGAGTTTTTCATGGCTTTTTTGATTGAGTCGTAGAACCAGGTCACCGACTTGGAAAGATCTTGGCCGCAATCGTCGACTGTGATAGTTTTTCAGGTCCTGCTGGTACTTGGTGACTCGCGACAGGACTTCATCGCGAGCTTCGTCGAGTGCGTCGACGTCGTCCTCCAAAGCTTTTCTCGAAGTTTCTTCGTCATACTCTGCGACTCGTGGAGAATCGTGCTCTATTTCTATCGGCAAGACTGCTTCAGCTCCGTGGACCAAGAAGAACGGCGTTTCCTGCGTCGCTGTATTTGGTGTCGTTCGAATACTCCACAAAACACTTGGTAACTCCTCTGGCCAAGTGTGCCTAGCTTTTTCCAAAGGTCCTAGCAGGCGTTTCTTGATGCCATTGCAGATGATGCCATTGGCTTTTTCGACTTGACCATTGGTCTGTGGATGTGCGACAGACGCAAAACTTAGCTTTATGCCCACTTCTGCACAATATGCTTTGAATTCCTTGGATGTAAAGTTACTGCCGTTATCTGTGACGATGCTGTGAGGTACTCCAAAGCGAAAGACAATGTCCTTCACGAACTTTATTGCGGACGTTGCATCTGGTGAATTTATCGGCTTCGCTTCTATCCACTTGGTAAATTTGTCGACAGCCACCAGCAAGTACTCATATCCTCCTGGCGAAGCTTTGTGCAACTTGCCCACCATATCGAGACCCCATTGAGCAAAGGGCCAAGATAGCGGGATTGGCATAAGTTCCGCTGCTGGTGAGTGAGGTCTTGCCGCAAACCTTTGACACGCGTCACAAGTGCGCACTATTTCCTTTGCATCCTCGATTGCTGTGAGCCAATAAAATCCTGCTCTGAAAACCTTAGCTGCGATAGCTCTGCTACTCGCGTGGTGCCCGCATATCCCTTCGTGCACATCTTTCAGGATGATTCTTCCTTCTTCGGGTGTGACGCATCTCTGTAGCACTCCCGAGATACTTCGTTTGTACAATTCCCCTTTGACCACAGTGAAAGCTTTTGTTCTCCTGATTATTCGCCTTGCTTCAACTGGATCGTCGGGTAGTGTTTTCCTTAAGATGTATGATATGTAAGCCTGCATCCATGGAATTTGCACCATCATGACTAGCTCTTGCTCTTCTTCTTCGTCTGCTGTGTTTTTGGCGATACTCGAGGGTTTCTCTTTCTTCTCCTTTGTTTTTGCTGGCTTTGTTGATTTCTCGCTAATCTCTTCCCAGAACACGCCTGGAGGGATCGCAAGGCATTGGGACCCGATGTTTGCAAGAACGTCGGCTTCATCATTGCTCATCCTGCTGATGTGGTTTACCTCGCAACCATCAAATAGTTTTTCCAGCTCGTTGTACACCTCCTTGTATGCCATCATACTTTCGTTGACTGCATCGCATTGGTTCATGACTTGCTGTGCCACCAATTGTGAGTCGCCGAAAATTTTTAGTCGTGTCGCACCGCAGGCTTTCGCCATCTTCATCCCATGTATCAGAGCTTCATATTCTGCTTCATTGTTAGACGCGTTTGGGAACGTCATCCGCAAGACATATTTCAACTTATCGCCTTCGGGTGATACCAAGATTACGCCTGCTCCAGCTCCTTCCAATCTTTTGGACCCGTCGAAATTCATGGTCCAAGTTCTCGATAAATCTGGAGGTCCTGTGTTTTGTAGCTCCATCCACTCTGCAATGAAATCTGGTAAGACCTGCGATTTTATTGCTTTTCTTTTTTCATACGTGATGTCCCGAGGGGAAAGTTCTATTCCCCAAAGGGAGACACGACCCGTAGCTTCTGGGTTGTTCAATATATTTGACAAAGGAGCTTCATTGACCACTATTATCGGGTGCGCCGAAAAATAGTGTCGCAGTTTTCTTGCTGTCGTGAAAACTCCATATGCCAGTTTCTGATATTGCGGATACCTCTGTTTTGAAGGCGACAGTACTTCGCTGATGAAATATACTGGCCTTTGAACTCCATGGAGCTTGCCTTCTTCTTCTCTTTCGACTACTAAGGCCGTGCTGACCACCTGAGGTGTGGCTGCAATGTACAAGAGGAGAGATTCTTTCTCTTTAGGCGCCACCAATATTGGTGGTGTCGAAATTGCTCGCTTGAGGTTCTCGAAGGCTCTGTCTGCTTCCTCGTTCCATTGGAATTTTTCCCCTTGCTTGATCAATGCGTAGAACGGCAACGCTTTTTCTCCTAGCCTGGCGACGAATCTGCTTAAAGCTGCGACTCGCCCCGTTAACTTGTATTTCTTTCAACTTTGTTGGCTTTCTCATAGTAACGATAGCCTGTATTTTTTCGGGATTAGCTTCAATCCCCCTTGCTGATACTAAGAACCCGAGAAGCTCTCCTGCAGGAACTCCGAACGAGCATTTTGTCGGGTTTAGCTTGATGCAGAACTTGTCGAGGTTGTCGAAGGTTTCCTTCAAGTCTTCGATCAAAGTCGACCCTTTCTTTGATGTTATTACGACATCGTCGATGTATACTTGTACGTTTTTTCCAATCTGTGTTGCTAAGCACTTCTGCATCATCCGCTGATATGTTGCTCCCGCGTTTCAGGCCAAAGGGCATTGTTTTGTAACAAAACACGCCATATGGTGTGATGAACGCTGTCTTGGCTTCGTCTTCTTCTTTTAATCTGATCTGGTTATAACCAGAATATGCGTCCAGGAAGGAAAGACGTTCGCATCCTGCCGTGGAGTCGATGATTTGATCGATCCTTGGGAGGGGAAAGTGATCCTTTGGACAATGTTTATTGAGACACGTAAAGTCGACGCACATGCGAAGGACTATTGTGTGTTTTTTCGGCACCATCACTGGGTTAGCTACCCACGTGGCTTCGGTAGATATTTCTCTGATGAATCCAGCATCTTTGAGTCGATCTATTTCAGATAACATGGCTTTGCGGCTAGGCTCCGAAAAACGCCGCAAAGGTTGCTTTATTGGTCTTGCGAGAGGATCTAGATTGAGGTGGTGCTCGGCGAGTTCCCTGGGTACTCCTGGCATGTCAGCTGGACACCATGCGAAGATTTTCCAGTGCTCACGGAGGAACTCGACGAGCGCGCTTTCCTATGCGACATCCATGTTTGCGGCAATGGACGTCGTTTTCTTTGGATCTGTCGGGTGAATCTGTACCTCTTTTGAATCCTTAGCTGTATTGAAAGTTGGCTCCTTAGATCTCCCTACCTCTGGCGACACATCATAGTCAGTGAACCTTGGCGCCGTATACTCTGCTTGCATCCCGAAAGTTTCTGACAGTCGGTGAAAATCCTTGTCGCATTTATCGGATAACGCAAAACTTCCTTTTATTGTGATAGGTCCCTTGGGCCCAGGCAACCTCCACAGCAGATATGTATAATGTGGTACTGCCATGAACCTAGCATACGCTGGTCGTCCCAGCAGAGCGTGATATTGCGATGGGAAATCCACAACTTCGAACTCCAGATTCTCTATTCTGTAGTTTTCTCGGGTTCCGAACTGAACGTCGAGATTGATTTTACCCAATGGGTAACTTGGCTTCTCTGGTGTGATCCCATGGAATCGTGTGTCAGTTGGTTTCAAGTTTGCCAGGGAGATGTTCATCTTCCTTAACGTATCTGCATACATAAGGTTTAAGCTGCTGCCGCCATCTATGAAGACTCTCGACACGTCGAAACCAGCAATTACTGCGGGTAGAATAAGTGCTGATTGTCCTGGTCGAGGAACTTGCTGCGGATGATCCGCAATTGTGAAGCCTATGTCTTGCCCTGACCAATTTAGATACTCGACTGTTGGTGGAGGCATCTTTTCTGCCATAAACACTTGTCGAGATATGACCTTCTGCGCCCTGTTGGACGGCCTAGCTTTCTGAATCATTAAAACTGCGCCATTGGAATTGGGATCGACATATGGGGGTGGTTGTGGTGCTGCCGCTATTCTGAGTTGGTGTCGATTTTCTTCGGTTATTGCGGGAGGAGGTGGAAGGTGAATCTCGCTCCTTGGCTCCCGAGGATTTCTGTTATTTGCTTGGGCATTTGCGATTCCTGCGGCTCGCAACATTGCCTGAAAATTGCGGCAGTCTTTCTGGAGATGTCCTGACTGTCTCTTTCCATTGTTGTCGAGGTAAAAGTGCATTTGACACGGACCGTTCATCATCTCCTCGGGAGACACGTAAGGTCTTTGAATCCTTGGTCCACTATTTTGTCTGTTGCCGCGAAAATCACCTCTATTGTCGCCTTGTTGCTCGTTGCTCCTTTGATAATCATCTCGACTATTTCCTCCAGGGTTTCCCCGAAAACCAGCCGATATATGGCCAGGAGCATCGTTGTTGTAGAACTGGCGAGAAAATCGCCTTCTATTTTGGTAATTTCGACTACGATCCTCTTCTGGCGACCTGTGTCGTTTGTTGTATATTGCGTCTTCTCCATCTGCCCACTTGTTAGCGATTTCCATCAACGCTGAGATTGTCCTGGGATTAGTTCTTCCCAAGTCCTCGACGAAGTCTGCTCGTCGGATTCCTGCCACGAACGCATCTATTGCTCTCTCGTCAGATATATCTTCTGCCGAGTTTTTGATAATGTTCCACCGCTGTATATATTTTCTCATCGACTCGTCATGTTTTTGTCGACACGCTCGTAATTCTTCCAACGACGCGGGTTTTTTGCAGGTGGATCGGAAGTTCTTCACGAAGATGTCCTCAAAGGTTTCCCAGCTGTCGATGGAGTTCAAGGGGAGTTTCTTTATCCAAGATCTTGCGGCACCACTCAGGTGAACTTGGATACTTTGCATAGCTGTTGCTCTGGTTCCTCCTACCAGTTTCACCATCTCGAGATAATCCACGAGCCAATCCTCGGGATCTTGCAGGCCGTCGAACTTCTTGAAATTCTCGGGTAACTTGAACCCTTTTGGGACTCGAGTTTTTCGCACTCTTCTCGTAAAGCATGGGAGCCCACACATATCTTCGTCGGCAAGCTCTGGCGAGTACTGACGGTCCCTCCTTTCTTGTCGCGCTCTGTCCACTCTTACTTGGACTGCTGTGTCTCTTGCTCCACTTGCTCGTGGTGGGTCTTGAACTGCTGCGGTGTGTCGTGGACTATTTTGTCTGGGATTTTCTTCGGGAGGCGTTGTTGCAAACGCTGTTCCCATAACTCCTACTCCGGCCATCGCCATATTGAACAATGGTTCTCTCGGGTCTCCAGCAGGTGGTCTGGATGCCAAGATGTATGCTTGTGTTGCCATGTAACCTGCCTCTGGCGTTTTCGGGATGATATTTCCTCTTTCATCGATCGACATAAAGGACATGTCGAGATTTTGGATTATGTTTCCTCTTTCTGCTTCGGTATGTTTTGCAGTCGAGACATTGCTCTCCTCCGAGCTTCTCTGTGACTATCTCCTGTATTTCCTGAAAGGCGACTTAAATCTGCCCGGCGTCTGCTTGATGCAGAAGCTGCTTCTTTTCTCCTATTCAAGGATGCTGTCTGTTTTTCCAACTCTCTGCTTACTCGAGCAAGTCTATATTGATATGCTTGAAGTTCCTGTACAGTAGCGGTGTTGGTCATGGGTTCTGAACCATCCATGGCTTTCGCGGCCCTATCCCACGCGCTTTGCGGGAGTTGTACTCTTGCGCGAGTTGTGGATCCAGGATATTTGGTGCCTAGACCATGTCTGAGATCAGCGGGATCGACGTATGGATTTCCCAATTCGTCGAAAGCCTCTGATGTTGGCGGGTCTGATGTGCCTGCCCCTTCTACCACATAGATCTGATGATATTTTGTGCATTGATTTTTGTCGGGACTGGTGACACCATCATATAGAGTGGTGAAGACCTTTCCGATGGCAGCAGACTTGTCGATGAAGTTGAAGCTGTCGACGCTGTCGGAGTCGCTGCTTATAAAGGAGTCCGCAGATGACTCGAAGGATGTGTTGCTGAAGATCTTGGCGAGCTTTCCGCTTGCCTTGTTGTCGACGAAGTATGTCGACGAAAACTCCTCGTCGGTCGACGAAAAGTTGGAGTCGACCGCTGAAAATTCCGACGAGATCGGAACTTCGAGACGATAGGATCCTTCCTTGTTGACGCCAAATCGGAATTCTCCGAACGTCATGACGATGGGCTCCTCCAGATAGGCACATGCATCCATACGGGAGGGCGGGTGAGGAATAAAATTGACTAGATCAGTTTTTTCCTTGTTACCTCGATCCATCGCGTTGCTTGCTGTCGATGAAGTCGAAGATCTTGAACGTGCCATCGAGATCAGATCCTTGCAGCCTCTAATTCCCACAGACGGCGCCAATTGACAAGGGATTAACTTATCAATGCCTACAGATTGTAGACTAGGGTTTTGCTAGAAGTAGAGGGCAAGTAGATCTCGAAGGTTTAGGCGAAAAGTACTCGGTGATTATGAAAACTAGGGTTCTGTTGACAGTAAATTCGATGCTTTCTTTGTCCCTTGACTCCCCCTTATATAGGAGGCGGAGCCGAGGGTTTCGTGATACAGAGATTACAGAGTTCGGGAGGGATTCGTATCCAACCCGTAAGATTACAAGTCTCTATCTTTCCTAATACAAACTATCTTTCCTAACCATTAAATGGGCTTCCGAGTCTTCGTATTCTTCGAGTTCTGGGCCTTCAGTAAACCCCGGGTACCATCTTTGGCAGGCCCATTGGGGATGCCTATGTCAATACCCCCTAACCCCTAAACTCTGTCTTATGAAGTCAAGCATGTGCAGAGAAGTGGTTTTGGGTTTCAAACATGGAAATTTCAAAAACCTCCCAAAAGCTTCATGTTAGAGTGACTGAGAAGGATCCATGCTTACCTTTGCATTTCATATTTTAAACTTGCTTAAATCATTATCAAACCTAGGATTTGACCAAGATACAAATGGGTGGGCACAAAATTCAAAAAAATCAGAAAAAATGAAAAACCAAATCACATAGTCTTCTTATGTCATATCGTAAGCATTCAAGTTGATAAACAAGGTCTAGATATATCCAAACCAAACAAATCATGTATCTACCCCTAACCCTAAACTCGGTCTTATGAAGTCAAGCATGAAGAGAAGTGGTTTTCGGTTTCAAACATGGAAATTTCAAAAACCTCCCAAAAGCTTAATTTTAGAGTGACTAAGAAGGATCCATGCTTACCTTTTCATTTTCATATTTTAAACTTGTTTAAATCTTAATTTGTCAAACCTAGGATCTGACCAAGAGATTCAAATCGGCATTAAATTCAAAAAAAAACTCAGAAAAAGGAAAAACAAAAGCATATAGTCTTCTTATGTCATATAGTAAGCATTCAAGTTGATAAACAAGGTTTGGACATATTCAAACCAGACAAATAATGTATCTCTACCCCCTAACCCTAAACTCGGTCGATCTTATGAAGTCTAGCATGAAGAGAAGTCGTTTTGGGTTTCAAACATGGAAATTTCAAGAACATCCCAAAAGCTTCTTATGTCATATAGTACTAAGCATTAAAGTTGAGAAACAAGGTCTAGACATATTCAAACTATGCAAATCATGTATCTACCCCCTAACCCCTAAACTTTGTCTTATGTAGTCAAGCATGAAGAGAGGTGGTTTTGGGTTTCAAACATGGAAATTTCAAAAACCTCCCAAAAGCTTCATTTTAGAGTGACTAATTAAGAAGGATGATACAGGCTCCCCTTCTCATTTTCATGTTTTAAACTTGTTTAAATCTTGGTCAAAACTTGGATTTGACCAAGATTCTTCAGAAAAAATCAAAAAAATGAAAAACCAAATCACATAGTCTTCTTATGTCATATCGTAAGCATTCAAGTTGATAAACAAGGTCTAGATATATCCAAACCAGACAAATCATGTATCTACCCCCTAACCCTAAACTCTGTCTTATGAAGTCAAGCATGAAGAGAAGTGGTTTTCGGTTTCAAACATGGAAATTTCAAAAACCTCCCAAAAGCTCCATTTTAGAGTGACTAAGAAGGATCCATGCTTACCTTTTCATTTTCATATTTTAAACTCGTTTAAATCTTAATTTGTCAAACCTAGGATCTGACCAAGAGATTCAAATCGGCATAAAATTCAAAAAAAAACAGAAAAAGGAAAAACAAAAGCATATAGTCTTCTTATGTCATATAGTAAGCATTCAAGTTGATAAACAAGGTTTGGACATATTCAAACTAGACAAATAATGTATCTCTACCCCCTAACCCTAAACTCGGTCGATCTTATGAAGTCTAGCATGAAGAGAAGTCGTTTTGGGTTTCAAACATGGAAATTTCAAGAACATCTCAAAAGCTTCTTATGTCATATAGTACTAAGCATTAAAGTTGAGAAACAAGGTCTAGACATATTCAACCTATGCAAATCATGTATCTACCCCCTAACCCCTAAACTTTGTCTTATGTAGTCAAGCATGAAGAGAGGTGGTTTTGGGTTTCAAACATGGAAATTTCAAAAACCTCCCAAAAGCTTCATTTTAGAGTGACTAATTAATAAGAAGGATGATACAGGCTCCCCTTCTCATTTTCATGTTTAAAACTTGTTTAAATCTTGGTCAAACCTAGGATTTGACCAAGATTCTTCAGAAAAAATCAAAAGAATGAAAAACCAAAGCACATAGCATTCTTATGCCATATAGTAAGCTAGCATTCAAGATGATAAACAAGGTCTAGACATATTCAAACCAGAAAAACCATGTATATATCTACCCCTAACCCTAAACTCTGTCTTATGAAGTCAAGCATGAAATAGAAGTGGCGGTTTTGGGTTTGAAACATGGAAATTTCAAAAAAAAAACAAAAGCTTCATTTTAGGGAGACTAAGAAGGATCCATGCTTACCATTTTATTTTCATGTTTTAAACTTGTTTAAATCTTGTTCAAACCTAGGATTTGACCAAGATTCAAATGGGTAGAAAATTAAAAAAGTGAAAAAATGAAAAACCAAAGTACATAGTCTTCTTATGTCATATAGTAAGCATTCAAGTTGTTAAACAAGGTCGATCTAGACATATTCAAACCAGACAAATCATGTATCTATACCCCTAACCCCTAATTAAACTCTGTCTTATGAAGTCAAGCATGAAGAGAAGTGGTTTCGGGTTTCAAACATGGACTAAGAAGGATCATTTTAAAAAAACCCAAAAGCTTCATTTTAGAGTGCATAAGAAGGATCCAGGCTTACCCTTTCATTTTGATGTTTTAATCTTGTTTAAATCTTGGTCAAACCTAGGATTTGACCAATATTCAAATGAGCATAAAATAAAAAATAAAAAAATAAAAAACGAAAGCACATAATCTTCTTATGTCATATAGTAAGCATTCAAAAGTTCATGAAGAAGGTCTAGACACATTCAAATCAAACAAGTCATGTACCCCTAACCCTACACTGTGTCTTATAAATGAAGTCAAGCATGAAAAGAAGTGTGGTTTTGGGTTTCAAACATGGAAATTTGAAAAACCTCCCAAAAGCTTCATTTTAATTAGACTGACTGATTAATTAAGAAGGATCCATGATTAATTACCTTTTCATTGTCATGTTTTAAACTTGTTTAAATCTTGGTCAAACCTAGGATATATTTGACCAAGATTCAAATGGGCATAAAAATTCAGAAAAAATCAAAAGAATGAAAAACCAAAGCACATAGCCTCTTCTTATGTCACATAGTAAGCATTCAAATTGATAAACAAGGTCTAGACAAATTCAAACCAGACAAATCATGTATCTATACCCCTAACCCCTAAACTCGGTCAATCTTATGAAGTCTAGCATGAAGAGACGTCGTTTTGGGTTTCAAACATGGAAATTTCAAGAACACATCCCAAAAGCTTCATTTTAGAGTGACTAAGAAGGATCCATGCTTACCTTTTCATTTCATGTTATAGACTTGTTTAAATCATGGTCAACCCTAGGATTAATTTGACCAAGATTCAAGTGGGCAGAAAATTTAAAAAATAGAAAACTGAAAAACCAAAGTACATAGTCTTCTTATGTACGTCATATAGTAAGCATATTCAAGTTGATAAACAAGGTTTGGACATATTCAAACAATACAAATCATGTATCTACCCCCTAACCCTAAACTCTTTCTTATGAAGTCAAGCATGAAGATAAGTGGTTTTGGGTTTCAAACATGGAAATTTCAAAAACCTCCCAAAAACTTCATATTAGAGTGACTAATTAAGAAGGATACAGGCTTCCCTTTTCATTTTCATGTTTTAAACTTGTTTAAATCTTTGTCAAACCTAGGATTTGGCCAAGATTCAAATATATGGGCATAAAATTAAAAAAATCAGAAAAATGAAAAACCCAAGCACATAGTCTTCTTATGTCATATAGTTAGCATTAAAGTTGATAAACAAGGTTTAGACATATTCAAACCAGACAGATCATGTATCTACCCCTAACCCTAAACTCGGTCTTATGAAGTCTAGCATGAAGAGAAGTCGTTTTGGGTTTCAAACGTTTAAGCCAAAAGCCCCTTTTCAAATATTTCAAACTTATTCAAATTTGAAAGACATACAAGTTATAGCACACATAGTGCATACATTTTCACACATACTGCACTAGATAGATGCTAACCCTATAGTTTGAGGCCATTTGGATGAGGTAGAAAAAATTCTTGGATTAGAATCGTGTTGTTCGAACCCCGTAGTTGGATTTTTTGAACCTTGATTTGTAGTACTGGGCAAAACCCTAGTTTAACCTATTTAATTATAGATTCGTATATCGATTTTTCTACCTTTTTATTATTACTATGCAGCACATGTGTGTTTGCCCGTCTAGCTAGTGAAACTCGGAGGAAGAGGGATCACTCGGAAGGTCAGAAGAAGGGAGAGCATTATGGTGTCTCCCCTTTTCGGGTGACGATGTTGACTATTGTGCAGGGTTTGTCAGTGAGCAGGGAGGTGCGAGCGAGCGAGCGAGTCGAGCGAGGCCGAGAATGAGAGAGATTTGTTTTTTTGTGAGAGGGACAACCGAAGGATCCAGAAGGACCCAGACTTCCAATACGCATCCCGATGCGTCTTCTCTTGACAAAGAAGATGGCTGGGAGTTTGCGTACCTATTGCACGTGACTTGTGCTCACTGAGTGTGGGACCTCACGCGTGGGCACCACACGTAAGTGACAGACCTGTTGGTGTAAAAACTCGGTTGATTATTATAGTGCATTAGAACAAAGTTTCCTATGGATTCAAGCGTAGGAAATCCAAGTTAACTCATTTAATTACATGACATTATTTTTTCCATGAAGCAAAGTTAACACATCTATCAATTGGTACATTTTGGAGTGACTAAGAAGGATCCAGGCTTACTTATTCGTTTTCACGTGTTAAACTTGTCTAAATCTTGGTCAAACCTAGGATTTGACCAACAAGATTCAAATGGGCAGAAAAATAAAATAAAAATAGAAAAATGAAAAACTAAATCACATAGTCTTCTTATGTCATATAGTAAGCATTAAAGTTGATAAACAAGGTCTAGACATATTCAAACCAGACAAATCATGTATCTACCCCCTAACCCTAAACTCTGTCTTATGAAGTCAAGCATGAAGAGAAGTGGTTTTGGGTTTCAAACATGGAAATTTCAAAAACCTCCCAAAAACTTCATTTTAGAGTGACTAAGAAGGATACATGCTTCCCTTTTCATTTTCATGTTTTAAACTTGTTTAAATTATCTTGGTCAAACCTAGGATTTGACAAGATTCAAATGGGCACCAAAATTTTAAAAAAAACAGAAAAAATAAAAACCAAAGCAAATAGTTTTCTTATGTCATATAGTAAGCATTAAAGTTGATAAACAAGGTCAAGACATATTCAAACCAGACAAATCATGTATCTATACCCCCTAACCCCTAAACTCTGTCTTATGAAGTCAAGCATGAAGAGAAGTGGTTTTGGGTTTCAAACATGGAAATTTCAAAAACCTCCCAAAAGCTTCATGTTAGAGTGACTGAGAAGGATCCATGCTTACCTTTGCATTTCATATTTTAAACTTGCTTAAATCATTATCAAACCTAGGATTTGACCAAGATACAAATGGGTGGGCACAAAATTCAAAAAAATCAGAAAAAATGAAAAACCAAATCACATAGTCTTCTTATGTCATATCGTAAGCATTCAAGTTGATAAACAAGGTCTAGATATATCCAAACCAGACAAATCATGTATCTACCCCCTAACCCTAAACTCGGTCTTATGAAGTCAAGCATGAAGAGAAGTGGTTTTCGGTTTCAAACATGGAAATTTCAAAAACCTCCCAAAAGCTTAATTTTAGAGTGACTAAGAAGGATCCATGCTTACCTTTTCATTTTCATATTTTAAACTTGTTTAAATCTTAATTTGTCAAACCTAGGATCTGACCAAGAGATTCAAATCGGCATTAAATTCAAAAAAAAACTCAGAAAAAGAAAAACAAAAGCATATAGTCTTCTTATGTCATATAGTAAGCATTCAAGTTGATAAACAAGGTTTGGACATATTCAAACCAGACAAATAATGTATCTCTACCCCCTAACCCTAAACTCGGTCGATCTTATGAAGTCTAGCATGAAGAGAAGTCGTTTTAGGTTTCAAACATGGAAATTTCAAGAACATCCCAAAAGCTTCTTATGTCATATAGTACTAAGCATTAAAGTTGAGAAACAAGGTCTAGACATATTCAAACTATGCAAATCATGTATCTACCCCCTAACCCCTAAACTTTGTCTTATGTAGTCAAGCATGAGAGGTGGTTTTAGGTTTCAAACATGGAAATTTCAAAAACCTCCCAAAAGCTTCATTTTAGAGTGACTAATTAAGAAGGATGATACAGGCTCCCCTTCTCATTTTCATGTTTTAAACTTGTTTAAATCTTGGTCAAACCTAGGATTTGACCAAGATTCTTCAGAAAAAATCAAAAAAATGAAAAACCAAATCACATAGTCTTCTTATGTCATATCGTAAGCATTCAAGTTGATAAACAAGGTCTAGATATATCCAAACCAGACAAATCATGTATCTACCCCTAACCCTAAACTCTGTCTTATGAAGTCAAGCATGAAGAGAAGTGGTTTTCGGTTTCAAACATGGAAATTTCAAAAACCTCCCAAAAGCGTCATTTTAGAGTGACTAAGAAGGATCCATGCTTACCTTTTCATTTTCATATTTTAAACTCGTTTAAATCTTAATTTGTCAAACCTAGGATCTGACCAAGAGATTCAAATCGGCATAAAATTCAAAAAAAAACTCAGAAAAACGAAAAACAAAAGCATATAGTCTTCTTCTTATGTCATATAGTAAGCATTCAAGTTGATAAACAAGGTTTGGACATATTCAAACCAGACAAATAATGTATCTCTACCCCCTAACCCTAAACTCGGTCGATCTTATGAAGTCTAGCATGAAGAGAAGTCGTTTTGGGTTTCAAACATGGAAATTTCAAGAACATCTCAAAAGCTTCTTATGTCATATAGTACTAAGCATTAAAGTTGAGAAACAAGGTCTAGACATATTCAACCTATGCAAATCATGTATCTACCCCCTAACCCCTAAACTTTGTCTTATGTAGTCAAGCATGAAGAGAGGTGGTTTTGGGTTTCAAACATGGAAATTTCAAAAACCTCCCAAAAGCTTCATTTTAGAGTGACTAATTAATAAGAAGGATGATACAGGCTTCCCTTCTCATTTTCATGTTTAAAACTTGTTTAAATCTTGGTCAAACCTAGATTCTTCAGAAAAAATCAAAAGAATGAAAAACCAAAGCACATAGCATTCTTATGTCATATAGTAAGCATTCAAGATGATAAACAAGGTCTAGACATATTCAAACCAGAAAAATCATGTATATATCTACCCCTAAACCTAAACTCTGTCTTATGAAGTCAAGCATGAAAGAGAAGTGGCGGTTTTGGGTTTGAAACATGGAAATTTCAAAAAAACCAAAAGATTCATTTTAGGGAGACTAAGAAGGATCCATGCTTACCATTTTATTTTCATGTTTTAAACTTGTTTAAATCTTTTTCAAACCTAGGATTTGACCAAGATTCAAATGGGCAGAAAATTAAAAAAATGAAAAAAATGACACCAAAGTACATAGTCTTATTATGTCATATAGTAAGCATTCAAGTTGTTAAACAAGGTCGATCTAGACATATTCAAACCAGACAAATCATGTATCTATACCCCTAACCCCTAATTAAACTCTGTCTTATGAAGTCAAGCATGAAGAGAAGTGGTTTCGGGTTTCAAACATGGACTAAGAAGGATCATTTTAAAAAAAACCCAAAAGCTTCATTTTAGAGTGCATAAGAAGGATCCAGGCTTACCCTTTCATTTTGATGTTTTAATCTTGTTTAAATCTTGGTCAAACCTAGGATTTGACCAATATTCAAATGAGCATAAAATAAAAAATAAAAAAATAAAAAAACGAAAGCACATAATCTTCTTATGTCATATAGTAAGCATTCAAAAGTTCATGAAGAAGGTCTAGACACATTCAAATCAAACAAGTCATGTACCCCTAACCCTACACTGTGTCTTATAAATGAAGTCAAGCATGAAAAGAAGTGTGGTTTTGGGTTTCAAACATGGAAATTTGAAAAACCTCCCAAAAGCTTCATTTTAATTAGACTGACTGATTAATTAAGAAGGATCCATGATTAATTACCTTTTCATTGTCATGTTTTAAACTTGTTTAAATCTTGGTCAAACCTAGGATATATTTGACCAAGATTCAAATGGGCATAAAAATTCAGAAAAAAATCAAAAGAATGAAAAACCAAAGCACATAGCCTCTTCTTATGTCACATAGTAAGCATTCAAATTGATAAACAAGGTCTAGACATATTCAAACCAGACAAATCATGTATCTATACCCCTAACCCCTAAACTCGGTCAATCTTATGAAGTCTAGCATGAAGAGAAGTCGTTTTGGGTTTCAAACATGGAAATTTCAAGAACACATCCCAAAAGCTTCATTTTAGAGTGACTAAGAAGGATCCATGCTTACCTTTTCATTTCATGTTATAGACTTGTTTAAATCATGGTCAACCCTAGGATTAATTTGACCAAGATTCAAGTGGGCAGAAAATTTAAAAAAATAGAAAACTGAAAAACCAAAGTACATAGTCTTCTTATGTACGTCATATAGTAAGCATATTCAAGTTGATAAACAAGGTTTGGACATATTCAAACCATACAAATCATGTATCTACCCCTAACCCTAAACTCTTTCTTATGAAGTCAAGCATGAAGAGAAGTGGTTTTGGGTTTCAAACATGGAAATTTCAAAAACCTCCCAAAAACTTCATATTAGAGTGACTAATTAAGAAGGATACAGGCTTCCCTTTTCATTTTCATGTTTTAAACTTGTTTAAATCTTTGTCAAACCTAGGATTTGGCCAAGATTCAAATATATGGGCATAAAATTAAAAAAATCAGAAAAATGAAAAACCCAAGCACATAGTCTTCTTATGTCATATAGTTAGAATTAAAGTTGATAAACAAGGTTTAGACATATTCAAACCAGACAGATCATGTATCTACCCCTAACCCTAAACTCGGTCTTATGAAGTCTAGCATGAAGAGAAGTCGTTTTGGGTTTCAAACGTTTAAGCCAAAAGCCCCTTTTCAAATATTTCAAACTTATTCAAATTTGGTTCAAATTTGAAAGACATACAAGTTATAGCACACATAGTGCATACATTTTCACACATACTGCACTAGATGCTAACCCTATAGTTTGAGGCCATTTGGATGAGGTAGAAAAAATTCTTGGATTAGAATCGTGTTGTTCGAACCCCGTAGTTGGATTTTTTGAACCTTGATTTGTAGTACTGGGCAAAACCCTAGTTTAACCTATTTAATTATAGATTCGTATATCGATTTTTCTACCTTTTTATTATTACTATGCAGCACATGTGTGTTTGCCCGTCTAGCTAGTGAAACTCGGAGGAAGAGGGATCACTCGGAAGGTCAGAAGAAGGGAGAGCATTATGGTGTCTCCCTTTTCGGGTGACGATGTTGACTATTGTGCAGGGTTTGTCAGTGAGCAGGAGGTGCGAGCGAGCGAGCGAGTCGAGCGAGGCCGAGAATGAGAGAGATTTGTTTTTTTGTGTGAGAGGGACAACCGAAGGATCCTGAAGGACCCAGAGACTTCCAATACGCATCCCGATGCGTCTTCTCTTGACAAAGAAGATGGCTGGGAGTTTGCGTACCTATTGCACGTGACTTGTGCTCACTGAAGTGTGGGACCTCACGCGTGGGCACCACACGTAAGTGACAGACCTGTTGGTGTAAAAACTCGGTTGATTATTATAGTGCATTAGAACAAAGTTTCCTATGGATTCAAGCGTAGGAAATCCAAGTTAACTCATTTAATTACATGACATTATTTTTTCCATGAAGCAAAGTTAACACATCTATCAATTGGTACATTTTGGAGTGACTAAGAAGGATCCAGGCTTACTTATTCATTTTCACGTGTTAAACTTGTCTAAATCTTGGTCAAACCTAGGATTTGACCAACAAGATTCAAATGGGCAGAAAAATAAAATAAAAACAGAAAAATGAAAAACTAAATCACATAGTCTTCTTATGTCATATAGTAGGCATTAAAGTTGATAAACAAGGTCTAGACATATTCAAACCAGACAAATCATGTATCTACCCCTAACCCTAAAACTCTGTCTTATGAAGTCAAGCATGAAGAGAAGTGGTTTTGGGTTTCAAACATGGAAATTTCAAAAACCTCCCAAAAACTTCATTTTAGAGTGACTAAGAAGGATACATGCTTCCCTTTTCATTTTCATGTTTTAAACTTGTTTAAATTATTATCAAACCTAGGATTTGACCAAGATACAAATGGGTGGGCACAAAATTCAAAAAAATCAGAAAAAATGAAAAACCAAATCACATAGTCTTCTTATGTCATATCGTAAGCATTCAAGTTGATAAACAAGGTCTAGATATATCCAAACCAGACAAATCATGTATCTACCCCTAACCCTAAACTCTGTCTTATGAAGTCAAGCATGAAGAGAAGTGGTTTCGGTTTCAAACATGGAAATTTCAAAAACCTCCCAAAAGCTTCATTTTAGAGTGACTAAGAAGGATCCATGCTTACCTTTTCATTTTCATATTTTAAACTTGTTTAAATCTTAATTTGTCAAACCTAGGATCTAACAAAGAGATTCAAATCGGCATTAAATTAAAAAAAAACATAGAAAAAGGAAAAAACAAAAGCATATAGTCTTCTTATGTCATATAGTAAGCATTCAAGTTGATAAACAAGGTTTGGACATATTCAAACCAGACAAATAATGTATCTCTACCCCCTAACCCTAAACTCGGTCGATCTTATGAAGTCTAGCATGAAGAGAAGTCGTTTTGGGTTTCAAACATGGAAATTTCAAGAACATCTCAAAAGCTTCTTATGTCATATAGTACTAAGCATTAAAGTTGAGAAACAAGGTCTAGACATATTCAAACTATGCAAATCATGTATCTACCCCCTAACCCCTAAACTTTGTCTTATGTAGTCAAGCATGAAGAGAGGTGGTTTTGGGTTTCAAACATGGAAATTTCAAAAACCTCCCAAAAGCTTCATTTTAGAGTGACTAATTAATAAGAAGGATGATACAGGCTCCCCTTCTCATTTTCATGTTTTAAACTTGTTTAAATCTTGGTCAAACCTAGGATTTGACCAAGATTCTTCAGAAAAAATCAAAAGAATGAAAAACCAAAGCACATAGCATTCTTATGTCATATAGTAAGCATTCAAGATGATAAACAAGGTCTAGACATATTCAAACCAGAAAAATCATGTATATATCTACCCCTAAACCTAAACTCTGTCTTATGAAGTCAAGCATGAAAGAGAAGTGGCGGTTTTGGGTTTGAAACATGGAAATTTCAAAAAAACCAAAAGATTCATTTTAGGGAGACTAAGAAGGATCCATGCTTACCATTTTATTTTCATGTTTTAAACTTGTTTAAATCTTTTTCAAACCTAGGATTTGACCAAGATTCAAATGGGCAGAAAATTAAAAAAATGAAAAAAATGACACCAAAGTACATAGTCTTATTATGTCATATAGTAAGCATTCAAGTTGTTAAACAAGGTCGATCTAGACATATTCAAACCAGACAAATCATGTATCTATACCCCTAACCCCTAATTAAACTCTGTCTTATGAAGTCAAGCATGAAGAGAAGTGGTTTCGGGTTTCAAACATGGACTAAGAAGGATCATTTTAAAAAACCCCAAAAGCTTCATTTTAGAGTGCATAAGAAGGATCCAGGCTTACCCTTTCATTTTCATGTTTTAATCTTGTTTAAATCTTGGTCAAACCTAGGATTTGACCAATATTCAAATGAGCATAAAATAAAAAATAAAAAATAAAAAACGAAAGCACATAATCTTCTTATGTCATATAGTAAGCATTCAAAAGTTGATAAACAAGGTTTGGACATATTCAAACCAGACAAATAATGTATCTACCCCCTAACCCTAAACTCGGTCGATCTTATGAAGTCTAGCATGAAGAGAAGTCGTTTTGGGTTTCAAACATGGAAATTTCAAGAACATCCCAAAAGCTTCTTATGTCATATAGTAAGCATTAAAGTTGAGAAACAAGGTCTAGACATATTCAAACTATGCAAATCATGTATCTACCCCGTAACCCCTAAACTTTGTCTTATGTAGTCAAGCATGAAGAGAGGTGGTTTTGGGTTTCAAACATAGAAATTTCAAAAACCTCCCAAAAGCTTCATTTTAGAGTGACTAAGAAGGATGATACAGGCTTCTCTTCTCATTTTCATGTTTTAAACTTGTTTAAATCTTGGTCAAACCTAGGATTTGACCAAGATTCTTCAGAAAAAATCAAAAGAATGAAAAACTAAAGCACATAGCATTCTTATGTCATATAGTAAGCATTCAAGATGATAAACAAGGTCTAGACATATTCAAACCAGAAAAATCATGTATATATCTACCCCTAACCCTAAACTCTGTCTTATGAAGTCAAGCATGAAAGAGAAGTGGTGGTTTTGGGTTTGAAACATGGAAATTTCAAAAAACCCCAAAAGCTTCATTTTAGGGAGAATAAGAAGGATCCATGCTTACCATTTTATTTTCATGTTTTAAACTTGTTTAAATCTTGTTCAAACCTAGGATTTGACCAAGATTCAAATGGGCAGAAAATTACAAAAAATCAAAAAATGAAAAACCAAAGTTCATAGTCTTCTTATGTCATATAGTAAGCATTCAAGTTGTTAAACAAGGTCTAGACATATTCAAACCAGACAAATCATGTATCTATACCCCTAACCCTAATTAAACTCTGTCTTATGAAGTCAAGCATGAAGAGAAGTGGTTTCGGGTTTCAAACATGGACTAAGAAGGATCATTTTTAAAAACCCCAAAAGCTTCATTTTAGAGTGCATAAGAAGGATCCAGGCTTACCCTTTCATTTTGATGTTTTAATATTGTTTAAATCTTGGTCAAACCTAGGATTTGACCAATATTCAAATGAGCATAAAATAAAAAATAAAAAATAAAAAAGAAAGCACATAATCTTCTTATGTCATATAGTAAGCATTCAAGTTCATAAACAAGGTCTAGACACATTCAAATCAAACAAGTCATGTACCCCTAACCCTAAACTGTGTGTCGTATAAATGAAGTCAAGCATGAAAAGAAGTGTGGTTTTAGGTTTCAAACATGGAAATTTGAAAAACCTCCCAAAAGCTTCATTTTAATTAGACTGACTGATTAATTAAGAAGGATCCATGATTAATTACCTTTTCATTGTCATGTTTTAAACTTGTTTAAATCTTGGTCAAACCTAGGATTTGACCAAGATTCAAATGGGCATAAAAATTCAAAAAAAATCGAAAAAATGAAAAACCAAAGCACATAGCCTCTTCTTATGTCATATAGTAAACATTCAAATAGATAAACAAGGTCTAGACATATTCAAACCAGACAAATCATGTATCTATACCCCTAACCCCTAAACTCTATCTTATGAATGAAGTCAAGCATGAAGAGAAGTGGTTTTGGGTTTCAAACATGGAAATTTCAAAAACCTCCCAAAAGCTTCATTTTAGAGCGACTAAGAAGGATCGATGCTTACCTTTTCATTTTCATGTTTTAAACTTATTTAAATCTTGGTCAAACCTAGGATTTGACCAAGATTCAAATGGGCATAAAAATCCAGACAAAAAATCTAAAGAATGAAAACCAAAGCACATAGCCTTCTTAATTATGTCATATAGTAAACATTCAAGTTGATAAACAAGGTCTAGACATATTCAAAACAAAAAATCATGTATCTACCCCTAACCCTAAACTCTGTCTTATGAAGTCAAGCATGAAGAAGAGTGGTGTTGGGTTTCAAACATGCATGGAAATTTCAAGAACCTCCCAAAAGCTTCATTTTAGAGTGACTAAGAAGGATCCATGCTTACACATTTTCATTTTCATGTTTTAAACTTGTTTGAATCCTGGTCAAACCTGGGATTTGACCAAGATACAAATGGGCATAAAATTAAAAAAAATTAGATAAATGAAAAACCAGAGCACATAGTCTTCTTATGTCATATAGTAAGCATTCAAGTTGATAAACAATATCTAGACATATTCAAACTATACAAATCATGTATCTACCCCCTAACCCCTAAACTTTGTCTTATGAAGTCAAGCATTAAGAGAAGTGGTTTTGGGTTTCAAACATGGAAATTTCAAAAACCTCCCAAAAGCTTCATTTTAGAGTGACTAAGAAGGATCCAGGCTTACTTTTTCATTTTCATGTTTTAAACTTGTTTAAATCTAGGTCAAACCTAGGATTTGACCAAGATTCAAATGGACATAAAAAAATCAACAGTTTACAACAGCACACAAAATAAGCATGAGATTACATCTAAATCCCTAACTTTTACATGGAGGACCCCAGGCTGAAAGCAAGAAATGCGATCGGGTCTTGAATCTTGATGCGTCTTCTCTTGACAAAGAACATCGCTGGGAGTTTGCGTAGGTACAGCACGTCACTTGTGCTCACTGAAGTGTGGGACCTGACGCATGGGCAACACACGTAAGTGACATGGATTCAAGGGTAGGGCAGCCAAGAGAAAAAAAACGAGAATTTGGACAAAAATAACCCAATCTTGCTACTAGTATGTCGAAATTTTGTTTTCCCAATCTTGTTGACTTTGGGTTATTTCTGTCTATTTTGCCGAAAAAACGAGGACAGCGGGAGGCACTGGTGGAATCTGCAAAAAAAATGTCCAAGTGGTGGTTTGTGCAACATATAGAGCAGTACAGTATATGGTAGTACAAGATGAATGTGCACTGCCGTGGGCCCGTGGTAATATATCATGATGATGGCAAAGGATCTTTTCTCTGCTGAAACTGTCCAGAGCTGATTTGATGAGACAAAATACAGCTCCACGGCGTGCAAGGATAGCTATACAGTACATTAGCTTCTTCTCGGGTCACACGCCTTCACGACAGGTGCAGTAAGTGCAGCAGAGACCAGAGAGAGAAGGCACGCCCGTAGTACTCGTATATTGATTTCAATTCAAATTGTTTTTTTGCCTGCCTCTCCGTCTTCTTCATCTCCATCTTCTCTGGTGACCCCGCCTACACCAGCAGCCCCTGCACCACCGCCGCCATGCCTTTTTCGGATCATCTCGAGCCACCTGTTTAATGGTACTAGTAGGAGTTGTGGACTTTTATCCATATCGCTCTACCAGCTGCCGCTCGCACTGTCCTCCAATACCTCATACCCAAACGCCAGCGTCCCACTCCCACACCCCCACACCCACTTGACCGCATCCTTCCAATGGCGAGATCGATCAATGAGAGTGGCAGTTCTTGGGTGTTTGCTGATGGCCCCTTTGAAGAAATCGCATCCCGATGCGATGTCATCACCGCCGCGAGCCTCGTCGGTTCATGCAAGTTTTATCATGATTCAGCAACACAAAGTGTAGCTCTGCCTGCATCTCAGCCGTTTGGCTTGCCCTGTGTTCTTCATCTTCACCAAACTCAGGTACCCTCCGCGCAAATTCCCTTCTACCGCGTCGTCAAGTTCAAGCAGCAGGGTGCGCAGAAGGGCGAGCAGCAGGATTCGAAAGAGCGCAAGGGTACATTGTGCCAACTGACGCCGCTGGACAGGATCTCTTCCGATGCCGTGATTCCAGATGGTGGTACGGGCATGTGGGCAGGCGCGAATGGAGATTGGATCGCTCTTCTTGGCTTTCCCTGGAATTGGGAGCTTGTCAATGTGTACACTGGTCGCCGGATTCCTCTACCAGCAATACGTGAGTTTAAATCCACCCCGGATAAACTTGTGTTCGAGTCTAATGATCAACATCTTCAACTGCTGAAGATAGCTATTTGCCGAGTTCCAACAGCTGCTTCAAATTATACTAGTTTCTCTGTTCTTGCCATCTTCAACGCGGCAATTGCAGTCCTTCACTGTGCTTCTAGCCGATGGACAGTTCTTGACAACCAGTTCTTAGCGTTCGGCTACTCCGATGCAATCATCCACAAGGGTATTGTATTTGCTGTAACTCAGACAGGCGAAGTTTATGCATGGAATCAACTTTCTTGGGGTAATTTTTCTCATCTCATATGATGTGTTTTCGCTATTACCTGCTAGTTTCAGATATAGCTTTAGCCTTTTTCTTTTTGTTGTGCAGTTTTCGTGTCATGCCTGTACCTTTCCCCCTCTATATTCAATCAAAATCAGCAGCGATATGCCTTTGAGTCAAAATAAAGTACTCCCTCATATCCAAATCAAATTGACTCAGCTTTGTCTAGCGAGTGCATCTAGCTAGACAAACTTGAGTCAATTAATTTGTGCATATCTAGCTAGATACATCCAGTTGAGTCAATTAATTTGGATCGGAGGCAGTATTTTAGCTAGTATCATTATTCATGTATGTAATGAACTAATCAAGTTTTGCTGAACTGACTTCAAGCTGTGCTTTCCTTTGCAAGGTCCTTTGTTGATCAGCACGGCACCTATTCCGCCAGAACTTGATGAACAAGGTCGGTACAATCTTGGCTCCTGGTGGTTAGCACGATCTCCTGATGGTTCTAGACTTTTTCTGGTCCATACCTGGGGCGTTACTGACGGGCGGGATTATACTGGACTGGTTCGTATTTTACCTGCTGCTGCTACCTCTGAGGGTCGTCATGGTCGCACTATTAGCGGGTATGGTAAGGGTTTACTTGGCTGCGAGGTGTACAGCATGGACACCAGTCAGTTGATGCCACCGAGGCCATGGAGGAGGATTATTTCCCTTGGATCATATTCTCTCTTCCTTGGAGTGAACTATCCGATTATCATTCCAGTAGAAGACGGGGCAGAACATGACCGTCCAAATATGGCGAGAAGCAACTCTGTTTACACATCGCACCATGCAGTAGGCCTTGCATATCCTCCTTCTCCAGAAATTTGCCGCTTCAGTTTGAATTCTGAAGACTGTACTGTTGGTTTCCAAACCAACATTAGATGGACATGGCGGCAGGTTCCGTTGTGGTTCATCCCAAGCTTCGCCAACGCCCGGCAATGGAACCTGCCTTCGCGTCACAGGTCCAGAAAGAAGGGCTGATGTACTTTATGTAATACTCGTGTTGCAATGCAAGATTTGTATCTGTTGAACTATTTCATTTGCATGTTTATCTCTACCTAGGCTACTCCCTTTCCGTAGTTGTGTTGTACTATCTGTTGAACTATTTCCTTTGCATGTTATCTCTACCTAGGCTACTCCTCCGTAGTTGTTAAATTGATGTAATGCTCCTACAACGCAGGCTACACTGGGCGTGTGGCCTGTAATGTTATCAAACACCTTTTGTACTCGTTCTAGTAAGCATTTCACACGATAGCTCACATAATTAAAGTACTCCTACAACGTATTAGTTGAAAGATATCTCTCATAATTAAGTACCCCTCTTTGAGCTTATGCGAAACATAAATGACTATTTTAGAAATATATACTCTCGTCACAAGATTATATTAAAAACAATGGTACGTAGTTCTATTAGAAAAAAAAGGTGTGAATAGTAGAATGATGTAGAAGTGTTTTTTGAGGTCTGTGCATAGCTAGTGTTCATTGTGCAAAAGCACTTAGACTAGTCACAATGGGAAGTATCATAGACTAGTATCATACATACTCCCTCCGTCCTCAAATAAGTGGACATCTAGCCTCAAACTTTGTCCATGAAAGAGTGTACTTCTATGTTCCCAATGTACTTTAAATTAGCAAAAGTTATTTCTCTCTCATCGCATGGAAATCAAACCCAATAATATTCAACACATGTTATCTTAATTTTGTACATGCACTTAGCCTATTGGAGATGAAATAATTAAAGAGGAGAGAGATGTTGGTTGCATCTTCCCAATGCAATTTTTCTCTCTTTTTACTAATTTACCTTGAAAATCCCGCACGTCCACTTATTTATGGACGGAGGGAGTATGATACTAGTTTATGATACAACACCTACAATGCATAGTATCATGAATTAGTATCATAGTTCCATTCTATTTAATGTTTTGTAGAATCTCAATGCAAATATGTGTACATGATGTGTTTGCCTCTAAAATTTCTAGTTTTACGTGCTATGATACTGTATCTACCTATGATACTAATTTCACCTCTCTCATCATTAATTGATGTGCCACATAAGATTTATACCTACATGACATGCATGATACTACTACTACCTATGATACTCCCATTGTGGCTAGTCTTAGTTGAAGCAAAACCGAGCCGTGGCCCGCCCAACCTAGAAAAATTAAGCCTATGTTATTTGTAAAATTCAGCGTAATATTAGCTCATTTTACTTTCTCTCAGCTTGTTGTCCCTCCAACCTTTCTTGTCAAGCTTCACCGCTATGCAAAAGGCTAAGAGCATCCACTATGTTGTCCACAAGACCTATCTACAAGGAAAAAGTAGTTGATAAGGTTGTAGTGGAGGTTATCCACAAGTAATATTTCCTTGGGCTGCATGATTCGTAGGAATAGGAAAAAACATATGATTAGTATGGCATGCCTAGTCGAATCCTGTAGGAAGATGAGTTCTCTTTGATTCAGCCAAAGGAATTATCAATGAGATATGACCTCATGTTTATTTTCTATAGGATTATTTCCTATAGGATATGTTCCCATGAATCAAACAACTAGCTGGTGTAGGAAAAAATCCCGTAGAATCAAACAACTAGCAATCAAAAATAATTTATCTCTCATTCCTCTGTCGTGCATGTGGGTACACCAATAGCATATACATGTTGGTCCCATCTTAATGCTAAGGTTCAGTTCATCATACATAGTGGGAAACTTCACAAGATAAATGGGACCCAAGTTATGGCGAAAGTTAATATTATTACTATATATATACACACATAGTTTCATTCGATTTGAATTATAGGTTTGTGAGCAAATATATATTTAGTTTGAACTAGTGCTCGAGTACGTAAGAAGCTATTTAATCACAAGCTTCATAGATTTTAAAACAAGGCATCTACATATTACTGGATTTTTTCAAAATTTTCAGAATAGTTTTTTTAGCTTCGAAATAAGAGATAGTTTGGAACGTTGGATCTCAAATGGATGGTAGATGGTGGCACATAGTCACAATGTATCTTGGAAGCATCAAGTCACTGAAGCTCTGTCCGGTTTCCAAACCAAGCTAAGAAAGGCATTGAAAATGAAGTTCTGCTCTAAAACATCTCTCATTCCATTTTGGTGCTCGCGCGGTTGCATGCTGCCCACGTGTTAAGGTACGTGTCTCTGGCATGTAGAGAACTACGATTATTGGCGAAAAATATATCGAAATGGAAACTGTAAAAAAAACCTCTCTGGTCAACCTGATGTGACGAGACATCACTGCACCAAACGTCGTCGCAAATTTATAGATGGGTGGCGTGCTAGTATACCAACAGTCAAATCGGCGCCCAGTCGCAGCAGCAGCCTAGAGTACTACCTAGTTTTTGCCCCTTGCATGTCTATCATCTTCTTCTTCACCCTCCCAGAATCACGCGCACGCGCAGGATCTCGATCCCCACCACGCCGCATCGTTCCGCTCGCCCTCTCCTCCGAAATCCCCAAGCGCGGTTGCATCCGCCATCCACCTAAATCCATCTTCACGTGATGAATTATTCTAGGCTTTGCCGGGGCGGCGGGGAAGGCCACTGGGAGGCTCTCACCGGCGACAACACCGACCTCATCGCTGCGCATCTGGACGTTACCTACACCGTCCGACTTGCCGCATGTTCCAGGGAGCTCTACGACCGGATCAGCAAGGATGAAGGTAAGATGCACCATTGGGGTGAACCCTGCCTGCTGATGCCTCCGCCTGCTTATTGGTTCGATGAACACTGGGATTGGGCGACAGCATCTCGTCTGCATGATACCGTGTACGACCTGGTGCCCCTCGACCATCCTCGCCGTTCTGTCGCCCTGCCGTTCATGCACGACAGAAAATGGCTTGGCGCGAACGGCGACTGGATCGCCGCCGCCGATCATCATGGGTACCAGTGGTGCCTCGTGAACGTCTACACCGAGCGACATATCCCCCTTCCATCCCTACCTGCTTCGAAGATCGATCATAGTAGTTTTTCATATCAACCTGCATACTCTTTTAACTGGGGTCCAGCAATTGATTTGTTGAAGATTGTAATCTGCCAAGTGCCCACAAAAGGTGGGAGGTACGCAGATTACAAGCTCATCGCCTTGTTCGACAAAACGATTTTCTACCTTGAAGGGGGTGGCGACTGGAGAATGCTGGAGGCCCTTACACCTGCACCTGATTATCCAAATTACTGTGATGCCATTGAACTCGGTGGCCACGTTTTTGCGGTGGACGAAACTGACGGCTCCACGTACTTCTGGGACACCGCAAATGGTATTTTTTCAGTCCTTTTGCATTGCATGATACACTGCCTTAACCAATGAAGTTATTAATGAACTACCTTGTTTATATTTTACCTTTCTTAAATGACTTAATGATCACACCCCCTTTTGCTGAATATGAATGAACCGTTGCTTGCAATGAATTAGTAGTACTAATTAGCCACCAACAAACATAGTATGCTCAGTATGTGATTGCATTCCTGAATTAGTAACTCTACGCCAATGCAGAATATGGATGTAATTAACCAGTATCTCAAAAGATAACGTAGCACTATGAAGGCACCCTTTTTGATAACCTTTTACACCCATTGTTTCATATATAACTAATTGATTTTGCCTCCAAAAGGAGGACGAGAGACCCCCGCCATCTGCATCAGAGAGATGCATAAGGACTTTCATAAGTATATGACTTAACGATCACATCCTTTATCTGAATATGAATGAACCGTTGCTTGCAATGAATTAGTACTAGTCAGTCATCAGCAAACATAGTATACTCCGTATGTGAATGCATTCCTGAATTAGTAACTCTATGCAACTGCAGAATATGGATGTAATTAACAAGTATCTCAAATGTTAACGTAGAAACAGAAAAATAGAAGAAAATCGTTTGTAATTACATGCGTAGCTTATATTTTCTAGAGATCGGGGAAAAAGCGTTGATTGGATGTACCTACATGCAGATCAAACAGTTCTTTGTTTATATCGGTGAACAATCTGCAAAATGGTATAATTAATTTTGTTTTTGATACATTATTTCTCCCATTTTCTTGAATAGATTTCAGTTTCCCACAATTATCTTTGATTAGTGATTGTGACGTCCCCTCATTCAAAATAACTCAGGTTATCTTTTTCCTAATTCAGTGTTATTTAAGTTTGAGTAAGTTTACGACTAATATCTACAACCTCATATATATATAAGATTTAGCACCTGCAGGCCTAGCAAAGTTAGCTGCCTGTAGTCCCCTGTATAGTTCTTTCTTTTTGCTTTCTCAGTTTTTCGTAGCCTTGCTACAACCCTGTATGCTCTAATATATAATGATGCACGACTAGGCATGTGTTCGAGAAAAGAAAATCTAAATATCTTTTGTAATATATGAACCTATATTGATGTTTTAGATGTTGGTAGTATAACTTTCGATAAACTTGAACAGACTTAAATCAGTTTAACTTAGCACAACCATATGGCGTACCTTTTTTAGAACGCGAAAATGAGGTAAACAAATACCATGTGTACCCTTAACTATCAATAGTAGAGAAGAGATTATGAACCTTCAACTCTAAAATGCAAATTCTTCTACTGAATGGATAGCTGCATCTGATACCTATTTTGCAAATGTTACCAGACTTGGGGTTAGCTATAAAAAGGCATTTCTTTCTTGTCAAGCTTAATGCACTACCAACACAACCAAAAGTCCGAACTGATCGCAAGGGCGGCAATTTTAGGATAAATTGCGAAAGCCAGGACTCGAACTCGAGACCCTGGCTCTGACACCATGTCAAGCTTCATCGACTAGCCAACGCAACCAAAAGTCCGAACTGATGGAAAGGTCTAGGCAATCCACTTATACAGTTAAACATTTCTTACCCTTCGGGTGGTCACAGGGAAGCTCTCTAATAGATCACTTAAGACAAAGGGAATTAACTACAGCACAGGACTTAAACTTAAGATGATATATATTTGTCAAAATTTGAATGTATCTATATGCTTTCACTGTCTAGATACATCTGAATTTGGACAAATCTCAGACACTTTCGGTGGGACAGAGGTAGTATATAACTGTGTATACACTAACTAGTGTCTAGTTTTGGCGAAGTTAAGACTAGTTTCGTGGGATGGATGCAGTATAACTGATATATTGGACACTCGATTTGAACACATGAATGACCAATGTCCTTAGCTTACATAGTCGTATTTATACTGTGAGCATGAACGATGAACAATGCTGCTGTTTGAATATGGTTGCCAGTAACACCCTATTCGTCTCCATTTCTAATATTGCAGAAAACCCGATGCTCCCGTTTGTAATCCCGCCACCGGTGGTGGATGATCAGCAGTACGCGTGGTTCCTCGCTCCATCTGCTGATGGCAAGCGATTGATGATCATCCTTACAGTAAACAACATTGGGATTGCCAATGCTGAAGTACCTCCTGACATTCCCTATGCTGCTAATGGGCTTCAGCTACGGCAGTATCCTCCTGTTGCCACCTACGTCTTTGAGCAGGATCCCTTATCTACTGCACGTGCAGGAGACTCTCTTTGGAGGCAGGTTAACAGCCTCGGCGACCACTCTCTGTTCCTCGGACTCAATTACCCGATCATTGCCAACCTGAAGAAGCGTGAATCCAAAGCTCCTGATGGCACATTGGTTCCATTCATGAGGAAAAACTGCGTCTACACAGCATACCGGAAGTTTCTTCATAATCAATACCCTAAAATTTTGCGCTGCAACCTCCAGCCAGATGAAGGTGAGACTGTGGGAGTTATCAGCCTTCCCAGAGATGGTTGGGGTAGTGTCCGACAAGCGGCTATGTGGTTTAAGCCTGCTTTAAACATTGCCCGTTCGGTGTTACCTTTAAAAAAACACTGACACTTTTTTATTATGCTTGAAGTGTTGAGAAGTAGTACACTGTTTTTAGTACGTACTAGTTTGAATCAGTTTATTTGAACACTGCCCTGCTTTTGTATTTCGTGTTGCCTTCATATTATAACCCATGCATGGCTGTTTTAGGATTGACTTTATTTCAGCACTATAATTACAATGTGTGTACGTCCTTTATAATATAGCCACCTCTTGTTGTGCCAAAAAGAAGGCACATACCAACACATGACTTCGGTTGTGCATGTGCGGTCCGCACAATGTAGCTACCCAGTTGAAAACGTCAAATTAAGCTGGTCCGTAGGTTGCTTTATAACTATAATAGCCACCTCTTGTTGATCATACTCATGAGAGGACCATTCCTATTTTTTCGCCGCTAAAGGGTAAAGTACATCCCTGGGGGCAGTGATTCTTGCTGCAGGCCACTAAACATGCATCAACTACGAGCAAGGAAGTAGATGAGCGACCTAGGTGACTGTGCGGACCCCACATGTGAACCAAAGAAAAAACATGTCAATACGGAACAGATGTACATACGACAACTCCTATATGATATGTGTATGTACGATTGAGCATCTGGAGGTGTGCTGCCACCTGCTACCTCACACGAAGGGTTTGGATCTTGTGTTTCGTACACGGATCGGACTGAAATTGTCGTGTGCATAGCAAGGTTCATGTCAATAAGGCTGAGTTTGGCATCTAAGTCTAGGCAACAAATACTTTTGGGTTCCAACGGCCATCTACATGGTATTTGCTATTGGCCTACTTGCTCCGGCTGTCGAAGCCCAATAACTAGAAATGGGCCTTTCTGCTCATGCAATGTCGGCCCTTTTCTAAAGAACCACAGATCCTATGATTGGCAAAAAACAAAAACACGGAGATTCTACATAAAAGTTGTTTGTATTTATTTTGAATTATTGGGTTGCAATTTTTGAAACTGCTCATGGCCAATATGAAAATCCTTGATCGCTCCATACCCACATGGATCACGGTATTTTTAAAAATTCATAAAGTGGATTTGAAATTTAAAACATATCCTAATAATTCCATGATTTATATTCTATTAACTTGCAAGATCTTGGAGCGAAAGAGCTTGTATTAGTCTGCAAAAATAATACAGATAAACCTGTCATTAACAAGAAATGAAGGTTTATCGTCCAAAGAGGATGCCATGTGGGACCCATGAGCCAGCAGCGTCCTCAACATTTCAAATGCGGTAGGATATCCAAAAAAAAAGCAAGTATCCCGAAAATAGGGGTCAAAAATAAATCATAGAAAGGAAACATTTATAGTTCAGAGAGTCTGACATGTGGGACAGATCTGCCAGCAGCATCCTCATCATTTCAAAGTCGGCAGAGGATCAAAAGAAAAAAAGGCAAATAGCCAGAAATTAGGGGTCAAAAGTAAATCCAACAAAGGAAACTTTTATTCTTCATAGAAGATGACATGTGGGACCGACCTGCCAGCATCGTCCTCATCGTTTCAAAGGCCGCAGGGGATCAAAAGAAAAAAGGCAAATATCCAGAAATTAGGGGTAAAAAATAAATCCAACAAAGGAAAGGTTTATTGTTCATAGAGGCTGACATGTGGGACCCATGAGCCAGCAGCCTCCTCAATTTCAAAGGCGGCATAGGATCGAAAGAAAAAGGCAAGTGACCAAAAATCAGGGGGTAAAAAAATCCAAGAAAAGAAACTTTATTGTACATAGAGGATGAAATGCGGGTCCCATGAGGCAGCTACTTACTCAACGTTTCAGAGGCGGCATGAGATCGAAAGAAAAAGGAAAGTGACCAAATATCAGGAGCAAAAAATAATCCAAGAAAAGAAACTTTTATTGTACATAGAGGATGACATATGAGTCCCATTTTGCAGCAGCGGTCTCAACGTTTCAAAGGCGGCATGAGATCGAAAGAAAAATGCAAGTGCCAAAACATCAGTAGCAAAAAATAATCCAAGAAAAGAAACTTTATTGTACATAGAGTATGACATGCGGGTCCCATTTTTCAGCAGTGGTCTTAACGTTTCCAAGGGGCACGGGATCGAAAGAAAAAGGAAGTGACCAAATATCAGGAGCCAAAAATAATCCAAGAAAAGAAACTTTATTGTACATAGAGGATGACATGCGGGTCCCATTTTGCAGCAGCGGTCTCAACGTTTCCAAGGCGGCACGGGATCAAAAGAAAAAGGAAGTAGCCAGAAATCAGGGGTAAAAATAATTCCAAGAAAGGAAACTTTTATTCTACATAGAGGATGACTTGCGGGACCCACGAGCCAGCAGCTTCCTCAACGTTTCAGAAGCGGCATGATACCGAAAGAAAAATGCAAGTGACAAATATCAGGTCCCAAAAATAATCCAAGAAAAAACGTTTATTGTACATAGAGGATGACATGCGGGTCCCATTTTGCAGCAGCGTTCTCAACGTTTCAAAGTTGGCATGAGATCGAAAGAAAAAGGCAAGTGACAAATATCAGGAGCCAAAAATAATCCACGAAAGAAACTTTTATTGTGCATAGAGGATGACATGCGGGTCCCATCATGCAGCAGCGGTCTCGACGTTGCCAAGGCGGCATAGGACCAAAAGAAAAAGGAAGTAGGCAGAAATTAGGGGGTCAAAAATAAACTCCAAAAAAAGAAAGTTGATTGTACATAGAGGATGACATGCGGGTCCCATGAGTCAGCAGCTTACTCAACGTTTCCAAGGCAGCAGGGGATCAAAAGAAAATCAGAGGGTGAAAAAAATCCAAGAAAAGAAAGTTTTATAGTACATAGAGGATGACATGCGGGTCCCATGAGCCAGCAGGTTCCTCAACGTTTCAAAGGTGGCATGAGATCGAAAGAAAAAGGCAAGTGACCAAATATCAGGAGCCAAAAATAATAATCCAAGAAAAGTAATTTTTATTGTACATAGAGGATGACATGTGGGTCCCATTTTGCCGCAGCGGTCTCAGTGTTTCGAAGTCGGCATAAGATGGAAAGAAAAAGGCAAGTGACAAATATCAGGAGCCAAAAATAATCCAAGAAAAGAAATTATTGTACATAGAGGATGACATGCGGGTCCCATTTAGCAGCAGAGTTCTCAACGTTTCCAATGCGGCACAGGACCAAAAAAAAAGGAAGTAGCCAGAAATCAGGGGGTCAAAAAAATCCAAGAAAAGAAAGGTTTCAATTGGGCTGCATCTGGCCGTCTGGGCCTTCGAACTATCCTGCTGACGCCTTTGGACTCGTACAATTTCAGCCCACTCCAAAACAGGAAAGTCCTATGCTTCGCAAAAACAAAAAACAAGGAGATTCAACATATAAGTTTGTTTATTTAAAAATAAAGATTTATTTTTTCCGTTTGCAATAGCTCAGAGCGAAATACACTGTTTATTGTCTGCAAAATAATCAAGATATCACATGTTTTTGTACGGGGAGGCTGACATCGGGGACCCATGAGCCAGCAGCGTCGTCAACGTTTTAAAGACGGCAGAGGATCGAAAGAAAAAATAAACCAAAAATCAGTTGGTAAAAAAATAAAAAATAAACATTTATCGTTCTGAGAGGATGACATGCGGGACCCATGAGGCAGCAGCATCCTCAACGATTCCAAGGCGGCAGGGGATCAAAAGAAAAAAAGGAAATATCCAGAAATTAATTAGGGGTTCAAAATAAATCCATCAAAGGAAAGTTTTATTGTTCATAGAGGATGACATGTGGGACCAACCTGCCAACAGCGTTCTCATCGTTTCAAAGGGGGCAGGAGATCAAAAGAAAAAGGCAAGTAGCCAGAAATTAGGGGTAAAAATAACTCCAAAAAAGGAAACTTTTATTGTTCGTAGAGGATGACATGCGGGACCCATGAGCCAGCAGCTTACAAAGTTTCAAAGGCGGCATGAGATCGAAAGAAAAAGGCAAGTGACAAAATATCAGGAGCCAAAGATAATCCAAGAAAAGAAACTTTATTTACATAGAGGATGACATGCGGGTCCCATTTTGCAGCAGCGGTCCCAACGTTTCAAATGCGGCTTGAGATCAAAAGAAAAAGAAAGTAGCCAGAAATTAGGGGGTAAAAAAATCCAAGAAAATAAAGTTGATGGACATAGAGGATGACATGCGGGTCCCATGAGCTAGCAGGTTCCTCAACGTTTCAAACGTGGCATGAGATCGAAAGAAAAAGGCAAGTGACCAAATATGAGGAGCCAAAAATAATTCAAGAAAAGAAAGTTTTATAGTACATAGAGGATGACATGCGGGTCCCATGAGCCTGCAGGTTCCTCAACGTTTCAAACGTGGCATGAGATCGAAAGAAAAAGGCAAGTGACCAAATATCAGGAGCCAAAAATAATTCAAGAAAAGAAACTTGATTGTACATAGAGGATGACATGCGGGTCCCATTTAGCAGCAGCGGTCTCACCGTTTGAGAGGCTGCGCGGGATCGAAAGAAAAGGGCAAGTGACCAAATATCAGGAGCCAAAAATAATCCAAGAAAAGAAATTTTATTGTACATAGAGGATGACATGCGGGTCCCATTTTGCAGCAGCGGTCTCAACATTTCCAAGGCGGCACGGACCAAAAGAAAAATGAAGTAGCCAGAAATCAGGGGGTGAAAAAATCCAAGAAAAGAAAGATTTCAATTGGGCTGCATCTGGACATCTGGGCCTTCGAACTATCCTGCTGGGCCTTTTGACTCGTAAAATTTCAGCCCACTCCAAAACAGGAAAGTTCGGATTTTTCTAAAAAAAACAGGAAAGTCCTATGCTTCGCAAAAACACAAAACAAGGAGATTCAACATATAAGTTTGTTTATGTAAAAATAAAGATTTAATTTATCCGTTTGCAATAGCTCAGAGCGAAATACAATGTTTATTGTCTGCAAAATAATCAAGATATCACATGTTTCTTGTACGGGAGGCTGACATCGGGGACCCATGAGCCAGCGTCGTCAACGCTTTAAAGGCGGCAGGGGATGGAAAGAAAAAATAAACCAAAAATCTATTGGTAAAAAATCCAAGAAAGAAACATTTTCGTTCTAAGAGGATGACATGCGGGACCCATGAGGGCAGCATCGTCAGCGTTTATTGTTCATAGAGGCTGACATGTGGGACCCGTGAGCCAGCGTCCTCAACATTTTAAAGGCGGCAGGAGATCGAAATAAAAAATAAGCCAAAAATCATTTGGTAAACAAAATCCAAGAAAAAAAACATTTACCGTTCTGAGAGGATGACATGCGGGACCCATGAGGCAGCAGCATCCTCAATGATTCCAAGGCGGCAGGGGATCAAAGGAAAAAAAGGAAATATCCCAAAATTAATTAGGGGTTCAAAATAAATCCATCAAAGGAAACTTTTATTGTTCACAGAGGATGACATGTGGGACCGACCTGCCAACAGCGTCCTCATCGTTTCAAAGGGGGCAGGAGATCAAAAGAAAAAGGCAAATAGCCAGAAATTAGGGGTCAAAAATAACTCCAAGAAAGGAAACTTTTATTGTTCGTAGAGGATGACATGCGGGACCCATGAGCCAGCAGCTTACTCAACATTTCAAAGGCGGCATGAGATCGAAAGAAAAGGGCAAGTGACAAAATATCAGGAGCCAAAGATAATCCAAGAAAAAAACTTTATTGTACATAGAGGATGACATGCGGGTCCCAATTAGCAGCAGCGGTCTCAACGTTTCAAATGCGGCTTGAGATCAAAAGAAAAAGAAAGTTGATTGTACATAGAGGATGACATGCGGGTCCCATGAGTCAGCAGCTTACTCAACGTTTCCAAGGCGGCAGGGGATCAAAAGGAAAAGGAAATAGCCAAAAATTAGAGGGTGAAAAAAAACCAAGAAAATAAACTTTTATAGCACATAGAGGATGACATGCGGGTCCCATGAGCCAGCAGGGTCCTCAACGTGGCATGAGATCGAAAGAAAAGGCAAGTGACCAAATACCAGGAGCCAAAAATAATTCAAGAAAAGAAACTTGATTGTACATAGAGGATGACATGCGGGTCCCAATTAGCAGCAGCGGTATCACCGTTTGAGAAGCGGCAGGGGATCGAAAGAAAAAGGCAAGTGACCAAATATGAGGTGCCAAAAAAATCCAAGAAAAGAAAGTTTTATAGTACATAGAGGATGACATGCGGGTCCCATGAGCCTGCAGGGTTTCAACGTGGCATGAGATCGAAAGAAAAATGCAAGTGACCAAATATCAGGAGCCAAAAATAATTCAAGAAAAGAAACTTGATTGTACATAGAGGATGACATGCGGGCCCCATTTAGCAGCAGCGGTATCACCGTTTGAGAGGCTGCAGGGGATCGAAAGAAAAAGGCAAGTGACCAAATATGAGGTTCCAAAAAAATCCAAGAAAAGAAAGTTTTATAGTACATAGAGGATGACATGCGGGTCCCATTTAGCAGCAGCGGTCTCACCGTTTGAGAGGCGGCAGGGGATCGAAAGAAAAAGGTAAGTGACCAAATATGAGGTGCAAAAAAAAATCCAAGAAAAGAAAGTTTTATAGTACATAGAGGATGACATGCGGGTCCCATTTAGCAGCAGCGGCATCACCGTTTGAGAGGCGGCAGGGGATCGAAAGAAAAAGGCAAGTGACCAAATTTGAGGTGCCAAAAAAACTCCAAGAAAAGAAAGTTGATTGCTCATAGAGGATGACATGCGGGTCCCATTTAGCAGCAGCGGTCTCAAGGTTTCCAAGGCGGCAAGGGATCAAAAGAAAAGGAAGTAGCCAGAAATCAGGGGGTCAAAAAAATCCAAGAATAGAAAGAATTTTGGTTCATAGAGGATGACATGCGGGACCCATGATCCTGCATCGTAAACGGCTCGATCGGAGAGCGTTGAACGAGATGGCGCGATCGAGAAAAAAACAATGCCAGAGAGGCTGCCATCTGGGCCCTACATCCCTCGGCGGTGCGGATTTGCATTGAATCGGCCGGTGAACCCGAGAGTTCGAGATGCACCACGTCCCGGGCCACCATACGCAACGTTTTGGCCGGTTTCGTCGGGCTAGGTGGCCTCAAAAACGAGAAAAAAAACGTTTTGACATGCACAACGGACAT
This sequence comes from Lolium multiflorum, assembly GCA_030979885.1. Lineage (NCBI taxonomy): Eukaryota > Viridiplantae > Streptophyta > Magnoliopsida > Poales > Poaceae > Lolium > Lolium multiflorum. Next base: position 200,946,498 of record CM061751.1, read on the forward strand.
ACCCAAAATCGTCGGCCATGGTACACCAGCAACCACGGCGCGACTTCAACTTCGTCGGCCATGGCAACTTTTCTTGTAGTGTTAATGACGTGATCTTATGCTACGCTTATTTGGGTGTGTGTCCATTATATCATTCATCAATGACATAACCTTGTTATTAATAACATCCAATGTTCATGATCAAGAAACCATGATCATCTATTAATCAACAAGCTAGTTATACAAGAGGCTTACTAGGGACTCCTTGTTGTTTACATAACACACATGTATCAATGTTTCGGTTAATACAATTATAGCATGGTATGCAAACATTTATCATAAACACAAAGATATATAATAACCACTTTATTATTGCCTCTTGGGCATATCTCCAACAGTCTCCCACTTGCACTAGAGTCAATAATCTAGATTACATTGTAAGGTACCTAACACCCATGGCATTCTGGTGTTGGTCATGCTTTGCCCTAGGGAGAGCTTTAGTCAACGGATCTGCTACATTCAGATCAGTGTGTACTTTGCAAATCTTTACTTCTCCATCTTCAATGTACTCGCGAATCGAATGAAAACGCAGCTTGATATGCTTCAGCTTCTTGTGTGACCTTGGTTCTTGTGCATTGGCGATGGCACCCATGTTATCACAATAGATGACTAGTGGGTCCAATGCACTAGGAACCACACCAAGCTCAACAATGAACCTCTTCATCCATACCGCTTCCGATGAAGCCTCCAAAGCCGCTATGTATTCCGATTCAGTTGAAGACTTCGCCACCGTGCACTGCTTGGAGCTACACCAGCTTACTGCAGCACCATTCAATATAAACACGTACCCAGACTGAGACTTAGAGTCATCAGGATCAGTGTTCCAACTTGCATCGGTGTAACTGGTTACAACGAGCTCTTGGTCACCGCCATAACAAAGAAACATATTGATACGTCTCCAACGTATCTATAATTTCTTATGTTCCATGCTAGTTTTATGACAATACCTACATGATTTATTCATACTTTATATCATTTTGATGCATTTTCCGGTACTAACCTATTAACAAGATGCCGAAGCGCCAGTTCCTGTTTTCTGCTATTTTTGGTTTCAGAAATCCTACACAGGAAATATTCTCGGAATTGGACGAAACAAAAGCCCACGGCCCTATTTTCCACGGAGGGTTCCAGAACATCGAAGAAGAGTCGGAGACGGCCAGCAGGGGGCCACCCCATAGGGCGGCGCGGCCCACCCCTGGCGCGCGCAGGTGTGGTGAGGCCAGCCCCTGGCTCCCCCGATGCTGCCCCTTCGCCTATATATTCCTTCGTCTCCGAAAACCCTAGAGGCATCGGTCTTCCTCCACGAAAAGTTACGTAGCCGCCGCCATCGCGAAGCCAAGTTCGGGGGACAGAAGTCTCTGTTCCGGCACACCGCCGGGATGGGGAAGTGCCCCCGGAATCCATCTCCATCGACTCAATCGCCATCTTCATCGCCGTTGCTGTCTCCCATGATGAGGAGGGAGTAGTTCTCCCCCAAGGCTGAGGGCTCTACCGGTAGCTATGTGGTTCATCTCTCTCTCCCATGGTGTGATCTTTATGTGATCATGAGCTTTGTGATCTAGTTGAATATGTAGATGTTACTCTTGTCTATTATGCACTTTAGAGGTTACTTTAATATGAACTCCGGATTCACTCTCCACGGTGTGATGGTTACAGTGTGCGCATCCTGTGTGATTCCTTTATGAAGTTGTGGAGCTTGTTTACTCCGGCTTGAGGTGTGATTTTGTAGCCCTACACAATGAATGGTGTTTGTCATCCAACAAGAGAGTGTTTGAGAGTAGCATTTATTTATTCAATTATGTGATCATTGTTGAGAGTGTCCACTAGTGAAAGTATGATCCCTAGGCCTTGTTTCTAAGCATTGAAACACCGTTTCCAACAAGTTCTGCTACATGTTCGCTTGCTGCCATTTTTATTTCAGATTGCAATTACTACTTATAATCATCCATATTACTTGTATTTCACTATCTCTTCGCGAACTAGTGCACCTATACATCCGACAAGTGTATTAGGTGTGTTGGGGACACAAGAGACTTCTTGTATCTTAATTACAGGGTTGCTTGAGAGGGATATCTTTGACCTCTACCTCCCTGAGTTCGATAAACCTTGGGTGATTCACTTAAGGGAAACTTGCTGCTGTTCTACAAACCTCTGCTCTTGGAGGCCCAACACTGTCTACGGGAATAGAAGCGTGCGTAGACATCAAGCTATTTTCTGCGCCGTTGCCGGGAGGTAAGGTAAAAGGTATTCACATCCTCCGACTACTAAGCTATTTCCTAGCACTGTTGCCGGGGTGTGGGTGCTCGAAGTTATTTCCTTTAGATTCTGCAATTGCATCTTTTTGTTTCTTGTTTTATTTTTCACTAGTTAAGCATAATGGAAAACTACAACAAAATTAGTGAGCTTTTTAATCTTTTTCCTGAGTTAAGACATGAATTGTTTGATGCGAAAATTAAAAAACCTATGGAACCTTATTTGCATGCTAGTAGCAATGTTATTAGTATGAACGCAATTACTGCTAATGCTATGGAAAAGTCTAAGCTTGGGGAAGCTAGTTTTTATGATCTTTTTAGCTTCCCAGCTTTAGGGGAGAAAATTTGCTCTGATAATACTTTATCTCCCATATGCGATAACTCTAATGATGCTTGTGATATTTTAAATCCACCTACTGAAAGTATTCCTTTCAAGATACCTATGAAAATTGTTAAACTTGCTATGAACAATTGCTATTTTGGAGATGGGACTGTCCATCCTAGTGATCATTTACTCTTTATACATGAATTATGCGAGTTGTTCGAGAGTGCAGGTATTTCAAAGGACCAAGTTAAGAGGAAGTTATTCTCTATATCTCTGAAGGGAAGAGCTGCGGAATGGTATAAGATGCTGAAGAATGGTCGATCTATTGGTTGGGAGGAAATTGTACCTCTCTTTTATTCTAAATTTTATCCTCCTCATGAAGTGCATGTTGATAGGAATTACATTTATAACTTTTATCCTCGTGATGGAGAGAGTATTTCCCAAGCATGGGGGAGATTGAAGTCACTAATGCTCAAATGTCCCATTCATGAGCTCCCCCGTAATGTTATTATTAATAATTTTTATGCAAGGCTTTCAGGACACCACAAGGACTATCTAGATGCCTGTTTGGAGGGATCTTTCACAAGCAAGGAGGTTGAAGCTAGATGGGATCTTCTTGAAGAAATTCAAAGGAATACTAAAAATTGGGATAATGACAAAGGTAAAGAATTAGGTATAAACTACGAGTATGATTGCATTAAGTCTTTCGCTCAAACTGCTGATTTTCAAGAGCTTAGTGCTAAATATGGTCTTGATCCTCAAATTATGGTCGATTGCTATAGAGCCTTTGCTTCTCATATTAATGTTCCTAAAGAAAATTGGTACATGTATCATGAACCTTTTAAAGACATCAGCATGAAGGATGAAACTGTTATTAATGATTGCAATGAACATGCTCAAACTTCTGAAAATGCTATTTCCTATAAGCATGTTAATTTTTGTGGAGTTCATAGACCTTGTGAAAAGAATAAAATTGAAGAAGAATATTGTATCCATCATAGGAATCTAGATGATCTTGGTGAAAAAGTTTGTGCCCTCTATCCTTTTATTTGTGAACTTTGCCATAGAGTGGGTCATTTTAATTTTCAATGCTCCTCCAATGATAATTCGAACCTCATGAGTGCTGCAAATTTGTATTGTGATGATGAAATCATTCCTAATCAGCATGATGAACTTACATTATTTTTGGGGTGTGAAGAGTTATTGAGAAAAACTTCTTTGGTGGATATGAGTGCTCTTGATATTAATAGTGTCCTGCATGGGTGTCTTTCTTATTGCATTGATAATTGCCACACAAATACTTACATACAAAATATTATAGAAGATGACACTTTGCCAAAATATGATAGGACTAATATGTGTTTTGCTCTTATTAATGAAAGAGAGGTATCCTCCCAAGTTTCTTCTATTGTTTCTAATAATAAACCAGGTTATGTGGAGAAGCTTCCTTTCAAGCCTCTCCCTCCTAAAGGGGAAAAGAAGAAGAAGAAGGGAACGAAGAAGAAGAAGGAGAATAAAAAGAAAGAGGTGGCATATCCCCGCGTGTATGAGATAACGATAGGTAATCGTAAGTATGTTGCTCCTAATGATTATTATGATAATGAATCTGAGTACAATGATCTTCCTATGCCCTTTACCTATATTTGTTGGGGGGATCACCCCCGGTATGCCAAAGGCATGCCAAACCGGATGGTTTAGGCCATCAAGATACCGGTTTAATGTTCATACCGGAGCACGAAGATAAGAGTTTGGCTAAGTAAAGCTAAGCCGGTATCCCCAAGAGGGGTATACCGGAACCGGGTAAAGAAGATACCGGGATACCGGAAGGATGAGCATGTCGGCAGAACTGGTCAAAGATTCTCTTCAGAGCTAGAGGACAAAGATGAGCTAAGCAAAGTAGCTTTAAACGAAGGGCTGACGATAAAGAGGAGGATGACGAAGAAAGAAGCCGGAGGACGTCAGCCTCCCTGATTAAAGAAGACCCCGGTGTCATCTATGATTAAAGTAACTTTGTAAAGTAGTTTGTCTAGTCAAAGATGCCATTAGGGTTTCTTGCCCTGTAAGCCACCCTCTCCCCTATATAAGGAGAGGGGGCAGCCCTCTTCACGGGCGACGAACACATGTACGCATAGTAGAGCCTTGTACTGAGAAACTTGTAACCTGTGGAGATCAATAAAGAAGATGATCTAGAGCGAGTTCTTCCTTGTGTCTTTCTTCTTCAACCTCTAGCCTTGGCTAAGTTCTTGAGGAAACCATCCGGAAGTTCATCCCATCTAATCACAAACCCTCCCCCGAATCCTCTAGCGTCCATTCGGCCCCAACTTAAGCCATCCTATGGCATCTGTCTGTTCACCACGACGACAGTTGGCGCCCACCGTGGGGCATGAAGTGGCGCTTGCAGGAGTTCACATTCGGGCGGGCATCCTCGAGGTCGCCGGCGAGCGGACGGTGTCTGCGCTCGTCCAGCGCCTCTACTCCATGGACTTCATCAACGACAACGCGGGCTGCTTCGCCAACGGCGGCATCTTCCCCAAGAACGGCCGCATCATCGAGTTCGGCAGCCACCGCGTCTACTTCGGCACCGTCCCTGTGCGCCAGCGCCTCTCGCCGGTGCTGGTGGCACCGGACCCGCCAAGGTGGCTCTGTGCTGGCCGCGCCGCCGGCAGCGTCGAGGTAATGATGACCGGCGTGGTTGGTGCAGGAAAAGAAGCTGTGGATGAAGGTGCTGGTCGTGCGGCTTCGACCCGTGCGGCCAAGCCACCGCTGGAGCGCGACGCTGGCGCTGCGGGAGCATCATCCGCACCACCGGCAACACCACTCCAAGCGGCGATGAACGTGCTGGCAACGCCCATCGCGCAGAACATCGACCCGGCAGCGGCTCAGGCGGAGCTGGAGGCACAACGCCAGAAGCTGCTCGCGAACGGCGCCGACATCGTCCGGGCGCAGCGCGAGCTGAACCTAACCTTACGTGAGTACAACGCTGCCCATGGCTTTGCTTCTGTTAGCGCTCATGCTGCTAGGATACCGGAGAACCGGCTTAAAGCTCGCAATCTAGATCAGGATTTGCGTAAGGAAGTTCTTGCCGGCAAAAGTACCTCTGCATCTGTTAGCATTGTGGAAAAACCTAAGTACAGTAGCCCGGATAAAACTATAAAAGCTGCTAAGGCTGCAGTAGATCTATGTGAATCGCTTTCCGGAGAGGCTTTGGCAAAACAGCAAGAGCGTGTTAGAGAGCTGCTGGAAACTATCGAGCAGCAGAACGCTGAGCAGCTGGCTAAGCTGAACAAAGCTGCGGCCTCAAAATCCGCGCGTTCAACAAGGAATGCCGGAAGCAAGTCCCATGGGCAGGCTTCGTCCCCCCATCCGGACAGAAGAAGAGAAAAAGAGATGAACGCACAGCAGATGACTGTGTACGATCCGGTTCTTGCCGGAAAACAACAAGCCGGGCAACACGATGCCGGTAGAAAAAGCCAAGGGGCAGATCGAGGCTACGCCAAAGGAGGCTATGCCGGAAACAATCATGCCGGTAGATATGAAACCGGGCAAAACTATCAAGCTGCAAGGGCAGCGTATGATGAGGAGGAGATGCCTCCACCAAGGTACCGGCAGGCAAGGGCCGCGGTACCGGAACGCTACGATGAAGCTGACTCGACAAGATTCACCGCTTACCGAAATCCTTTGGGAGAGCGCGTGGGAGAAAGACACCTGCCAGAACGGGATGCGAGGCACCGTCTGGATAGAGTGTACCTGTCTGAAATGATAGAGGCAGAAGGTCCTCCGGGTCCAAAGTGCTTTGGCCCAAGGATCATGAAAGAGCAACCACCGGTTCGCAACTTCCAGTTGCCCCGTGACACCAAAACATACGATGGCACCACTAAGCCGGAAGATTGGCTCGCGGATTACGTGACCGCGGTATACGTCGCTGGCGGCGGAGGATGTGTAGCCGGAGGAGGAAACCGGCGTTGGGCCGTGAGAATTGTGCCAACGTTTTTAGTGGGACCGGCAAGAATCTGGTTGAACAACTTGCCGGCAGGAAGCATAAATGGCTGGCTGGACTTTGAGGAAGCCTTTGTGAGTAACTTCAGTAGCACCTACCGAAGGCCCAACAGGCCTCAGCAGCTCGCTTTGTGCGTGCAGCGCCCGCAGGAAACAGACCGGGATTACCTGACCCGGTGGAACTCCATTAGAAACTCTTGTGAAGGAGTGATAGAAGCACAAGCCATTGCTTGGTTTAGCCAGGGATGCCGGCGAGGTTCGCCTTTGTGGCAAAAGCTGCAGCGAAACATGCCAACAACTTTGGCGGAGATGATACGTGTGGCGGATAACTATGCGTTGGGAGACCCAATGCAACCGGCGGTGCAAGCTGAGCCGGAGCAGTCAAACCCGCCTCAGCAGCGCCAGGAACAATACCGGGACAACCGGAGCAACAAAAGAAGGGAAGATTTCCCGGATCGAAGGTACGCTCCGCAGCAAGTTGCTGCTGTGCAAGAAAACTCTGATGCCAGCGGCAGCCAGAGGCAGAAAACCGGATCGCAGCCATGGGCGGGTCCTAAGAAGCAATGGGTCGAAAAGAAACCCTGGGGCCAGAAAAAGAATTGGCAGGAACCCGTAAAATACACCATGGAAGCCGCCATGGATCAACCTTGCCGGTGGCACACGCCAAACCCGGCTCACCCATCAAACCACCTGACGAAGGATTGTTCTTGGACCAAGTACTTGATGCAAAAGGGAGCGGTAAAAGATGCGCAAGCACAAGGGTGCACCACAATGTTGCCACCGTCACAAGATATGCTGCGTCAGCAACAACTACCACCACCACCACCACTTACCGGAGCAAATGCTTTACCGGTACAGCCTCAGCCAAACAGGCAATACCAGCAAGTCAATCGGGTGGGAGAAGGCTATGGTCAACCACCTCCACCGGCACCGTTGGCCGGAACGTTTATGAGGATCCGCACGTGTCTGTGTCGTGTTCGTCACCGAAGACAAGCAAAGCCTACGTCGCGCTTCCATGGAAGTGAACGCGGTGATGCCGGCAGTACCAAAATACATGCTGTGGTCAGATCAGGAAATCACCTGGTCGTTCAAGGATCACCCCAAAATCATGCCGAATCCGGTTACGCTCTCGTGGTGGACCCAATCATGAAAGGGCCAACGACTCGCGTCAAATTCAGCAAAGTGCTGATAGACAATGGGAGCAGCATAAACATAATGTACCGGCACACCATGCATACGCTGGGCATAACAGAAAACATGCTTCAGCCAACTCGTACAACGTTCCACGGAATCGTTCCGGGTTTGTCTTGCGCACCGGTAGGAAAAGTTCGGGTGGACGTATCGTTTGGAGGACGTGACAATTGCCGGGTTGAAAACATTGAGTTCGAGGTGGTGGACCTGGATAGCCCGTACCATGCATTGTTGGGGAGACCGGCATTGGCAGCCTTCATGGCTACAACTCATACGGCTTACCTCAAGATGAAGATGCCGGCACCTCGTGGACCCTTAACTGTGGTGGGAAACTACAAAGTCTCACTGGAAACAGCATCTGCCGGATCAAACCTAGCGGAATCGCTGGTGATCGCAGAAGAAAAAAGGAGGATGCAAACTGCAGTTGCGCTGGCTCAATCCTCACAGTTGAGCTTAGCGGCAATGAGTGGAAACTTGGGCACACCGGCATTCAAGCCAACAAATGAAACAAAGGACATTGTGCTAGATCCGGCTTACCCAGAGCGCACCGTTCGTATCGGTGCCGGCCTCAGTCAAGCATAGGAAAGCGCGCTCGTCAGCTTCCTCCGTGAGAATCGGAATATCTTTGCCTGGTCTACTGATGACTTGGTGGGTGTTCCGAGGGAGCTGGCTGAGCACTCTCTAAACGTCCGAAAGGATGCCAAGCCGGTGCGACAACCTTTGCGCCGGTTCGCTGAAGATAGGAGGAAGATTATTGGAGAAGAAGTGACAAAACTGCTGGTTGCCGGATTCATTGTGGAAGTCACGCACACTGAGTGGCTGGCCAATCCGGTAATGGTTGAAAAGAAAAAAGATGAGAACCTGGAGGCAAAAGCTCCAAAGGTGTGGCGCATGTGCATCGACTACACCAACCTCAACAAGGCTTGCCCAAGAGATCCTTTTCCTTTACCGCGGATCGATCAAGTGATTGATTCCACTGCTGGGTGTGAGTTGTTGTCTTTTCTGGATGCGTATTCCGGTTTCCACCAAATCCCCTTGAAAAAGGAAGATCAAATAAAAACTGCGTTCATTACCCCGCACGGGGCTTATTGCTATGTTACTATGCCTTTTGGTTTGCGCAACGCTGGTGCAACGTACCAGCGATGTATGCAAAAATGCTTGTTTGATCAAATCGGAAAGAATGTGCAAGTCTATGTGGACGACATTGTGATAAAAACTAAGGTAAAAAACACCTTAATCGATGACATCCGGCAAACATTTGATAACCTAAGACGGTTCCGGATGAAACTTAATCCGGCAAAATGCACCTTCGGTGTCCCTGCCGGCAAGCTGCTCGGTTTCCTGTGTCAAGCCGGGGCATTGAAGTAATCCGGTAAAAATCCGGGCAATAGAAAGAATGACTGTTCCACGGGAACTAAAAGATGTGCAAAAGTTTACCGGAAGCTTGGCATCGCTAAGCCGGTTCATAAGCAGGCTAGGAGAAAAGGCTTTGCCGCTCTACGCTCTGATGAAAAAATCCGATACGTTCGTCTGGACCCCTCAGGCAGACGCGGCGTTTAAAGAGCTGAAAACGATGCTAGCCACTGCACCAATACTGGCTTCGCCATTGGAAAGAGAGCCCATGTTGTTATACATAGCAGCAACTAACCGGGTTGTGAGTGTTGTTGTGGTAGTAGAAAGAGAAGAGGAAGGAAAAACCGTCCAGAGGCCGGTATACTACCTGAGCGAGGTGCTCTCCCTCTCAAAGCAAAACTACCCACACTTCCAGAAAATGACTTATGGCGTGTTCATGGCCGCCACGAAGCTCAAGCACTATTTTGAGGAGCACCCCATGAAGGTGGTGAGTGAGGCACCCATCTCCGATATCATGTGCAACAAAGATGCTAGCGGCAGGATTGCAAAATGGGCGATTCAGATATCACCATATGTACCGGTGTATGAAAGAAGAGATGCCATAAAATCACAAGCTTTAGCTGATTTCTTGGTTGATTGGGCGGAAATGCAATACAAGCCGCCGGAACACAAGATAGAATACTGGAAGATGCACTTTGACGGATCCAAACTCAAAGAAGGTCTAGGTGCCGGTGTGGTGCTCACCTCACCAAAGGGAGATCATCTCCGGTATGTTTTACAAGTGCATTTCAGGGCATCAAACAATGTCGCTGAATACGAGGCTTTGATCCATGGGCTCAAGGTCGCAAAAGAAATCGGTGCACACCGGATCATTTGCTACGGAGATTCAGATCTTGTGGTACAACAATGTTCCGGAGATTGGGACGCAAAAGATGCCAACATGGCCTCGTACCGGTTTCACGTGCAAAAGATTGCCGGATTCTTCGAAGGGTGTGAGTTTCACCATGTGCCGCGTGCGGAAAATGAAGCCGCGGATACCTTGTCCAAGCTAGGCTCGTCCAGGCAAGAAATTCCTCCCGGAATAGCCTTAGCACACTTAAGAGTACCATCGATCAAACCGAGTCCGGAGTCGGAGTCAATTTTTGTACCGGAATCACATGTTGTACCAATGGATATCGACGAAGGAAACCCGGGGACTGTTCCGGTAAGCTCGGGGACTGCTCCGGTAGGCTCGGGGACTGCTGTGCTTATACCGGAAGAAGCAATGCTGGTGGATAACATGGACATAGACGTACCGGTGTTCCTGGTTCGGGAGGCACCATCATGGGTTAAACCTATTAAGGAATTCCTGATCAACGGCACCTTGCCGGTTGACGAAAATGAGTCTAGAAGGATCCAGAGGAGGTCCAAAGCTTACACCATCATCAATGGCGAGGTGTACAAGAGAAGTGTTACCGGTGTCCTCCAAAGGTGTGTGGAACCGGAAGAGGGAAAAGAAATGCTCGAGGAAATTCACCGAGGAGAATGTGGGCATCACGCTTCGTCAAGGGCGCTGGTGGCAAAAGTGTTCCGGCATGGGTTCTATTGGCCAATGGCTTTGGAAAATGCGGAGGATCTGGTAAGAAAATGCAATGGGTGCCAGAGGTACGCCAAGCAAAATCATACCCCAGCATCCGGTTTAAAGACCATACCGCTAACTTGGCCGTTTGCTGTTTGGTGCCTAGACATGGTTGGCCCATTCAAAACCGCAAGGGGAAACATGACCCACATCTTGGTTATGGTGGATAAATTCACCAAGTGGCTAGAGGTGAAGCCCATTGCAAAAGTGTGATGGGCGCACAGCGGTGAAGTTCTTAAAAGATGTCATTTTGCGGTATGGCTACCCGCATAGCATTATCACTGACAATGGCACAAACTTTGCTCAAGGTGAGTTCAAAAGATTTTGTGAAGACAACAATATCCGGTTGGATTTGTGCTCAGTGGCACACCCACAAGGCAATGGCCAAGTTGAAAGAACAAACGCTTTGGTACTTTCCGGTATCAAACCAAGACTCATCGATGCGGTGGAAAAATCGCCGGGGTGTTGGCTCGATGAGCTACCATCAGTGTTGTGGAGTATAAGAACAACTCCAAACCGGTCTACCGGATACACTCCATTCTTTATGGTTTATGGAGCAGAAGCGGTCATACCAACCGACATTCTCCATGATTCACCAAGGGTGCAACTCTATACCGAAGAAGAGGTAAAGGAGGCCCGAGAAAACGATGTGGACTTGCTAGAAGAAGCAAGAGAATTAGCTTTGGCAAGAACAGCCATTTACCAGCAAAACCTCAGACGCTATCACAGCCGGAAGGTTAACCCGAGGGTATTCCGGGAAGGAGACCTAGTGTTACGCCTAGTGCAGCGCACTGAAGGCCGGCACAAGCTTTCCCCCCCATGGGAAGGACCTTTCATTGTGAGCAAGGCTCTCCACAATGATGCCTATTACCTGATTGATGCACAGGAATGGAAGAAAGGAAAGGCGGACAGGTCAGGAGAGGAGACCAAACGTCCGTGGAATGTAGCTCTGTTGCGTCCTTTCTACTCTTGAAGTTGTGGTGTAAGAAGTTCCTTTTTGTACCTTATTTGCTATGAATAAAAGATGTCGGAACCTCGAATGAGTCTCGGGGACTACCCTTACTAAAGTTGTATGTAACATGTTTATTTTTTCAGTTTACCGGTTGCTTATTGAACGTTTTTTCTTTCCGGTTTAGTAGTGTGCTAGACCCTACCGGAGTCTTCGACTCTGCTGTTGTCCGTAACTCGGCTTCATGGCAAGCAAGATAAACCGGTAGGGGATAAGCACATGAACTGCGAAGAGGGAGAGCGGGAAAGAACAATCCGGAAAATTTAACTAACCCCGGTTATACCGGTTTTTTGCAAAAATTTCGAGTTATTTCTAAGTTCAAGAAAGTGCTTGCTTGGTAAAAGAACTTTGTGCTCATACGCCAAAAACGCCCAGAGAAGGTAGGCAGAGCCAAAGCAAAAGAGCCAAGTATGCATCAAATTGGATGCGGAAACAATTTCGGAATCATTGCAGTGCAAGAAAAAGCAAATCAACAAGCAAATGTGCTAAGGCAAACATAAGTTAATTAGCTACCGGTATAGCGTACCGGCATAAACTGTTGTACCACAACCAAAATAGAGGTTAAGTATTATCTTACATCATAAACCCCGGCATACCGGGGTAGAATTTAACAGGCAATGTTTCCAAGTTCAGCAGGGCAAGCATGTCACAGGCAACACTCAGGCAATATTCAAACAACAGGGGCTTCAGGAGGAGCGTCGTTGGCATCAGAACCCTCTGGAGGCGCGTCGCCGGCTCCGGCCTCATCAGCGTCTTCATCCTCCTCCTCGTCGCTCATAGTCCTTGACGTCGCAGGAGGGGGATGAAGGTGCGCATCTCAGCGTACTCCGCGATGTGGTACGCGCGATCCTGCCGCTTAGCGGTGAGGACCGGGTCCAGGTCGGTTGGAGCCCCTTCGCGCACGCTGGTGAGGGCGTCCAGGTCTAGCTCCGGGTACCAGGAGCAGGCAACGCGAAGCGCTGAGTCTGCTCCGGCACGGGCAGCAGAGCACTGCCACTCCCGGATCCTTCGGCCGGCACCCTTCATGCGGTCGCTGATGAGGGAGAAGCTGTCTGGCACTTCTTCTCCAGGCCAGAGAGTCCTGTAAAGCTGGGAGGCCACCTGCGGAATGTCAGAGAGGTTCCGGTCTATGGCGCGCATATGGGAAACCCGCGCGTTCAGCGCAACCAAATGGTCATAGGGGTCCCATGGCGCACCCAGATTCTTGTATGCTGGGCAACCCGGCGCTCTCCAACCTTCTTTACAGCATGCGCCTGGGAGTCCGGGAAGAGCCCTGCAAGACAAGAAAAGAAGCTAAGCACATGCTACCGGAACAGTTAAGCTTATAAGCAGGAACCGAAAAGGAAAAAAGAGAGAACTTACGGAGGGCAAGCGCGTCAGTCTGCGTAACAAGAAGGTCGTACTCCTTCTGTTCCGCATCCAGCCGCGCGGCCTTGTCCTCGGCTGCTTTCCGCGCCTTGGCGGCCTCTTCCAGCTCTGCCTGCAACACCACGTTGGCATTGCCGGCATACTCCAGCGCCTCATGCAGCTTGGCCTCCGCGGCGGATTCAGCAGCCTTTAGCGCCTTGGCATGGTCAAGACCAAGCTGGATAAGCTGGTCCTTGAGCTCCTTGTAGCTGGCCTTCTGGGCGCTCAGATCCTCTGGTGCTTCCGGATAAGTTTGTCCTTCTCCTCTGAAACCTGGAAAGAAAATGTTAGCCAAGTTATACTGATACAATACAGAGAAAGCAAGTTAACCGGAAAACGGGAAGCTGTACCTTGGGCGGCGGCAAGCTGCATCTTGAGGGCCTCGATAGAAGCTTCCGGGATGGCTGTTGAAACAGAAAATCATAAGTGTTAAGAATTGAGAGAAAGAAGGCTTTCCGGTAAAAGATGTCGGAGGCGCAAAGATTTACCTTGGCACTTGCTGTGTGCCTCAGCGAGGTCCCGGTGCTCCCAAAGAAGCTCCTCAAAGAGGATCTTCCGAGCGTCAGCCGTGGTCTGTTCAAGAAAACAATGTTAGCTAAGAGCAAGAGCATCTTAACCCGAAACTCGGGGACTGGCTATGCCGGTTTCGCGCGTTTCTAGTTAAGTTTCGCGCTAAGAGCTACGCTCTCAACACGAAACTCGGGGACTGGGAGGATAGACAAGATTCAGCAAAAAAGAGAAACCGGCATAAGTTGAAAGTTCAAGGAAAGATAGAAAAAAGCCAGAAAGAGAGGAACCAAGATAAGTCAAGAAATGGAACGGGCTTTGTGAGACTTACCATCATGTTGTTCGTGGCATCGAACCACGCGCTGTCCAGCTCCTTGACGGCCCGACGCAGCCGCATGAAGTGCTCTTCTGAGCACCGCGCACCAACAGGGTCAGGCGCCGGTAGCCGGTCCTTGCCCAGGCCGCGGGTCGCCTTGGACATGTCCGCGGCGTTCCACTTCTCCGCGTAGGGCAGCAAGTGCCCCAGCTCCCGGCCTTCGCGCTGGAACGCGGTGATCCGGCCAAGCAGGCCGGTAGCCTTCTCGCCGGCTGCGCTAGCGGCGCGGGAGACTTGCAGCACCAAGGGCTGCTGGCCGCCGGAGGAGGCGCTAGGGCCGTTTCCTTCCCCTTGACGAGCGTCAAGGTCTTGGGCGGCGGCGCCGTGGGAGTGGCACCGGCTGGCTCGGTGCGAGGAGCTTCCGGCGGTGGCGTTGGCGTGTGTCTGGGAGAAGGGGCGTCGGGCGCGTCACCCGGATTGGAGCTTGCCGGCGCGGAAGCTTCCGGCGCGGCTTTGGAGGGGGAAGACATCTTGGTCTTCTTCTTCTTCTTCTTTTCTGGGACGGGAGGAACCAGAGGTTCCGCCCGCCCGGCAGCTTCTTCTCCGGCGCCGATGTTGCTGGCGCCGGTATCTTGGTTCTCGGGAGGGGAGACAAGGTCCTCCTCCGTGCGGTGATCTGGTGGTGTAGGGGCCGCGCGCCCCGAACTTGTAGTGCCTCCCAGAGTGGAGGCGGAGGTGGTGCCGGCACCAGATGGTGCCGGGCTTGAGTGAGGAGGAGGAGTTGAGGTCCTTGCGGATCCGGCAGAGCCCTCAGGCCTGGGGCCAAGCTTGAGCACGGGGCTAAAAGAGAGAAAAAGAAAGGGTTGGAAAAAAGCAACCGGAAAAGAACTTGGTAAAAACAAAACAAGCAGAGCAACGGGGCCTTACCCGGAAGAGGTCGGCATCTGCCTGCTCTTGTAGCGCCTCACGCCTGCGACCTTCCCCGCAAAGGGTTCAGTCCGGAAGCGCTTGGATGCAGGGGCCTGGCTCGAACCGGCGTCAGAGGCCGGAGCCTTGTTCTTTTGGCCTTGGGCCATGAGTTTCTCCACAAACTCTTGGCCTGCCTCGGCCTGCAGGGGGCGACGTGCTCATGGACCTGTGGGTTGATGTTGGCTGAGGGAACATCTACAGAGGAACAATAACAGAAGAATATGAGAGATCAAAAAGAAGAGCTACCTCAAGCAAGGTCAGGTCGTCAGACGAACCGGAGGTTCCGGCGGAGACTTGCCGAGGCGCGAGGCTGGAGTCCGGCCCATCTTCAGATCCGCCAATGAATGAAGGGGTCCGGGTCGAACTTGTCCAGAACACTTTCCGGCAAGGGCCTCGCCGGTCTGAGTCAATACGGGGGAAGCGGTCCTTGGCCTAAAAACAAAAGAAAAAAGGGTTAGTCATAATATAAAAGTTACCGGTAAACCGACCCGAGTTGCGTAATTTCTTACTTCTTGGGTCGGAGGGTTAGTGGAACTGAGAGGCCGGAGGCCCCATTCCCAATCTTCCGGCATGGCAGTCTGGCAGATCTGCCTAGCCTTGAGGACAATGTCCTTCTTGCTGAGAGGATTCCGGTGATCTTGGTAGGATCACCGGGACCGTACATCTCGCTCATCTTATGCATGCGGCGCTTGAGAGGAAGCACCCGACGCGAGATGAACGCGCGCGGATATCGTCGGAGCAGATGTCGGTATCCTTCATCAGCTGCTTCATGAAGCGTATAACCCGGTTGGTCTCTATATGAGATTCCTTCGGATTGTAGCTCCAGTTGGCCCTCGTGGGCGGCGCCGGATTGAAAGGCGGCAGATCAATGAGATCTGCGGCGCCGTTGTTCTTCACGTAGAAGAAGGTCCCTTGCCATAGCCGGCATGACTCGAGACCGGAAAACTTGAAAAAAGGGCTCCCTTGACGGGAGCCGATGATGCAAGACCCGCATTGTACGGGGGGTTTGGGTTTAGGGATTTCCTTGCCCTGAACGGAATTGATCCGAAGAGCAAAGAAACGGGCAAACGTCTCGCGAGTGGGACGAATGCCGATATAAGCCTCCATAAAGGTGGCATAGCAAGAGAGGTAGAAAATGGCGTTGCCGGGAAGATGGTGAGGTTGGAGTTGGTAAAAGTCGAGGAAACTCCGGGAAGAGACGGGAAGGCCGAAGCCGCGCTCGAAGTGAGCGAGAAAGACAACGCGTTCACCGGGTTCAAGCACCGGTTCAATCTCGTCGCCAGGGAGCCGGCAGGATACTCCTTCCGGAATCCTCCTGGACCGGTAAAGCCAGTCGATCTCATACTCACTAACGTTGGAGCCCATCCAGGCCCCGCGAGTGATCCGGAAGGGATCTACGCCGGAAGCTTGGCTAGAGCTACCGGCTTCTTGGTCGCTCTTGAATCAATATCCATCTGGCGAGATCGGCGGTTAGTCCGTCGGAGGATTAGCTACGCCTAGCGGAAGAAGAGGAGGAAGAAGAGGCAGAGGAAGATCCCTCCTAAACATAAAATTTGAGAAGAGAAACACGAATCCCACAATTTACCCCCGAAGATCTACGAGTAAGAGAAAAAGCAAAAGAAAAGGAGAAGTAAATACACTACCAACTCAAGATCTAGAAAGCAAGCAAAAGAGGGGTAAACCCAGATTAAGCCTAACCTGAGGCGGCGGAGTCGCAGAGGAAGAGGTTCGCCGGTGGTTGGCGAGCTTGCTGTTGGCGAGGAGGTCCGTCGACGGCGAGGCGGAGAAGAGCTCGAAGCGCCAATGCGCGGCCGAGAAGAAGGCGCCACGAAAGTTCTTCGCGCGGTGAAGTTCGGCGGCGTCCGGCGGAGCGGCGGAGATTCGCCGGCGGCGGAACTCGAGCGGCGAACGAGCGGCGGAGGCGCGAAGAGGAGCACTGTGCGCGAAGGTTGGGGAATGCGAGAAGAGGAAGAAGAAGGGGCGGTTCGCCTTATAAAGGAAGAGAGGTGGGCCGAAAACCGCTGGCCGGCGTTCGGGCCGCGACGGTTCGCTCCACGGGCCGCCACGTGGCGCGGCGATACACGCGTAAAGCGAGAAGCCACAGGGAGGTACACACGGATCCAGAACGGTGGTTGGGATCCGCTGTGAAGCAATTAATACGCGCGCGGAAGCCGAAGGGAAGTGACCCCTGACACTGGCGCGTCAGTCACAGTGCGCATGTCTCTGACAGGCGCGGGGCCCGAGATATTCTCGACTTCGCCGAGGAGGTGTTTAATGACTAAGATGCCGGAGGATAAGATACCGGAAAATGCCTTGCAAGAGAGAAAACGTGAGTCCGGGCAAAGATGCCGGATCTAAGATAAGTGCCGGATAGATTAAACCGGTATCCAAAGACGTGAGAACCTGGCATGGTCTGTTGGATAGAATCCGCCAGACTATACCAGCTTCGGGGACTAATGTTGGGCGGATCACTGATGGCGTGTATTTCACACGTTCGTTGGGCAACCCCAAGAGGAAGGTATGATGCGCACAGCAGCAAGTTTTCCCTCAGAAAGAAACCAAGGTTTATCGAACCAGGAGGAGCCAAGAAGCACGTTGAAGGTTGATGGCGGCGAGATGTAGTGCGGCGCAACACCAGGGATTCCGGCGCCAACGTGGAACCTGCACAACACAACCAAAGTACTTTGCGAAGCAGTGAGGTTGTCAATCTCACCGGCTTGCTGTAACAAAGGATTAACCGTATTGTGTGGAAGATGATTGTTTGCAGAAAAGTAGAACAAGTATTGCAGTAGATTGTATTTCAGTAAGAGAATTGGACCGGGGTCCACAGTTCACTAGAGGTGTCTCTCCCATAAGACGAACAGCATGTTGGGTGAACAAATTACAGTTGGGCAATTGACAAATAAAGAGAGCATGACAATGCACATACATATCATGATGAGTATAGTGAGATTTAATTGGGCATTACGACAAAGTACATAGACCGCCATCCAACTGCATCTATGCCTAAAAAGTCCACCTTCAGGTTATCATCCGAACCCCCTCCAGTATTAAGTTGCAAACAACAGACAATTGCATTAAGTATGGTGCGTAATGTAATCAACAACTACATCCTTAGACATAGCGCCAATGTTTTATCCCTAGTGGCAACAGCACAACACAACCTTAGAACTTTCTGTCACTGTCCCAGGTGTCAATGCAGGCATGAACCCACTATCGAGCATAAGTACTCCCTCTTGGAGTTACAAGCATCTACTTGGCCAGAGCATCTACTAGTAACGGAAAGCATGCAAGATCATAAACAACACATAAGCATAACTTTGATAATCAACATAACAAGTATTCTCTATTCATCGGATCCCAACAAACGCAACATATAGAATTACAGATAGATGATCTTGATCATGATAGGCAGCTCACAAGATCCGACAATGATAGCACAATGGGGAGAAGACAACCATCTAGCTACTGCTATGGACCCATAGTCCAGGGGTAGACTACTCACACATCACACCGGAGGCGACCATGGCGGCGTAGAGTCCTCCAGATGATTCCCCTCTCCGGCAGGGTGCCGGAGGCGATCTCTGGATCCCCCGAGATGGGATCGGCGTTGGCGGCGTCTCCGGAAGGTTTTCCGTATCGTGGTTCTCGATCGGGGTTTCGTCACGGAGGCTTTAAGTAGGCGAAGGGCAAGTCGAGAGGGGGCACAGGGGCCCCCGGATGACAGGCGGCGCGGCCAAGGGGGCCGCGCCGCCTAGGGTTTGCTCCCTGGCCCCACTTCGTTCGTCTTCGGACTTGGAAGCTTCGTGGAAAAATAGGCCCCTGGCGTTGATTTCGTCCAATTCCGAGAATATTTCCTTACTAGGATTTCTGAAACCAAAAACAGCAGAAAACAGGCACTGGCATCTTGTTAATAGGTTAGTTCCAGAAAATGCACGAATATGACATAAAGTGTGCATAAAACATGTAGATAACATCAATAATGTGGCATGGAACATAAGAAATTATCGATACGTCGGAGACGTATCAGCATCCCCAAGCTTAGTTCTGCTCGTCCCGAGCAGGTAAAACGATAACACAGATAATTTCTGGAGTGACATGCCATCATAATCTTGATCATACTATTTGTAAAGCATATGTAGTGAATGCAGCGATCAAAACAATGTGTATGACATGAGTAAACAAGTGAATCATATAGCAAAGACTTTTCATGAATAGCACTTCAAGACAAGCATCAATAAGTCTTGCATAAGAGTTAACTCATAAAGCAATAATTCAAAGTAAAGGTATTGAAGCAACACAAAGAAGATTAAGTTTCAGCGGTTGCTTTCAACTTGTAACATGTATATCTCATGGATATTGTCAACATAGAGTAATATAATAAGTGCAATAAGCAAGTATGTAGGAATCAATGCACAGTTCACACAAGTGTTTGCTTCTTGAGGTGGAGAGAAATAGGTGAACTGACTCAACATTGAAAGTAAAAGAATGGTCCTCATAGAGGAAAAGCATCGATTGCTATATTTGTGCTAGAGCTTTGATTTTGAAAACATGAAACAATTTTGTCAACGGTAGTAATAAAGCATATGCATCATGTAAATTATATCTTATAAGTTGCAAGCCTCATGCATAGTGTACCAATAGTGCCCGCACCTTGTCCTAATTAGCTTGGACTACCTGGATTATCACCGCAATACATATGCTTTAACCAAGTTTCACAAAGGGGTACCTCTATGCCGCCTGTACAAAGGTCTAAGGAGAAAGCTCGCATTTGGATTTCTCGCTTTTGATTATTCTCAACTTAGACATCCATACCGGGACAACATAGACAACAGATAATGGACTCCTCTTTTAAATGCTTTAAGCATTTGACAACAATTAATTCTTTTCTCATTAGAGATTTGAGGATGTTTGTCCAAAACTGAAACTTCCACCATGGATCATGGCTTTAGTTAGCGGCCCAATGTTCTTCTCTCACAATATGCATGCTCAAACCATTCAACTCAGTGTAGATCGCCCTTACTTCAGACAAGACGAACATGCATAGCAACTCACATGAAATTCAACAATGAGTTGATGGCGTTCCCCAGTAAACATGGTTATCGCACAACAAGCAACTTAATAAGAGATAAAGTGCATAATTACATATTCAATACCACAATAGTTTTTAAGCTATTTGTCCCATGAGCTATATATTGCAAAGGTGAATGATGGAATTTTAAAGGTAGCACTCAAGCAATTTACTTTGGAATGGCGGAAAAATACCATGTAGTATAGGTAGGTATGGTGGACACAAATGGCATAGTGGTTGGCTTAAGTATTTTGGATGCATGAGAAGTATTCCCTCTCGATACAAGGTTTAGGCTAGCAAGGCTTGTTAGAAACAAACACAAGGATGAACCGGTGCAGCAAAACTCACATAAAAGACATATTGAAAACATTATAAGACTCTACACGTCTTCCTTGTTGTTCAAACTCAATACTAGAAATTATCTAGACCTTAGAGAAACCAAATATGCAAACCAAATTTTAGCATGCTCTATGTATTTCTTCATTAATGGGTGCAAAGCATATGATGCAAGAGCTTAAACATGAGCACAACAATTGCCAAGTATCACATTACCCAAGACATTTATAGCAATTACTACATGTATCATTTTCCAATTCCAACCATATAACAATTTAACGAAGGAGAAACTTCGCCATGAATACTATGAGTAGAAACCAAGGACATACTTGTCCATATGCTACAGCGGAGCGTGTATCTCTCCCATAAAGTGAATGCTAGGATCCATTTTATTCAAACAAAACAAAAACAAAAACAAACCGACGCTCCAAGAAAAAGCACATAAGATGTGATGGAATAAAAATATAGTTTCAGGGGAGGAACCTGATAATGTTGTCGATGAAGAAGGGGATGCCTTGGGCATCCCCAAGCTTAGACGCTTGAGTCTTCTTGATATATGCAGGGGTGAACCACCGGGTGCATCCCCAAGCTTAGAGCTTTCACTCTCCTTGATCATGTTGCATCATACTCCTCTCTTGATCCTTGAAAACTTCCTCCACACCAAACTCGAAACAACTCATTAGAGGGTTAGTGCACAATATAAATTAACATATTCAGAGGTGACACAATCATTCTTAACACTTCTGGACATTGCATAATGCTACTGGACATTAGTGGATCAAAGAAATTCATCCAACATAGCGAAAGAGGCAATGCGAAATAAAAGGCAGAATCTGTCAAAACAGAACAGTTCGTATTGACGAATTTTAAAATGGCACCAGACTTGCTCAAATGAAAATGCCCAAATTGAATGAAAGTTGCATACATATCTGAGGATCATGCACGTAAATTGGCTTAATTTTCTGAGCTACCTACAGGGAGGTGGACCCAGATTCGTGACAGCAAAGAAATCTGGAACTGTGCAGTAATCCAAATCTAGTACTTACTTTTCTATCAACGGCTTAACTTGGCACAATAAAACACTAAACTAAGATAAGGAGAGGTTGCTACAGTAGTAAACAACTTCCAAGACACAAAATAAAAACAAAGTACTGTAGCAAAATAACACATGGGTTATCTCCCAAGAAGTTCTTTCTTTATAGCCGTTAAGATGGGCTCAGCAGTTTTAATGATGCACTTGCAAGAAATAGTATTTGAAGCAAAAGAGAGCATCAAGAAACAAATCCAAAACACATTTAAGTCTAACATGCTTCCTATGAAAAGGAACCTTGTACACGAATAAATTCATGAAGAGCAAAGTAACAAGCATAGGAAGATAAAACAAGTGTAGCTTCAAAAATTTCAGCACATAGAGAGGCATTTTAGTAACATGAAAATTTCTACAACCATATTTTCCTCTCTCATAATAATTTTCAGAGGCATCGTGAACAAACTCAACAATATAAGTATCACATAAAGCATTCTTATTCACATGCATAAAAGTATCATTACTCTCCACATAAGCATAATCAATTTTATTAGTTGTAGTGGGAGCAAATTCAACAAAGTAGCTATCATTATTATTCTCATTATCAAATATAGGAGGCATATTGTAATCATAAAAGAAAATTTTCTCCTCAATGCTTGGGGGACTAAAAAGATCATGCTCATCGAAGCCAGCTTCCCCAAGCTTAGAATTTTCCATAGCATTAGCAACAATGGTGTTCAAAGCATCCATAGTAATAACATTCCCATTAGCATGCATATAAAGTTCCATGGGTTTTTTAATTCTCTCTTCAAACACATCATGTCCTAATTCAAGATAAAGTTCATAAAGATCTCTCATATTTTTGTTGTTTTCCATTATGCTTAACTAGTGAAATAAAAACATGCATGATATTAAGTAAAGTAAAACAAGTAACTAATTTTTTGTGTTTTTGATATAGCAAACAAGATAGCAAATAAAGTAAAACTAGCAACTAATTTTTTTGTATTTTGATTTAGTGCAGCAAACAAAGTAGTAAATAAAACTAAGCAAGACAAAAACAAAGTAAAGAGATTGGGAAGTGGAGACTCCCCTTGCAGCGTGTCTTGATCTCCCCGGCAACGGCGAAAAAGAGCTTGATGGCGTGTATTTCACACGTTCGGGGAAACCCCAAGAGGAAGGTATGATGCGCACATCAGCAAGTTTTCCCTCGAAAGAAACCAAGGTTTATCGAACCAGGAGGAGCCAAGAAGCACGTTGAAGGTTGATGGCGGCGAGATGTAGTGCGCGCAACACCAGGGATTCCGGCGCCAACGTGGAACCTGCACAACACAACCAAAGTACTTTGCCCCAACGAAACAGTGAGGTTGTCAATCTCACCGGCTTGCTGTAACAAAGGATTAACCGTATTGTGTGGAAGATGATTGTTTGCAGAAAACAGTAGAACAAGTATTGCAGTAGATTGTATTTCAGTAAAGAGAATTGGACCGGGGTCCACAGTTCACTAGAGGTGTCTCTCCCATAAGACGAACAGCATGTTGGGTGAACAAATTACAGTTGGGCAATTGACAAATAAAGAGAGCATGACAATGCACATACATATCATGATGAGTATAGTGAGATTTAATTGGGCATTACGACAAAGTACATAGACCGCCATCCAATGCATCTATGCCTAAAAAGTCCACCTTCAGGTTATCATCCGAACCCCCTCCAGTATTAAGTTGCAAACAACAGACAATTGCATTAAGTATGGTGCGTAATGTAATCAACAACTACATCCTTAGACATAGCGCCAATGTTTTATCCCTAGTGGCAACACACAACACAACCTTAGAACTTTCTGTCACTGTCCCAGGTGTCAATGCAGGCATGAACCCACTATCGAGCATAAGTACTCCCTCTTGGAGTTACAAGCATCTACTTGGCCAGAGCATCTACTAGTAACGGAAAGCATGCAAGATCATAAACAACACATAAGCATAACTTTGATAATCAACATAACAAGTATTCTCTATTCATCGGATCCCAACAAACGCAACATATAGAATTACAGATAGATGATCTTGATCATGATAGGCAGCTCACAAGATCCGACAATGATAGCACAATGGGAGAAGACAACCATCTAGCTACTGCTATGGACCCATAGTCCAGGGGTAGACTACTCACACATCACACCGGAGGCGACCATGGCGGCGTAGAGTCCTCCGGGAGATGATTCCCTCTCCGGCAGGGTGCCGGAGGCGATCTCCGGATCCCCCAAGATGGGATCGGCGTTGGCGGCGTCTCGGAAGGTTTTCCGTATCGTGGTTCTCATGGGGGTTTCGTCACGGAGGCTTTAAGTAGGCGAAGGGCAAGTCGAGAGGGCACGGGGCCCAGATGACAGTGCGGCGCGGCCAAGGGGCCGCGCCGCCCTAGGGTTTGGCTCCCGTGGCCCCCGTTTCGTCTTCGGACTTGGAAGCTTCGTGGAAAAATAGGCCTGGGCGTTGATTGATCCAATTCCGAGAATATTTCCTTACTAGGATTTCTGAAACCAAAAATAAACAGGAACTGGCACTTCGGCATCTTGTTAATAGGTTAGTTCCGAAAAATGCACGAATATGACATAAAGTGTGCATAAAACATGTAGATAACATCAATAATGTGGCATGGAACATAAGAAATTATCGATACGTCGGAGACGTATCAATCACCCCCAGTATGCCAAAGGCATGCCAAACCGGATGGTTTAGGCCATCAAGATACCGGTTTAATGTTCATACCGGAGCACGAAGATAAGAGTTTGGCTAAGTAAAGCTAAGCCGGTATCCCCAAGAGGGGTATACCGGAACCGGTAAAGAAGATACCGGAACCGGAAGGAAGAGCATGTCGGCAGGACTGGTCAAAGATTCTCTCCAGAGCTAGAGGACAAAGATGAGCTAAGCAAAGTAGCTTTAAACGAAGGCCTGACGATAAAGAGGAGGATGACGAAGAAAGAAGCCGGAGGACGTCAGCCTCCCTGATTAAAGAAGACCCCGGTGTCATCTATGATTAAAGTAACTTTGTAAAGTAGTTTGTCTAGTCAAAGATGCCATTAGGGTTTCTTGCCCTGTAAGCCACCCTCTCCCCTATATAAGGAGAGGGGGCAGCCCTCTTCACGGGCACGGACACATGTACGCATAGTAGAGCCTTGTACTGAGAAACTTGTAACCTGTGGAGATCAATAAAGAAGATGATCTAGAGCGAGTTCTTCCTTGTGTCTTTCTTCTTCAACCTCTAGCCTTGGCTAAGTTCTTGAGGAAACCATCCGGAAGTTCATCCCATCTAATCACAAACCCTCCCCCGAATCCTCTAGCGTCCATTCGGCCCCAACTTAAGCCATCCTATGGCATCTGTCTGTTCACCACGTATTAGTGATCATGATTTGGAAGAGCACACTACCTTTGATATTGGAAATCTCTTTGGTACCGATTATGAAAGTAATGATGTTAGCACTATCCATGTTCCCTCAAACGATGATATTGAAAGCTCTAAGCTTGGGGATGTTGTGCTTGAAGATCCTATATTTGAGACCTTTACTTTTAGTGAAAATGATGATATTATATCTTCGGGCTTAGATAATCGTTATAGAGATGGCTATGACACAGGTTATAATTATCCTTATGAAACTTGTCATAGTTATGATGGGATTGCCAAAAACCATTCCCTTAGTATGCAACTTGTTTACCATGTTCAAATTCTTGATAATGATCCTGCTCCAATTACTATTAATGAGAAGAGTTTTTCTTATGCCAAAAATAATGATACTTTTATGCATATGAACCATGATAAGAATGTTTTAAGTGATGGTTATATTGTGGATTTCATCAATGATACTACTGAAAGTTATTATGAGAGAGGGAAACATGGTTATATGCATCTTAATAATATTAAGTTTCCCCTCTTTATGTTGAGAATCTTGAAGTTGCGCTTGTGTTGCCTTTCTATGCTTGTTGCTTTGTGCTTTCAGTACTTGTTCCTTTACAAGATTATTTTTCATAGGAAGAGGGTTAGACTTAAAAGTGTCTCATACTTGCTTTTTGATGCTCTCTTTTGCTTAAACTCTTATTTCTTGCAAGAGCATCATTAAAATTACTGAGCCCATCTTAATGGCTATAAAGAAAGCACTTCTTGGGAGATAACTCATGTTTTTATTTTGCTACTGTTTTGTTGTGTCTTGGAAGTTGTTACTACTGTAGCAACCTCCCCTTATCATGTTTATTGCATTGTTGTGCCAAGTAAAGTCTTTGATAGAAAAGTTGATACTAGATTTGGATTTCTGCGCAGAAACAGATTTTTAGCTGTCACGAATTTGAGTTGATCTCTCTGTAGGAAACTCGTAAAATCCTGAAAAAATTCATGCGTGATCCTCAGATATGTACGCAACTTTCATTCAACTGGAGCTTTTCCATCTCAGCTTTTTAAGTGCCTCGAAAAAATTCGTCTTTACGGACTGTTCTGTTTTGACATATTCTGCCTTTTATTTCGCATTGCCTCTTTTACTGTGTTGAGTGGATTTCTTTGCTCCATTAAATTTCAGTAGCCTTGGTTAATGTCCAGAAGTGTTGGGAATGATTGTGTTCTTGCTGAACATGTGAATTTTTGATTATGCACTAACCCTCTAATGAGAATGCTTTGAGTTTGGTGTGAAGGAAGTTTTCAAGGATCAAGAGAGGAGGATGATATGATATGATCAAGAAGAGTGAAAAGTCTAAGCTTGGGGATGCCCCGTGGTTCATCCCTGCATATTTCAAGAAGACTCAAGCGTCTAAGCTTGGGGATGCCCAAGGCATCCCCTTCTTCATCAACAACTTATCATGTCACCTCTAGTGAAACTATATTTTAATTCCGTCACATCTTATGTGCTTTACTTGGAGCGTCTGTGTGCTTTTATTTTCATTTTGTTATTTTCATTCTCTGAATAAAATCGGATCCTAAACATCCTTGTGTGGGAGAGAGACACGCTCCGCTTTTTCATATGAACACTTGTGTTCTTAATTCATGTTCATGGCGGAAGCTGAAAGCCGCATCACTTATTGTTATTTTGTTGGAAACAGAAAATGCTTCATAATTGGTATATTGTCTTGAATAATTTGATACTTGGCAATTGTTTTGAGCTCTCAAGTAGATCATGTTTAAGCTCTTGCATCATGTAATTTAAATCTATTAGTGGAGAACTACCGTAGAGCTTGTTGAAATTTGGTTTGCATGATTGGTCTCTCTAAGGTCTAGATATTTTCTGGTAAAGTGTTTGAACAACAAGGAAGACAGTGTAGAGTCTTATAATGCTTGCAATATGTTCTTATGTAAGTTTTGCTGTACCGGTTTATACTTGTGTTTGCTTCAAACAAACTTGCTAGCCAAAGCCTTGTACTGAGAGGGAATGCTTCTCGTGCATCCAAAACCTTGAGCCAAAACCTATGCCATTTGTGTCCACCATAACTACCTACTATGTGGTATTTTTCTGCCATTCCAAGTAAATTGCTTGTGTGCTACCTTTAAAACCTCTTAAAAATTCATTCTTTGTTTTTGCAATACATAGCTCATGGGAAAGTAGCCTAAAAACTATTGTGGTAAGGAATATGTCGCTTATGTATCTTAGTTCTTATAAGTTGC
Source organism: Lolium multiflorum (assembly GCA_030979885.1). NCBI lineage: Eukaryota > Viridiplantae > Streptophyta > Magnoliopsida > Poales > Poaceae > Lolium > Lolium multiflorum. The sequence goes on from CM061751.1 coordinate 200,973,548, forward strand.
TTGTTGAACGGTAACCATGTTATCTGGGGACACCATCAACCCGTTACACCTTTGTTGAATATCATGTGAGTTGCTATGCATGTTCGTCTTGTCTGAAGTAAGGGAGATTTTCCATGAGTTGAAATGGTTTGAGTATGCATATTGTTAGAGAAGAACATTGGGCCGCTAACCAAAGCCATGTATCATGGTGGAAGTTTCAGCTTGGACATTAATCCTCAAATCTCTTATGAGAATATTATCTGTTGTTGAATGCTTAAGCATAAAGAGGAGTCCATTATCTGTTTTCTATGTTGTCCCAGTATGGATGTCCTCAAGTTGAGATCTATCAAAATCGAGAAATCAAATGCGATTTATCTCCTTGGACCTTTGTATAGGTGGCATAGAGGTACCCCTTTGTGACACTTGGTTGAAACATATGTAATGCAATGATAATCCATGGAAGTCCGAGCTAATTAGGACAAGGTGCGGGCACTATTAGTATTCGATGCATGAGGCTTGCGACTTATAGGAAGTTTTATACATAACACATACGAATTATTACTACCGTTGACACAATTGTTTCCATGTTTTCAAAATAAAAATATCTAGCACATGAGTAATCCCTGCTTCCCTCTGCGAAGGGCCTTTCTTTTACTTTATGTTGAGTCAGTTTACCTACTTCCTTCTATCTTAGAAGCAAACACTTGTGTCAACTGTGTGCATTGATTCTTACATGCTTGCTTATTGCACTCATCATATTACTTTGTGTTGACAATTATCCATGAGATATACATGTTGAAAGTTGAAAGCAACTGCTGAAACTTAAATCTTCCTTTGTGTTGCTTCAAAACCTTCTATTAAGAATCTATTGCTTTATGAGTTAACTCTTATGCAAGACTTTTTGATGCTTGTCTTGAAATTACTATTCATGAAAAGTTTTTGCTATATGATTCAGTTGTTTAGTCATTATCTTTTTGTTAGCAAACTATAGACCATTGCTTTGGGTCACTTCATTCATCTCATATGCTTTACAAATAGTGTTGATCAAGATCATGTTGGTAGCATGTCACTTTAGAAATTATTCTTTTTATCGTTTACCTACTCGAGGGCGAGTAGGAACTAAGCTTGGGATGCTTGATACGTCTCCAACGTATCTATAATTTCTTATGTTCCATGCTATTTCTATGACAATACCTACATGATTTATTCATACTTTATATCATTTTGATGAATTTTCCGGTACTAACCTATTAACAAGATGCCGAAGCGCTCTGTTTTCTGCTGTTTTGGTTTCAGAAATCCTACACAGGAAATATTCTCGGAATTGGACGAAACAAAAGCCCACGGCCCTATTTTCCACGGAGGTTCCGAACATCGAAGAAGAGTCGAAGACGGCCAGCAGGGCACCCCATAGGCGGCGCGGCCACCCTCCCGGCGCCTAGGTGTGGTGAGGCCAGCCCCTGGCTCCCTGCCCCTCGCCTATATATTCCTTCGTCTCCGAAACCCTAGAGGCATCCTTCCGAAAAGTTACATAGCCGCCGCCATCGCGAAGCCAAGTTCGGGGGACAGAGTCTCTGTTCCGCACGCGGGATGGGGAAGTGCCCCGGAATCCATCTCCATCGACTCCATCGCCATCTTCATCGCGTTGTGTCTCCCATGATGAGGAGGGAGTACTTCTCCCCCGAGGCTGAGGGCTCTACCGGTAGCTATGTGGTTCATCTCTCTCTCCCATGGTGTGATCTTTATGTGATCGTGAGCTTTGTGATCTAGTTGAATATGTAGATGTTACTCTTGTCTATTATGCACTTTAGAGGTTACTTTAATATGAACTCCGGAGTCACTCTCCACGGTGTGATGGTGACAGTGTGCGCATCGTGTGTGATTCCTTTATGAAGTTGTGGAGCTTGTTTACTCCGGCTTGAGGTGTGCTTTTGTAGCCCTACACAATGAATGGTGTTTGTCATCCAACAAGAGAGTGTTTGAGAGTAGCATTTATTTATTCAATTATGTGATCATTGTTGAGAGTGTCCACTAGTGAAAGTATGATCCCTAGGCCTTGTTTCTAAGCATTGAAACACCGTTTCCAACAAGTTCTGCTACATGTTCGCTTGCTGCCATTTTTATTTCAGATTGCAATTAATACTTATAATCATCCATATTACTTGTATTTCACTATCTCTTCGCCGAACTAGTGCACATATACATCTGACAAGTGTATTAGGTGTGTTGGGGACACAAGAGACTTCTTGTATCTTAATTGCAGGGTTGCTTGAGAGGGATATCTCTGACCTCTACCTCCCTGAGTTCGATAAAACTTGGGTGATTCACTTAAGGGAAACTTGCTGCTGTTCTACAAACCTCTGCTCTTGGAGGCCCAACTGTCTATAGAATAGAAACAGACATCACATTATCTTAGTCCTTTTCAAGTACTTTAGGATATTCTTGACCGCTGTCCAGTGTTCCATTCCTGGATCACTTTGATATCTGCTGGTCAAACTAACAACATGTGCGATATCCGGTCTAGTACACAGCATGGCATACATGATAGAGCCTACTGCCGAGGCATAGGGGATCTTGTTCATCCTCTCTCTTTCTTCTGCCGTAGCCGGACCTTGAGTCTTACTCAAGACCTTACCTGGCAACATAGGTAAGAACCCTTTCTTACTTTCATCCATTCTAAACTTCTTTAGAATCTTGTCCAGGTATGTACTCTGTGAAAGCCCTATTAGGCGTCTTGATCTATCTCTATAAATCTTGATGCCTAAAATGTACGCTGCTTCACCAAGGTCTTTCATTGAAAAACATTTATTCAAATAACCTTTTACACTGCTTAATAGTTCTATATCATTCCCAATCAATAATATGTCATCTACATATAATATCAGGAATGCTACAGAGCTCCCACTCACTTTCTTGTAAATACAGGCCTCACCATGAGTCTGTATAAACCCGAAGTCTTTGATCACCTTATCAAAGCGTCGGTTCCAACTCCGGGATGCTTGCTTCAGTCCATAAATGGAACGCTGAAGTTTGCATACCTTGTCAGCATTTTTAGGATCGACAAAACCTTTGGGTTGTACCATATACAACTCTTCCTCAATGTCACCATTAAGGAACGCCGTTTTGACATCCATTTGCCAAATCTCATAATCGAAAAATGCAGCTATTGCTAACAAAATCCTCACAGACTTTAGCTTCGCTACAGGTGAGAAGGTCTCATCGTAGTCAACTCCTTGAATTTGTCGGAAACCCTTTGCGACAAGTCGAGCTTTATAGACAGTAATATTACCATCAGCATCTTTTTTCTCTTGAAGATCCATTTATTCTCGACAGCCTTGCGGCTATCAGGTAAGTCTACCAAAGTCCACACTTTGTTATCATACATGGATCCCATTTCGGATTTCATGTCTTCTTGCCATTTGTTGGAATCTGGGCTCATCATCGCTTCTTCATACGTCGCAGGGTCTTCATCATTGTTGTCCACAATCATGACATTTAGACAAGGATCATACCAATCAGGAGTGGTACGCTCCCTTGTCGATCTGCGAGGTTCAGTAGCTACCTCGTTCGAAGTTTCATGATCATTATCATTTGCTTCCTCTCTTATCGGTGTAGGCTGTACAGGAACATCTTCCGGCACTGCGCTACTCTGATCTACGAGAGAAGGTTCAATAACCTCGTCGAGTTCTACTTTCCTTCCAGTCACTTCTTTAGTGAGAAACTCCTTCTCAAGAAAGGTTCCGTTCTTGGCAACAAAGATTTTGCCTTCGGATCTGTGATAGAAAGTGTACCCAATAGTTTCTTTAGGGTATCCTATGAAGACGCATTTCTCCGCTTTGGGTTCTAGCTTGTCAGGTTGTAACTTTTTTACATAAGCTTCGCAACCCCAAACTTTAAGGAACGACAGCTTAGGTTTCTTCTGAAACCACAATTCATACGGTGTCGTTTCAATGGATTTAGATGGTGTCCTATTTAAAGTGAATGTAGCTGTCTCTAATACATAACCCCAAAATGATAATGGCAAATCAGTAAGAGACATCATAGAACGAACCATATCTAAGAGAGTTCTATTACGACGTTCGGACACACCATTGCGCTGTGGTGTTCCCGGCGGTGTCAACTGTGAAAGTATTCCACATTTCTTTAAATGCATGCCAAACTCGTAACTCAGATATTCACCTCCGCGATCAGAACGCAGAAACTTAATCTTCTTGTTACGTTGATTTTCTACTTCACTTTGGAATTCCTTAAACTTCTCGAAAGTTTCGGACTTATGTTTCATGAAATAGATATACCCATATCTACTCAGATCATCTGTGAAGGTTAGAACATAACGATAACCACCGCGCGAGGCTACACTCATTGGTCCGCACACATCGGTATGTATGATTTCCAATAAGTCTGTAGCTCGCTCCATTGTACCAGAGAATGGAGTCTTAGTCATTTTTCCCATTAGACATGCTTCGCATCTATCAAGTGACTCAAAGTCAAGTGATTCAAGAAGTCCATCGGAATGGAGTTTCTTCATGCGTTTCACTCCAATATGACCAAGACGACAGTGCCACATATAAGTAGAATTATCATTCAATTTAATTCGCTTAGCATCAATGTTATGAACATGTGTATCACTACTATCGAGATTTAACAAGAATAAACCATTCATCTCAGGCGCATGACCATAAAAGATATTATTCATATAAATAGAACAACCATTATTCTCTAACTTGAATGAATAACCGTCTTGCATTAAACAAGATCCAGATATAATGTTCATGCTCAACGCAGGCACCAAATAACAATTATTAAGGTTTAAAACTAATCCCGAAGGTAGATGTAGAGGGAGTGTGCCGACGGCGATCACATCGACCTTGGATCCATTTCCAACGTGCATCGTCACCTCGTCCCTCGCTAGGCTTCGTTTATTCCGTAGCTCCTGTTTTGAGTTACAATGTGAGAAACCGAACCAGTATCAAATACCCAGACACTACTACGAGAACCAGTAAGATAGACATCAATAACATGTATATCAAATATACCTTTCTTCTTGACAAGGCCGCTCTTCAGATCAGCCATGTACTTGGGGCAATTACGCTTCCAGTGCCCCTTCTCCTTGCAGTAATAGCACACAGTATCAGGTTTAGGGCCAGCCTTAGGCTTCTCAGGAGGCGCAGCAGCTTTCTTGCCGCCCTTCTTGAAGCTAGTTGCCCTTCTTAGGTTTGTCTTGCTTCTTGAAACTGGTGGTCTTGTTGACCATCAACACTTGGTGCTCTTTCTGTATCTCAATCTCAGCATATTTCAGCATGGAGAAGAGTTCAGGTAACTCTTTGTTCATGTTCTGCATGTTGTAGTTCATCACGAAGTTCTTGTAACTTGGTGGCAGTGATTGGAGGACACGATGAATACCCAGCTGGTTAGGAATCACTATCCCCAAGTCACTGAGCTTCTTCGCATGCCCAGACATAACGAGCATGTGCTCACTAACGGAGCTGCCCTCTTCCATCATACAGCCAAAGAAGTGTTTCGAGGCCTCATAGCTTTCCACGGCCGCATGAGTTTCAAAAATAGTTTTTAGCTCATGGACCAGCTCATAAGGATCGTGGTGCTCAAAACGCTTTTGGAGCTCCGCCTCTAGGCTGCACAGGATGGCACACTGAACTTGAGAGTACCGAGTCACCCGAGTCTCGTAAACATTCTTTTCGTCCTCGGATACTGCAGGTGGTGGTGGGGGACCTAGCGGTGCATCGAGCACATATTGCAGATTTCCGCCATTGAGGAAAATCCTCACATGACGGAACCAGTCGGTGAAGTTGCTACCATTGCTTTTAAGTTTTTCTTTCTCTAGGAACTGATTAAAATTGATGGAGGGGGACGCCATGATCTACAACATATTTGCAAAGAGTTTAGACTAAGTTTATGACAAATTGAGTTCAAATTTTAATTCTAAAAAATTAAACTAGGTGAACTCCCACTCAAAACAATATCCCTCGCATTGTCTTAGTGATCACACGAACCAAATCCACTACACCAAGTCCGATCATCACGAGACAAGATGTAACTTCAAAGGCGAACACTCAAAGTGTTCATCATATCAATCATATGACTCATGCTCTACCTTTCGGTATCCCGTGTTCCGAGACCATGTCTGTACATGCTAGGCTCATCAAGGCAACCTTAGTATCCGCGTGTGCAAAACTGGCTTGCACCCGTTGTATGCACATGTAGAATCTATCACACCCGATCATCACGTGATGCTTCGAAACGACAAGTCTTGGCAACGGTGCATACTGATGACCCACAAGTATAGGGGATCGCAACAGTCTTCGAGGGAAGTAAAACCCAATTTATTGATTCAACACAAGGGGAGCCAAAGAATATTTGTAAGCCTTAACAGCGGAGTTGTCAATTCAGCACCTGGAAATAGACTTGCTCGCAAGAGTTTATCGATAGTACAGTTTATAGCAGTAGTGAAATATCAGCAGCAGAGTAACAAAGATAGCAGTAGTGATTATAGTAAACAGCAGGATTAAAATACTGTAGGCACAGGGATGGATGAACGGGCATTGCATGGATGAGAGAAACTCATGTAACAATCAAGATAGGGCATTTGCAGATAATAATAAAACGGTATCCAAGTACTAAACAATCCATAGGCATGTGTTCCGTATTTAGTCGTACGTGCTCGCAATGAGAAACTTGCACAACATCTTTTGTCCTACCAGCCGGTGGCAGCCGGGCCTCTAGGGAATCTGGAAATTAAGGTACTCCTTTTAATAGAGCACCGGAGCAAAGCATTAACGCTCCGTGAACACATGTGATCCTCATATCACCGCCTTCCCCTCCGGTTGTCCCAATTTCTGTCACTTTGGGGCCTCGGGTTCCGGACAACAACATGTGTATACAACTTGCAGGTAAGATCATAAAACAATGAATATCATCATGAAACAATAACATGTTCAGATCTGAGATCATGGCACTCGGGCCCTAGTGACAAGCATTAAGCATAACAAGTTGCAACAATATCATAAAAGTACCAATTACAAATACTAGGCACTATGCCCTAACAATCTTATGCTATTACATGACCAATCTCATCCAATCCCTACCATCCCCTTCAGCCTACAGCGGGGGAATTACTCACACATGGATGGGGGAAACATGGCTGGTCGATGGAGAGGCATCGGTGGTGATGATGGCGATGATCTCCTCCAATTCCCCGTCCGGGCGGAGAATGGAGTTTCTGGTCCCGAGACGGAGTTTCGCGATAGCGGCGGTGTTCTGGATGTCTTCTGGCGATTTCGTCTACCCCCGTGCGTTTTTAGGTCGAAACCCTTAAGTAGTCCAGAGGGGGGCACCTGGGGCTGCCCGAGGCGTCGCCACCATAAGGCGGCGCGCCCCCCTCCTAGGCCGCGCCGGCCTATGGTCTGGAGGCCGTGGGCCTCCCCCTGGCCTGCCCTTCTGGCTCCGTGATTCTTCTGGGAAAATAGGCCCTTCGACATTAATTCCGGGGATTTTCCTGAAAGTTGAGTTTCTGCACAAAAACGAGACACCAGAGCAATTCTGCTGAAAACAGCGTTAGTCCGTGTTAGTTGTATCCAAAATACACAAATTAGAGGCAAAACAATAGCAAAAGTGTTCGGGAAAGTAGATACGTTTTGGACGTATCAACTTTAGCTTATTGCTTGTCCTCAAGCAATTCAGTTAACAACTGAGTGCGATAAAAGAACTTTCACGAACACATTTTTTCATATGATGTAAATATTCTCATGATATGGACAAGTACTTAGGCAATTCATAATAAGATACATGCAAATAAAGTCATCTAATAGCTATGTCAATCATGGAAAAGGTACCAACAAATTAATAATAAGCATCATGAATCATGTCTATCAGCAGGATTGCAATGTTCATAAAAGGATATGATAAAGTGGTATCTCGCTTGCCCGTATTTGTACAACAAAACATAAATGCTCGGGCACCTTTGAAGTTCATGGAAAGATTGGAAGTAGAGATTATCAAAGATAAAAGCATCAAAGTTATACCACAATTAATCACATTTTGGGACAAGCATGTTATACTAAGAATGACAGTTGTGCTCTCAAGAAAGTGCTCAAAGAAAGGATGATGACTCAACATAAAAGTAAAAGATTGACCCTTCGCAGAGGGAAGCAGGGATTGACATGTGCTAGAGCTTTTCATTTGTAAAACATGAGTAAAATTATTTTGAGAGGTGTTTGTTGTTGTCAACGAATGATAGTGGGTACTCTAACTACCTCATCAACCAGACTTTCAAGAGCGGCTCCCATGAAGGACGTTATCTCTACCAGCAAGGTAGATCATCCCTCTTCTCTTTTGTTTACACATGTATTTTAGTTTCATTATGGATGACACTCCCCCAACCTTTGCTTACACAATCCATGGCTAACCGAATCCTCGGGTGCCTTCCAACATTCTCATACCATGGAGGAGTGTCTATTTGCAATTTAAGTTGCTTACTGATAAATCAGGGCAAAACATGTGAAGAGAATTATTGATGAAAGTTAATTAATTGGGGCTGGGAACCCCGTTGCCAGCTCTTTTTGCAAAATTATTGGATAAGCGGATGTGCCACTAGTCCATTGATGAAAGTCTGTCAGGAGTAAATGACAAGATTGAAAGATAAACACCACATACTTCCTCATGAGCTATAAAACATTAACACAAATTGAGAAGTACTTTGAAGGTTTTAAAGGTAGCACATGAGAATTTACTTGGAATGGTTTGAAATGCCATGCATAGGTATTTATGGTGGACACTCTGGAATAACTTGGTTTTCAGGGGTTTGGAAGCACGAGCAGCGTTCCCGCTCAGTACAAGTGAAGGCTAGCAATAGACTGGGAAGCGACAATCAAGAGAGCAATAACTGTCATAATCATGCTTGCGACAAAATAAATTAATGGAGGCATAAAAGTGATACAAGAACTCTGAGACAAAGTAAATCATCGAGGCTTAATTGACTTTTGTTCAGTCATATGCATGCGTGAGCATGTGCCAAGTTGATTCAAGTGAATTATTCAGAGGAGGATACCACAATGTCATATCTATCTATGAATAAAACAATGCAAGCAAATATTTATGACATGCTACTCATATTAATAAATTGGAGCTAAACATGAGAGATCATGAACTACTAGACTTTCTTAAATGACATATACCTCACATGAACCAACTAAGCATGCTCACATGGATGAGTATATGTACAAAAATGAAAACAAATAGAGTTCATACCAGCCTCTCACCATAGTCGGATTGTCGTAGATCGTCATTATTGCCTTTCACTTGTGTAGCTTGAATAATATGGAATGAAAACCAAGCTCCAACCACCGAAGACCGCTGAACTCCATAATGAACTTTACAAAACCAAAGAAGAACAACAAATATTTTTGGTGTTTTCGAATTTGGAAACAAGAACAAAAGGAAACAAGCAAGCAAAGCAAAATCTTTTTGGATTTTCTTATAGCAAACCAACGATAGCAAATAAAGCAAAATAAGAGCAAGAAACTAAAATAAGCAAATGGTAAAGAGAAACAACAGAAATATTTTTGGTCTTTTTGTGTTTTAGGAAAGAAACAAAGCAAAAACAAGAAAATGAAAACTAAAAGAGTCGCATAAACACAAAGCAGCAGAAATTCGTCAAACTTGACAGCAGTACAGTAATCGATTTTTAAGAAATTCTTCCGCTGCCCAGCTCGAAAAGTGTTCAACTAATGAAAGTTAGATAAAAACCTGGGGAACATGCACAAAAATTGGCTTCGCAAAATAACGTTCTGGCTGTTTTTGAGAATTTTTTTGGTATCAGTCCAGAATCTGTTTTCAATCAGCACTTCCCCAAATATCATCTCCCTCTTATTAGAAAACCACTTTAAGAAGCTAAACAAGTATGTACAAGTATCCAGCAATTATAATATGCAATGAATGAGTGATGCCGGTATACCTCCCCCAAGCTTAGGCTTTTGGCCTAAGTGGAGATCAATCCCATGGTGCCCATGAAGTGGCACCTCCGTAGTACGACGAAGATGGATCCTGTTCCGGGTATGTGCTGGAAGACGCACCAGGATACGTGACGGTGTACCCGTAGGAGGGCTCGGCATCCTCGGAGTCATGCTGCTGGTGGAAACCATGTATCCTCAGCTGCTCATCCACCTCCTCCTTAGAGCGCGACCACGGTTTCCTGTGAACACTGAACAAATCGGCCTGCGGCAAAGGGATTTCCCTCTCATCCCCGTCAATAAACAACATTCTATAGACAATATTATCTAAACTAGAGTCAGTTGTAACAAATTGGTGACTCTTCATAGCAGCAATATCAAGCCTTATAGGAGTTAATTTCACATCAGTAGGGTCAAGAGGAAGATCTAGATATGCCAAAATACGTGAGGCAACAATTCCTCCAAAAATAGGCCCCTTAGCGGACAAACGACGGGCAACAAGAGCACCAAGATGATAAGGTGTTTTTCCAGTAAGTGCAGCAACTAAGAAAGCAAGATGATAACTAGAAATGTTGCTAGTGTTCTCCCTACCAAGAATGCTAGTAGCAAGATAGTAAGCGAAATATCTAATGGCAGGGAGTTGAATGTTTCTTATCTTGCCGCGCTGAATGGTGCGGCTATCATCATTGGTGACTTCTCGATAGAGCTCCGTCAAAGCCTTGGGGCTTTTCTCGATCTTCTTCGCTGTACCTACAGGGGCAATATCCAATGCAGTACAAAAATCCTTCAACTTCATAGTAATAGGATTATCATAAATCCTGAATGTAACTGATGGTTGGTAGTGTTTGTTGTTGAACTGAAAGCTCTCAACAAAGATTTTAGTTAGCATGTAGTATTGATCCCTCTCATCTTCCATATAGGCGGTTAAGCCCACATTATTGATAAGGACCAAGAAATCATCAAGCAGCCCTGCATTACTCAAAAAGTTATAGCATGGAAAAGATGAAGCATTAGAAACTCCATTATCCTCTTCAATTTCGAAGCTCTATGCGATGACATCCTCATTATAGGATTGTCTAATCCGAGTGGATGCCCTTGAGGGCCTCCCCGTGCTTGTCGTCTGATACGTCTCCGACGTATTGATAATTTCTTATGTTCCATGCCACATTATTGATGATATCTACATGTTTTATGTATACTTTATGTCATATTTATGCATTTTCCGGCACTAACCTATTAACGAGATGCCGAAGAGCCAGTTGCTGTTTTCTGCTGTTTTTGGTTTCAGAAATCCTACAAAGGAAATATTCTCGGAATTGGACGAAATCAACGCCCAGGGGCTATTTTTACACGAAGCTTCCAGAAGACCGGAGGGGACGAAGTGGGGCCACGGGGCGCCGCCACACTAGGGCGGCGCGGCCACATGGCCGCGTGGCCCTGTTGTGTGGGGCCCCCGTGACGCCCCTGACCTGCCCTTCCGCCTACTTAAAGCCTCCGTCGCGAAACCCCAGTGCCGAGAGCCACGATACGGAAAACCTTCGAGACGCCGCCACCAATCCCATCTCGGGGGATTCAGGAGATCGCCTCCGGCACCCTGCCGGAGAGGGGAATCATCTCCCGGAGGACTATTCACCGCCATGGTCGCCTCCGGAGTGATGAGTGAGTAGTTCACCCCTGGACTATGGGTCCATAGCAGTAGCTAGATGGTCGTCTTCTCCTTATGTGCTTCATTGTCGGATCTTGTGAGCTGCCTAACATGATCAAGATCATCTATCTGTAATGCTATATGTTGTGTTTGTCGGGATCCGATGGATAGAGAATACTATGTTATGTTGATTATCAATCTATTACCTATGTGTTGTTTATGATCTTGCATGCTCTCCGTTATTAGTAGAGGCTCTGGCCAAGTTTTTGATCTTAACTCCAAGAGGGAGTATTTATGCTCGATAGTGGGTTCATGCCTCCATTAAATCTGGGACAGTGACAGAAAGTTCTAAGGTTGTGGATGTGCTGTTGCCACTAGGGATAAAACATTGATGCTATGTCCGAGGATGTAGTTATTGATTACATTACGCACCATACTTAATGCAATTGTCTGTTGTTTGCAACTTAATACTGGAAGGGGTTCGGATGATAACCCGAAGGTGGACTTTTTAGGCATAGATGCATGCTGGATAGCGGTCTATGTACTTTGTCGTAATGCCCAATTAAATCTCACTATACTTATCATATCATGTATGTGCATTGTCATGCTCTCTCTATTTGTCAATTGCCCGACTGTAATTTGTTCACCCAACATGCTATTTATCTTATGGGAGAGACACCTCTAGTGAACTGTGGACCCCGGTCCATTCTTTTACATTAAATACAATCTACTGCAATACTACTGTTTTCTGCAAACAATCATCATCCACACTATACATCTAATCCTTTGTTACAGCAAGCCGGTGAGATTGACAACCTCACTTTCGTTGGGGCAAAGTACTTTGGTGTGTTGTGCAGGTTCCACGTTGGCGCCGAATCCCTGGTGTTGCGCCGCACTACATCCCGCCGCCATCAACCTTCAACGTGCTTCTTGGCTCCTCCTGGTTCGATAAACCTTGGTTTCTTTCTGAGGGAAAACTTGCTACTGTGTGCATCATACCTTCCTCTTGGGGTTCCCAACGAACGTGTGTGTTACACGCCATCAAGCAATATTTTTCTGGCGCCGTTGGAGATCAAGACACGCTGCAAGGGGAGTCTCCACAATCCAATCTCTTTACTTTGTTTTTGTCTTGCTTTATTTTATTTACTACTTTGTTTGCTGCATTATATCAAAACACAAAAAAATTAGTTGCTAGCTTTACTTTATTTTACTTTCTTGTTCCCTATATCAAAAACACAAAAAAATTAGTTACTTGCATTTACTTTATTTACTTTTTGTTTATTTCATCATGTTTCCTCCTAAGTACACTCTAAAAGACATACCGGTAGGACGTGGGTCTATAATTGGGAGAGATAATATAGAAGATTTTTTCACTCATGTTAGTACCACTGAAGATTTTGAAGATAGACACTTGGTAACTTGCTCCTACTTATGAAATTGCTGCTGCTTCTTTAGTTCACATGTTGGAAACTAAATTTGTTAATCTTAATCCTATAATCCAACACATGTTTCTCACACTTGGTGATATGGAAGAAGGGGAAAAGAAAGATTTTGTTTTAGAAACCCTTCTTAAAGAATTTGGTGGTGTAGCAAGAGAGGCTAGAAAAGTCTTTATCAAATATAAGATGCTTGGTTCTTGCACCAACTTTGTTAGTATCCTTGAAAAGATGGATATGGAGAGAGTAAGGTACACTAATAATATTAATGATGGTGGGGAGATTAAGACAACAATACCTTGTAAGCTCCTGGGAATGAATGACGCTCTAGAAAATAACTATGGTTGGCTTGTCCCTGAAAATTTGTTTAATGAGAATAGCAAGTCTAAGAGTAATGAAAAGGGAACCTCTGAAACTTACATAGATAAGATAACATGCATTGTTGAGGCAACTCCCAACACCCAAGGTAATGTTGATGCTTCATCTCTCGATAACACTTGATATACACTTTCTGCGCCTAGCTGAAAGGCGTTAAAGAAAAGCGCTTATGGGAGACAACCCATGTTTTTACTACAGTACTTTGTTTTATATTTGAGTCTTGGAAGTTGTTTACTACTGTAGCAACCTCTCCTTATCTTAGTTTTGTGCATTGTTGTGCCAAGTAAAGTCGTTGATAGTAAGGTTCATACTAGATTTGGATTACTACGCAGAAACAGATTTCTTTGCTGTCACGAATCTGGGCCTAATTCTCTGTAGGTAACTCAGAAAATTATGCCAATTTACGTGAGTGATCCTCAGATATGTACGCAACTTTCATTCAATTTTGGCATTTTCATTTGAGTAAGTCTGGTGCCACTTTAAAATTCGTCTTTACGAACTGTTCTGTTTTGACAGATTCTGCCTTTTATTTCGCATTGCCTCTTTTGCTATGTTGGATGAATTTCTTTGATCCATTAATGTCCAGTAGCTTTGTGCAATATCCAGAAGTGTTAAGAATGATTATGTCACCTCTGAACATGTAAATTTTTATTTTGCACTAACCCTCTAATGAGTTGTTTTGAGTTTGGTGTGGAGGAAGTTTTCAAGGATCAAGAGAGGGAAATGATGCAATATGATCAAGGAGAGTGAAAGCTCTAAGCTTGGGGATGCCCCGGTGGTTCACCCCTGCATATTTTAAGAAGACTCAAGCGTCTAAGCTTGGGGATGCCCAAGGCATCCCCTTCTTCATCGACAACATTATCAGGTTCCTCCCCTGAAACTATATTTTTATTCCATCACATGTTATGTGCTTTGCTTGGAGCGTCGGTTTGTTTTTGTTTTTGTTTTTGTTTGAATAAAATGGATCCTAGCATTCATTGTGTGGGAGAGAGACACGCTCCGCTGTTGCATATGGACAAATATGTCCTTAGGCTTTACTCATAGTATTCATGGCGAAGGTTGAATCTTCTTCGTTAAATTGTTATATGGTTGGAATCGGGAAATGCTACATGTAGTAATTCTAAAATGTCTTGAATAATTTGATACTTGGCAATTGTTGTTGATGAGGACATCCCTACCGAACTACTACCTCCGTCATTGCAAGATGAAGACAATGTTGCTGCGAAGCTCAAGTCCGATGAAGTTAGGATTGGACCCATTACAAGGGCTCGTGCGAAGCTACTTAAGCAACAGGTGAATTCGCTCCTAAACGATACTTTGATTGATGAGAACTTTATACTACCTAAGTCATTTCACTTATGTATGATCAGGTATGAGGAGGGAGCAAGCATCGCACGAGGAGGAGAGGAGCAGCTGGACATGGCGTTGGACGTGAAGACATTCCACGAATGCGCGAGGGAGGAGAGGGAGGCATGCGCAAGACAAGAGGAAGTCAAAGACAGTGCTGAGACAGACCGAAGTGCTGATTTTGAAACGGACGCCATTTCTTCATACGAACTCGGAATCAAGCAAATGAGCACTCGTTGGAAAGATAATTTCAAGACCTTTCCAATGAATGTACCACCGGCACTGCCGGCCAAGTATGGGCAGCACTGCCGGCCCGGCGGCACTGCCGGCCCTGCAGGGGCAGCACTGCCGGCCTGCGCACCCCGGCACTGCCGGCCTCGACACCCCGGCACTGCCGGCCTTGCCCGAATTCGACCCAGTTTTGGCCGAACCTGTTTTAGGTCGGTTTGTATCGAACTATTTCGACCCCTGGTCGTCCTGGACGCCTATATAAGCCCCAGGGACGCCCCCAAATTAGGTTTAGACCACGTTTAAGATAAACCCTAGTTCTTAGTTGTTTGCTCTGCAAAACTATTGAATTCCCTACACCATATTGCTTGGATATTGTGTAGATCCTGTTTAAGTCTTGTGTGATCTGCTGTTCCATTGGGAATTAGACGGTTGCAACTTACCGCTTCGTGGTCGGCGGCTACGTGCGCAAGTGTGTGGAGTTGCGAATATCTTGCAGGGTTGAGAGCTGTTGCATTGGCGACAGGGACCAATCGAGAGATCTCGTTGCGTCATACAAGTTATCATCCACTACATCGTCGTGTTTCTCCGCTGCCATCACCCCGTGATCATCATCACCACCGTTGCTTACTGAGAAGATCGGGCCACCCCTTATCATCTTGGTATCAGATTTCCAGTTTTCCTCGGTAAGCCATCCACAATCCACCCCATAGTTGAGTTGTGAGTGTTTTCCTATCCAGAAAAAGCCAAAAAAATTAGGGTTAGGGTTTGCCATAGCCATAGCTTGCACTAATTTCGAGTTTTAGTTGCTTTTCGTAGTTGTTTTTGCGTACCTTTATCTTTCTTCTAGTAGAATTGTTAGGGTTTGTGTTTTCTTTTCATCTAGTTTGTCATCTAGAGTCAGTTTTTGTTTACTCCGAGTCCACATAGCATACAGTGTGTTTGTCCAAACCATAGCTACAGCCTTTCGATATACGTGACTAGGAACTTCCCCAGAAGAGACTAGTTTTACCGCTCGACAGGCTGCTCATTAGGGTTTTGGTGCTTTGCATATCTTGTTGGCCGTGTTATCAAGGAGTTGAGTCATAAAATAAAATAAAAAGAGAAAATAGAAAAGAAGCAAAAAGAGCTACATAGCTGCGTGTGTTACAAAAAGAAAAGTGTCAGTGCTAGTTGAATTCAAGTGAAGGCCTAAGTTTTCTTTACTGCACCTGTAGTTGAGCAATCTTGTGCCTGTCTCGTTGAGCTTTGCTAGCGTCTCTCTAGTGCATTTTCCTCCATATAGTTGCATTGCCCCATTATATCGCCTTGTGTGAGTATCATTGGTTGTCTACGGTTAGCGCTAGAGCTTGTTATTGGTGCAAATAGGTAGCCTACCTACAGCCCCACATATACCCTGCTTTGTCGTGTGATTGTTCTTATACCCTTGATATTCGCTTCGCTACATCCGTGCACTAGTTGTTACTACAAGTGGTAAGCAATACTAATTTACTTTGGAACGGTAAGATTTCCTTTTCTTATCAGTTTTGAGTGAGTTGTGAGAGTACCACCATATATTTTTGATTTAGTGCACTAACCTACTAATCATGTCTGCTAGTGATAATAAGATTGTTAACCAGGAAAACAAGAATTCGGCAGATATCATCACATGGAGGGAGTATGAAGCTCTTCGTAATGAGATGCGACGTGAATTCCGCACTAAGGATGATGAGCTTAAGGGTACAGTTGACGAGATCAAACAAACGCTGGATGCTACTAATGTCACCGTCACTGGATTGGCTGATCAAATGACGGATATACAGCGCAATATTGCAGATATGCGTCTCGCTATTGAGAATTTGACTGCACAACAACAACAACAAGACGATGATGAAGATCCTGAGCTTGAAGATGACGCACACAATGCTCGTGGTGCGCCTCGTGGTCATCGTCCTCGTGGCTGGGTTCCACTTGGCCGCAATGGTCGTGGACAAGATGAAGAAGATGGATTGGGTAAGCCCAAGTTTTCCATACCCAAGTTTGAAGGAGGAGCTGATGTTGAAGAATATCTCACTTGGGAGCTCAAGATTGAGAAGTTATGGAGCTTACATCCCAACTATTCTGAAGATAAGAAGATCAAGCTTGCTTCTTCTGAATTTGATGGTTATGCATTGCGTTGGTGGGATTCTTTGGTTCGTAACCGCGACGAAGATGGTGCACAACCTATCCGTACATGGCGTGCTATGAAGGAGGTTATGACTTCTCGTTTTGTGCCTACAAATTACATGCGGAATATATTTGATAAGCTAACACTATTGAGGCAAGGTGTGAAGACTGTTGATGAGTACTACATGGAGATGGAGATGCTTATGCAGCGTGGTCATGTCCGTGAGTCTCTAGAGATGACAATGCAGCGTTTTCTCAATGGATTGAAGTATGATGTTAAAGGCATTGTTCGTCATTACACCTACACCAATATGAATCAATTGTTACATCATGCAAGAGAAGCTGAATCACAGTTGGCTGAAGAAGCAAAGGTTAAGGGACGTGCTACGGGAGCTGGGCGTTTTACACCCCGTGCGCCTTCTACAGCGCCGGCGCCTTCGACGCGCTCCGCTCCTTACTCTACTCCGCCTAGCAAACCGGTCTCCAATGTGTCTAATGCAAAGAAGTCCGAATCTGCTGCAAGTACGAGTGGTTCTAGCATGTCTACAGCGCGCAACCGCGATATGCTTTGCCATACATGTGGTGGCAAGGGTCACTTCAAGAGAGATTGTCCTAACCGCAAAGTCATGATTATCAATGAGGACAATGAGTATGAGACTGGAGATGATGTTGATCCAAATGCTCCAGACGATGATGACTATGACACTGATGGTGAAGATGCCTATCCTTCTGATGCTCGTACCATTGTTGTGTCGCAGCGTGCTCTTAATGTGTTGCCTAGTGCATCTACTCAGCGCTGCAATTTGTTCCAAACCAAAGCTTTAGTTGGTCCTGACAAGGCTTGCAAGGTCATTATTGATGGCGGGAGTTGCCGCAATTTAGCAAGCAAGGAGTTATGTACCAAGCTGAAGTTGAAGTACCTACCGCACCCGCATCCATATTATATTCAGTGGTTGAGCGACAATGGTGAGATGAAGGTAAACCACATGGTGCGTGTTGAGTTTGAGATTGGACCGTATAAGGATTGCATTGATTTTGATGTGGTTCCTATGACGGTTTGTCACCTACTATTGGGTCGGCCTTGGCTCTATGACCGTTCTGTGCAACACAATGGCCGAGCCAATACATATCACTTGGAGTACAAGGGCAAGAAAATTAACTTACAGCCTATGTCACCACAACAAATTGTCAATGAGTCTCGTCAGAAGATTGAAGTGAATTTGGAGGATGCACCTCTAGATAGGCGAGAGAATTGTAATGTCGTGAGTGATATAACGAAAAGTGAGAGAGTGAATTCCTTAGTTTCATTAGCCACCAAAGAAGACATGAGAGAATTTAGTGAGGATCCTACGGCCATGCCTCTTGTGCTTTTGTACAGGGGTACGGTCTTGGTTACTAACGACATGACCCCTCTTCCTCTTGGTGTTTCTAATGTTTTGCAGGAATTTGGCGACGTGTTTCCGGAGGAGGTACCCGCAGGACTACCACCATTGCGAGGTATTGAGCATCAAATTGACTTGATTCCCGGAGCTTCGCTGCCCAATAGGGCGCCATATCGCACTAATCCCGAAGAGACGAAGGAGATACAGAAGCAAGTACAAGCGCTACTCGACAAAGGTTATATCCACATAAGCCTTAGTCCTTGTGCTGTTCCTGTTATTCTAGTTCCTAAGAAAGATGGTACTTGGCGTATGTGCGTAGATTGTAGAGCTATAAACAACATTACTATTCGATATCGTCATCCTATTCCCCGTTTAGAGGATATGTTAGATGAATTGAGTGGTGCTGCTGTGTTCTCTAAAATTGATTTGCGTAGTGGTTATCATCAAATTAGGATGAAAGAAGGGGATGAGTGGAAAACAGCCTTTAAAACAAAATTTGGTTTATATGAGTGGTTAGTAATGCCTTTTGGGTTAACTAATGCACCTAGCACTTTCATGAGACTGATGAACCATGTTTTGCGTGAATTTATTGGCAAATTTGTGGTTGTCTACTTTGATGACATATTAATCTACAGCCGCAATGAATCTGATCATACTATACATATTCGACATGTTTTGCAAGTGTTGCGTGATAATCAACTCTATGGTAATCTTGAGAAGTGCACATTTTGCAAAGATAAGGTCATATTTCTGGGTTATGTTGTCTCTAAGCATGGAGTAGAAGTAGATGTGTCTAAAATTGAAGCTATTCAAAATTGGCCTACTCCCATGAATGTGAGTCAAGTAAGAAGTTTCCATGGTCTAGCTGGGTTTTATCGCAGATTTGTGCCCAACTTTAGTACTATTGCTGCACCTTTGAATGATTTAACTAAAAAGGGTGTTGTTTTTGAGTGGGGCGCAGCCCAAGATCATGCTTTTGATGAACTTAAGAGATTGTTAACTTCTGCACCGTTGCTTGCACTTCCTGATTTCAATAAGCAATTTGAGATTGAATGTGATGCTAGTGGTATTGGAATTGGTGGTGTGTTGATGCAAGAGGGTCGCCCAATTGCATATTTTTCTGAGAAACTTTCTGGTGCTAAGTTGAACTATCCAATCTATGATAAAGAATTATATGCTTTAATTAGAGTTCTTGAGGTTTGGCAACATTATTTGTGGCCAAAAGAATTTATCATACATTCTGATCATGAAGCTTTGAAATACCTGAAAGCCCAATCTACTTTGCATAAGCGTCTAGCTAAGTGGGTTGAGTTCATTGAGTCTTTTCCATATATTATTAAGCATAAGAAGGGAAAAGATAATATTGTTGTTGATGCTCTATCTAGGAAGAATATGCTATTAACTCAACTTGATGTTAAAATTCCTGGATTAGAGATACTATGTGATTTGTATGCCACTGATCATGATTTTGCTGAACCATATCGCTTATGTGCTCTTGGTAAAGCATGGGAAAATATCACATACATGATGGGTTCTTGTTTAGAGCTAACAAACTATGTGTTCCAGAATCGTCTGTGCGTTTGCTCTTATTGCAGGAATCACATGCTGGAGGTTTGATGGGTCACTTTGGGCGTGAGAAGACGCTACTCATGCTAGCTGACCACTTTTATTGGCCAAAGATGAGGCGGGACGTGGACAGGTATGTGAAGAGGTGCATTACTTGCAACAAGTCCAAGTCCAAGCTGAAGCCTCACGGTTTGTATACTCCGTTACCGGCACCTACTACACCTTGGGAGGATATAAGTATGGATTTTGTGTTGGGTTTGCCGCGTACTAAAAGAGGCCATGATTCTATATTTGTGGTAGTGGATCGATTTTCTAAGATGTCACACTTTATTGCATGCCACAAGAGCGACGATGCGTCGCATATTGCTAACCTGTTTTTCAGGGAGATTGTACGTCTACATGGAGTCCCGAAGACTATTGTTTCTGATCGTGACGTGAAGTTTATGAGCTACTTCTGGAAGACGCTTTGGAGAAAGCTGGGGACGAAGCTGCTGTTCAGCACTACTTGTCATCCCCAAACTGATGGTCAAACTGAAGTGGTGAATCGAACCTTGTCACAACTGTTGAGATCCATGATCAAGAAGAACCTGAAGGAGTGGGAAGAGTGTTTGCCGCATGTGGAGTTTGCTTACAACAGGGCGGTACATTCTACCACAGAGCTGTGTCCTTTTGAGGTGGTGTATGGTTTCAAACCCATTACTCCACTTGACTTGTTGCCTTTGCCCATACATGAGAGAGTTAATATGGAGGCATCTAAGAGGGCAGATTTTGTGAAGAAAATACATATGAAGACTAAAGAGTTGATCGAGAAGAAAGGCAAGAGCAATGCTGCAAGGAAGAACAAGAAGCGCAAGGAGATGTTGTTCAAGCCTGGTGATTTGGTCTGGGTACACTTTCGCAAGGATAGGTTCCCGAAGCTACGGAAGTCCAAGTTGCTTCCTCGTGGTGCTGGTCCTTACAAAGTGCTTGCCAAGATCAATGATAATGCATACTCGATAGATCTTCCAGATGATGAGTTTGGTGTCAGTAATTCTTTCAATGTTGCTGATTTGACACCGTATGACGGAGAAGACCTTGGAGCATCGAGGTCGACGCCTTTTGAAGGGGGGAGATGATGAGGACATCCCTACCGAACTACTACCTCCGTCATTGCAAGATGAAGACAATGTTGCTGCGAAGCTCAAGTCCGATGAAGTTAGGATTGGACCCATTACAAGGGCTCGTGCGAAGCTACTTAAGCAACAGGTGAATTCGCTCCTAAACGATACTTTGATTGATGAGAACTTTATACTACCTAAGTCATTTCACTTATGTATGATCAGGTATGAGGAGGGAGCAAGCATCGCACGAGGAGGAGAGGAGCAGCTGGACATGGCGTTGGACGTGAAGACATTCCACGAATGCGCGAGGGAGGAGAGGGAGGCATGCGCAAGACAAGAGGAAGTCAAAGACAGTGCTGAGACAGACCGAAGTGCTGATTTTGAAACGGACGCCATTTCTTCATACGAACTCGGAATCAAGCAAATGAGCACTCGTTGGAAAGATAATTTCAAGACCTTTCCAATGAATGTACCACCGGCACTGCCGGCCAAGGAGGGGCGGCACTGCCGGCCATGCGGCACTGCCGGCCATGCAGGGGCAGCACTGCCGGCCTGTGCACCCCGGCACTGCCGGCCGTGACACCCCGGCACTGCCGGCCACACCGGCACTGCCGGCCTCGACACCCCGGCACTGCCGGCCTTGCCCGAATTCGACCCAGTTTTGGCCGAACCTGTTTTAGGTCGGTTTGTATCGAACTATTTCGACCCCTGGTCGTCCTGGACGCCTATATAAGCCCCAGGGACGCCCCCAAATTAGGTTTAGACCACGTTTAAGATAAACCCTAGTTCTTAGTTGTTTGCTCTGCAAAACTATTGAATTCCCTACACCATATTGCTTGGATATTGTGTAGATCCTGTTTAAGTCTTGTGTGATCTGCTGTTCCATTGGGAATTAGACGGTTGCAACTTACCGCTTCGTGGTCGGCGGCTATGTGCGCAAGTGTGTGGAGTTGCGAATATCTTGCAGGGTTGAGAGCTGTTGCATCTGGCGACAGGGACCAATCGAGAGATCTCGTTGCGTCATACAAGTTATCATCCACTACATCGTCGTGTTTCTCCGCTGCCATCACCCCGTGATCATCATCACCACCGTTGCTTACTGAGAAGGCCACCCCTTATCAGTTGTGCTCATGTTTAAGCTCTTGCATCATATACTTTGCACCTATTAATGAAGAAATACATAGAGCTTGCTAAAATTTGGTTTGCATATTTGGTCTCTCTAAAGTCTAGATAATTTCTAGTATTGAGTTTTGAACAACAAGGAAGACGGTGTAGAGTCTTATAATGTTTACAATATGTCTTTTATGTGAGTTTTGCTGCACCGGTTCATCCTTGTGTTTGTTTCAAATAACCTTGCTAGCCTAAACCTTGTATCGAGAGGGAATACTTCTCATGCATCCAAAATCCTTGAGCCAACCACTATGCCATTTGTGTCCACCATACCTACCTACTACATTCCAAAGTAAATTGCTTGAGTGCTACCTTTAAAATTCCATCATTCGCCTTTGCAATATATAGCTCATGGGACAAAATAGCCTTAAAAAACTATTGTGGTATTGAATATGTACTTATGCACTTTATCTCTTATTAAGTTGTTTTGCGATAACCATGTTCTGGGGACGCATCAACTCTTTGTTGAATATCATGTGAGTTGCTATGCATGTTCGTCTTGTCTGAAGTAAGGGAGATTTACCACTCATTAAATGGTTAGAGCATGCATAATGTTAGAGAAGAACATTGGGCCGCTAACTAAAGCCATGAATCATGGTGGAAGTTTCAGTTTTGGACATATATCCTCAATCTCATATGAGAACATTAATTGTTGCTACATGCTTATGCATTAAAGAGGAGTCCATTATCTGTTGTCTGTTGTCCCGGTATGGATGTCTAAGTTGAGAATAATCAAAAGCGAGAAATCCAAATGCGAGCTTTCTCCTTAGACCTTTGTACAGGCGGCATAGAGGTACCCCTTTGTGACACTTGGTTAAAACATGTGTATTGCGATGATAATCCTGGTAATCCGAGCTAATTAGGACAAGGTGCGGGCACTATTAGTATACTATGCATGAGGCTTGCAACTTGTAAGATATAATTTACATGATACATATGCTTTATTACTACCATTGACAAATTGTTTCATGTTTTCAAAATAAAAGCTCTAGCACAAATATAGCAATCAATGCTTCCCTCTTTGAAGGACCTTTCTTTTACTTTTATGTTGAGTCAGTTCACCTATCTCTCTCCACCTCAAGAAGCAAACACTTGTGTGAACTGTGCATTGATTCCTACATACTTGCATATTGCACTTGTTATATTACTTTACATTGACACTATCCATGAGATATACATGTTATAAGTTGAAAGCAACCGCTGAAACTTAATCTTCCTTTGTGTTGCTTCAATACCTTTACTTTGATTTATTGCTTTATGAGTTAACTCTTATGCAAGACTTATTGATGCTTGTCTTGAAGTACTATTCATGAAAAGTCTTTGCTTTATGATTCAGTTGTTTACTCATGTCATTACCATTGTTTTGATCGCTGCATTCATTACATATGCTTACAATAGTATGATCAAGGTTATGATGGCATGTCACTCCAGAAATTATCTTTGTTATCGTTTACCTGCTCGGGACGAGCAGAACTAAGCTTGGGGATGCGATACGTCTCCGACGTATTGATAATTTCTTATGTTCCATGCCACATTATTGATGATATCTACATGTTTTATGTATACTTTATGTCATATTTATGCATTTTCCGGCACTAACCTATTAACGAGATGCCGAAGAGCCAGTTGCTGTTTTCTGCTGTTTTTGGTTTCAGAAATCCTACAAAGGAAATATTCTCGGAATTGGACGAAATCAACGCCCAGGGGTCTATTTTTACACGAAGCTTCCAGAAGACCGGAGGGGAGACGAAGTGGGGCCACGGGGCACCGCCACACTAGGGCGGCGCGGCCAGCATAGGGCTCGCGCGGCCCTGTTGTGTGGGGCCCCCGTGACGCCCTTTGACCTGCCCTTCCGCCTACTTAAAGCCTCCGTCGCGAAACCCCAGTACGAGAGCCACGATACGGAAAACCTTCGAGACGCCGCCGCCAATCCCATCTCGGGGGATTCGGGAGATCGCCTCCTGCACCGGGAGGGGAATCATCTCCCGGAGGACTCTTCACCGCCATGGTCGCCTCCGGAGTGATGATTGAGTAGTTCACCCCTGGACTATGGGTCCATAGCAGTAGCTAGATGGTCGTCTTCTCCTTATGTGCTTCATTGTCGGATCTTGTGAGCTGCCTAACATGATCAAGATCATCTATCTGTAATGCTATATGTTGTGTTTGTCGGGATCCGATGGATAGAGAATACTATGTTATGTTGATTATCAATCTATTACCTATGTGTTGTTTATGATCTTGCATGCTCTCCGTTATTAGTAGAGGCTCTGGCCAAGTTTTTGCTCTTAACTCCAAGAGGGAGTATTTATGCTCGATAGTGGGTTCATGCCTCCATTAAATGTGGGACAGTGACAGAAAGTTCTAAGGTTGTGGATGTGCTGTTGCCACTAGGGATAAAACATTGATGCTATGTCCGAGGATGTAGTTATTGATTACATTACGCACCATACTTAATGCAATTGTCTGTTGTTTGCAACTTAATACTGGAAGGGGTTCGGATGATAACCTGAAGGTGGACTTTTTAGGCATAGATGCATGTTGGATAGCGGTCTATGTACTTTGTCGTAATGCCCAATTAAATCTCACTATACTTATCATATCATGTATGTGCATTGTCATGCTCTCTCTATTTGTCAATTGCCCGACTGTAATTTGTTCACCCAACATGCTATTTATCTTATGGGAGAGACACCTCTAGTGAACTGTGGACCCCGGTCCATTCTTTTACATTAAATACAATCTACTGCAATACTTGTTCTACTGTTTCCTGCAAACAATCATCATCCACACTATACATCTAATCCTTTGTTACAGCAAGCCGGTGAGATTGACAACCTCACTTTTTTCGTTGGGGCAAAGTACTTTGGTGTTGTTGTGCAGTTCCACGTTGGCGCCGAATCCCTGGTGTTGCACCGCACTACATCCCGCCGCCATCAACCTTCAACGTGCTTCTTGGCTCCTCCGGTTCGATAAACCTTGGTTTCTTTGAGGGAAAACTTGCTACTGTGTGCATCATACCTTCCTCTTGGGGTTCCCAACGAACGTGTGTGTTACACGCCACCAAGCATCGTCTCTCTTTCGAACACTTCTCCAAAGTTATAATTATCCATCTTCCTTTTCTGAAATTTTTCAACAATCATTATAAAAGTTGATTTGGAGACATATAATTGAGGGAAACTACTATAGGAACTTGGTAGAGTACTAAACATGCATCAAAACTAATTTTTACAACTTAGAACAAGCATGCAAGCTCACTTAACATGTTACCTACAGCAGCAAAATATTCAAGATATACTAAACCAAACAAAATTCTATTTGGATAATCGAAGGAGTCACATACCGGAGAGCAAATGTGCCAAATTTCAGACAGAAATCTGGGCTGAGCAAAGAGATCGAGAAATCTTGAGCTCTTGAGCAGAAACGCGAGTGAGAGAAAGTGAGTACGAGTTTTTTCGGGAGAGAGAGTGAGATGGGAGGAAGAGATGAGTTAGTGGGGCAAGGAGGGGCCCACACCACAGGGTGGCGCGCCCCCCTTGCTGGCCGCGCCGGCCCATGGGGTCCAGCCCCAGGGTGCCCCACTGGTCAGCCCCTGGTGCTCCCAGGTAGCTCTTCGAAAAATAAGACCAACAGTATAATTTTTGTAAATTTTTGAAAACTTTGAAAAATGCACATTTCTGGGTGTCAAAATTATTATTACAGGGCAGAAAAAGATTTTCAAACTCCTAAACAACTAAGCATCTTGCAAAACAAGTAGTGCTACAGCGAGTAAAACAAGTGGAGAAGGAAAGAAATGTTGTTTAGCTCTTCTATGCATATAAAATGTACTTGTTAACAAGGTTGATCAAGTCTTGCTACCAAATAAATCTTACATGTCATAAGAAGAAATAAACCTCAAATCAATCATGTTACCTTATATTGTATTGATATAGATCCAATCACAAGAGTTTGATATTCTTCTTTAGGCTCATATATTGGACAATCAATATCTCCCACTTTGATAGATCTCAAATTAGAAATTGTATTAACTCCACATACTTTATCAATCCTCTTGGGAAAATAAACAGTATGCTCCTTGTCATCGACATTGAAAGTAACTTTTCCTTTATTGCAATCAATAACAGCCCCTGCGGTGTTAAGAAAAGGTCTCCCAAGAATAATAGACATATTATCATCTTCAGGCATTTCCAACACAACAAAATCAGTTAATATTAAGCAGTTTTGAGTAACTTGAACATGAACATCCTCACATATACCAACAGGAATAGCAGTAGATTTATCAGCCATTTGCAAAGATATATCAGTTGGTATCAACTTATCTAAATAAAGTCTCTTATAAAGAGAAAAAGGCATAACACTAACACCTGCTCCCAAATCACATAGAGCAGTTCTAACATAATTATTCTTGATGGAACAAGGAATAGTCGGTATACCTGGGTCTCCCAGCTTCTTTGGAACCTTGCCATTAAAAGAGTAATTAGCAAGCATAGTGGAAATCTCCTCATTAGGAATTTTCCTTTTGTTAGAGACAATGTCTTTCATATACTTTGAATAAGGAGGCAATTTAATAGCATCAGTCAAAGGGATTTGGGAACCCCAAAGGAAGGTATGATGCACACAGTAGCAAGTTTTCCCTCAGAAAGAAACCAAGGTTTATCGAACCGGGAGGAGCCAAGAAGCACGTTGAAGGTTGATGGCGGCGGGATGTAGTGCGGCGCAACACCAGGGATTCCGGCGCCAACGTGGAACCTAGTACTTTGCCCCAACGAAACAGTGAGGTTGTCAATCTCACCGGCTTGTTGTAACAAAGGATTAGATGTATAGTGTGGATGATGATTGTTTGCAAGAAAACAAGTATTGCAGTAGATTGTATTTAATGTAAAAGAATGGACCGGGGTCCACATTTCACTAGAGGTGTCTCTCCCATAAGATAAATAGCATGTTGGGTGAACAAATTACAGTCGGGCAATTGACAAATAGAGAGAGCATGACAATGCACATACATGATATGATAAGTATAGTGAGATTTAATTGGGCATTACGACAAAGTACATAGACCACTATCCAGCATGCATCTATGCCTAAAAAGTCCACCTTCAGGTTATCATCCGAACCCCTTCCAGTATTAAGTTGCAAACAACAGACAATTGCATTAAGTATGGTGCGTAATGTAATCAATAACTACATCCTGGACATAGCATCAATGTTTTATCCCTAGTGGCAACACATCCACAACCTTAGAACTTTCTGTCACTGTCCCAGATTTAATGGAGGCATGAACCCACTATCGAGCATAAATACTCCTCTTGGAGTTAAGAGCAAAAACTTGGCGAGCCTCTACTAATAACGGAGAGCATGCAAGATCATAAACAACACATAGGTAATAGATTGATAATCAACATAACATAATATTCTCTATCCATCGGATCCCGACAAACACAACATATAGCATTACAGATAGATGATCTTGATCATGTTAGGCAGCTCACAAGATCCGACAATGAAGCACATAAGGAGAAGACCACTCTAGCTACTTGGACCCATAGTCCAGGGTGAACTACTCACTCATCACTCCGGAGGCAACCATGGCGGTGAAGAGTCCTCGGAGATGATTCCCCTCGGCAGGGTGCCGGCGATCTCTGAATCCCGAGATGGGATTGGCGGCTCGAGGGTTTGTCGTGCTCTGACTCTCGGGATTTGCGACGAGGCTGGGAGAGGCGGAAGGGCGGAGTCGGAGAGTCACGGGGGCCCCACACGCTAGGGCGCGGGCCCCCCAGGCCGCGCCGCCCTAGTGTGGCGGCGCCCGTGGCCCCACTTCTCTCCTTCGACTTCTGGAGGCTTCGTGTAAAATAGGCCCCTGGGCGTTGATTTCGTCCAATTCCGAGAATATTTCCTTTGTAGGATTTCTGAAACCAAAAACAGCAGAGACAGAAGCTCTTCTGCATCTCGTTAATAGGTTAGTGCCGGAAAATGCATAAATACGACATAAAGTATGCATAAAACATGTAGATATCATCAATAATGTGGCATGGAACATAAGAAATTATCGATACGTCGGAGACGCATCAGCATCCCCAAGCTTAGTTCCTGCTCGTCCCGAGCAGGTAAAACGATAACTTACGGAGTGACATGCCATCATAGCCTTGATCATACTATTGTAAGCATATGTAATGAATGCAGCGATCAAAACAATGGTAATGACATGAGTAAACAATTGAATCATAAAGCAAAGACTTTTCATGAATAGTACTTCAAGACAAGCATCAATAAGTCTTGCATAAGAGTTAACTCATAAAGCAATAAATCAAAGTAAAGGTATTGAAGCAACACAAAGGAAGATTAAGTTTCAGCGGTTGCTTTCAACTTATAACATGTATATCTCATGGATAGTGTCAATGTAAAGTAATATAACAAGTGCAATATGCAAGTATGTAGGAATCAATGCAGTTCACAAAGTGTTTGCTTCTTGAGATGGAGAGAAATAGGTGAACTGACTCAACATAAAAGTAAAAGAAAGGCCCTTCAAAGAGGGAAGCATTGATTGCTATATTTGTGCTAGAGCTTTTATTTTGAAAACATGAAACAATTTTGTCAATGGTAGTAATAAAGCATATGTATCATGTAAATTATATCTTACAAGTTGCAAGCCTCATGCATAGTATACTAATAGTGCCCGCACCTTGTCCTAATTAGCTCGGATTACCAGGGATTATCATCGCAATACACATGTTTTAACCAAGTGTCACAAAGGGTACCTCTATGCCGCCTGTACAAAGGTCTAAGGAGAAAGCTCGCATTGGATTTCTCGCTTTTGATTATTCTCAACTTAGACATCCATACCGGGACAACATAGACAACAGATAATGGACTCCTCTTTAATGCATAAGCATGTAGCAACAATTAATGTTCTCATATGAGATTGAGGATATATGTCCAAAACTGAAACTTCCACCATGATTCATGGCTTTAGTTAGCGGCCCAATGTTCTTCTCTAACATTATGCATGCTCTAACCATTTAATGAGTGGTAAATCTCCCTTACTTCAGACAAGACGAACATGCATAGCAACTCACATGATATTCAACAAAGAGTTGATGGCGTCCCCAGAAACATGGTTATCGCACAACAAGCAACTTAATAAGAGATAAAGTGCATAAGTACATATTCAATACCACAATAGTTTTTAAGGCTATTTTGTCCCATGAGCTATATATTGCAAAGGCGAATGATGGAATTTTAAAGGTAGCACTCAAGCAATTTACTTTGGAATGGCGGAGAAATACCATGTAGTAGGTAGGTATGGTGGACACAAATGGCATAGTGGTTGGCTCAAGGATTTTGGATGCATGAGAAGTATTCCCTCTCGATACAAGGTTTAGGCTAGCAAGGTTATTTGAAACAAACACAAGGATGAACCGGTGCAGCAAAACTCACATAAAAGACATATTGTAAACATTATAAGACTCTACACCGTCTTCCTTGTTGTTCAAAACTCAATACTAGAAATTATCTAGACTTTAGAGAGACCAAACATGCAAACCAAATTTTAGCAAGCTCTATGTATTTCTTCATTAATGGGTGCAAAGTATATGATGCAAGAGCTTAAACATGAGCACAACAATTGCCAAGTATCAAATTATTCAAGACATTTTAGAATTACTACATGTAGCATTTCCCGATTCCAACCATATAACAATTTAACGAAGAAGATTCAACCTTCGCCATGAATACTATGAGTAAAGCCTAAGGACATATTTGTCCATATGCAACAGCGGAGCGTCTCTCTCCCACACAATGAATGCTAGGATCCATTTTATTCAAACAAAAACAAAAACAAGAACAAACCGACGCTCCAAGCAAAGCACATAAGATGTGATGGAATAAAAATATAGTTTCAGGGGAGGAACCTGATAATGTTGTCGATGAAGAAGGGGATGCCTTGGGCATCCCCAAGCTTAGACGCTTGAGTCTTCTTAAAATATGCAGGGTGAACCACCGGGGCATCCCCAAGCTTAGAGCTTTCACTCTCCTTGATCATATTGCATCATTTCCCTCTCTTGATCCTTGAAAACTTCCTCCACACCAAACTCAAAACAACTCATTAGAGGGTTAGTGCACAATAAAAATTTACATGTTCAGAGGTGACATAATCATTCTTAACACTTCTGGACATTGCACAAAGATACTGGACATTAATGGATCAAAGAAATTCATCCAACATAGCAAAAGAGGCAATGCGAAATAAAAGGCAGAATCTGTCAAAACAGAACAGTTCGTAAAGACGAATTTTAAAGTGGCAACAGACTTGCTCAAATGAAAATGCCCAAATTGAATGAAAGTTGCGTACATATCTGAGGATCACTCACGTAAATTGGCATAATTTTCTGAGTTACCTACAGAGAATTAGGCCCAGATTCGTGACAGCAAAGAAATCTGTTTCGCAGTAATCCAAATCTAGTATGAACCTTACTATCAACGACTTTACTTGGCACAACAATGCACAAAACTAAGATAAGGAGAGGTTGCTACAGTAGTAAACAACTTCCAAGACTCAAATATAAAACAAAGTACTGTAGTAAAAACATGGGTTGCCTCCCATAAGCGCTTTTCTTTAACGCCTTTCAGCTAGGCGCAGAAAGTGTATATCAAGTGTTATCGAGAGATGAAGCATCAACATTACCTTGGGCTTTACCCTTACCTTTCTTGTTCTTTTTCTTACTCTTTGATTTAGGGAATATATGTCTACCCCCGGGTGTAGAGGTGAATTTTAGGGTGCCTTCTCCCATATCTATGACTGCTCCCAATAGTTTCAGCAGGGATCTTCCGAGTGTGATTTGTCCTGTTCCTGCACATTCAATAACAAGATAATCAATGGATATTGTTCTCCCAAGAACGGTTGTATGCACACCCGCAGCTATTCCTTTAGGAATTATAACAGAGTTATCAATAAGAGTTATTCCTTCTCCCCCTTCAACGAATCCCCAAAGTTTCAAAGATTCATGAATACTCTTAGGCATTAAGCAAAATTCAGACATAATATCACAATTGGCATGAAGAGTTTGGTCACCGATAACAATTTTAATAGTAGGATCCCATAATGAAGGTTCAGAGTTCACTAAAACTTGATCAAGACGGTTACGAACATATCTATAATTTTCATTCAAGCGAGATGCACTTGTCTCAAGAGTGTTTAATCTATTATAAATGCTAATAAGGGCTGAATCAAAGTTATTAGCTGAATCATGTGATGCAACCAACTTCTTTATGGCATTAAAAGCTTGATCCCCATTGCAATGAAGGAAATCTCCTCCCACTACAGCATCCAAGGCATATCTATAGCGAATCATAAGACCAAAATAAAAATTACTAAGGAGCAAACTTAGAGTCATTTGAGGTTCAGCTTTACGATAAGAAGTAAAAATTCTGGACCAAGCATCTTTAAAACTCTCCTCATCCCCTTGTTTAAAAGTGAAGACTAATTCCTCAGGTGAAGAAGTAACAGGTGCAGAACTAGACATGGTAGCAAAAGTAAAATGCAAGTAACTAAATTTTTTTGTGTTTTTGATATAGAGTGCAAGACAGTAAATAAAGTAAAGCTAGCAACTAATTTTTTTGTGTTTTGATATAATGCAGCAAACAAGAAAGTAAATAAAATAAAGCAAGACAAAAACAAAGTAAAGAGATTGGATTGTGGAGACTCCCCTTGCAGCGTGTCTTGATCTCCCCGGCAACGGCGCCAGAAAAATAGCTTGATGGCGTGTAACACACACGTTCGTTGGGAACCCCAAGAGGAAGGTATGATGCACACAGTAGCAAGTTTTCCCTCAGAAAGAAACCAAGGTTTATCGAACCAGGAGGAGCCAAGAAGCACGTTGAAGGTTGATGGCGGCGGGATGTAGTGCGGCACAACACCAGGGATTCCGGCGCCAACGTGGAACTTGCACAACACAACGTACTTTGCCCCAACGAAACAGTGAGGTTGTCAATCTCACCGGCTTGCTGTAACAAAGGATTAGATGTATAGTGTGGATGATGATTGTTTAGGAAAACAGTAGAACAAGTATTGCAGGTAGATTGTATTTAATGTAAAAGAATGGACCGGGGTCCACAGTTCACTAGAGGTGTCTCTCCCATAAGATAAATAGCATGTTGGGTGAACAAATTACAGTCGGGCAATTGACAAATAGAGAGAGCATGACAATGCACATACATGATATGATAAGTATAGTGAGATTTAATTGGGCATTACGACAAAGTACATAGACCGCTATCCAATGCATCTATGCCTAAAAAGTCCACCTTCAGGTTATCATCCGAACCCCTTCCAGTATTAAGTTGCAAACAACAGACAATTGCATTAAGTATGGTGCGTAATGTAATCAATAACTACATCCTCGGACATAGCATCAATGTTTTATCCCTAGTGGCAACAACACATCCACAACCTTAGAACTTTCTGTCACTGTCCCATTTAATGGAGGCATGAACCCACTATCGAGCATAAATACTCCCTCTTGGAGTTAAGAGCAAAAACTTGGCCAGAGCCTCTACTAATAACGAAGAGCATGCAAGATCATAAACAACACATAGGTAATAGATTGATAATCAACATAACATAGTATTATCTATCCATCGGATCCCGACAAACACAACATATAGCATTACAGATAGATGATCTTGATCATGTTAGGCAGCTCACAAGATCCGACAATGAAGCACATAAGGAGAAGACGACCATCTAGCTACTGCTATGGACCCATAGTCCAGGGGGTGAACTACTCACTCATCACTCCGGAGGCGACCATGGCGGTGAAGAGTCCTCCAGGAGATGATTCCCCTCTCCGGCAGGGTGCCGGAGGCGATCTCCTGAATCCCCCGAGATGGGATTGGCGGCGGCGGCGTCTCTGGAAGGTTTTCCGTATCGTGGCTCTCGGTACTGGGGGTTTCGCGACGGAGGCTTTAAGTAGGCGGAAGGGCGGAGTCGGGAGAGTCACGGGGGCCCCACACGCTAGGGCCACGCGGGCCCCCCTTGGCCGCGCCGCCCTAGTGTGGCGGCGCCCCGTGGCCCCACTTCGTCTCTCCTTCGGACTTCTGGAAGCTTCGTGTAAAAATAGGCCCCTGGCGTTGATTTCGTCAATTCCGAGAATATTTCCTTTGTAGGATTTCTGAAACCAAAAACAGCAGAAAACAGCAACTGGCTCTTCGGCATCTCGTTAATAGGTTAGTGCCAGAAAATGCATAAATACGACATAAAGTATGCATAAAACATGTAGATATCATCAATAATGTGGCATGGAACATAAGAAATTATCGATACGTCGGAGACGTATCAATCAGTCAAAGGGATTTGCAGGAACAAAGGTTTCATCCAATCACAAAATTTATTATAGTGTTCTTCTTCCTTTGATTTTAGTTTCTTAGTAGGAAAAGGCATTTGCTTTTGAACCCAAGGTTCTCTTTCATTACCATGTTTCTTAGCAATAAAATCTTCTTTAGTATACTTTTTATTTTTAGCATGCTTTTCAGGTTCATCCTCAACCTCTTCTTTATCAGAAGCATCATTCTTATCATTATCTTTATCATGTTCATTGCCACTTTCAGTTTCAGCATCAGAAATAGAAATACTATTAGGATCATTAACAGGTTCAGAGGATTCTACAACAGTTTTATGTTTCTTTTTCTTTTTCTTAGAAGGAGCACTAGTTTCAGTTCATTGAGAATCTTGTTCAACTCTTTTGGGATGCCCTTCAGGATATAGAGGATCCTGAGTAGAAACACCGCCTCTAGTTGTTACTTCATAAGCATGTTTTTCTTTAGAACTATTTTTTAACAAGTCATTTTGCACTTTAGTGAGTTGATCAATTTGAGTTTGAACCATATGAAAATGTTTAACAAGCATCTTAACATCATTGGAGGTTCTCTCCACAATACCATGCAATTCACTAATAGCTCGAGAATTTTCCATTAAATGATTCTCTACTCTCATATTAAAATTATCTTGCTTAACAATATAATTATCAAACTCATCTAAGCATTGTGCAGGAGGTTTTGAATACGGAATATCTTCCCTAGTAAAGCATTGAAGAGAGTGTACCTCAATCATGGATGAAGGGGGGGTTATCTTACATAAATCTTCTATGGGAGGTAAATTCTTCACATCTTCAGATTTAATACCCTTCTCTTTAAGAGATTTCTTGGCTTCCCTCATATATTCATCATTTAATTTAATCATACCCCTCTTCTTCAATATTGGTGTCGGGGTTGGTTCAGGTGTAGTCCAATCATCATGATTCCGGCCTATTCTGACCAATAATTCTTCAGCGTCGTCTAGAGTTCTTTTCCTGAAAACACAACCAGCACAACTATCTAGGTATGCCCTAGACTCAATGGTTAGTCCACTATAGAATATATCAAGTAAATCATGCTTTTCCAAATCATGTCCAGGCCGAGCTCTGATAAGAGAGCAAAATCTCGCCCAAGCCTCAGGCAATTTCTCTCCATCTTTCTGGTCAAAATTATAAATTCTCTGCAAAGCAATATGTTGAGCACTAGCAGGAAAGTATTTCCGAAAGAAAACATCAAGCAAATCTTTTGGACTATCAATAGAATCAGGAGGCAAACTATTATACCAAGTTTTAGCATCATCCTTTAATGAGAAAGGAAAAAATTTAGCAACGAAATAAGTACGCTTCTTAATATCATCAGAAAACAAGCTACTCAGAGTTGAAAGCTCATTCATGTGTTCTACAGCACTTTCTTTTTCAGTACCACAAAAAGGTGTTTTCTCAACAATAGCTATATGAGATAAATCAAGAGAAAAATCATAATCCTTATCCTTAATGTTTATAGGAGATGTGGCAAATTTAGGATCAAGAGACAGTTTATATCTAACAGTATGTTGTGCAAGAAGCTTTTTAATATTACTTGCACCAGTAGTAGCATTGCATTTATCAATGAAATCATCATCAAGTTCTACATAATCTTCATCAAGATCATCACTAGAGTATTCAACAGACTCAGGTGAATTAACAGGTGTAGCAGCATTTTCATTAGGAGTTTCAGTATTTTCAATTTGTCTAGACCTAGTAATTGTAGCATCTAGAAAAGATCCTAATGAACCATCATTATCAAGCACAGCAGAAGCATCATCAAAATTATAAGAGGAATTTTCAGATTCAGCAGAAGTACCAGCATTTGAAGCTTGTGGTGGTGAAACAAGTTTACTTATCACAGATGGTGAATCAAGAGCAGCAGAGGTACTCAGAGTTGTACCTTTTCTTGTAGTGGATGGTAATATGGAGACTTTAGTATCGCGAGGTTTACCCATGATGGAGAATTTGCAGCGAACAATATCAATCCAAGTGAACTTGCAAATAAAGCTATGCTCCCCGGCAACGGCGCCAGAAAATAGTCTTGATGACCCACAAGTATAGGGGATCGCAACAGTCTTTGAGGGAAGTAAAACCCAATTTATTGATTCGACACAAGGGGAGCCAAAGAATATTTGTAAGCCTTAACAAATGAGTTGTCAATTCAGCTACACCTGGAAACAGACTTGCTCGCAAGAGTTTATCGGTAGTAACAGTTTTATAGCAGTATAGTGAAATATCGCACAGAGTAACAAAGACAGCAGTAGTGATTATTATAGTAAACAGCAGGATTAAAATATTGTAGGCACAGGGATGGATGAACGGGCGTTGCATGGATGAGAGAAACTCATGTAACAATCAAGATAGGGCATTTGCAGATAATAATAAAATGGTATCCAAGTACTAAACAATCCATAGGCATGTGTTTCGTATTTAGTCGTACGTGCTCGCAATGAGAAACTTGCACAACATCTTTTGTCCTACCAGCCGGTGGCAGCCGGGCCTCTAGGGAATCTACTGGAAATTAAGGTACTCCTTTTAATAGAGCACCGGAGCAAAGCATTAACGCTCCGTGAACACATGTGATCCTCATATCACCGCCTTCCCCTCCGGTTGTCCCAATGTCACTTTGGGGCCTCGGGTTCCGGACAGCAACATGTGTATACAACTTGCAGGTAAGATCATAAAACAATGAATATCATCATGAAACAATAACATGTTCAGATCTGAGATCATGGCACTCGGGCCCTAGTGACAAGCATTAAGCATAACAAGTTGCAACAATATCATAAAAGTACCAATTACGGATACTAGGCACTATGCCCTAACAATCTTATGCTATTACATGACCAATCTCATCCAATCCCTACCATCCCCTTCAGCCTACAGCGGGGGAATTACTCACACATGGATGGGGGAAACATGGCTGGTCGATGGAGAGGCATCGGTGGTGATGATGGCGATGATCTCCTCCAATTCCCCGTCCGGCGGAGTGCCAGAACGGAGTTTTGGTCCCGAGACGGAGTTTCGCGCGGCGGTGTTACGGATGTTTCGGCGATTTCGTCTAACCCCCATGCATTTTTAGGTCGAAACCCTTAAGTAGTCCGGAGGGGGCACCTGGGCTGCCCGAGGCATCGCCCACCAAGGCGGTGCGCCCCTCCTAGGCCGCGCGGCCTATGGTCTGGAGGCCGTGGGCCTCCCCCTGCCTGCCCTTCTGGCTCCGTGATTCTTCCGGGAAATAGGCCCTTCGACATTAATTCCGGGGATTTTCCTGAAAGTTGAGTTTCTGCACAAAAACGAGACACCAGAGCAATTCTGCTGAAAACAGCGTTAGTCCGTGTTAGTTGTATCCAAAATACACAAATTAGAGGCAAAACAATAGCAAAAGTGTTCGGGAAAGTAGATACGTTTTGGACGTATCACATACTAAGGATGAACACTTTATTATCTTGATATTTAGTGAGAGGGATCATCTTATAATGCTACCGTCGCGATCTAAGCAATACAAGATGCATAAAAGGATTAACATCACATGTAATTCATATGTGATATGATATGGGCGCCCTTTTGTCTTTGCGCCTTTGATCTTCATCTCCAAAGCACGGACATGATCTCCATCATCAACAGGCATGATCTCCATCATCGTTGGCGTAGCGTCAAGGTCAATGGCGCCGTCTTCATGGTTGTTCTCCCATGTAGCAACTATTACAACTACTTTGAAATAATACATCAACATGAAATTTAAAGACAACCATAAGGCTCCTGCCGGTTGCCACAATACAATAATGATCATCTCATACATATTCATCATCATATCATGGCCATATCACATCACCAAACCCTGCAAAAACAAGTTAGACGCCTCTAATTTGGTTTGCATATTTTACGTGGTTTAGGGTTTTCGAGTCCAATCTACCTACGAACATGAACCACAACGGTGATACTAGTGTTGTCAATAGAAAGAGTAGATTGAATCTTCACTATGGTGGGAGAGACAGACACCCGCAAAGCCACTTATGCAACACAAGTTGCATGTCGAGCGTGGAGAAAATCTCATGAACGCGCTCATGTAAAGTTAGCCCGAGCCGCTTCATCCCACCATCCCGCAAGATGCAAAGTACACGAACTAAAGACAACAAAGCATCAACGCCCACAAAACCATTGTGTTCTACTCGTGCAACCAATCTATGCATAGACACGGCTCTGATACCACTGATGGGATTCGTAGCATAGAAAACAAAAAAATTCCTACCGCAAGAACGAATAACAAGCCAAGATGCAATCTAGAAGATGGTAGCAACGAGAAGATCATGAGACTAACCCTCGAAGATTTCCAAAGCCTACGAGATTAGATCTCATTGTTGCAGAAGATGATCACTTGCCGCTTTCAAAAGCGCGTAGAAGATCTTGACGGTGCCACGAACGGGCAGCACCTCCGTACTCGGTCACACGTTCGGTGTTGATGACGACGTCCTTCTCCCCGTTCCAGCGGGCAGCGGAAGTAGTAGATCCTCCTCGGAATCCCGACAGCACGACGGCGTGGTGGCGGTGGTGGTGGAGATCTCCGGCAGGGCTTCGCCTAAGCGATGTAGGAGAGGTATGAGGAGGAGGGACGGCTAGGGTTTGGGGAGAGGGGAGGCTGGGGCGCCGGCCTCTGGTGGCTTGGGTGGTGCGGCCAAGTGGTGGCCGGCCCCCTCCCTCTCCTCATCTATATATAGGTGGAACACATCTAGGGTTGCCCAAAGAACGAGTAAGAGTCCAACTCAAAACCTTCCTTATGGGCGAATCCTACTCAGGGTGGGACTCCCCCTTTCCCTTTGATGGGGTGGTCGGCCCCCTTAGGTGGAGTCCACCTAGGACTCCTCCTCCCTTTGGCTGGCCGGCCAAGGTTGGTGGAGTCCCTCCGGGACTCCACCTTCCATGGTGATTTCTTCCGGACTTTTCTAGAACCATCTAGAACCTTCCATAAATACACCGGATCATTTTCAAACTTAGAAAATGACTTCCTATATATGAATCTTATTCTCCGGACCATTCCGGACCTCCTCGTGATGTCCTGGATCCCATCCGAGACTCCGAACAAACATTCGAACTCCATTCCATATTCCATATCTACTTAAAACGACATCAAACCTTAAATGTGTCACCCTACGGTTCGTGAACTATGTAGACATGGTTGAGACTCTTCTCCGACCAATAACCAATAGCAGGATCGGAGATCCATAATGGCTCCCACATATTCAACGATAACTTAGTGATCGATTGAACCATTTACATACGATACCGATTCCCTTTGTCTCGCGATATTTTACTTGTCCGAGGTTTGATCATCGGTATCTCCATACCTTGTTCAACCTCGTCTCCGACAAGTACTCTTTACTCGTACCGTGGCATATCATCTCTTGTGAACCATTCACATGCTTGCAAGCTAATTTCCACCGAGAGGGCCCAGAGTATATCTATCCGTCATCGGGATGGACAAATCCCACTCTTGATCCATATGCCTCAACTCATACTTTCTGAATACTTAATCCCACCTTTATAACCACCCATTTATGCAGTGGCGTTTGATGTAATCAAAGTACCCTTCCGGTATAAGTGATTTACATGATCTCATGGTCGAAGGACTAGGTAACTATGTATTGGAAGCTTATAGCAAATTGAACTTAATGACGTGATCTTATGCTACGCTTATTTGGGTGTGTGTCCATTATATCATTCATCAATGACATAACCTTGTTATTAATAACATCCAATGTTCATGAACACGAAACCATGATCATCTATTAATCAACAAGCTAGTTATACAAGAGGCTTACTAGGGACTCCTTGTTGTTTACATAACACACATGTATCAATGTTTCGGTTAATACAATTATAGTATGGTATGCAAACATTTATCATAAACACAAAGATATATAATAACCACTTTATTATTGTCTCTTGGGCATATCTCCAACAAAATGCATTCAAATGTGTTACATATGCCTAGTATTTTCTTAGAAAATGCATTATATTGTCTTACATATGCCTAATATTTGCTTAGGAATGACTCATATTTGTTAGGAATGGCTCATAATATGGTGTATTTGTGAATTTTTTTTAGGATCCTGTATCTCATAGATCATGAGTATGACAAGGATCACCGGGATTTTCATATGAAGGAAAGGGGGAAGGTACTAATATTTATTTTTGTTAACACCTCTTGTTTTATTCCATTGGATATGACATAATATTATGTGTCTGGATGTGCTTGTAGGTTCTTCACCCCTTGAAGATTCGTTACCACGGCACAATAATTGACATGCCGTATGACGAGCGGTACATAGAGTTCATCCAACCTACCGGTCTTCTCCCCTTCATCACGCTTGTAAGCCGGGGGGCACCGAACATGAACGCCGCGGCACTCACCGCCCTTGTCGACCGGTGGAGGCCGGAGACGCACACCTTCCACTTGAGGGCCGGCGAGATGACCCCTACTCTTCAGGATGTTTCCATGATCCTTGGACTTCCTATTCAGGGCGAGCCACTGTGTATGAACACAGCTTCTGATGGGTGGCGCGGACAGATGGAGGACCTTATTGGCATGGCTCCTCCGGAGCCAGCAAATCCAAAGGAGAGAGCTCCCGCCGGCGCGTCTTTCCTTGGATCAGGACTAACTTTGGAGAATGCCCGCCAGGACATACACCCGAGTGTACTTGTGGTATATGCTTTCGAGGACTCTCTTTGCTGACAGTGGTGGGAAGTTGGCCCATTGGTGTTGGCTCAAGGCGCTTACGGTGTTGGAGCACCCGTGGAGTTGGGGAACAGCGGCACTTGCCTACCTCTACCGGCAGGTGATGATTTGTTGTATGTACTATTCTTCTATAGTAGTCTGCTAGACAAAGTACTAACCAAATGTCTTATGTACGCAGTTGGACGAAGCTTGTCGCAGGATTGGGAGCGGCGGTATTGGTGGATGCTTGCTCCTACTTTCCGTATGGAGCTGGGACCGCCTATCAGTTGGGCGGCCCAGGATACTCAACGAGAGGCCATGGCCTCATTACCGGAACAACCCTGATCGGGAGCCCACTTGGGCATACCTTTGGGACAATGTCTCGGAGATGACGAGCGATCCAATGGTCATGTACAGGCACTACACTGAGGAGTTGGATACTCTTACCGCTGAGCAGGTAACCGATCACTCTTTTGCAATCCTATTTCATAAATTTCATTGGCGGGTTGTAAATTTTGAAATATTTGTATGCTGCAGGTGGATTGGGAGCCATATGGTACCTTTTACCGTATTGGCGCGGTGATGACTGACCTCAACCCCAAGTGCACGGAGGAGTCGCATTTCTGG
Source organism: Lolium multiflorum (assembly GCA_030979885.1). Classification (NCBI taxonomy): domain Eukaryota; kingdom Viridiplantae; phylum Streptophyta; class Magnoliopsida; order Poales; family Poaceae; genus Lolium; species Lolium multiflorum. The sequence continues at coordinate 201,014,597 of CM061751.1, forward strand.
CGTATGCGGTGCCCACTCATATGCATGTGGCTTGTTGAATACCACCAGCCGCACAGAGTGATGAGACGGTTTGGGTTGTATCAGGAGTGCCCACCTCAGTGGCAAGACACGGACCACGCGCTCCATAGGTAAACTTCTTGAATCATGCGATGGAAACTTGTTGATCATATCTTGCAGTCTTGATAGGCAGCGGCAGAGGAAGATCACGAATTGGCCTGTCCATCATAGGATTCACGTGACAGCGTTCCAACACTGTTTGGAAGCGATACGGAATCCTGGCCATGTGGAGGTTGTCCCTCACGACTTGGCCGCTTTCAACAACTATCTCCAATGGTTTCATCAAAGCACGCGTATCGAGTTAGTGAACCCCGCGTATGATGACGACAGCTTGGATGACCCCATCGAGTTTGATGAGGTTGCGCAAAGCCAGCACGACACCTTTGCTCGCAGAGGGAGATCGACTTCTATTGCTTCCTCTCTGAACTTCGTGGTAATGTATTCTCTCATTAGCTAGTACATCATCTATATTGGCATGTGCTCGCTCAAATTGTGTATAATATGTTTGTCACAGCGGTCCGAGATCCAAAAAACAGCTGACGAGTGTGAGGTTGTTTGGGATCAGAGCCATAGAGATGAAAAGCCTATCGGACCGATGCGGTATTTCATTAAGGTATGGTCACCAACTTTGAATGTAAGCTATTGTGTTTGGAGGCTTTGTAACCATGACTTCCATGACGCAGAACACTGCACGGAAGATGCGGCGGTTAGCCAACTTGCTAGGTTGCCGCGAAGGTGAAATTGCGGGTACATCTTCTTCTGAAGAGGCGGAGGTATGGACTATTTTGTTGATGTCAAACATGTGCTTACTAATTTCAACTTTTGTAATCTCATGTGTTCATGTTTGTGAAGATTCCTGACGACGACCAATTCTGAGTCAAGGCATAGAAGCAACCTCCAAGCAACGGTCAGCTTACCAGTTGAAGCCAAGGGGCAAGGCTCCAAACCGTTACACTCCGGACGATTATGTCAACCGAGGAAAGAAGGTTGTCATTGAGCCCGATGAGGAGCCGCCGCGGGGATCAGCTTTGAGGAGGATGAGGAACGATGAGCCGTCCTCCTCAGAGAAAGAGGTGGAGGAAGAAGCGCCACCGCCACCGCCGCCACGGAGGAAGCAGCCCGCGATGAGGGGACGGAAATCTTAGATGGATTTGCTATGTTATATGAACTCTACCTATGTCATTTGGAACCATGTCGTCATTGCTACGTGTTGTTTGAATTCTATCTTAAATTGTATGAATCTATGTGCTACGATGTGAGCTATGATGTGTGCTATGTTTATGATGTGTGTATGAAATTGCTTTTGATATGAGTAGTCACTTTGCAACCATGCCAAGTAAGTTTTCTTGATTTTTATACCCAAGTCAGTGTGTGACGCCGATGCCATGGACGCCACAGCTCACAATGTGGCGCCAAGACCATCGGCGCCACACGTAACAACATAATGGCCCGAAACATACTGTAAGACAATTCTCTAGGGACTTAGCCATTTTGGCGAGCCTGTTTGTGTAGCGCCGATGGCATCGGCGCCACACTGTTAAGTGAGGCGCCCATGTCATCGGCGCCACACAAACATGCTCCCAAAATGGCTAAGTACTAAGCGTCCGGAGCCCCTGAATGTTTTCGACATATAAGTTTCAATGTGTAGCGCCGATGTGAGCGGCGCCACACGTCCTGCCACGTTGACTGGTCAGCGTCGACCACGCCACATCGGATGGATGAGTGACGCCGCTCGCATGGGCGCCACACAGTGAGGTGTGACGCCGATAGGAGAGATGCCACACAAAGGGGTTAGATGGGTGAAATAGTTTAACCAAAAGATCAGTCTGTGCTTTTTTTAGATCAGTGAGTGCTTTTCTTTTAAAAAAAAAGTTATTTTTATCAAAATCGCATCATGCGGTGGAACCAACTCAATTGCACAGGGTTTTTTTTAGAGAAACGCGTGCACTTTATTGATCCATAATCAAACTGTCATTACAAATAGCCTCCTGGATGAAACCTGGAGGAACCCCACGCCACACACCAGAAACACGAGATTCACACCCCTTAGCTAGCTGGTGAGCGACCACATTCAGCACGCGATACACATGACGAAACTCACAAGAAACAAGCGTCCTAGACATGGACTTAATATTTTCAATCACCGGGCCTAACAAAGAGCGATCAGTTTGAGACGATCGCAGACGTTGTATCACAGACAAGCAGTCTGTCACGATGATAACCTTGGTGAAGCCCTCCTCTTGGGCAAACAAGACGGCACGACGAACTGCGATGGCTTCAGCAAGTTCCGGCAACAACACATTATCAATCCGTTCCCCCAAAGCCGCAATGAAGGTGCCGGTATGGTAGAAAAACGGCCTTTGGTCGCGGTTGGCAACTGTCATTAGTCGCGGTTGCGCAACCGCGACCAATTAAGCGCGACTAAAGGCCCCCCTTTAGTCGCGGTTCCTTACGAACCGCGACTAAAGGCACGTCCACGTGGGCGGCTAGCGTGCGCCTGGGCGAAGGACCTTTAGTCGCGGTTCTTCTGGCCAACCGCGACTAAAGGCCGCCGCAGGTTTAGGGTTAGCCCCCCCCTAAATCTGGTTTCTTTTTAGTTTGTAATTGTTTTATTTCTTTTATATTTTAATTTTGAAGAAGTTTCAGTACACATATTCTATGGTACTATATACATGCATATGAATGTACAATTTCAAACAAATTTGAAATTAGAACCAAGAAAATTCAAGAGGAATATACAATATATATTCAATATCGGATGACCATATACAATTTTGAACAAGTTTCCATACATAATTTACTTCATCCACAGTTCTACGTCCTCGTAATAGTGTTCTCCTTTAGGATGGAGGACTTCCCTCATGAACCATCCTGCTAGTTCCTCTTGAAGTGGTCGGAAGCGAGCTTCTGGACTAAGCGTCTTCCGGAGGTTATTCCTCTTGATGTTGTTCTCAGACGGCTGCCGCTCAGTGGTGTATCTCCGGATCATCTCACAAACATAGTATCCACATAGATTGGTCCCCGGTGGCTGAATATCCCCAGTCAGTGACCTTTTAAATTCTAGCTCTTTTTGGAATTCACCGACCTTTTGATCTGCGAACCGTCTCCAAACCCTACGAGGCAAAGAAAATTAAATGAACAAGAGAGTTATTAGTTACTTGATATTAGGAAATGAACGAAATAGGCCGATCGATATAGAGCGCAAATGAATGAAAATAATTACTTCTGCATCATTCTTCTCATGTCGGCCCAAAGCTTTGGATCCATATTCAGAGAGTCGTGGACGAGAACTGTGGAGGTGTGAAATTGAATTACTAGCAGAATCCAGTGGAACCTGCGGACACGATACATGCACAGTCATGCATAACTCATCGATTAGCCACATACCATGCATGGAGTAAACAAAAGATAATGTGCTCAAGACAGAAACACTCACCCAAAATGGTAAGGAAATAGAATATCACTTTTGAGTTGCTGCTTTGTAAGAAAAAGCCACAGGTCTTCCTCCACGTCGGCGGGGTGGTGTTCTAACACATATGAATTAACGATTTGTGGGTCAATGAACCCAACATCATGGATGTTCCTTATTCGCATTTCCCGCTTCTTCATTCTGCATAATAGCGTACACAACAATATAGTTAGGACAATATATATATATATATATATATATATATATATATATATATATATATATATATATATATATATATATAGTGCAGGCAATGAACGAGATGGGGTAGAAATAAATCACTTACAGAACGTAGCAACTGATGATAGATTTGTCGAGCTCGCGCAGATTGAACAGCTGGAACAATTCACTCAGATGAATTGTTACATAGTAATGTTTGAAGTGATGCTCATGTCTAACTTCCGCATAAATATATTCTTTGCCGGCGTTAGTTTTTATGTAACCCTTGTTGTCGTCGTGGTGAACAGACAGATGCCATAGGATGGCTTAAGTTGGGGCCGAATGGACGCAAGAGGATTCGGGGGAGGGTTTGTGATTAGATGGGATGAACTTCCGGATGGTTTCCTCAAGAACTTAGCCAAGGCTAGAGGTTGAAGAAGAAAGACATAAGGAAGAACTCGCTCTAGATCATCTTCTTTATTGATCTCAACAGGTTACAAGTTTCTCAGTACAAGTGTTCTTCTAAGCTCTCGTGCGTGCCGTGAGAAGGGCTGCCCCCTCTCCTTATATAGGGGAGAGGGTGGCTTACAAGGCAAGAAACCCTAATGGTATCTTTGACTAGACAAACTACTTTATAAAGCTACTTTAATCATAGATGACACCGGAGTCCTCTTTAATCAGGGATGCTGACGTCCTCCGGCTTCTTTGACCGTCATCCTTCTCTTTATCGTCAGCCCTTCGTTTAAAGCTACTTTGCTTAGCTCATCTTTGTCTTCTAGCTCTGGAGAGAATCTTTGACCAGTCCTGCCGACATGCTCTTCTTTCCGGTAGCCCGGTATCTTCTTTACCCGGTTCCGGCATACCCCTCTTGGGGATACCGGCTTAGCCTCACTTAGCTAACTTCTTAACTCTATGTTCCGGTATGAACATTAAACCGGTATCTTGATGGCTCAAACCATCCGGTTTGGCATGCCTTTGGCATACCGGGGGTCATCCCCCAACATTAGTCCCCGAAGCTGGTATAGTCACGGTGGATTCTATCCAACGAGACCATGCCAGGTTCTCACGTTCTTAGATACCGGTTTAACTTTTCCGGCTCTCAGCTTAGATCCGGCTTCTTTGCCCAGATTTACGTTTTCTCTGCTTGCAAGGCATCTTCCGGCATCTTATTTACCGGCATGTTAGTCATTAAATACCTCCTCGGCGAAGTCGAGAATATATCGGGTCCCGCGCCTGTCAGTGACATGCGCACTGTGACTGACGCGCCAGTGTCAGGGGTCACTTCCCTTCGGCTTCCGCGCGCGCATTAATTGCTCCACAGCGGATCCCAACCACTTCTCTGGATCCGTGTGTACCTCCCTGCGGCTTTTCGCTGTTCCGCGTGTATCACCGCGCCACGTGGCGGCCCGTGGAGCGAACCGTCGCGGCCCACGGCTGAACCGCCGCGGTTCAGCGGTTTTCGGCCCACGTCTCCCTCTTCCCTTATAAGGCGAAACCGCTCCTTCTTCTTCCTCTTCTCGCATTCTCCAGTTCCTCGCGCATAAGTGCTCCTTGCTCTCGCGTCTCCGCCACTCCGTTCGCCGCTTGAGCTCCGCCGCCCGCGAAACCATCTTTGCTTCGCCGGACGTCGCCGGACTTCACCGCACGAAGGACCTTCTGCGGTGCTGCTTCTCGGCTGCGACATTGGTGCTTTCTCAAGCCCCTTTCCACCTCGCCGTCGACGGACTTCCTCGCCCACGGCAAGCTCAACAAACCACCGGCGAACTTCCTCCTCTCGCGACTCCGCCGCCCCAGTTAGGCCCAATCTATGTCTACCCCTCTTTTGCCCTTTTCAGATCTCGCTTGGTAGCGTATTTACTTCTTCTTTTCCTTGCTTTTTCTCTCTTTCGTAGATCTTCGCGCGGGGGTAGTTCTGGGATTCTTGTTTCTCTACACCAAATTTTATGTCTAGTGGGGAATCTTCCTCTACCTCTTCTTCTGCCTCTTCCTCCGCCAGCCGGCGTAGCAGATCTTCCGACGGATTATCCGCCGATCTTGCCCAGATGGACAGTGACTCCGGTAGCAACCATGAATCCGGTAGTTCTAGCGAAGCTTCCGGCACGGATTCTTCCGATATCACCCGCGGGGCCTGGATGGGCTCCAACGTTAGCCAGTACGAGATCGACTGGCTTTACCGGTCCTGGAGGATTCCGGAAGGGGTAACCTGCCGGCTCCCTGGCGACGAGATCGTACCGGTGCCCGAACCCGGTGAACGAGTTGTCTTTCTCGCTCACTTTGAGCGCGGCTTCGGCCTTCCTGTCTCCGATTTCTTCCGGAGATTCCTTGATTTCTATCAACTTCAACCTCACCATCTTCCCGGCAACGCCATTTTCTACCTCTCCTGCTATGCCACCTTCATGGAGGCTTACATCGGCATTCGTCCCACTCGCGAGACGTTTGCCCGTTTCTTTGCTCTTCGGATCAACTCCGTTCAGGGCAAGGAAATTCCTAAACCCAAACCTCCCGTACAATGCGGGTCTTGCATCATCGGCTCCCGCCAGGGGAGCCCTTTTTTCAAATTTTCCGGTCTCGAGTCATGCCGGCTATGGCAAGGGACCTTCTTCTATGTGAAGAACAACGGCGCCGCGGACCTCATCGACCTGCCGCCTTTTAATCCGGCGCCGCCCACGAGGGCCAACTGGAGCTACAATCCAAAGGAGTCTCACATAGAGACCAACCGGATTATACGCTTCATGAAACAGCTGATGAAGGACACCAACATCTGCTCAGATGATATTATCCGCGCCTTTATCTCGCGCCGGGTGCTTCCTCTCAAGCGCCGCATGCATAAGATGAGCGAGATGTACGGTCCCGGTGATCCTACGAAGATTACCGGAATCCCTCTCAGCAAGAAGGACGTCGTCCTCAAGGCTAGGCAGATCTGCCAGACTGCCATGCCGGAAGATTGGGAATGGGGCCTCCGGCCTCTTAGCTCCACTAACCCCCCGACCCAAGAAGTAAGAAATTACGCAACTCGGGTCGGCTTACGGAACTTTTGCATTGATTAACCCTTTTTTCTCTTTTGTTCTTTCAGGCCAAGGACCGTTTCCCCGCCATCGAGTCTGACCGGCGAGGCCCTTGCCGGAAGCGCGGTTTAGACAAGTTTGACCCTGACCCCGTCATTCATTGGCGGGATCTGAAGATGGGCAGGACCCCAGCCTCGCGCCTCGGCAAGTCTCCGCCGGAACCGTCGGTTCGTCTGACGACCTGACCTTGCTTGAGGTAGCTTCTCTATTTGATCTCTCATATTTTACCGTTATTGTTCCTCTGTAGATCTTCCCTCAGCCAACATCAACCCACAGGTTCATGAGCATGTCACCCCGCTGCAGGCCGAGGTTGGCCAGGAGTTTCTGGACAAACTCACCGTTGGGGGCAAGAAGAACAAGACCCCGGCGACGGATGCCGGGTCAAGCCAAGCCCCTCCTGCCAAACGCTTCCGGACTGAACCCTTTGCGGGGAAGCAAGTAGGCACGAGGCGCTACAAGGGCAAGCAGATGCCCACCTCTTCCGGGTAAGCCCCGTTCCTTCGCTTGTCTCGTTTTTGCCAAGTTCTTTTCCGGTTGCTTTTTTCCAACTCTTTCTTTTTCTCTCTTTCAGCCCTGCGCTCAAGCTTGGGCCCAGGCCTGAGGGCTCTGCCGGCTCCGCGAGGACCTCAACTCCTCCTCCTCACTCAAGCCCGACACCATCTGGTGCCGGCAACATCTCTGCCTCCCCTCCGGGGGGCACTACAAGTTTGGGGCGCGCGGCCCCTAAATCTCCTGATCACCGCGCGGTGGAGGATTTTACCTCCCCTCCTGAAACCCAAGACACCGGCGCCAGCAACATCGGTGCCGAAGAAGAAGCTGCCGGGCGGGCGGAACCTTCGGTTCCTCCCGTCCTTGAAAAGAAGAAAAAGAAGAAGAGTTCTTCCTCCAAGGCCGTGCCGGAAACTTCCGTGCCGGCAACCTCTACACCAACGCCGCCGCCGGAAACCCCTGTTCCTGAGGCGACCGGGGCCACGCCAACACCTCCGCCGAGCCAAGGACCTCCCGCGACTACGCCAAAGCCGCCGCCGGCGGCCCCCAAGATCACCCAGTTCCTCAAGCCGGGGGCGTCCCGCGGAAAGGCCGTGGACGGCAGCGCATCAAGCGGCTCGCAGTCCCTAGTGCTGCATGTCGGGCCTGCCGCTGCTGCGGTCCAAGAAAAACCTTCCGGCCTCCTGGGCCGGATTGTTGAGCTGAAGCGCGAGGGCAAGGACTTGGGGCATCTGCTTGATTACGCTGAGAAGTGGAATCAGGCGGATGTGTCCGCGGCTACGCGCGGTGTGGGAAAGGACCGGCTTCCCATCGTTGACCCAGCCGGCCCCAAGTGCACTGAAGGGCATTTCATCCGGCTGAAGCGCGCCGTGCGGGAGTTTGACAACGCCTGGCATGACGCTACCAGCAACGTGGTGGTAAGTTCCACCAAGCTTCTTGTAATTTTTGTTGATGCCGGTTTTATTCTTTCCGGATTTATATATCCTCCAAGTCCCCGAGTTTTGGGTTGAGAGCGCAGCTCTTAGCGCAAAACTTTCTTTAAAGATACCGCAAACTCCCAGTCCCCGAGTTTTGGGTTGAGAGCGCAGCTCTTAGCGCAAAACTTTCTTTCAAAGATACCGCAAACTCCCAGTCCCCGAGTTTTGGGTTGAGAGCGCAGCTCTTAGCGCAAAACTTTCTTTAAAGATACCGCAAACTCCCAGTCCCCGAGTTTTGGGTTGAGAGCGCAGCTCTTAGCGCAAAACTTTCTTTAAAGATACCGCAAACTCCCAGTCCCCGAGTTTTGGGTTGAGAGCGCAGCTCTTAGTGCAAAACTTTCTTTAAAGATTTCCGAAACCAGCATCTTCACAATCGTTCTCCTTTGAACAGAGCACGGCGGACGCCCGGAAGCAGCTCTTCGAGGAGCTTCTCTGGGAGCACCGGGACCTCTCTGAGGCACATAGCAAATGCCAAGGTGAGTCTTTTTGCCTCCGGCATCTTTCTACCGGGTCTTTCTTCTTTCTTTGTTATTTACTAAGTTTTCGCATAACAGCTATCCCGGAAGCCTCCATTGAGGCCCTCAAGGTCCAGGTTGCCGCACTCCAAGGTATCCTTTCGTTTTCCGGTTAACTTGCTTTCTCTGCATTGTACCAGTGCAATTTTGCTAACATTTGCTTTCCGGTCCTCAGAGGAGAAGGACAAACTTGTTCTGAAGCATGAGGAGGAGTTAAGCGCCCAGAAGGCCAGCTACCAGGAGCTCAAGGACCAGCTTATCCAGCTTGGCCTTGACCATGCTAAGGCGCTGAAGGCCACTGAATCTGCTGCTGAGGCTAAGCTCAACGAGGCGCTGGAGGATGCCACCAATGCCAACGTGGTGCTGCAGGCTGAGCTGGAAGAGGCCGCCAAAGCGCAGAAAGCAGCCGAGGGCAAGGCCGCCAAGGCGCATAAAGCAGCCGCGGAGGAGGCCGCCAAGGCACAGAAGGCAGCTGAAGACAAGGTCGCGCGGCTGGAGGCGGAACAGAAGGAGTACGACCTTCTGGTTACGCGGACTGACGCGCTTGCCCTTCGTACGTTTTTCTTTTCTCTTTTCCGGTTCCTGCTTATAAGCTTATTTGTTCCGGTAACATGCACTTAGCTTCTTTTCTTTGTCTTGCAGGGCTCTTTCCGGATTCTCAGACGCATGCTGTGAAGAAGGTCGAAGAGCACTGGGTTGCCCAAGGGTGCAAAGACTTGGCTGCGGCCTGGATCCCTATGACCACCTGGTTGCGCTGAACTCGCGGGTCTCCCACATGCGGCTGCGTGGACCGGAATGTCTCGACATTCCGGAGGTGGCCAGCTCTTCAGGACTCTCGGCCGGAGAAGTGGTGCCGGACAGCTTCTCCCTCATCAGCGATCGTCTGAAAGGCGCCGGCCGAAGGATCCGGGAGTGGCAGTGCTCTGCTGCCCGTGCCGGAGCAGACTCAGCGCTTCGCGTTGCCTGCTCCTGGTACCCGGAGCTGGATCTGGATGCCCTCATTGGCGTGCGCGAAGGAGCTCCCACCGACTTGGACCCGGTCCTTACCGCTAAGCGGCAGGATCGCGCGTACCACATCGCGGAGTACGCTGAAATGCGCACCTTCATCCCCCCTCCTGAAGACGTCAAGGACTATCTGAGCGAGGAGGAGGAAGATGAGGGCGCTGATGAGGCCGGAGCCGGTGACGCGCCTCCAGAGGGTCCTGATGCCCAAGACGTTCCTCCTGAAGCTCGTGTGGCTTGAAGTATGCCTAAATGATGCTTGTAACATGTTTGTCCTGTTGATCTTAAAACAGTGCCCGTTAAATTCTACCCCGGTATGCCGGGGTCTATGATGTAAGATAATACTTAACCTTTATTTTGGTTGTGGTGTTACAATTTATGCCGGTGTCTTGCACACCGGTAACTTATTAAGTTATGTTGGTTTGCTACTTAGCACTTTGCTTATCGTTTCGATTTTTGTCTTGCACTGCAATGATTCCGAAATTGTTTCCGCATCCAATTCGATGCACACTTGGCTCTTTTGCTTTGGCTCTGCCTACCTTCTCTGGGCGTTTTTGGCGTATGAGCACAAAGTTCTTTCACCAAGCAAGCACTTTCTTGAACTTAGAAATAACTCGAAATTTTTGCAAAAAACCGGTATAACCGGGGTTAGTTAAACTTTTCCGGATTGTTCTTTCCCGCTCTCCTCTTCGCAGTTCATGTGCTTATCCCCTACCGGTTTATCTTGCTTGCCATGAAGCCAAGTTATGGACAACAGCAGAGTCGAAGACTCCGGTAGGGTTTAGCACACTACTAAACCGGAAAGAAAAAACGTTCAATAAGCAACCGGTAAACTGAAAAAATAGACAAGTTACATGCAACCTTAGTGGGGTAGTCCCCGAGATTCATTCGAGGTTCCGACATCTTTTATTCATAGCAAATAAGGTACAAAAAGGAACTTCTTACACCACAACTTTCAAGAGTGGAAAGGACGCAACAAAGCTATATTCCATGGACGCTTGGTCTCCTCTCCGGACCTGTCCGCCTTTCCTTTCTTCCATTCCTGTGCATCAATTAGGTAATATGCATCATTGTGGAGAGCCTTGCTCACAATGAAAGGTCCTTCCCATGGGGGGGACAGCTTGTGCCGGCCTTCAGTGCGCTGCACCAGGCGTAGCACCAGGTCTCCTTCCCGGAATACTCTCGGGTTAACCTTCCGGCTGTGATAGCGTCAGAGATTTTGTTGGTAAATGGCCGTTCTTGCCAAAGCTAACTCTCTTGCTTCTTCTAGTAAGTCCACATCATTTTCTCGGGCCTCCTTTACCTCTTCTTCGGTATAGAGTTGCACCCTTGGCGAATCATGGAGAATGTCGGTTGGTATGACCGCTTCTGCTCCATAAACCATAAAGAATGGAGTGTATCCGGTAGACCGGTTTGGAGTTGTTCTTATACTCCACAGCACTGATGGTAGCTCATCGAGCCAACATCCCGGCGATTTTTCCACCGCATCGATGAGTCTTGGTTTGATACCGGAAAGTACCAAAGCGTTTGTCCTTTCAACTTGGCCATTGCCTTGTGGATGTGCGACTGAGCACAAATCCAACCGGATGTTGTTGTCCTCACAAAATCTTTTGAACTCACCTTGAGCAAAGTTTGTGCCATTGTCAGTGATAATGCTATGTGGGTATCCATACCGCAAAATGACATCCTTTAAGAATTTGACCGCTGTGCGCCCATCACACTTTGCGATGGGTTTCACTTCTAGCCACTTGGTGAATTTGTCCACCATAACCAAGATGTGGGTCATGTTTCCCCTTGCTGTTTTGAATGGGCCAACCATGTCTAGGCACCAAACGGCAAACGGCCAAGTTAATGGTATTGTCTTTAAGCCGGAGGCTGGGGTATGATTTTGCTTGGCGTACCTCTGGCACCCATTGCATTTTCTTACCAGATCCTCCGCGTTTTCCAAAGCCGTTGGCCAATAGAACCCATGCCGGAACACTTTTGCCACCAGCGCCCTTGACGAAGCGTGATGCCCACACTCTCCTCGGTGAATCTCCTCGAGCATTTCCTTTCCTTCTTCCGGTTCCACACATCTTTGGAGGACACCGGTAACACTTCTCTTGTACATCTCTCCATTAATGATGGTGTAAGCTTTGGACCTCCTTTGGATCCTTCTTGATTCATTTTCGTCAACCGGCAAGGTGCCGTTAACCTGGAATTCCTCAATAGGTTTAACCCATGATGGTGTCTCCCGAACTAGGAACACCGGTACGTCTATGTCCATGTTATCCACCAGCATTGTTTCTTCCGGTACCGGCGCAGCAGCGGCCGATCTTACCGGAACAGTCCCCGAGTTTACCGGAACAGTCCCCGGGTTTCCTTCGTCGATATCCATTGGTACAATGTGTGACTCCGGTACAAAAATTGATTCCGACTCCGGACTCGGCTTGATTGATGGTACTCTTAAGTGTGCCAAGGCTATTCCGGGAGGAATTTCTTGCCTGGACGAGCCCAGCTTGGACAAAGCATCCGCAGCTTCATTTTCCGCACGCGGTACATGGTGAAACTCACACCCTTCAAAGAAACCGGCAATCTTTTGCACGTGAAACTGGTACGAGGCAATCTTTTGCGTCCCAATCTCCGGAACATTGTTGTACCACAAGATCTGAGTCTCCATAGCAAATGATCCGGTGTGCACCGATTTCTTTTGCGACCTTAAGCCCATGGATCAAAGCCTCGTATTCAGCGACATTGTTTGATGCCCTGAAATGTACTTGTAAAACATACCGGAGATGATCTCCTTTTGGTGAGGTTAGCACCACACCGGCACCTAGACCCTCTTTGAGCTTGGATCCGTCAAAGTGCATCTTCCAATATTCCATTCTTTGATCCGGGGGCTTGTACTGCATTTCCGCCCAATCAACCAAGAAATCAGCTAAAGCTTGCGATTTGATGGCGTCTCTTCTTTCATACACCGGTACATACGGTGATATCTGTATTGCCCATTTCGCAATCCTGCCGCTAGCATCTTTGTTGCACATGATGTCGGAGATGGGTGCTTCACTCACCACCTTCATGGGGTGCTCCTCAAAATAGTGCTTGAGCTTCGTTGCGGCCATGAACACGCCGTAAGTCATCTTTTGGAAGTGCGGGTAGTTTTGTTTTGAGAGGGAGAGCACCTCGCTCAGGTAGTATACCGGCCTCTGCACGGTTTTTCCTTCCTCTTCTCGTTCTACCACAACCACAACACTAACCACCCGGTTCGTTGCCGCTATGTAAAGCAACATGGGTTCCCTTTCTAAAGGTGAGGCCAAGATTGGAGCCGTTGCGAGCATGGTTTTTAGCTCTTTAAACGCCGCGTCTGCCTGAGGGGTCCAGACGAACGTATCGGATTTTTTCATTAAAGCGTATAGCGGCAAAGCTTTTTCCCCTAGCCTGCTTATGAACCGGCTTAGCGATGCCAAGCTTCCGGTAAACTTTTGCACATCTTTTAGCTCTCGCGGGACAGTCATTCTTTCTATTGCCCGTATCTTTACCGGATTGACTTCAATGCCCCGGCTTGACACAAGGAAACCAAGCAGCTTGCCGGCAGGGACACCAAAGGTGCATTTTGCCGGATTAAGTTTCATCCGGAACCGTCTTAGGTTATCGAATGTTTGCCGGATGTCATCAATTAAGGTGTTCTTTACCTTAGTTTTTATCACGATGTCATCTACATAGACTTGCACATTCTTTCCGATTTGATCAAACAAGCATTTTTGCATACAGCGCTGGTACGTTGCACCAGCGTTGCGCAAACCAAAAGGCATAGTGACATAGCAATAAGCCCCGTGCGGGGTAATGAACGCAGTTTTTATTTGATCTTCCTTTTTCAAGGGAATTTGGTGGAAACCGGAATACGCATCCAGGAAGGACAACAACTCACACCCAGCAGTTGAATCAATCACTTGATCGATCCGTGGCAAGGGAAAGGATCTCTTGGGCAAGCCTTGTTGAGGTTGGTGTAGTCGATGCACATGCGCCACACCTTTGGAGCTTTTGCCTCCAGGTTCTCATCTTTCTTCTTTTCGACCATCACCGGATTAGCCAGCCACTCTGTGTGCGTGACCTCCACAATGAAACCGGCAACCAGCAGTTTTGTCACCTCCTCTCCTATGATTTTCCTTCTATCTTCAGCGAACCGGCGCAAGGGTTGTCGCACCGGCTTGGCATCCTTCCGGACGTTTAGAGAGTGCTCAGCCAGCTCCCTCGGAACACCCACCAAGTCATCAGTAGACCAGGCAAAGATATTCCGATTCTCACGGAGGAAGCTGACGAGCGCGCTTTCCTATGCTTGATCGAGTCCGGCACCGATGCGAACGGTGCGCTCTGGGTAAGCCGGATCCAGCACAATGTCCTTTGTTTCGTTTGTCGGCTTGAATGCCGGTGAGCCTAAGCTTCCACTCATTGCCGCTGAGCTTAACTGTGAGGATTGAGCCAGCGCAACCGCAGTTTGCATCCTTCTTTTTTCCTCTGCGATCACCAGCGATTCCGCTAGGTTTGATCCGGCAGATGCTGTTTCCAGCGAGACCTTATAGTTCCCCACCACGGTTAAGGGTCCACGAGGTGCCGGCATCTTCATCTTGAGATAAGCCGTATGAGTCGTAGCCATGAAAGCTGCCAATGCCGGTCTTCCCAGCAACGCATGGTATGGACTGTCTAGGTCCACCACCTCAAACTCAACATTTTCAACCCGGCAATTGTCACGTCCTCCAAACGCTACATCCACCCGAACTTTTCCTACCGGGGCGCAAGACAAGCCCGGAACGATTCCGTGGAACGTTGTACGCGTTGGCTGAAGCATGTTTTCTGTTATGCCTAGCGTATGCATGGTATGCTTGTACATGATGTTTATGCTGCTGCCGTTGTCTATCAGCACCTTGCTGAATTTTACTCGAGTTTGCGGCCCTTTCATAATTGGGTCCACAACAAGAGCGTATCCACCCGGATTCGGCATGATTTTGGGGTGATCCTTGAATGACCAGGTGATTTCCTGATCTGACCACAGCATGTACTTTGGTACTGCCGGCATCACCGCGTTCACTTCCATGGAACGGCGATGCAGGCTTTGCCTGTCTGTCGGCTCAGTGACAAAGACAACACAGCACAAATGCGGGCCCTCGTAAACATTCCGGCCTAAAGGTGCCGGTGGAGGTGGTTGATCATCGTTTTGCTCCACCCGGTTAACTTGCTGGTATTGTTGCCTGTTTGGCTGAGGCTGCACCGGTAAAGCATTTGCTCCGGTAAGTGGTGGTGGTGGTGGTAGTTGCTGACGCAGCATATCTTGCGATGGTGGCAACATTGTGGAGCACCCTTGTGCCTGTGCATCCTTTCCCTTTTGCATCAAGTACTTGGTCCAAGAGCAATCCTTCGTCAGGTGGTTTGACGGGTGATCCGGGTTCGGCGTGTGCCACCGGCAAGGTTGGTCCATGGCGGCTTCCATGGTGTACTTTACGGGTTCTTGCCAATTCTTTTTCTGGCTCCAGGGTTTCTTTTCGACCCACTGCTTTTTAGGACCCGCCCATAGCTGTGATCCGGTTTTTTGCCTCTGGCTGCCGCCGGCCTCATAATTTTCTTGTACAGCAGCGACGTGCTGTGGTGCGTACCTTCGATCCGGGAAGTCTTCCCTTCTTTTGTTGTTCCGGTGGTCCCGGTATTGTTCCTGTCGCTGCTGAGGCGGGTTTGACTGCTCCGGCTCAGCTTGTACTGCCGGTTGCAATGGGTCTCCCAATGCATAGCTATCCGCCACACGTATCATCTCCGCCAAGGTTGTTGGCATGCTTCTCTGCAGCTTTTGCCACAGCGGTGATCCTCTCCGCATCCTTGACTGAACCAAGCAATTGCTTGTGCTTCAATCACTCCTTCACACGTGTTTCTCATTGAGTTCCACCGGGTGAGATAATCCTGTCTGTTTCACCGGCACGTTGCTGGCATAAAGCGAGCTGTTGGGGCCGGTTTGGCCTCTTGTAAGTGCTACTGAAGTTGTTTACGAAGGCTTCCTCAAAGTCCAGCCATCCGTTGATGCTTCCTGCCGGCAGGTTGTTAAGCCAAATCCGTGCAGGGCCTACCAAGTAGGACGGTATGATTCTTACCGCCCAACGCCGGTTTACTCCACCACCAGCTACGTAAACAGCCGTGACATAGTCCGCTAGCCAATCTTCCGGCTTGGTCGTGCCGTCATACGTTTTTGTATCCCGGGGTAGCTGGAAATTGCGTACCGGTGGCTCCTCTCTCATGATCCGTGGGCCAAAGCATTTTGGGCCAGGAGGACCTCAGATTCGATCATTTCGGAAAGATGTACCCTGTCCAACCTGTGCCTCGCATCGTGGTCTGGCAAGCATCTTTCGCCCAGGCGTTCCCCCAAAGGGTTCCGGTAGACTCTTGTTCGTTCTACCTCAGAATCTCCCTCTTCATATCTTTCCGGTTCCGCGGCTCTTGCCTGCCGGTACCTTGGTGGTGGCATTTCCTCATACGCTGCCCTTGCAGCTCGATAATTTTGCCCGGTTTCATGTCTACCGGCATGATTGTTTCCGGCATAGCCTTCGGGCGTAGCCTCGATCTGCCCCTTGGCTTTTTCTACCGGCATCGTGTTGCCCGGCTTGTTGCTTTCCGGCAAGAACCGGATCGTACACAGTCATCTGCTGTGCGTTCATCTCTTTTTCTTTTCTTCTGTC
Organism: Lolium multiflorum; assembly: GCA_030979885.1. Classification (NCBI taxonomy): domain Eukaryota; kingdom Viridiplantae; phylum Streptophyta; class Magnoliopsida; order Poales; family Poaceae; genus Lolium; species Lolium multiflorum. The sequence continues at coordinate 201,031,025 of CM061751.1, forward strand.
CGGATGGGGGGACGATGCCTGCCCATGGGACTTGCTTCCGGCATTCTTTGTTGAACGCGCGGATTTTGAGGCCGCAGCCTTGTTCAGCTTAGCCAGCTGTTCAGCATTCTGCTGCTCAATAGTTTCCAGCAGCTCTCTAACACGCTCTTGCTGTTTTGCCAAAGCATCTCCGGAAGCGCTTCACATAGCTCTACTGCAGCTTTAGCAGCTTTTATAGTTTTATCCGGGCTACTGTACTTAGGTTTTTCACGATGCTAACAGACGCAGAGGTACTTTGGCCGGCAAGAACTTCCTTGTGCAAATCCTGATCTAGATTGCGAGCGTTAAGCCGGTTCTCCGGTATCCTAGCAGCATGAGCGCTAACAGAAGCAAAGCCATGGGCAGCGTTGTACTCACGTAGGGTTAGGTTCAGCTCGCGCTGCGCCCGGATGTCGGCGCCGTTCACGAGCAGCTTCTGGCGCTGTGCCTCCAGCTCCGCCGGAGGTGCGACAGGGTCGATGTTCTGCGCGATGGGCGTTGCCAGCACGTTCATCGCCGCTTGGAGGGGTGTTGCCGGTGGTGCGGAAGACGCTCCCGGCGCGCCGGTGTCGCGCTCCAGCGGTGGCTTGGCCGCACGGGTTGAAGCCGCACGACCAGCACCTTCATCTGCAGCCTCCTTGCCTGCACCAACCACACCGGTCATCATTACCTCGACGCTACCGGCGGCGCGGCCAGCATAGAGCCACCTTGGCGGTTCCGGCGCCACCAGCACCGGTGAGAGGCACTGGCGCACGGGGACGGTGCTGAAGTAGACGCGGTGGTTGCCGAACTCGATGGTGCGGCCGTTCTTGGGGAAGATGCCGCCGTTGGCGAAGCAGCCCGCGTTGTCGTTGATGAAGTCCATGTCGTAGATGCGCTGCACGAGCGCGGACACCGTACGTTCGCCGGCGACCTCGAGGATGCCCGCCCGAATGTGTACTCCAGCAAGCGCCACTTCATGCCCCACGGTGGCGCCAACTCGTCGTGGTGAACAGACGGATGCCATAGGATGGCTTAAGTTGGGGCCGAATGGACGCAAGAGGATTCGGGGGAGGGTTTGTGATTAGATGGGATGAACTTCCGGATGGTTTCCTCAAGAACTTAGCCAAGGCTAGAGGTTGAAGAAGAAAGACATAAGGAAGAACTCGCTCTAGATCATCTTCTTTATTGATCTCAACAGGTTACAAGTTTCTCAGTACAAGTGTTCTTCTAACCCTAGCTCTCTTCGTGCGTGCCCGTGAGAAGGGCTGCCCCCTCTCCTTATATAGGGGAGAGGGTGGCTTACAAGGCAAGAAACCCTAATGGTATCTTTGACTAAACAAACTACTTTATAAAGCTACTTTAATCATAGATGACACCGGAGTCCTCTTTAATCAGGGATGCTGACGTCCTCCGGCTTCTTTGACCGTCATCCTTCTCTTTATCGTCAGCTCTTCGTTTAAAGCTACTTTGATTAGCTCATCTTTGTCTTCTAGCTCTGGAGAGAATCTTTGACCAGTTCTGCCGACATGCTCTTGTTTCCGGTAGCCCGGTATCTTCTTACCCGGTTCCGGCATACCCCTCTTGGGGATACCGGCTTAGCCTCACTTAGCTAACTTCTTAACTCTATGTTCCGGTACGAACATTAAACCGGTATCTTGATGGCTCAAACCATCCGGTTTGGCATGCCTTTGGCATACCGGGGGTCATCCCCCCAACACTTGTACCAATGTAGCAGATTTTTCATTTGTGGAGGTAGATCCTCTTTCTGCGCAGGCTCGACGAGAGGCCCATTCGGCACATATGTAATTACTGGTTTACTCATTGGCGCATCCTCAAGGCCTAACACTTCACGAAGAGTCATACCGAACGCGGCAGATTGTTCTCTGGCACCCGTTACAGTAATTCCATGTGCTGCCGCAGCTGCTATGGGGGTCCATTAGTTCAGCATCCGGACCGGCGGCTTTCACTATGAGCGGGGCGATCGATTGTTTACTTTGTTCCCCGAGCTGGGCAACTTGTTTCCCCTTTTTTACTTTCTAATTCTTTCTCGGCCTCCTCCAAGGCTTTCTTCTCCTGCTTCTCCGCCAACTCTTTGTTCCTCTTGAACATGAGTGCTTGCCTACGAAGTTCACGTGCATAGTCGTCAGGCAGATTCTTCGCGGCTTGGGACGGTGTGCTCAAAAATGACTTAGCCCACTGCTTTGCTTGTCAGAAAATACTGGCTTGGGCTCGGGCTCTCTTTTCTTCTTGCAGTCCGCCTTCCATTTCTCATAATCAGCAGCCGCGTGTGCGTCGACTTCCTCGGCACTACGTTCCCAAGGCCTTGTGGGGAGAGGCTTCAGTGATGGCTCTGGTACCTTTGTGGTTTTAGGTACATAAGGGTCCGGGTTAATAATCCAGGACTGCTTCTGCTTCTTCGCCGGAGGTGGATTGGGGGGCGGCGTCTGATCACCCGCCGGACGAGGACTGGGGGGCGGCGGCTGATGAATTGGGCGACGTCGGCTGACGTGAAGGAGGTGTAGGTGAACCACCACCACCACCACCGCCACCGCCACCACCACCCGAGGGGGGTGGACTTGTTTGCCTTGGCGCCTCGCCTGGAAACTTGATTAACTTCTTTTTCCATAGAATGAACTGGCGCTTGACACCTCCAAGTCTTCTCTCCCCTTCGGGTGTAGCAATGTCAATCTCCAGTTCCTCAAACCCTGGGACTATTTCCTCCACCGTGACACGAGCATAGCCATCTGGAATGGGGTTGTTGTGGTGGAGTGCTCTAGGCTCACATGGTAAAGCACTGCCGATGGCTACCTTCGTGGACATGTTCCCAATTGGATAATGCAGATGACATTCTTTCATCTCCATTACATCGTCCACGGGGTAGCGAGGAGGCTCCGGTGCAGTAATATCGATCGCCAGTGCATTATCAGTAGCCGGTGGGGCCTCCGTGGAAGCCACGCTGCTTCTCATCCGCTGCTGGCTTCCGAGATCCGCTGGATGATCTTCATGCGCCCCAGCTGCCGATCTTTCTTGTACTAGTATACTCACGGTTTTCTTCATCGTATCGAATTCCGATACCAACCGCGCCATAACATCTGCATCCCGATCCATCTTTCTCTTACGGCTTCTGTAACCGTACGGGTCATCGTTCTGGGAGAACCCTATTTTCCACGGAATGTTCCCCATGCCTCGTATACGTCCTCCGTGTTTAGGATTCCCGAGGGCTTTTGTCAGCGCGTCGTTCTCTCTGTTGAACTTGATCTTCCCCTCTTGAGCATCCCTCATTGCGTCAATAAGGGCTTGCGTGGGTTTAAACGCTTTATTCCGGTGAACACACACCCCTGTCTCCGGGTGTAGCGTTCCCCCATGCCCGTACCACCAGCTTTTGGCCCTTGGGTCCCATCCCTCTGTACCTAGAGGGATTCCTTGGTCCCTCAGGTTGTTCTCCATCTTCTCCCACTTAGGCTCCCAAAAGCGGTACCCTCCTGGCCCCATAATATGATTGTACTCCTTCTTAGCCGCATTTTCCTTATTTTTTTCGATATTTCAATGAACTGCTCCGATTTCTTTTGCCTCACAAATTCTGGCCAATCATGTTTCAGTCTCTCATATTGTCCTTTGAAATCCGGAGTCTTGTTCTGGTTGACTGATACGTCTCCAACGTACCTATAATTTCTGATGTTCCATGCTTGTTTTATGACAATACTTACATGTTTTGCTTGCACTTTATAATGTTTTTATCCATTTTATGGAACTAACCTATTAACAAGATGCCGAAGTGCCAGTTCCTGTTTTCTGCTGTTTTTGGTTCCAGAAAGGCTGTTCGGGCAATATTCTCGGAATTCGACGAAACAAAGACCAAACATCATAATTCACCGAGACGGACCAGGACACCGAAGGAGACCGGAGGAGGCCAGGGCCCCACCATAGGGCCGCGCGGGCAGCCCCCGACCGCGCCGGCCTGGGGAGGGCGCCCGGTGCCCCTCTGCGCCGCCTCTTCGCCTATATAAGCCGACCTAAAAGCGATACGAATTGCGAAACTCCAGAAAGACTCCAGGGGCGCCGCCACCGCGAAACTCCAATTCGGGGGACGAAGTCTGTGTTCCGGCACCCGCCGGACAGGGAAGTGCCCCGAAGCCATCTCCATCAACGCCACCGCCTCCATCATGCTCCGTGAGTAGTTCCCCCATGGACTACGGGTTCTAGTTGTAGCTAGTTGGTATTCTCTCCCTATGTACTTCAATACAATGATCTCATGAGCTGCCTTACATGATTGAGATTCATCTGACGTAATCGGTGTTGTGTTTGTTGGGATCCGATGGATTGTTACATTATGATTAGTCTATCTATAAAGTTTGTGAAGTTATTGTTGCTGCAATCTTGTTGTGTTTAATGCTTGTCACTAGGGCCCGAGTGGCATGATCTTAGATTTAAGCTCTATACTTATTGCTTAGATTGTATCTACAAGTTGTATGCACATGTCTATGTCCGGAACCAAAGGCCCCAAAGTGACAGAAATTGGGACAACCGGAGGGGAAGGTTTAGATATGAGGATCACATGTTTTGACGGAGTGTTAATGCTTTGCTCCGGTGCTCTATTAAAAGGAGTACCTTAATTTCCGATAGATTCCCTAGAGGCCCGGCTGCCACCGGCTGGTAGGACAAAAGATGTTGTACAAGTTTCTCATTGCGAGCACGTATGACTATATATGGGCAACATGCCTACATGATTAATAATCTTGATGTTCTGTCTTAATGCTATTTCAATCCTATCAATTGCCCAACTGTAATTTGTTCACCCAACACTTGTTATTGGAGAGTTACCACTAGTGTAGATAGCTGGGAACCCCGGTCCATCTCTCATCATCATATACTCGTTCTACATGACATTGGAAGTAGTATCAACTATTTTCCGGTGCCATTGCTCTCATATTACTGCTACTGCTGCTGTGTTACTGTTACTACTGCTCTCATATTACTGCTGCTTTCACATCACCCCTGTTACTAGTGCTTTTCCAGGTGCAGCTGAATTGACAAATCAGTTGTTAAGGCTTATAAGTATTCTTTACCTCCCCTTGTGAATCAATAAATTTGGGTTTTACTTCCCTCGAAGACTGTTGCGATCCCCTATACTTGTGGGTTATCAAGGCTATTTTCGGCGCGTTGCCGGGAGGCATAGCTCTACTCATAAGTTCACCTGGGGAGTACACTCTACCTCTCTCTCTGTTTTTATTTCATTTTGTTTTGCTAGTTTACTTTTGTCTAGTTTATTTCTGCTTAGTTTATTTCTGTCTAGTATTACTTTGCTTAGTTTACTTTTGTCTAGTTTGTTTTTGTTTTGTTTTACTTTCCTCATATACCCAAAAATCCATAAAAATTTGAAAAACCGAAAAATTAAAAACTGTTGCTATGGGAGAACCTACAACCTATTTGGAGCTTATTGAATTATATAATAATTATAGAGAATCAAGAACGGGAAAAGTTATGAGTGCTGTGATAGAAAAACTGAATACAATTGCTAAAATCTTGCTTAAACGCCATGATATAAACTGTTGCTCTCAACAGGATACTAAACATCTTAAATTTCAATGTGGCTTTAGTGAGGAAGTTTTAATTAAGAACTATAATTGGAATAGCTATCTTCATTTTGGGTTCGAAGAGGTAGAACAATTTGTCATATTTATGGGAGCCTCTGAGATAGAATCCTTCATTGCTAAAAATTATGAAACTTGTGCTTGCTTGTAAGGACCTTAAAGATTATGTCTCTTCTATCCTTAATTTTTGCATAGAAAGTTATAGTGATAATCCTTATATCATTGATTATAAAGAGAGACTCATTAATGCACAAGAATGCACTCACAATTTGCAGGAACCTGTGGAAGAAGAAATTGATGAACCTGAAAGCTCATTGGATGAAAAAGAGGAGGAAATTGATGAACCTGAAAGCTCATTAGATGAAAAAGAAGAGGAGAGTGATGAACAAAAGGAGGAAGAATGGATTAGCTACCCATGCCAACCTTCTAATGAGAGTAACTCTTTATCTCTTACACTATTTGATTGTCCTCCATGCTTACCAAAGGAGGATGAATGTTATGTTCCTGTGGATTCTCTTGAAATATTTCCTATGAGTAAAACTTGTGAGAATAATTATGCTACTATTATCTATGATAATCCATGCTATTTTGATAAATCTTATGATAATGCTTTGTTTATGCCTGATGTCGAAATGCATGGTACTAAAGAGTTTTGCTTGGCAAATGTTTATGATAAATCTCTAGATGATGGTCCTATGTTACTTGATAATATTAATTGTACTACTAATGAAAATGGGATTGGAGAAGTCTTGACTTTATCTATGAGTCCCATATCTCTTGAGATTGATCGATCATCTTGTTATATTATTGATAAAAGTGAGTTTGAAAGTTTTAATCCTATTATTTTTTAGCTTGATAAAAATTATGTGTTTATGGATCATGAAAAGCATGCTTTATGTGATAGTTATATTGTTGAGTTTATTCATGAATCTACTGAAAATTATTATGAGAGAGGAAAATATGGTTGTAGAAATTTGCATGGTACTAAAACACCTCTCTATATGCTGAAAATTTTGAAGTTACTCTTGTTTTATCTTGCTATGCTTGTCACTTTGCTCTTCATTAATTTATTTGTGTACAAGATTCCTATGCATAGGAAGTGGGTTAGACTTAAATTTGTTTTGAATTTGCTTCTTGATGCTTTTATTTGCTTCAACTCTTATTTCTTGCGAGTGCATCATTAAAATTGCTGAGCCCATCTTAATGGCTATAAAGAAAGCACTTCTTGGGAGATAACCCATGTCTTTATTTTGCTACTGTTTTGTTGTGTCTTGGAAGTTGTTACTACTGTAGCAACCACTCCTTATCTTTATTTTATTGCATTGTTGTGCCAAGTGACGCCTCTAATCGAAGGTTGATGCTAGATTTGGATTTCTGCGCAGAAACAGATTTCTATCTGTCACGAATCTGGGCTGTTTTCTCTGTAGGTAACTGAGAAAAATATGCCAATTTACGTGAGTGTTCCTCAGATATGTACGCAACTTTCATTAGTTTTGAGTTTTCTTATTTGAGCAACGGAAGTACCTGTTTAAAATTTGTCTTTACTGGCTGTTCTGTTTTGGCAGATTCTGTCTCTGTTTTTTGCATTGTCTCTTGTGGACTTTAAGCAAGGCTTTCTAGACGTGGAGAGCTGTAGCTAATGTTTTATTGAGTTCTTGCAATGTGTCACTACAGGACCAAGGTGGATTCAAGTTTTTTGAGTACTAACCCCTCTAATGAAGTTTATGAGAAGTTTGGTGTGAAGGAAGTTTTCAAGGGTCAAGAGAGGAGGATGATATATGATCAAGAAGAGTGAAAAGCCTAAGCTTGGGGATGCCCCCATGGTTCATCCCTGCATATTTCAAGAATACTCAAGCCTCTAAGCTTGGGGATGCCCAAGGCATCCCCTTCTTCATAAACTTATCAGGTTTCTTCTATTGAAACTATATTTTTATTCGGTCACATCATATGAGCTTTACTTGGAGCGTCTGTGTGTTTTTATTTTTGTTTATGTTTGAATAAATTCGGATCCTAGCAATCCTTGTTTGGGAGAGAGACACGCTCCGCTTTTTCATATGAACACTCGTGTTCTTAGTTCTATCTTTAATGTTCAATGACAAAAGTTGGAAGCTATTGCACTTATTGTTATTTGGTTGGAAACAGAAAATGCTTCATAATGTCTTGAATAATTTGATACTTGGCAATTGTTTTGAGCTATCAAGTAGATCATGATTAAGCTCTTGCATCATGTAGTTTAAACTTATTAGTGGAGAAATACTGTAGAGCTTGTTGAAACTGGTTTGCATGATTGGTCTCTCTAAGGTCTAGATATTTTCTGGTAAAAGTGTTTGAGCAACAAGGAAGACAATGTAGAGTTTTATAATGCTTGCAATATGTTCTTATGTAAGTTTTGCTGTACCGGTTCATACTTGTGTTTGCTTCAAACAACCTTGCTAGCCAAAGCCTTGTACCGAGAGGAAATGCTTCTCGTGCATCCAAAACCTTGAGCCAAAACCTATGCCATTTGTGTCCACCATAACTACCTACTATGTGGTATTTCTGCCATTCCAAGTAAATACTTCATGTGCTACCTTTAAACAATTCAAAAGCTATTATCTCTTATTTGTGTCAATGTTTTATAGCTCATGAGGAAGTATGTGGTGTTTATCTTTCGATCTTGTCATTTACTTCGGACAGACTTTCACCAATGGACTAGTGGCTTCATCCGCTTATCCAATAATTTTGCAAAAAGAGCTGGCGGGGTTCCCAGCCCCAATTAATCAACTTTCATTAATAATTCTCTTCACATGTTTTGCTCTGATTCATCAGTAAGCAACTTAATTTTGCAAATAGACACTCCTTCATGGTATGTGAATGTTGGAAGGCACCCGAGGATTCGGTTAGCCATGGCTTGTGAAAGCAAAAGGTTGGGAGGAGTGTCAACCATAAATAAAACTAAAATACATGTGTTAACAAAAGAGAAGAGGGATGATCTACCTTGCTGGTAGAGATAACGTCCTTCATGGGAGCCGCTCTTGAAAGTCTGGTTGATGAGGTAGTTAGAGTGCCCACTATCAGTCGTTGACAACAACAAACACCTCTCAAAATTTTACTTTTATACTCTCTATATGATTTCAAAACTTAAAAAGCTCTAGCACATGATTTAATCCCTGCTTCCCTCTGCGAAGGGCCTTTCTTTTACTTTTATGTTGAGTCGGTTTACCTACTTCCTTCCATCTTAGAAGCAAACACTTGTGTCAACTGTGCATTGATTCTTACATACTTGCATATTTGCATTCATCATATTACTTTGTGTTGACAATTATCCATGAGATATACATGTTGAAAGTTAAAAGCAACTTCTGAAACTTAATCTTCCTTTGTGTTGCTTCAATGCCTTTACTTTGAATTTATTGCTTTATGAGTTAACTCTTATGCAAGACTTATTGATGCTTGTCTTGAAAGTACTATTCATGAAAAGTTTTGCTATATGTTATCTATTTGTTAGCAACTATAGATCATTGCCTTGAGTCACTGCATTCATCTCATATGCTTTATAATAGGATGATCAAGATTATGTAAGTAGCATGTCACTACAGAAATTACTCTTTTTATCGTTTACCTACTCGAGGGCGAGCAGGAACTAAGCTTGGGGATGCTGATACGTCTCCAACGTACCTATAATTTCTGATGTTCCATGCTTGTTTTATGACAATACATACATGTTTTGCTTGCACTTTATAATGTTTTATGCATTTTATGGAACTAACCTATTAACAAGATGCCGAAGTGCCAGTTCCTGTTTTCTGCTATTTTTGGTTCCAGAAAGGCTGTTCGGGCAATATTCTCGAATTCGACGAAACAAAGACCAAACATCATAATTCACCGAGACGGACCAGGACACCGAAGGAGACCCGGAGGGGCCTGGGGCCCCCACACCATAGGGCCGCGCGGGCGGGCCTGGCGCGCCGGCCTATGGGGACGCCCTGGTGCCCTCCTGCGCCGCATCTTCGCCTATATAAGCCCTTTCGACCTAAAAACGCGATACGAATTGATGAAACTCCAGAAAGACTCCGGGCGCCGCCACCATCGTGAAACTCCAATTCGGGGACGAAGTCTCTGTTCCGGCACCTGCCGGGACGGGAAGTGCCCCGAAGCCATCTCCATCAACGCCACCGCCTCCATCATGCTCCGTGAGTAGTTCCCCCATGGACTACGGGTTCTAGCTGTAGCTAGTTGGTATTCTCTCCCCCATGTACTTCAATACAATGATCTCATGAGCTGCCTTACATGATTGAGATTCATCTGATGTAATCGGTGTTGTGTTTGTTGGGATCCGATGGATTGTTACATTATGATTAGTCTATCTATAAAGTTTGTGAAGTTATTGTTGCTGCAATCTTGTTGTGTTTAATGCTTGTCACTAGGGCCCGAGTGGCATGATCTTAGATTTAAGCTCTATACTTATTGCTTAGATTGTATCTACAAGTTGTATGCACATGTCTATGTCCGGAACCAAAGGCCCCAAAGTGACAGAAATTGGGACAACTGGAGGGGAAGGTTTAGATATGAGGATCACATGTTTTCACGGAGTGTTAATGCTTTGCTCCGGTGCTCTATTAAAAGGAGTACCTTAATTTCCAGTAGATTCCCTAGAGGCCCGGCTGCCACCGGCTGGTAGGACAAAAGATGTTGTACAAGTTTCTCATTGCGAGCACGTATGACTATATATGGGAAACATGCCTACATGATTAATAATCTTGATGTTCTGTCTTAATGCTATTTCAATCCTATCAATTGCCCAACTGTAATTTGTTCACCCAACACTTGTTATTGGAGAGTTACCACTAGTGTAGATAGTTGGGAACCCCGGTCCATCTCTCATCATCATATACTCGTTCTACATGACATTGGAAGTAGTATCAACTATTTTCGGGTGCCATTGCTCTCATATTACTACTGCTGCTGTGTTACTGTTACTACTGCTCTCATATTACTGCTGCTTTCACATCACCCCTGTTACTAGTGCTTTTCCAGGTGCAGCTGAATTGACAACTCAGTTGTTAAGGCTTATAAGTATTCTTTACCTCCCCTTGTGTCGAATCAATAAATTTGGGTTTTACTTCCCTCGAAGACTGCCGCGATCCCCTATACTTGTCGGTTATCATTGACATAGTCACGGGCTAGATTTTGCTTGAATTTCTGGAATGCACTGGCCATCTTTTGAAGGGCGAACTGTTTGAGTAGCCTCCTCCTCTTCTTGTTTTCCTCAATCTTGTTACCCTCCTCATCGAATTTTGGTATTCCGGAGGTAGGACGAAATGTTCCATAAGCTTTCAAGCAATCTTTTTTTGTTCTCTTCTCGACAAAAGTGAAACCAAGACGTGCCTTCTTTGGCTCATTCCACTCCTGGACGGTGATCGAGACGTTGTCTCTAACAACGGCTCCGCATTGGTTGATAAACTTGGTGGCGTTCTTCTCGGGCTCCAGCGGCTTGCCGGTTGCACTGTCGACAACCTCGATGGTATATATTTCTCCTTGTTTCAGCGTCTTGGTTGCGCCACGCTTTGACGACGTACTCGATTGTTTCGACGATCCGGCCGAGGGCTAAAATAAGAAAGAGAGTCGCGCGCGTTAGTACACACATATTTATTCAAATCATTAAGTTTGTATCACCAGAGGCTCAATGTATATATATACCTCGGCGCCGGAGGTGGTTGCTACTTCCAATTGAAGATCGTCGTTTATCGACGTTTGTTCGGCATCATCTTGCTGACGGCCTTCATCTTGACCGTCAAGGTTCAGATAAGAAGAGATCTCTTCTTCATCTTGATCGGTCGGCACATAAAGAATATCGCCGTTTATGAGGCCAAATATATGCTCTTCAGCTTCCGGATCATAGTTGGCCATAATCGGGTCAGCTCTATCGTCCGCCATATGTCAGTCCTGAAAACATGTAGTAAAAACAAATTAATTGTGTATATGCATTATCACATCTCTTCTACATATAAAGAGAGAGGGCGACGAGGGAGGCGAGAGGGGGGACGCGTGTATTAGATGTGTATATGCGGACGATCGACCTCGCCTCGCAGTGACCGCGTGACCGAGAGACCGGTGGCGGTGGGAAGGGGTGGGAGAGGGCGGAGGCGAGACGGCGTCACGAAGAGGGAGGCGGAGGAGGACGAGCGCGTTGGCGGCGATTAAAGGTTTTTTTAACTAATTAAAATTGTAGCTAATAATTAAAGTGTAATTAAATTTGTAACTCCGTTTTAGTTTTGTTTTTTGAATTTGTAACTTAGTTACATTTATAATTAAAAAACTTAGTTACATTTAATTAAGTTACAAATTAAAAAAACTTTAAATTTGTAACTCCGTTTTAAGTTACATTTGTTTTTTACAATTTAATTAAGTTACATTTTTAATTAAAAAACTTAGTTACAAATTAAAAAAACAAAAAAAAACAAAAAAAAATGGGCCCGCGCCCCAGCCTTCTCTCTCTCTCCTCTCTCGTTCGTCTCTCGGCGCCGAGCGCGCGCAGGCAAAGGGCGCACCGCGCGCGGCGGCGCCGGCGGCAAGCGTGGGCACGCCGGCGCGACGTTCGGATCGAGGCGCGACGACGGCGCGGTGCGTGTGGGCGGCGCGGCGCGGGCATATGCACGGCGCGCGCGCGGCGATCGAGACGAGGGCGCGCGCGACGACGGTGAGAGAGAAGGGCGGCGGCAGCGGCGGTGCCACGGCGCGGCGCTTCACGACGGCGACTCGGACGACGACGACGGCGCAATCGTTGGCGAGGCAATCGATCTCCGGTGGCGGCGTACGTGTGTTCGCGCGAATTCGAGAAGAATGGTGGCGCGAACAGCTGCGCGCTTTTAGGGCGACCTTTGGTCGCGGTTGGGGTCACCAACCGCGACTAAAGGGGTACCTTTAGTCGCGGTTGGTGACCCCAACCGCGACCAAAGGTTTTTAAATTTCGTTCCTTGCGAGGCCAACGACTAAAGGTGATTTTCGAAATACTTTTGGTTTTAAAATCTTAAAAATGGAAATAATATATCAATAAAATCAGAAAAATAAAACTAATTCATTTCAAAATTTTAAAAATACAAATAATATATCAAAAAATTCAGAAAAATAGAACTAATTCATTTCAAAATCTTAAAAATACAAATAATATATCAAAAAATTAAGAAAAATAAAACTAATTCAATTCAAAATGTTAAAATACAAATAATATATCAAAAAATAAAGAAAAATAAAACTAATTCATTTAAAAATCTTAAAAATACAAATAATATATCAAAAAATAAAGAAAAATAGAACTAATTCATTTCAAAATCTTAAAAATACAAATAATATATCAAAAAATTCAGAAAAATAAAACTAATTCATTTAAAAATCTTAAAAATACAAATAATATATCTAAAAATAAATAAAAATAAAACTAATTCATTTAAAAATCTTAAAAATACAAATAATATATCAAAAAATAAAGAAAAATAGAACTAATTCATTTCAAAATCTTTCCGCCTCCCTCTTCCCACCAGTTCTTCCCGGCTTCCGAAGATGTCGTAGGGCGTGTGCACCGATGACATCTTCGAGAAGTTGCGCCACGGGAGATTTTCCAACCCTTTACTCAACACTGTTAGAGGAGATGAAGTCTTTCACGGGCTTGCAGGAAAATTTTCCCGAGGAGCAACTTCCGAAGATGTCGTAGGGCGTGTGCACCTACGACATCTTCGAGAAGTTGCGCCACGGGAGATTTTCCAACCCTTTACTCAACACTGTTAGAGGAGATGAAGTCTTTCACGGGCTTGCAGGGAAATTTTCCCGAGGAGCAAAGATGCCGTAGGGCGTGTGCACCGACGACATCTTCGAGAAGTTGCGCCACGGGAGATTTTCCAACCCTTTACCCAACACTGTTAGAGGAGATGAAGTCTTTCACAGGCTTGTTGGTCTGCTTGCCAAGGCGTATCGATGCTCCTTTTATAGGCACGGCGCCGCTTCGGCTTTGGCTTGTTCCTCCGACAGGGCGTCGTGCGCTACATGCTTTATCTCATTGAGCAGTGCGTCCACCCACGCGTTCTTATCCTGCCGACAGCTTTAGTCACGGTTGCACCCTCCAGCCGGGACTAAAGCTTACCCAAACATCCTTATCCCACCGACAGTTTTCATAGATGACACAAAAACCACCTTTAGTCCCGGTTGCACCCACCAGCCGGGACTAAAGCTTACCCAGACGTCCTTATCCCACCGACAGTTTTATTAGATGATACAAAACCACCTTTAGTCCCGGTTGCACCCACCAGCCGGGACTAAAGCTTACCCAGACGTCCTTATCCCACCGACAGTTTTATTAGATGATACAAAACCACCTTTAGTCCCGGTTGCACCCACCAGCCGGGACTAAAGATTAGATGACCAGCCTCTTTCTTCCCGCCTCTTTCTTCCCGCCACTTTCTTCCCGCCTCCTGTCTTCCCGCTCCCATTTTTCCCGCCATTTCTCACTACATATATGTAGCCCGGCCAGCATTATCACATCTCTACAATCTCTCATCACTCTCTCATGGCTTCCACCGCACCCACTCTAACCTACCAGCAGGTGGAGGAGCTTTGGCCTCGAACTACCCTTGCCCACCGGGCTACCGCGTCCCCGCCGGCTGGAGCCTAAGCGCCGGAGCGTCCGGTCCCTCGGGTACTGCGCGCGGGCGGCCATCACGAACCACTACTACCTCGACCTCACGCCGGAGCAGCGGATGAATCCCCGCTGGCATCCCGATAAGCATACTTGGGACGCCTTCTTCATCAATCGGCGTGAGAGGGCGCTCGCCAGTATGAGGAGGACGGTCTGCCTCCTGGGAACTTCCACGAGGCGGCCGTCGGTTATGGTGGTACGGCCGGACTCTGTAGAGCGTCATGGACTACATCACGGCCGGCGATATCCCCCGCTGCGCTACCCTCGATTCGAGCCACGGCGCGCGGCAACGCGACGAGCGAACGACGGCGGCAACTTAGAAGGCGACGACTACCGGTACAACGGCGGCGGCTATGAAGACTACGAGTATGCATATTATACGCCTAGGCAGGAGTATGACTAAATCACTCCAAATTTCATGTATCATCAGTGCTATCTCGAATCAATCAAATCATTCGAAAATGGACACCAAACACATCACGGGTAATATAATTCACATGATCCATTCAATAAAGTTTGGTACAATAAATTATTACACATCATTTCTTCCCTTGTGTCCCTGCTTGCTTACGATTGTGCCGTATCCATGGAGCATCCTCATCATTTAACTTAATGCTTGGGTCGGTGTTCACTTTGAAGGGCGGAATTTCAGCAAACATATTATAATCTTCTGACATGTCTGTCTTGTCCTCCACTCCCACGATGTTTCTTTTCCCTGAAAGAACAATGTGGTGCTTTGGATCATCGCATGATGTACTGATCGTTTTCTTATCTTTCCGTTTCCTCGGTTTGCTACTCATGTCCTTCACATAGAAAACCTGAGCGACATCTTTCGCTAGGACGAATGGTTCGTCAAGGTAACCAAGATTGTTGAAATCCACCATTGTCATTCCGTATTGCTGGTCCACCTTTACCCCACCTCCTGTTAGCTTGAACCATTTGCACCGGAACAAAGGGACCTTAAAGGAGGGTCCATAGTCAAGTTCCCATATCTCCTCTATGTAACCATAATATG
This sequence comes from Lolium multiflorum, assembly GCA_030979885.1. Classification (NCBI taxonomy): domain Eukaryota; kingdom Viridiplantae; phylum Streptophyta; class Magnoliopsida; order Poales; family Poaceae; genus Lolium; species Lolium multiflorum. Next base: position 201,046,299 of record CM061751.1, read on the forward strand.
TGACCTTTTGCCCATTCTCGGTTGCTGCATCAAAGCGGACACCACTGTTTTGGTTGGTGCTCTTTTTATCTTGGGCGATCGTGTAAAATGTATTCCCATTTATCTCGTACCCTTGGAAAGTCGTTATAGTCGAAGATGGTGTCTTGGCCAACATGTACAGCTGATCTACAACATCAATGTCATTCATTAAATGTTTTCTCAACCAACTGCCGAAAGTCTCCATGTGGGCCTTCCTAATCCAGGATTCAGGCTTCCCCGGGTTGTCCGAGCGTAAAATATTCTTGTGTTTCTCAAAGTACGGAGCCACCAAGCTGGAATTGGTCAGAACTGTGTGGTGTGCTTCAGTCAAAGAATGGCCGTCCATACATATCGTTGATTTCTTTCCGATCGTGCCTTTTCCACTTAGTCTCCCCTCGTGTCGCGATCGAGGAAGACCAATCGGCTTAAGGTCAGGAACAAAGTCAACACAAAACTCAATTACCTCCTCATTTCCATAGCCCTTGGCGATGCTTCCTTCTGGCCTAGCATGGTTACGAACATATTTCTTTAATACTCCCATGAACCTCTCGAAGGGGAACATATTGTATAGAAATATAGGATCGAGAATGGAAATCTCTTCGACTAGGTGAACCAGGAGGTGCGTCATAATATTGAAGAAGGATGGTGGGAACACCAACTCGAAACTGACAAGACATTGGACCACATCGTTCTGTAACCGTGGTAGAACTTCTGGATTGATTACCTTCTGAGAGATTGCATTGAGGAATGCACATAGCTTCACAATGGCTACTCGAACATTTTCCGGAGCCCCCTCAAAGCAATCGGAAGCAATTGCGTCATAATCACGTGGCAGTCGTGAGACTTCAGGTTTTGGAACTTTTTCTCCGCCATGTTTATTATTCCCTTTATATTGGACGAGAATCCAGACGGGACCTTCGTACTGCTCAGGCATTCAAAAAAGATGACCTTCTCTTCTTTGGTCAGAGCGTAGCTGGCACGACCTTGAAACCATTCCGGATGCCGGTCATCAGGGTCTTTCAAACGTTGCTGGTCCTGCCGTGCTTCCTTTGTATCATTTGTCTTCCCATACACGCCCAAGAAGCATAGGAGGTTCACGCAAATATTCTTCGTAACATGCATCACATCGATTGCAGAACGGACATCTAGAACTTTCCAATATTCTAGCTCCCAGAATATAGATTTCTTCTTCCACATGGCTGCGTGCCCGTCAGCTCCCTTCGGAACTGATTGTCCGCCAGGACCCTTTCCAAAGATGACTTTCAAATCCTTGACCATATCAAATACCTCAGCACCAGTGCGTTCCGCAGGCTTCGGCCGGTGATCTGCCTTGCTTTCCTTTCTTTCTTACTGGATGAATTTTCGGAAGAAATCGACGATGCCCAAGGTACACGTTCTTCTTACAATTTGGCAAATGTACACTTTCAGTCTCATGTAAGCAGTGCGTGCATGCATTGTATCCCTTATTTGACAGTCCCGAAAGGTTACTAAGAGCAGGCCAATCGTTGATGGTTACGAAAAGCAACGCTCGTAGGTCAAATTCCTCTTCTTTGTGCTCATCCCACACACGGACACCAGGTCTGCCCCACAACTGTAAAAGTTCATCAACTAATGGCCTTAGGTACACATCGATGTCGTTGCCGGGTTGCTTCGGACCTTGGATGAGCACTGGCATCATAATGAACTTCCGCTTCATGCACAACCAAGGAGGAAGGTTGTAGATGCATAGAGTCACGGGCCATGTGCTATGGCTGGAGCTCTGCTCGCCAAAAGGATTCATGCCATCTGTACTTAGACCAAATCTTATGTTCCTTGCGTCAGCTGCAAAATCTTTGAACTCTCTGTCGATCTTTCTCCATTGCGTTCCATCTGCGGTGTCACTAGTAGGAAAACCCTTATAGGCAAAGCTTAGTTTTGTGGCGCACCACTAAAAATGCGCCACAGAATATTGTTTTGTGGCGCACCATACTGGGTGCGCCACAGAAATAGCTTAATTTTGTGGCGCACTACGAACGCTGCGCCACAAAAACTTGGTGGGGCCCACATCCTGTCACGCCCAACCATTGGTCTTACCTTTTCTACGGCGCACTGCACCTGGTGCGCCACAGAAATAACGTGTTCTGTGGCGCACTGGCCTCGGTGCGCCACAGAAATACTGTTTTCTGTGGCGCACTTGTCTGGATGCGCCACAGAAATAACGTGTCTATATCAAGGCCGTACCCCTCCCTCGCCGACAGTTCCTCTCCCCTCTCTCCCCTCTCTCCCCGCGCCGCCGCCTTCCATGGCGAGCGCTGCCGTCGCTGTCGCCGCCGCCGCCGCCTTCCTCCGCGAGGGCCGGATGCCGCCACGCTCCACCCATCCCCGCCACCAGCAGCACAAGCCGCTGCGGCGTGGAGGAGGAGGGCCGGCGTCAAGGTGGAGGAGCCGCCGCCGCGTCAAGGTGGAGGAGCCGCCGCGACCTCCACCCCTGCCGTCGTCGTCGGTGAGCTCCTCCACGACTCTCCAAATCGTCGGTGAGCTCCCTCCCCTCCCCTCCCTCTTCCTCCCCCGCGCGAGCACAACGTGCTCGACGAAATGCTCGCTCGGTTGGTTAATCTTGATGCTACTGGTGGGCTTAGCTGTTAATCTTGATGCATTGCTGCTAGTGATGCTTAGCTGTTAATCTTGATGCTACTGGTTCATTTGTTGGCTCTGGATGCATTGCTGCTAGTGATGCATTGCTGCTCGGTTGGTTCATTTGATGCTACTGGTTCATTTGTTGTGCTCAGTGAGGTTAACTGTTAATCTTGATGGCTTATTACTACTGGTTCATTTGTTGTGCTCAGTGAGGTTAACTGTTAACAATTTTCTTGATGGGTTCATAGGAATTTGATGCTACTGTTCATTTAAATGCTTGTTGTGCTCAGTGAGGTTAACTGGTTCATAGGAATTTAAATGCATGAAATGCTACTGGTGGGCTTGTATACATACATATTTATAGTTGCTCTTGGTTGGCCTGGGATTAGTTTTCTGGACCCCAAGTAATTCTCTGTTGGGATTAGTTTTCTGGACCCCAAGTTTTTTGGACCCCTGATGATTTACTTGATGGATTCTTGTGAGCTTATGGTATGCTTATAATGCTCTGATTAGTGGGGATGCTTACTGGATCATGTGCATATAGTTCATATAGTTCCCTAAAAATAAAGAATGCTCCCTGGCCAGAAGCTTGATGTCTTAGCTCAGCCAGTGATGTCTTAGCTTTGTTTTGAACTCAACTGAGTAATGATAAATTTCTATTTCTTGTGTTGGCTTTGATGAAAATAGAGATATCCACAGTAGGGGATCATGTAAATGAATGCCACTGTGGTATCCTTTGAAGAAAAAGGACTGTTTCTGATGGTTTTAAAAGGCTAGGTGGTGCTAGGTGATTCAGTTGGCTACCAAGACTTGTCTCATCTGGTTAGCTGGGATATGCTATGTGTTGTTGCTTGTTTAGGCATATCTATCACTTACTGGATTTACTGGTTCTTGATTGGCCTCTCTTTTGCCAGCATCACTTGGTCTATATACCAAGTGATGAATAATCCCTTTGGAGCATCTGCTCCATGCATGCTATGTGTGTTTGAGCATCTTGACTTATGTCCCTATGATAATGGATCATCAAATGTTTCCCTTTGTCCCTGGTTGCCTCCTTAATTGATGCCTTATGATCCAAATGACCTTGTAGTGTCACTTGACTATTCAAGTTTCAATGTTGGTTACTTTTCCTCTAGTGCAAGAAATGGTTGAGCAGATGTTTATCCACTGTTGGCCTTTATTCTTGGGTAGCTCAAAGTGTCATGCACTTACTGGATCATCAAATGTTTCCCTTAATTTGTCCCTGGTTGCCTCCTTAATTGATGCCTTATGATCCAAATTACTATATTATTGGATTGAGTGATATGGCTACTGCTTGTTTGCTCTCCAAATGCTTTATATGTGTATTTGACCATGCTTATGATGGATTTCTTTTAAGGACTCTAGCTAGATTAGAGGGGAAAAAGTTGCTGCTTTGTTGCCCTTTGTCCCTGGTTGCCTCCTTAATTGATGCCTTATGATCCAAATGACCCAAGTCCCTTGCATGATCCCATTTGTCCCTAATGTTGCTTAAGATGAATAAATTCCCTCTAATCACCATTTGGAGATCAAGACTAGTTCTTGATTTCCATTAGCTAGACTCCAATATTAAAAATGTCTCCCAAATATGGAGACAAACATTTTAACATTACCCCAAGTGATTTACTTGTCGATGATTAGATGGTTGGTCGATCACTCGTACACTCGGGGGTGGAGCAAGTGAGGCTTGGTGTGATGGCACAAATATCAATATCTTGTGCATCCTACCTGGCCTCACTTACTCCATCCCTGGATGTTAATATTTGTTTCGACCAACAAAGTATGAGGCATTCCATTTAGTTCATACCACTTGGCTCTTTCTTCCATTTTAGTGCCGATGATTAGAATGTTCGGTCAACTGTACACTCCGGGGTGTCGCTAGTGAGCCTGGTGTGATGGCACAAATATCAATCTCTTGTGCATCCTACCTGGCCTCACTAACGCCATCCCGGGATGTTCATATTTGTTTCGACCAACAAAGTATGAGGCATATGATATCTAGTTGAGATACCACTTGGCTCTTTCTTCCATTTTAGTGCCGATGATTAGAATGTTTGGTCACCTATACGCCGCAATATACTTTGTAGACGGGCCCCCCTTTCCCTGGCCGCCGTTCCGTGAACGAGTCCTTGACGAGACAACTAAGCCGACATGCCTCTCCGGCGCAGCACCACTTTTCTTCTCTCGCCGTCCAGTACGTGAACGAGTCCTTAATGCCAAGACGGTGCCAGCCTCCCTAGCATCATGCCGACCCCTGTTGTCGCGCTTCAGGCCGTGTCGATCACACGGCTTGAAGCGCGGCAACACGGCCCGGCATAATGCTGGGCAGGCCGGCACGGTCTTTGCATCAAGGACTCGTTCACTGGACAGCGAGGGACGTGGTTCTGCGCCGGAGATGCAGATCGGCGTTGTTGTGTCGTCAAGCACCCGTTGACGGAACGCCGACCGGGGAAAGGGGGCCCTTCTGCAAAGTATACGGCGGTGTATACTGCAACTATGGTTTCTGACCATAGTATTTGTGTTGACCAACAATGTATGAGGCACATATTCTATTTTGTCATTCCATTTGCTTTGAGATTTTCAAAATGCCGATGATTAAAATGTTTGGTCACCGTACACTTGGGGGTGGCGTAAGTGAGCCTGGTAAGATAGCACAAATATCAATCTCTTGTGCATCCTCACTTACACCATCCCTAAATGTTAATATTTGTGTTGACCAACAATGTATGAGGCACTTATTCCATTTTGTCATTCCATTTGCTTTGAGATTTTCAAAATGCCGATGATTAAAATGTTTGGTCACCGTACACTTGGGGGTGGCGTAAGTGAGCCTGGTAAGATAGCACAAATATCAATCTCTTGTGCATCGGACTTGGCCTCACTGACACCATCTCTAAATGTTAATATTTGTGTTGACCAACAATGTATGAGGCACTTATTCCATTTTGTCATTCCATTTGCTTTGAGATTTTCAAAATGCCGATGATTAAAATGTTTGGTCACCGTACACTTGGGGGTGGCGTAAGTGAGCCTGGTAAGATAGCACAAATATCAATCTCTTGTGCATCGGACTTGGCCTCACTGACGCCATCCCTAAATGTTAATATTTGTGTTGACCAACAATGTATGAGGCACTTATTCCATTTTGTCATTCCATTTGCTTTGAGATTTTCAAAATGCCGATGATTAAAATGTTTGGTCACCGTACACTCGGGGGCGGCGTAAGTGAGTCTGGTAAGATAGCACAAATATCAATCTCTTGTGCATCGGACTTGGTCTCACACCATCCCCGAATGTTAATATTTGTGTTGACCAACAATGTATGAGGCATTTATTCCATTTCTCTTGTGCATCGGACTTGTTGGTCTCACTTTCTTCCATTTTCATCATAGTAGGAACTGGATGAAGGACCCCGATGCAAGCGAGCCTGGTGGGTAGAGATGACGGAGCAAAGGAGGAACCGGATGAAGACTACTTTGTATCTCGAAATTGTGAATTTTGTATGAATTAAGAGTTGTATGCAAAACATTTGACACTTGCCACTATATATGTATCTCGATCGGGCTCTAAGTAATGTGATGATGATGTCTATGTTATATCTGTGCAATGTACATGATATTTATATTATATCTGAATGTTGTGTATATAACCTGTGTATCTGTATGTGTATCTGTATTGCTGTGTATAAACTGCATATGTATAGCAGGCAGCACAAAATTGTGTATAATACAAGCAAATTCTGTGGCACACTTAGAACCAATTCTGTGGCGCACCCTTTTCTGTGGCGCACCTAACAACAAGTGCGCCACAGAAACCTTAATTCTGTGGCGCACGGCCAGGTGCGCCACAGAAAGCTTATTTTTGTGGCGACGTTTCCGGCGCACCCTCCATGAGCCACGAATCGAATTTCGTGCGCCACGATGAGGCTTTTCCTACTAGTGTGTGTCTCAACTCCCGTCCGACTTACGGTCCTCTTTGTGCCATCGCAACAACTTGGCATGCTCTTTGTTCCTGAACAGACGTTTCAACCGTGGTATTATAGGAGCATACCACATCACCTTGGCGGGAACCCTCTTCCTGGGTTTCTCGCCCTCAACATCGTCACCAGGGTCATCGCCTCTGATCTTATAACGCAATGCAGTGCATACCCGACATTCATTCAAATTCTCGTATTCACCGCGGTAGAGGATGCAGTCATTGATGCATGCATGTATCTTCAGAACCTCTAAACCTAGAGGGCAGACAACCTTCTTGCTTCGTACGTACTGGCGGGCAACTCGTTATTCTTTGGAAACATATTCTTCAACATTTTCAGCAAGTCTTCAAATGCCGAGTCAGCTACACCTGCCTGTGCCTTCCATTTCAGCAAATCCAGTGTGCAGCCCAGCTTTTTCAGACCATTATCGCATCCGGGGTGCAGCGACTTTTTGTGATCCTCTAACATGCGTTCCAAATTCTCCCTCTCCTTTTCAGTTTCGCAGCGTCTCCGTGCATCAGCAATGGTCCGACCAAGATCATCAACGAGCTCACCACGTGCCTCTTCTTCACCTTCCCCTTCACCTTCCCCTTCACCTTCAGCATCCTCCATGAAAGTATCACCGAAATGATCAAGATAGTTTTCATCGATGAACATCCCCTTCTTCATCTTCTTCCATTATAACCCCTCTTTCTCCATGCTTGGTCCAACAATTATAGCTTGACATGAAACCGTGCCGAAGCAGGTGCAGGTGAACTTCTCTTGAGGAAGAGTAACCCTTCTGATTCTTACAGTCAACACATGGACAGATAACAAAACCCTTCTGCTTGTTCGCATTAGCCACTACGAGGAAATCTTTCAAACCCGTAGTGAACTCGCCGGAGAGTCGGTTACCGTACATCCATTGCCGATTCATCTGCATTATTATAATATAAAATATATAATTAACCATCATGCATTTGTTAAACTAATTAACTAGCTACAAACAATAGAAATTAAACAATGAACTACACACATGCATATTTTATCAATGACACATATGAAAGCTAGGTTCAAGTTGCTAACCGCGATCGAGGAGGAAAAAATAAATGAGGAAGCTCAAGTGTGGCTCCGACACTTCATATCATGTTTGTTTCATGCTCTTGGGGCATTTCATCAAACACTTTGTGTGCATAAGAGGAGCCAAAAGCAAACCTACACCCCCTTATGAAGTTTGTGAAGAGAATAGCTCCAAATGGCTAAGTGCTGGCTGGATTGGTCGCGACTAAAGGCCTTCGGGCACCTTTAGTCGCGGTTGGCCAGGCCAACCGCGACTAAAGCTCCTCCCGTCCACCAGCTGGCCACCGAGCGCCCTGGGCCCAGGCCTTTGGTCGCGGTTCGCCTCCCGAACCGCGACTAAAGACCCCATTATCGCGGTTCTACTTTCACGACTAATGGGGCTTGCCAGCCTCTTTTTCTGGTATGGTCACGAGCCACCATCCCTGCTCCCATTCGCCGAGTGTCCTTGAAGATAGCTGAATCAACACTCGCCGGTTGTGCATGGTCGCGAGGCTTTTTCCAATGGCTGTCATGATCTTTACATGGAACCGCAGAGTTGATCCCAAGTTGGGCGAATGGCGACATGCCGGAGAATGGCGATATGCCGATTTTCTTCCTCTGATTCTTGCCTTCTATTCCTCTCCAGATCTAATCTCTAGTGCTATCTTCCATCCTTGCCCATCCCCATACCAAGATCTGCTCTTACCTCATCGTTGAATCCCTCTATATCTTTTATCCTCTACTGCAAATATCCCCAAATTCCTACCTGTTACTCTAGAAGTTCCTGCCTGCCCCCCTCTGATTTCTTCTCCGTATCCTTCCTCCCATCAATTTTTCACCCATCAGCTCAACTCAATCAGCGATTCTGTTCACCTCCAGCTCCTACAGCCTGGATCTATTGACGGTCGTCTCTCCCCTATGTTGCATCTGCCTCCACATCTCTAACTAATCCAGATTAGAGGTGCGGCTGGGTGGTTGGGTCTGGCTAATTTGAGAGGCGGTGAAGCCATCTCTATCACCTCAGCCCCTCACGACGAGTCAAAGCCTCATCCCGATTTTGATCCCACATCGCACGCTGCTAGTCAGGCTGTGCACGTGCCATCTATCGCTTGCCCCACCCGAAGGGGGCGCCAATTCCGGTGTTGCCCACCTGTTTCCAGAGGTTGTTTATCCACCAGAAAGAAACCGCTGATCCTTATCCCCTGCCGGGAATTGTTGAATCGAAGGAGACGACACCACGACATGAAGATGATCGGCTGGAATTGTCAGGGTGCAGGAAGGAACCTCAACCGATCCAATAAAATGGAGTACCTTGCCAAGCTGATGTTGTCGACAGGAGCTCAAGTCACCTTTGTCTCTGAAATCAGAACTTCTAGGTACAATTCTTCTCAGATTAATAACCGGTTTATCTGTGCTGATAGTTTCGTAGTGCCATCTAATGGGCTCTCAGGTGGTCTTTGGCTCTTGTGGAACAATGAAATCCAGGTTGATATTAAGTACTCTAGCCACTATTTGATCTTAGCAAATTTTGTAAATATAGCTAATAATACAGAGTTTGTTCTTGTTTGTGTCTATGGGGATCCTCATCATCGTCACACGAGGGAGATTTGGGACCAAATTACCACTTTTGTGTTTGAAAATTTAGGTAAACCCGTAGTTTGTTTTGGTGATCTCAACAATATCATGTGTATTGCAGATACCACTTCCCCTAATGTTAATAAGTATCGTATGCATGCTTTCAACTCCTATGTTAAACAATGTGGTCTCTTTGATCTAGGTTTCAGTGGTCCGGCTTACACTTGGACAAACAAACGATTTTCCTCTACTCCTGTTTTTGAAAGATTAGATCGTTGTTTGGTCAATGCAGAATGGTGTAGCATTTTTCCTAATACAAATGTTTTCAATCTTCCTATCATGCTCAGTGATCATGCACCAATCCTTATTTCAACTGAATCTCAGTTTCGAAAGCCAAAACTTAATTTTAAATTTGAAAATTGGTGGACAATGGAAGATGACTTTCAAACAACTGCTAAATCTGCGTGGTTATCTTCGGCCAATAGGCCTTTCCATGCTCGAACCACTAATCTTGCAGGTTCCCTCAAGCGATGGTGTAAGAAAAAGAAGCCCCTCAACCAACAACTGCAGTCGATTCAGGAGCAAATCAACAACATCCAATTGCAGCCAATCCAGGTACAAAACCACTCATTGGAGGCTAGTCTGATAGCCCAATATGAAGAAAACATGACTAAGCAAACTGAATTTTATAGACAAAGGGCAAAGAAACATTGGGCTACTTATGGGGATAGAAACACTACCTTCTTTCACAATGTTGTACTTAAACGTAGGAGAAGAAACCGAATCATTTCAATCAAGGACCCCCAGGGCAATATTTATCATGATCCGGATGACATTGCTAACCAGTTTGTGAGCTATTTTCGAAACATCTTCAATTCTGCTGGTACAAACAATGAAAGGACAAGTTCGCAAACATCCCCTCCCCACGACTCAGAGGACTTCACATACTCAGTTCCTGACAAGCAGGAAATTATGCAGATTTTGAAGTCAATGAAGAAGAATGCATCTCCAGGACCTGATGGTTTTAATGTTGGGTTTTACCTCTCAGCATGGGATTGGATAGGCGATGACGTTACAACTGTGGTTCGAAATTTCTACCGAACAGGTATACTTCCTCCACACCTAAATGATACTTTCATTGCTTTTATCCCAAAAAAATTGGTTTGTCAATCACCTGCAGATTTTAGGCCAATTAGCTTGTGCAATGTCATCTACAAAATTATTTCCAAATCTCTTGCTAATCGCCTGAAAGTGCACCTACCTGATTATATTCATCCGTCGCAACAAGCTTTCATTGAAGGTAGGCGTATAAGCAATAACATAATCATTGCCCAGGAAATTACACATTCTTTCAATCTCAATTCCTGGAATACTCATGACTTTATGGTCAAGATCGATCTAGCAAAAGCTTTTGATAGGCTAGAATGGCATTTCATTACTGCTGCCTTAGCTCGTAAAGGTCTTCATGAACATTTCATTAATCTGATCCAAACTTGCATCTCTACGCCGTGTTTTTCTGTTATTATTAATGGTCAGTCGTATGCTCGTTTTAGCGGTAGCAGAGGTCTTCGTCAAGGTTGCCCCCTGTCGCCCTCTCTTTTTGTACTTGCAGTAAATGAACTCTCTTTGGCACTTCAAGAAGCTCTGCAAGCCAACCATTTGACAGGTATATCTTTTGGTCTAAATGGTCCACCGATTCACTCCTTAATGTTTGCGGATGATCTCCTAGTTTGTGGTAAAGCAAACAACCAAGAAGCTACAACTATATCACATATTATTGATCAATTCTGCCAAGCTTCTGGTCAAACACCAAATTGGAACAAGTCGGGAATTATGTTTAGCAAAAAGGTTAGTATGCAGGTAAGGCAAAATATCAAGCAAATCTTTCAGGTACGTGATATTGATAGTAACACCATCCACCTAGGACACCCTTTGATTCTTCCGGCTAAGGATAGGTCAGCAGCTTACAGTTTTATATATGATAAATTCAAATCCAAACTGAGTGCTTACAAAGCAAATAGATTGTCCCATGCTGCCAGGTTAACTTTGATTAAATCTGTGTTCTCTTCAATACCTGTGTACTATATGTCAAACATTCTCTTCTCGAGAAAGTTTTTATCCAGACTCACTACCATCATCAGAAACTTCTGGTGGACAGGTGTAAGCGAAGAGTCCACCACAAGAAGCTTGTGTCTCAGGGCATGGGCCGACATTTGCACAGAAAAAAGGAAGGTGGTCTCGGCATAAGGAATCTGCAGGCAATTAACCAGGGACTTGTACTAACTGCCGCTTGGAGACTAGCAAACGAACCCCAAAGTCATTTGGCGCAGGTCCTTAAATCAAAGTACCACGCCGATACTTCCATATGGCGAGCAAAACCAACTGTCCCGAAATCAGCCTTCTGGACTGCTATACTTAAGGTACGACCCCTGTTGTGTTCTGCAGCTTTCTATCAACTCATAGATGGTAGTGTTTCTATTTGGAGCACACCTTGGTTTTCGGGGTGGGAAAATATTTATGACAATCTCATCATCCAAAATCAACCCTATATTTATCCAGCGACCGTCAAAGATCTTTGGATTCCTAACCAAAAAGCTTGGAACATCCCGCTCATACAAAGGCTTTTCACTACTCAAACTGCAAACCAAATCATCCTAACTCCTATAGTCCGTACTGATGGACAAGATACCCTCTGTTGGAAGCTAACTCCTACAGGTGTATGCTCGGCAAAAAGTGCCTACAAACATTGCAGGACAAACTTGGTGCTACCGGCCAACCAAACGCCAAAGGAGGTCCCGACACAGATAAAAAACCTTCTTCTGCAGGTGTGGAAACACAAGACAATGGTGCCAAGAGTCCAAACTTTCGCTTGGAGATTATTACGAAGAGCGCTCCCCACTGGGAAAAGGGCGGGCAGATTTTCCATTCACATCAAAGAGGAGTGCTCCAGATGTGGAGCAACGGAAGATGATATGCATCTCTTGTTCCTTTGCCCCTTTTCAAAAGCTGCATGGTTTAGCCACCCTTGGTACATCAGGTCTGAAGCTCTTGCTACTACCCACCGATCCATTCCAGAGATAATTCATGCTATTTTCTCCTCTGGTCACCCGATGGCTTCTATAGAAAATATCTATACTTTTTTGTGGTGCCTTTGGAAAGCCAGAAATGATACACTATTCTGTAGGAAAGATAATAAACCTTTGCAGGTGTACGCGGCTGCGCAAGCTATTTTACATGGGGCCAAACTTGATGAGAAGGTTCGAGTCAGCCCAACCGAATCCTTGCTGGAAGTGCAGAACAACCAACAAGTACAAGATGTTCCAGGAGCGACCATTGCCAACCCACTGAGCAAACCAGGAGCAAAAATTTTCTGTGATGCTTCTTGGAAGCAATCTCAAGAACAGAGCAACCTATCTTCGCAGGCTGGACTGGGTATCTTCATTCAGTTAGAAGGTGCTGAGGCCTGTGCACAGCTCTTTATCTCCGCTACATCACCTCCGGTTTCCTCGGCTCTTCAGGCAGAAACCTATGGCCTGATACTAGCAACTGCACTAGTACAGCAACTACAACTCCAGCAGGTTACCTACTTCACCGATTGTGCAATTCTTGCGCAATGTGCAGCAGGTCGAAATATCATCGACAACCCAGGCCACTGGGAGATCAGACCTCAGCTAGCTGAGATTTTAGCCAGTCCTTCCTTCGATCACCAGAAGATCTTCCACATTTCCAGGAGCATGAATTTCAAAGCCCATTTTCAATCAATACTAGCTCATAGGCTACAGAATAAACCGTTTTCCTTTAGGTGTGTGTCTACTGCTCGAGGAAATGAGGATTGTGCTTTTAGGAATGTACTTTCAAGCTTCTGCGTTGCTTCATGCACGCTTGTCTCTGTAAAGTGTTGTTGAGCATGAATGAAAATCTTACTGTTCAAAAAAAAAATGGCTGTCAGTGGGCGAGGCCTGGGATGGGCAGGCCTGGTTGACACCTGTGTCTGGGACTGGGTGGAAGAATGGGCCTGAACTTACCGCGGCTGGACACAGGAGGCTACTACTGGTTCAGACTCTTCCTCTGGGCTGCCTACCCGCGTCCTAGAGTGTAGGGTGGGTCTTCCTTTTCTGTTCCCTCGAGCGCCTCGTCGGCCTGCTCTGCTCGCTGCCTGCATCGGCGTGGCGGACGCACAGACTGTATTGTAGGGCGGCGGGTAACGACCTGCATCAGCGCCTGTCCCCTATCGCGTGCTCACGCTGGGTTTCGCAGTTAATTTGCAGTTTTACAGCAAAGATTTAGCAAAAGAGATCACGTGCTTGGGTTTTCTAGTTTACCACGTGAAGAAACTTGTACCACTCGTACAGACTAAACAATTTGCACGATACAACTCCCTTTTCAGTCCGTCGTATAAACACTTTCACTTTTTTTAGCAGGATACACTTTCATTTGGCTGACAAGAAAATTATAACAAATTTGTTGATCCACGGGAGAATCAGCCCAACTTCTGAGTGAGGCCGCCCAATGAGCGCAAAGATTTACTCGGTCTTGGTGACTTCACTCGGTAAACATGTCAATGGGTCAGGGCGTTTCCATTTTGGTTTCGTGGGACAGTGTGTGAACTTACCGAATGGGCCCTTCTTTCCGAACACGAATCGGCAAAAAGACTCGGAGAGGACCTCCAGCGCTATATTTCGCTCTATGCCAGCTCTATTAAGGCTCGCCCACGTACGATCCGCGCTGGGCTGCGGCCCAGTTTGCCCACAGTGCACTCTTTTTTTCTCCACATTTTTAAACTTTTTATTAACTTATTTATTCGAGGTTTTTTAATACTCGTTCAAAAGATGTTTAGTACATTGTGATCCTTTTGCAAACACATGGTTAACATTTTCATAAATTGTAATGTCATGGCTATTGCATTTAACCGAACTGAAATTGGTATGGTTTTGAGCTGTCATGATTTTACAGTAAGCTAATCCTTAAATGCAAGTAACTGAATGGAAATGTAGTGAATTGTCATGGTTCTTATTGTCTTGGAGGAATTGGGAATGGTTTTAAACCAAAATATTTCTGGTCCTTACATGAGCTCTTATCAGCGCATAAATAATTATTGTTGGCTATAAGAACTAAGAAGAGAGAACGCCAACCTATTTGAGTTTTCGTTGATTGCAAGTCAGACAAACAAATGGATTTCATTTATCAACGAGTTGTTTCCCCTTCCTCCTTGTCTCTAGATCTTTGTCTGGCACCTATCTCGTCCAAGCGCCACTTGTTAATTAGCTCAAAACTAACGTGCTTCGTCGTGTGATTTTCCTCTATGGATATAGTTTGAGATTCTGAAAGTCAAGGCAGCCAAATTCAGTAATTATTTGGTTTTTCTTCTTCAGCTCATCATTAATATACATACTCCACCTTATAAAAATTATGAAATCCTTTGTTTAAACTGCCACACATCTATAGCTTTAACACCAAGCCATGGGTGATTCAAAGATTTGATCACAAGATAACTAAAATCTTCAATCTCTAACCACCATTATTTAAAAACGAAACGGTTTATTGATGTGAGTAATGCCAACTACTGGTGTAGCTAAAGTGGACATTATTGTAGTGGGGAATTGCGATTCCCGGAATGTAGACACAAGTATTCTATCAACATTTGCCATAATAGGCACAACTTGATTATTTGTACATGTAAACCTTATGCTCGCGCTATGCACTTCCAACAATCCAGATAGATTAATCCAATCAATAAATTTAATTTTCAATTTAAAACTTACTGTCACATTATTCTTATCTTCAATTTGCTCCATCGTATTAAAATCTGCCCCCCAAAAATGGGAGTATTATTATTTTGTGTTAAGGATGATAATCCATCCAATAATTGTTGCTTATGTTCCTCACACGCAGTGTCATAAAATTTCCACAAAATTACGAATGAACTTATCTCTTTTATTTTTCAAAGAGACTGTGACACATTACTTCCGCTTATACTACGAAAAATCTCAAAAATCCCCAAGTTAATACCTACAAAAATACCACCAGCTGTTCCCAAAGTAGGTAGCCAATTCCACTCAAAATCATGGAAAATAACTATTGTTTTAAGAGAGCTAGGACTAAGTCCTAATTCTTTGTTTCAGATAATAGCAATAATATCAGGTTTTCTTTAAAACAAAATATGATTAACAACAACATTTAGACCCCTAATATTCCCAATCTCCATATCCATTTCTATCATAATTTTTCCTATGGTTGTTTTCCCCATATTTCTTCAATTTATAAGAAGATTTATTTATGAGAAGTAATTATGCAAAAAACCTATACAACTAATATGCTCTTTATCATTATCATCTTCCTAATTATGTTTCATATGTTCTTCTATAACATCTTCATATAGTCTATATCAACAGGGAGGACAATTTCAAGATGCTCATCATGTAAATCTTTGATTCTATCTCTTTTCAGTTTCTTCTATAGCAGGAACTATTATTATCCATTGAAATATCAATCATTTTATCCTTATCTACTAGAATAGATGAACAAATGCTAGCAAACGAATTCCTATAGATTTTGATGATTTACCAGCATGTGCAGGTTTCTCCGGATTCTTTATCTCCAATAGAGCTTTAGCTTAGTCCTGAGTAGTTTTTCCATCTCTAGTAATTATCTCACTTCGTCTTACAGGCAAAACAGGGCCACACTGATTCAAATTTATCTTTTCCCCATCATTCCTGACTCAACTGTTGTTGGTTCCAAGATTTTCTGGAGCAACCTCCATCTACATTCTATTATTTTATTCAGCAGAAACAATCATTTGTTCTTCTCGTGACTCCTCATCATTTTTCGCACCTGAAAGACTAGTTTCATTTTTTTCTCACTATAATTTTGGATTAGTAAATCAGAACAACTTGTCGAGAAGCACTCCTCAGCGGTAATCTAGACGTGTGGTGATGTGATCTCGCCGAATCCAAACTAGAACAACATGGCGGCGCAATCCCATAGCTGGCAAAAATATTCATCTATAGCCTCATCCTCTCCACGTGCTGGGTCCTGCCTACCATTGACATGACCTCCGGATCTCGCAGTAATGGTTGTGATCATTCCAGGTGTCAACAATTGGACGGGTGAACATAGCAAGACTCCCGCGACTGATGTTGCTCCGCCGGTCGTGACTCGTGAGCGGAGACCGGTGTAGTCACAAGGTTAAGAGTCTTGAGACCGAGTGGTGCGTTCGGTGAACTAATCCTAAGCAAAAAAAAAAGTCTTGCGCTCTACCGACACTTCATTTTAAATTTAAGTCTGTAGTTTTATGAATACCGCCGCTCGGTTGGAGCTTGGTCTCGATGAGGACGAAAGCGTACGGCTCTCCTGGATCAGTCGATGCTGCCTGTCTGCACGACAAGTCACACCAAATTATTGGTCCCATGCATGTAATGCAATGCAACGTTGCAATTGCCGCGCGAGCGGCCAAAACCCTCTGCCGAACCCACCCAAGCAACTGTGAGTCTTGTGAGCAACGAGGAAACGACCATCCACATGCTTGCCAGTTGCCACCATCCATCGATCGGTCCTATGCGCGCCCTCTCCACCATACATTTTTTAGCACTTCCATGCATGCATAGTGGTGCCGAGAAACCATGATGAGCTGATTGTCATCTGTATTTGTAAAGCTCTCAGCCCGACTGTTTTGGATCATCACGGGCTCTCTTGGGAGCTAGCTTACGCGTGAGAATCTATGGAAAATAGTATGAGAGTGTTCATGGACAAGACATGGTTTAACATAACGTTCTACACATGGACTTTTCAAAGCCCTACGCACGCGCGTGGCACACATTCTGTTCACAATTAGTGAGGAGCATCATACGTTATACAGGTTCCCTTTGTCACATGCTAAGTGCGATTCAAACAAGATTTTTTTAATGAAAATTAGTCTTTTTTCACACCTTTCACTTCACGAAAACGACACGTTGCCGACGAATTTTTATCAAGGACCTCGGCATATACGTCTAGATGCTTAAGGCCCAAAAAAAAGCCCGCCAAAAAACTAAGGTTGTCGGCATATATGCCACTATGCCGACAGCTTAACCAGAATGGTCGTCGGCATATGAGGGCCCGTCGGATAATTTGAATAAGTGCCTAGGGCTACCGTCGGCACAAGTATAACAGCCGGCAAAGACCGCAACCACGTGTAACTAGCGGCTTTATTTGTATCGCAACGACTCTGTTGGAGACCCTCGGCATATATCCTATGGCTACGGTGGCCTTCGGCCTACTCAATTTCTTGACCCTTCCTATGATTTTATTTCCTCGTAATATATCACGTAAAATAACACCATGTAAAGATTTTTATTTTTTGAATATATTATACACACATTTGATTTCACATAAAATGATAGACCACGAAACACCCACGACAGATCTACCGGAGAAAATCCGACAAATCTTGGGCCCACATTTGGTTTTCCATATTCCTACCTAAATAAACACAAAGAAATAATAAGGTCATACATTGGTCAACCTTGGCTCGTAAAACTTTAGATGGGTAAACCATCCGGGCCCATGGGCCAAGGTTTAGCCCAAAACCGTGCTCAGAGGGTTTGAATCACCCTCCCCAAAATACTTGTGTGTGGACCTAAGATATGTATATAAGTTTGGTTCAAGGTTGAGAGAGCCAATATTTATCTCCTAGGTGTGACCGACTTCAAAGACATGCGCTCACTTAGGAATGTACTAGATTTATAGGAGAAACACCCACCATTGGTCAAACAAAGGTAATTTTGCGAGAACTTAGTCTCAACCTAGAGTTTTCTCTGATCCTATGACCTAACCAAACATAAACAAAATTCCACGGATCGTTTGGAGAATTTTAGACGGGTAGATCGTGCAGGCCCATTTTCGCCTGAAACTACACTTCATAGAGTCGGAATCCCCCAAAATTTGTGTGTGACCCTAATATATGTATGCAATAGTGGTGGGAAATATTGAACACTCAGGTGTGAGTGTGACCCACTTCAAAAACAAGCGCTATCAGTTAAGAAAATTCTGAACTTATAGAGGAAAATTCCCATGTTGAATCCACAAGAGGGAATCTTGTGAGATCTTGGACAAGAATTTTTTTTCCATGTTCCTCCAACTAAACTAACACAAGGAAAGTTAAAAGTCCATTGTTCAACCATTGTTCGGAGAATTTTAGAGGGGTAGACCACGTGGAACCTACGAGCTAGGGTTTTGCCTAGAACCATGCTTTGGCGGGTCGTAATCTCCCAAAAACTTCAGCGTGGAACTAAGATATGTATACAAGTATGTTGGAAGTTTGAGAGATCACATATTTAACTCCTAGGTTGATCCATTTCATAGACATCAACTGTCACTTAGGAAGGTTATGAACTTATGGGGAACACTAGTAGGGAAATGCTTATAGGTGGAGCTTAGTTCTGTGGCGCAGCAGAAATGCGCCACAGAAAGATTTTTTGTGGCGCACGAGGAAGAATGCGCCACAAAAATAAGCTATTTTTGTGGCGCACTACTGAAACGTGCGCCACAGAAATTATGTGGGGCCCACATCCTGCCACCACCAATTATTAGTGTAGGTATTTCTGTGGCGCACATGGCGTGCTACGCCACAGAAATAAGTGTTTCTGTGGCGCGCGTTTCGGTGCGCCACGAAGTAGTTGATTCCGTGGCGCACTTGTGCTGGTGCGCCACGAAATAGCGCTTCTATATCCAACCGTACCCCCTCCCCCGCCCATACTTCCTCCTCCACCCCTCTTCCTCTCCCTACCACCGCGCGCCGCCGCCTTCCATGGTGAGCGTCGCCGTCGCCGTCGCCGCCGCCGCCTCCTTCCTCCGCGAGGGCCGCATGCCGCCACGCTCCACCCATCCCCGCCACCAGCAGCACAAGCCGCTGCGGCGTGGAGGAGGAGGGGCCGCCGCATGGAGGAGGAGGGGCCGGCTCCGCGTCAAGGAGGAGGAGCCGCCACGTCTTCCTCCTCCTCCACCCTGCCGTCATCGTCAACCTCCTCCTCCTCCCCTACCCGGCCCCCTCTTCCTCTACCCGGCCCCTCCTCCAACAGCATCGTCGGTGAGCTCCACCTCTCCCCTCCCCTCCCTCTTCCTCTCCCATGCGGGCACAAAGTGCTCGACGAAATTACTTTGTCTCTTTGTCCCTGGTTGCCTCCTTAATTGATGCCTTATGATCCAAATTACTATATTATTGGATTGAGTGATATGGCTACTGCTTGTTTGCTCTCCAAATTACCAAGTGATGAATATATAATCCCTTTGGAGCATCTGCCCCATGCTATATATGTGTATTTGACCATGCTTATGATGGATTTCTTTTAAGGACTCTAGCTAGATTAGAGGGGAAAAAGTTGCTGCTTTGTTGCCTATGATAATGGATCATCAAATGTTTCCCTTTGTCCCTGGTTGCCTCCTTAATTGATGCCTTATGATCCAAATGACCCAAGTCCCTTGCATGATCCCATTTGTCTCTAATGTTGCTTAAGATGAATAAATTCCCTCTAATCACCATTTGGAGATCAAGACTAGTTCTTGATTTCCATTAGCTAGACTCCAATATTAAAAATATCTCCCAAATATGGAGACAAACATTTTAACATTACCCCAATGTTATTTCTCTCAAATGGACAGTTTCTGATGGTATGCTTGCTCCTCACTGTACTTTATCAATTCCCTACTGATCCTAAGTACCCATGAATATCTGGTGGTGTTCTTCTGCTGTTTAGTTACTGTCAACACATGTGTTTGCATGTGTGTGAGCTGCTTGCAGATGTTTATCCACTGTTGGCCTTTATTCTTGGTAGCTCAAAGTGTCATGCACTTACTGGATCATCAAATGTTTCCCTTTGTCCCTGGTTAATTGCCTCCTTAATTGATGCCTTATGATCCAAATGACCCAAGTCCCTTGCATGATCCCATTTGTCCCTAATGTTGCTTAAGATGAATAAATTCTCTCTAATCACCATTTGGAGATCAAGACTAGTTCTTGATTTCCATTAGCTAGACTCCAATATGAATGCCACTGTGGTATCCTTTGAAGAAAATGGGAAATAGTTCTTGCTTACTTATGCATATCCATCTCTACTGGATTGACTAGCTCAGGCTTGGCCTCTCTCTTGCCAGCATCACTTGGTTACTACCAAGTGATGAGTAATCCCTTATGGTACCCCAGCTTTGTTTTGAACTCAACCGAGTAATGATAAATTTCTATTTCTTGTTGGCTTTGATGAAAATAGAGATATCCACAGTAGGGGATCATGTAAATGAATGCCACTGTGGTATCCTTTGAAGAAAATGGACTGTTTCCGATGGTTTTAAAAGGCTAGGTGGTGCTAGGTGATTAAGTTGGCTACCAAGACTTGTCTCATCTGGTTAGCTGGGATATGCTATGTGTTGTTGCTTGTTTAGGCATATCTATCACTTACTGGATTTACTGGTTCTTGATTGGCCTCTCTTTTGCCAGCATCACTTGGTCTATATACCAAGTGATGACTAATCCCTTTGGAGCATCTGCTCCATGCATGCTATGTGTGTTTGAGCATCTTGACTTATGTCACCATGGTTGCTGGTTTGATGGTGTTTTTGTACTTGCCGATGATTAGATGGTTGGTCGATATCACTCGTACACTCGGGGGTGGAGCAAGTGAGCCTGGTGTGATGGCACAAATATCAATATCTTGTGCATCCTACCTGGCCTCACTTACTCCATCCCTGGATGTTAATATTTGTTTCGACCAACAAAGTATGAGGCATTCCATTTAGTTCATACTATTCAGTTGTCTATTATTTGAGTTGGCACTTCTTAATTGCATTGGCCGATGATTAGAATGTTTGGTCACTTGTACACTCGGGGGTGGAGCAAGCGAGCCTGGTGTGATGGCACAAATATCAATCTCTTGTGCATCCTACCTGGCCTCGCTTACTCCATCCCCGAATGTTAATATTTGTTTTGACCGACAAAGTATGAGGCATTCCATTTAGTTCATACTAGCTACTTCTTAATTGCATTGGCATTTCTTCCATTTTAGTGCCGATGATTAAATTGTTTGGTCACTTGTACACTCTGGGGTGGGGCCAGTGAGCCTGGTGTGATGGCACAAATATCAATCTCTTGTGCATCCTACCTGGCCTCGCTGACCCCATCCCTGAATGTTAATATTTCTTTCGACCAACAAAGTATGAGGCATATGATATCTAGTTGAGATACCACTTGGCTCTTTCTTCCATTTTAGTGCCGATGATTAGAATGTTTGGTCACCTATACGCCGCAATATACTTTGTAGACGAGCCCCCCTTTCCCCGGCCGCCGTTCCGTGAACGAGTCCTTGACGAGACAACAACGCCAACCCGCCTCTCCGGCGCAGAACCACGCCAGTCCCAGCCGCCTCCCTTGTGGTCGCGTCTCCTGCGCTCGCGCTCTCCATGGCGGACCACGATTGGACACACCGAGGGAATAATGATAATCGCCATCACCACTATCGCAAACTTCACAGGTGTAGAGTACTTTGGAGCAGATGCCACTTTTCTTCTCTCTCCGTCCAGTGAGCGAGTCCTTGATGCAAAGACCGTGCCGGCCTCCCTAGCATCATGCCGACCTGGCCGCGCTCAGCCGTGTCTCCGCGCCCTGCACTCTTCGCCTTCTTGCCCGGTGAACAATAGACTGATCGCTGGAATAAGGAAGCCGATGACGGCCGATCGCAATCTAATCTTGCGACCGGCCATCATCGGTTTCCTTATTCCAACGATCAGTCTATTGGTTCACCGGGCAAGAAGGCGAACAGTGCAGGGCGCGGGACACACGGCCTGAAGCGCGGCAACACGGGCCGGCATAATGCTGGGCAGGCCGGCACGGTCTTTGCATCAAGGACTCGTTCACTGCACGGCGAGGGAAGAAAAGTGGCATCTGCTGCAAACTGCTATGCACCTGTGGAGTCTGGCGATAGTGGTGATGGCGATTATCATTATTCCCCCGGTGAGTCCAATCGTGGTCCGGCCATGAAGAAGAGCGCAGAGCGCAGAGCGCGCAACGGAGGCGGCTGGGACTGCCGTGGTTCGCCGGAGAGGCGAGACGCGTTGTTGTCTCGTCAAGGATCCGTTCACGGAACGGCGGCCGGGGAAAGGGGGCCATTCTGCAAAGTATACTGCGGCGTATACTGCAACTATGGTTTCTGACCATAGTATTTGTGTTGACCAACAATGTATGAGGCATTTATTCCATTTCTCTTGTGCATCGGACTTGTTGGTCTCACTTTCTTCCATTTTAATCATAGTAGGAATCGGATGAAGACCCCGATGCAAGCGAGCCTGGTGGGTAGAGAGGAGGGAGCAAAGGAGGAAAGACTACTTTGTATCTCGAAATTGTGAATTTTGTATGAATTAAGAGTTGTATGCAAAACATTTGACACTTGCCACTATATATGTATCTCGATCGGGCTCTAAGTACTGTGATGATGATGTATAATGTTGCTATGTTATATGTGTCCATATTATATCTGTCTATCTATCTATATTATACATGTATACTGTGTACAAAACCTATATAAAACCTGTATAATACACCAGGGAGCACAAAATCGAGTATACCTGTACATTGTTCTGTGGCGCACCAAAATAGAATTCAGTGGCGCACCTATTTCTGTGGCGCAGCTGGACCGTATGCGCCACAGAACACCCTAATTCTGTGGCGCATGGTACGGTGCGCCACAGAAACCCTATTTTTGTGGCGACGTTTGATGGCGCGTGAAGCACACGTCCGTTGGGAACCCCAAGAGGAAGGTGTGATGCGTACATCAGCAAGTTTCCCTCAGTAAGAAACCAAGGTTATCGAACCAGTAGGAGATGAAGGCCACGTGAAGGTTGTTGGTGAAGGAGTGTAGTGCGACGCAACACCAGGATTCCGGCGCCAACGAGGAACCTCCACAACACAATCACAATATTTGCCCCAAATTAACAGTGAGGTTGTCAATCTCACCGGCTTGCTGAAAACAAAGGATTAAACGTATGGTGTAGAGAATGATGTTTGTTTGCAATGAACAACAAAGAACAGAGATTGCAGTAGATTGTATTTCAGATGTAAAAGAATGGACCGGGGTCCACAGTTCACTAGTGGTGTCTCTCCAATAAGACAAATAGCATGTTGGGTGAACAAATTACAGTTGGGCAATTGACAAATAGAGATGCACATACATATATCATGATGACTACTATGAGATTTAATTAGGGCATTACAACAAATAACATAGACCGCTATCCAGCATGCATCTATGCCTAAAAAGTCCACCTTTGGGTCAGCATCCGCACCCCTTCCAGTATTAAGTTGCAAACAACAAGACAATTGCATTAAGTACTGCGTTAATGTAATCAACACAAATATCCTTAGACAAAGCATCGATGTTTTATCCCTAGTGGCAACAGCACATCCACAACCTTAGAACTTTCTGTCACTG
The DNA here is from genome assembly GCA_030979885.1 of Lolium multiflorum. Lineage (NCBI taxonomy): Eukaryota > Viridiplantae > Streptophyta > Magnoliopsida > Poales > Poaceae > Lolium > Lolium multiflorum. Next base: position 201,069,990 of record CM061751.1, read on the forward strand.
TCCCAGATTCAATGGAGGCATGAACCCACTATCGAGCATAAATACTCCTCTTGGAGTTACAAGTATCAACTTGTCCAGAGCCTCTACTAGCAACGGAGAGCATGCAAGAACATAAATAACATGATGTGGACTAAGTCCTTGGATGTGCCCGATCTTCACGGATTTGGATGGGATTCGTGGGGGAGGTGGATGAACACGAAGAACGTGGGTGGATGGCGGGGTGAATCGAAGATACAAACGCAACACACACACACAACCGGTTGTTCTTCGTTGGCCCGATACACCAACCCAACGGAATTGCAAGAAAAAGACCCACAAGGAGTAGAATCCCTCACAAAAGGTTGGCAATAGCAATCGATAGAGTTCCAAAGAGGAAAAGAGTGCAAATAGATAGAATTGCAAAAGCAAAAGATCCAAAACACTAGAATTCCTAGAATGGAAGAGATCAACCGCCTAGAAGAGTAGATAACTTCGTAGATTCGTAGATCTAGAAGGGTTTCCCGCGGGAAGGAGCATAGCTCAGGTTTTCTCTTACATCAAGTCTAATCTCAGATCTGAGCCAACTAGGCTATATATAGTAGGTGGGGCGAAGGGGTAAGTTACAACTAAAAGTGCCGTTGTGCGGAAGTTCGACGGGGCGGAAGTTCCGGTCATCCCGGGCGGAAGTTCGGTCGGGGCGGAAGTTCCGGTCGGAGGGCGGAAGTTCCGTCCGGCGGAAGTTCCGGCCTTGTTCCGGAAATGCGCCATTGTCCCGCAGTAACATCCAGTATGGTTTTCGACGACTTTTGGAACTTGGGCGGAACTTGGGCGGAAGTTCCGGTGGGCGGAAGTTCCGGTCCTTAGGGGTGGAAGTTCCGGCTGGACCCTGTTTCCTGGGCGCTGGAAAGCATCTTGAGAGCATCTGGGAGGCATCTGGGCGGAAGTTCCGGTCCCGGAGGGCGGAAGTTCCGGCTGGGCGCTGGAGCTCCATCTTCATCATTTCCAGCTCTCTCTCCAATGGCTTGGTCTCCATGGCTTGTGTCTTGGTCGATGTACCTGATTGAGCATAGGGTATTTGCATGAAGTAGCATGCCATCCAAGGGGGTATCAAATGCATACGTGGAGAGGAGCGAATTCACCTCTTGGTGTAGGGCTTTGGCTCGAGCTCGTGTCATTGGGCCACGAGGAGGGCTTGTCGGTCTTGAGGAGGCGGTGTCCAAAGGCCACCCGTATCATCTCCCCCCCTTGGGAAAGAGTCATCCTCGACTCTATGTTCTCCTCATCGCCATGATAGGGTGAGAGGTCGGACACATTGAATGTGTTGCTCACCAAGTACTTGGATGTTGGTATGTCGATGACGTAGGCGTTGTCGTTGATGCGCTTGAGGACCTTGAAAGGACCATCGCCTCGGGGCTTGAGCTTGGAGTTTCTTTCTTGAGGGAAGCGGTCCTTGCGGAGGTGTATCCATACTAGGTCTCCTTCATTGAAGATCCGTGCCTTTTTCGTCATGTTGAGTCTAGTTGCTTGACGAAGAACTTGTTGCTCGATTGTTGCCCTTGTATCTTCATGTAGCTTCTTCATGTATTGTGCTCGCTTGTCGATGTTCATGTTTACTTGCTCATGTAGCGGGAGAGGAAGGAGGTCAATCGCCGTAGGTGGTTCAAACCCGTAGACGACCATGAATGGACTTCTCATTGTTGTAGAATGCTTGGACCGGTTGTAGGCAAACTCCGCATGCGGGATGCAATCTTCCCATGACTTCAAATTCCTCTTGACAAGCACTCGTAGTAGTGTGGATAGGCTTCGGTTCACCACTTCGGTTTGCCCATCGGTTTGTGGGTGCGAGGATGACGAGAACAAAAGCTTGACGTTGAACTTGGCCATTAGTGTCTTCCAAAGGTAACTCATGAATTTGACATCTCGATCCGACACAATGCTTCTTGGTACACCGTGGAGTCTCACAATTTCCCTAAAAAACAAGGAGGCAATATGTGAAGCATCATCCGTTCGAGAGCATGGTATAAAATGAGCCATTTTAGAGAATCGATCAACCACTACAAAAATTGAATCATGACCATATTTGGTTCTAGGCAATCCTAGCACGAAATCCATACTTATATCGGACCAAGGAGCATAAGGAATAGGCAATGGTGTATAAAGACCATAGGGGTTGGAAGTGGACTTAGCTTGTAAGCATGTTGTGCACCGTCGGCAAAGGCGCTCCACGTCGCGGTACATTCTTGGCCAATAATAGTGGGTGGAAAGCATGGCATATGTCTTCTCTCGTCCAAAGTGTCCCATAAGACCACCACCATGCGATTCTTGTAAGAGCAAAAGGCGAAGCGAAGACATGGGAATGCAAAGTTTGTTGCCCTTGAACAAGAATCCTTGGTGCAAATAGAAATCATCGATGCCCTTATCACTAGAACACTTTGCAAAGATTGGGCCAAAGAAAGTATCGGAAGCATATAAGTCTTTGATTTCATCAAGACCCAACACATTGATATCCAAACGAGTGAGTAAGAGGGTGAGTTTGCGGGAAAGAGCATCCGCCACAACATTGTCCTTGCCCTTCTTGTATTTGATTACATATGGAAAGGACTCAATGAACTCAACCCACTTTGCATGTCTTTTGTTCAAGTTGTGTTGACTTTTCAAATACTTCAAAGACTCATGGTCGGAGTGAATGACAAACTCTTTTGGCCAAAGATAGTGTTGCCAAACTTCAAGAACACGAACCAAAGCATAAAGTTCCTTGTCATATATAGGATAGTTGAGGCGTGCGCCATCCAACTTCTCGCTATAGTATGCCACGGGTTTTCCATCTTGCATAAGAACGCCACCAATACCAAGTCCACTCGCATCACACTCAATCTCAAAAGTTTTTGCAAAGTTTGGAAGGACAAGAAGAGGAGCTTCGGTAAGGCGTTTCTTCAACTCATCAAAAGCATTTTGTTGGGCCTTGCCCCACACAAACGGAACATTCTTTTTGGTAAGTTCATTCAAAGGGCAAGCAATGGTGCTAAAATCTTTCACAAAGCGGCGGTAGAAACCGGCAAGTCCATGAAAACTTCGAACTTGACCAACATTGGTAGGAGTGGGCCAATTGTGGATGGCCTCAACCTTGGAAGAGTCAACTTCAATACCATTAGCGGAAACCACAAAGCCAAGGAAAACCAATTTGTTTTGAGCAAAGGTGCACTTTGGAAGATTTGCATAAAGCTTCTCATGACGCAAGATGCATAAGACTTCTCTCACATGTTGCACATGGTCCTCGAGATTTTTGCTATAAATGAGAATATCATCGAAATAGACAACCACACTCTTGCCAATGAGAGGTCGCAAGATGTGATTCATGAGGCGCATGAAAGTGGAAGGAGCATTTGAAAGACCAAATGGCATGACAAGCCATTCATAGAGACCAAGTTTGGTCTTGAATGCCGTCTTCCATTCATCCCCAATTGCCATGCGGATTTGGTGGTAGCCACTACGCAAATCTATCTTAGAGAAAATCGTGGCACCACTCAATTCATCAAGCATGTCATCTAAACGCGGAATGGGATGGCGGTAGCGAACGGTAATGGCATTTATGGGGCGACAATCCATACACATTCGTTGCGTCTCATCCGGTTTAGGAACAAGAATCACGGGAACCGCACAAGGGCTTAAGCTTTCACGAACATACCCTTTTTCGAGGAGGTCTTGTATTTGGCGTTGGATCTCCTTTGTGTCTTCGGGGTTGGTGCGGTAGGCGGCGCGGTTTGGTAGAGGAGCGCCGGGTATGAGGTCGATGCGGTGCTCAATCCCTCGAAGCGGTGGGAGTCCATGAGGGAGCTCGTCGGGGAAGACATCTTGGAACTCCTTCAAAAGAGACAACAAAGACGAAGGAAGTGTTGTTAAGTTGTTAGTCTCCGAGGATGGCCCCTTGCAAATGAGCACATAGTGCAATTTGGTGGATGGGTTGTGGTGCACTTCTCTCATCTCACTCTTGGTAGCTATGAGTACACTCTTCATCTCACTCATATATGGCTTGTGGCGCTCACTTTCTTTTTGGTGGGTCACTCTCTCACCACTCATCTCACTAGTGATGGTAGCTTCCTTAGCCCTCGCTAAAGCCTTTGCATTGTCCGCAATTACTTGGCTAGGAGTCATCGGGCGTAGGATGAATGTCTTGTCGCCGACCTTGAAGCTATAGGCATTTGTGTAGCCATCATGGCTTGCTCTTTTGTCATATTGCCAAGGGCGACCAAGTAGCATGTGGCACACCGTCATGGGCACTACATCACAATCAACGGTGTCTTCATAGGCGCCAATCTTGAAGGATACGGAGACGGTGTGTTGTATCTTGACATTTCCATTGTCACTTAGCCATTGCACATGGTAAGGGTGGGGGTGCTTCCGGAGTGTGAGGTTGAGCTTGGAACATAGTTCGGTGTTTGCAAGATTGTGGCAACTCCCTCCATCGATGATAACCTTTATTGACTTGCCATTGATTCCGGCTCTTGTTTGGAAGATGTTGCACCTTTGATCTTCATTGGGGAGGACATGGGTTGTCAACACTTTGGTCACCACAAGTGATGGGTTTGCATCATGCACACATAGGACTTGCTCTTGGTCTTCCAAGTCATCATCTTCATGATTGGTTGCGGCTTGTACCAAGGCTTCATATTCTCCTTCACTCAAGTAGTCCACATCTCCATCATCTCGAGTTATCATAACTCTTGTGTTCTTGCATTCAAAGGATTTATGTCCTTGAGCTCCACACTTGAAGCAAGTGATGTTACTAGATCCCGTGGAAGCTTTGGAGGACATAGTTGGTTGATCCGGCTTGAAGCTTGTTGTCTTGAAGGCACTCTTCGTTTGCTTAGGAGGATCCTTGGGAGCAATAGCACTTGTGTTCTTGATGCTTGAGGAGGTGGTTGTTGCATTTCTTGCGGTGAAGAAGGACTTTGTTTTTGCACTTGCTAAGTCTTCTCGCACTTGGCGCTCGGCTCTTGTTGCTTGATGAAGCAATTCAACCATGTTGGTGTAAGGCAAGAACTCCACTATCCTCTTGACGGGAATGTTCAATCCATTCAAGAATCTTGCCATTGTTTGCTCTTCTCGCTCATCGACATTGGCACTCATCATGGTCATGTGCATCTCCTTGTAGTATTCCTCAACGGACTTGAAGCTTTGCTTGAGTTGAGTAAGCTTGTTGAAGAGGTCACGCTTGTGGTGGGTGGGCACAAAGCGTTTGTGCATGACTTCTTGCATCTCTTCCCATGTGTCAATGGGTTCTAAGTCTTCCTTGTCACGCTTCTTGTTCACTTCTTCCCACCAAACATTTGCATATCCTTCAAACTCAAGGGATGCCATAGCAACTTTCTTTGCTTCGGAGAAGTTGTGGATGCGGAATATCTTGTCAACCTTGAGGACCCAAGACAAGTATGCATCGGGGTCTTCCTCTCCTTGGAACTTGGGCATGGTGAACTTGAGCTTCCCAAAGATTTCTTCCTCATTACGGTCATTGCGTCGAGGTATTGGTCTTGCATCATCTTCATTCTCATTATGGTTGCGAGGTTGTTGAGGTTGATCCTCATTTTCATTGGGGCGGTTTGGAGGAGGAGGGCGCCTTCCATGAGGTTGCCAAGGATGTGGCATGACACTAGCTTCACTTGAGGCGTCTTCTTCATTGTGGTGCCTTGCTTCACCTTGAGGAGCATGAGGAGCTTGACGAGCTCGATAATTGAGAGGGTTGTGTCTTCTATTGTCGTTGTTGTTTCTTCTTGCGCCATCATCTTGGTGAGCATCAATATTGATGATTTGGCGTCTTGGTTCACTTCTTGTTCGGCGTCATGTTGTGGATGCCTTTGAGCATGGGCCACTTGAGAAGGGCGAGGTTGCCCTTGTTGTTGACATGCCTCTTGCTCTTGGCGAAGACGTTCTTGCTCACGTGCATGAAGGAGAGCTTGATCATGACGAAGACGTTGTTGTTCCTCTTGGAATTGAGCTGCACGATTTGCTTGTTGTAGTCTTGCTTGTTCAAGTTGAGCACGTGCTTGCTCCGCATCTCGAGCTTGTTGTTGAAGAACTTGAGCATCCACATTATGGTGGTGTGGGTCTTCATTAGAAGCATGGTAAGACGGAGATGAAGCCCGGTGCCTTGAACTATGAGAGCGTGAAGACCTTGAGTGTTGGCTTCGGTTGTTGGCGATGTTGGCAATATCTTGCTCAAGGCGTGCCATTCTTTCTTCTTGCCTTCTCATGCTCGCCATGTTTTGTTGACCTTGAGTAGCAAGTGTGGCCCTCATATCATGAGCTTGAGCATCGAGCTTGTCATGGATGTCTTGCACTTGGACATTGAGGTCCCGTCTTTGCACTTGAGCTCGTTCTTCATAGCGTGCAACGGTCTCATCGATCCTTGCCGTGAGGTCATGGATACTCTTGTTGACGGCTTGAGTAGCGATCCAATGTTGGTGCCGTGTCATCGGTAGTTGGTTCCCCTCTCCACTAGACATGGTTACAACTAAAACAAGAACTATGTTGTGGGGTTAGAGGAAAGCTCACAAGTAAGTCAAAGACTCACAACAAAATTGGAAAGGTGTATCAAGGTGAGGAACAACCGGTTACACACACAAAAACAAAACTCTATATGGTGTTAGGTACGGATGTGGAAAGCCAAATGGAAGAACCAAACGAAAAGTCTATTGTCAAAAGTGGGTAAGATCCAAAAGTCACAAGTCAAAGGCGGTGATCACAAAAGGCATACACAAGGTGGAACACACGCGTGGGACAAAATGGGGTTAGCGCGACTTGGAAAATGAGCACAAACAAAATTGGTCCTAGCGAAGACTACTAGCTCGGTGTCACGCCAACACAAGAGAGACCGTGGCTTGGTTGCAAAATTGAGAAGCAACTAGATTTGCGCAAGACGCCTCTCTTCTCTTTTCTCTCGTTTGCTTAAAAGCTTTGGACTCTTTTGTGTATAGGTGTCACTCACACACTTTTTTTTTTGTATTTTTCTTTCTTTTTCTCACTATGTAAGGATACTACTATCTATGTAAGTATGTCACACTTCTTTTGTTTATCTTTTCACGCGAGCTTGCTTCAAAGCTTTGCTCAACACACGCACACCCTCACGGTCGGGACGCTTGCGCAATGCTTCGCAACACTAGAAAGCCACTCTCGATAGGAAAGGTACGCAAAAGAGGCTAGGGCTACAAGTTAGGAGCAAGTTATACCACTTGATGATGGTGGCCGACGATCTTGAACTTGCTATGGTGGAGGTGTCAAGTGAACCGCTTGGATCCTCGGGGTGCCGTCGTCGTTGTCGATGTTGCGGAAGCTTAGTGGTAGCTGAAATGGCACTCAAACCGAAGTCCAAACACAAGGGGTTAGTACCAAAACGAAACGAAGGTTGCTGTCAAAATTTCGGCCAGCGGAAGTTCCGGTCTGAGGGCGGAACTTCCGGTCCCGGCGGAACTTCCGGTCCTTCCGGACAGAACTTCCGGTCGCAATCAGATCTGCGGGCTGTTCGTCGATTTGGGCGGAAATCCGGGCCGAAATCCTTCGAATTCGAGGAAAATTTGGCACTAGAAGCTGTGGGAAGGTGGGGGAATTGCAGATCAACACCAAAGACAAGTTTCTATTGGAGCAAAACCACAAATAACTCAACAAATCGCGAGATCCAACCAAGGCCAATTTGGGGCTATTTTTTGGGAAAATTTTTTGGAATTTTTTTTTTTAGGCGAAATTGGTGGAATTGGGGGATGTGGGGGTCAAATCCGTGGCAACCTAAGAGCTGCTGATACCATATGATGTGGACTAAGTCCTTGGATGTGCCCGATCTTCACGGATTTGGATGGGATTCGTGGGGGAGGTGGATGAACACGAAGAACGTGGGTGGATGGCGGGGTGAATCGAAGATACAAACGCAACACACACACACAACCGGTTGTTCTTCGTTGGCCCGATACACCAACCCAACGGAATTGCAAGAAAAAGACCCACAAGGAGTAGAATCCCTCACAAAAGGTTGGCAATAGCAATCGATAGAGTTCCAAAGAGGAAAAGAGTGCAAATAGATAGAATTGCAAAAGCAAAAGATCCAAAACACTAGAATTCCTAGAATGGAAGAGATCAACCGCCTAGAAGAGTAGATAACTTCGTAGATTCGTAGATCTAGAAGGGTTTCCCGTGGGAAGGAGCATAGCTCAGGTTTTCTCTTACATCAAGTCTGAATCTCAGATCTGAGCCAACTAGGCTATATATAGTAGGTGGGGCGAAGGGGTAAGTTACAACTAAAAGTGCTGTTGTGCTGAAGTTCGACGGGGCGGAAGTTCGGTCATCCCGGCGGAAGTTCCGGTCGGGGCGGTTCGGTTCGAAGTTCGGTGGGGGCGGAAGTTCCGGCCAAGTTCCGGCCTTGTTCCGGAAATGCGCCATTGTCCCGCAGTAACATCCAGTATGGTTTTCGACGACTTTCGGAACTTGGGCGGAACTTGGGCGGAAGTTCCGGTCCTTAGGGGCGGAAGTTCCGGCTGGACCCTGTTTCCTGGGCGCTGGAAAGCATCTTGAGAGCATCTGGGAGGCATCTGGGCGGAAGTTCCGGTCCTGGAGGGCGGAAGTTCCGGCCTGGGCGCTGGAGCTCCATCTTCATCATTTCCAGCTCTCTCTCCAATGGCTTGGTCTCCATGGCTTGTGTCTTGGTCGATGTACCTGATTGAGCATAGGGTATTTGCATGAAGTAGCATGCCATCCAAGGGGGTATCAAATGCATACGTGGAGAGGAGCGAATTCACCTCTTGGTGTAGGGCTTTGGCTCGAGCTCGTGTCATTGGGCCACGAGGAGGGCTTGTCGGTCTTGAGGAGGCGGTGTCCAAAGGCCACCCCGTATCATAACACATATATGATAGATTGATAATCAACTTGACATAGTATTCAATATTCATCGGATCCCAACAAACGCAACATGTAGCATTACAAATAGACGATCTTGATCATGATAGGCAGCTCACAAGATCTAAACATGATAGCACAAGAGGAGAAGACAACCATCTAGCTACCGCTATGGACCCATAGTCCAAGGATGAACTACTCACGCATCGGTCCGGAGGCGAGCATGGTGATGTAGAGCCCTCCGGTGATGATTCCCTCTCCGGCAGGGGGTCTCCTGAATCCCCCGAGATGAGATTGGCGGCGGCGGCGGCGTCTGGGACTTTTCTCGTATCGTGGCTCTCGGTGATAGGGTTTCGACGGAGAGAGATATAGGCGAAGGGCAGAGTCGGAGGGCGCAGGGGCCCACCCCATAGGGCGGCGCGCCCAAGGGTGGGGCCGCGCCCCCTAGGGTGTGACCGCCGTCGCCCCTCTTCGTCTCCTCTTCGGACTTCTGGAAGGCTCCATGCAAAATAAGACCGTGGGCTTTTGTTTCGTCCAATTCCGAGAATATTTCCGTGTAGGATTTCTGAAACAAAAAACAACAGAAAATAAGAACTGGCGCTTCGGCATCTTGTTAATAGGTTAGTGCCGGAAAATGCATCAAAATGATATAAAGTGTATATAAAACATGTGAGTATTGTCATATAACTAGCATGGAACATAAGAAATTATAGATACGCTTGAGACGTATCAACGTTTCTGTGGCGCACCGCCCGTGCGCCACATAATCATATTTTCATGCGCCACGATGAGGCTTTTCCTACTAGTGAAAACTCCCACATCGAATCCACCAGAGGGAATCTTGCAAGATATTGGTATCAACCTTGGTTTTACATGTTCCTATGATATAATCAAACAAAAATAAATATAAAAGTACATTGGTTAACCATCGTTCAAAAAACTTGTGTGGGACCCATAGGCCAGGTTTCGCCAAAACCGTGTTTGGAGGGTCAGAATCCCACTAAAACTTGTGTGTGTTCCTAAGATATCTATACAAGTATGGTGGAAGGTTTTGAGATCCAATATTTAACTCTCAGGTGTGACCCACCTCACAAACATGCGTTGTCACTTTGTAAGTTTTTTCTCCTTTTCTTCCTCTTTCTGGCATTCGTTCATGCATGGCTACGTTGATGAGATTAATTTTGCCAATATTCTAGGCACATGTACTCTATCCCTACAATATGCTTGCTTAGAATCATCATACAAATCTCAAGGAATTCCATGCGGTGACTATAGCATCGCAGGTGTACCAATCCTCACTTAATTGAGTTAGTTTTACTCGTTCTGTTTGCAACGTGTGAAATCACCGCTTCTAAACTAAATTACATTACATGAGTTTATGGCCCTTTTGCACTAATAAAAGTTCAATGCCACAAATGGGATCTCCTCCCCCACCACCTAGACCACTTCCATAGTTGCCACAGTTGGAAGAATTCTTGGCACTTGAGGTCATATAGACTATGGTTAGCCATTTGTCACACTATTCAGTCACCAGCTATCTTTTTTTGTACACATAGATTTATAGTTGATATCTCTTGCTCAAATATGTAGGGATCGGCCCATTCCAATCAACTCTTTGGTGTGCTACTAGTGGTACTTGGTACTGGTCGCTCTACTCCAGAGTCAGAGAGCCCAACCCAATATTTGTGACCAAATGTACTCCTGGCCATGGTGCTTCTACCAGTGACTTGCCGGTTCTAGTTAGTTTCATTCAAACTCTTGCATTAAACTCATACCTATACAATTTGCCATGCAAAAACTTAGAATTGGACCTATTGCCATGCTAAACGGTTGGCCTTCTTCATTTTGTAGTGACGATGCAAGCTCTTAGCGGTGGACTTTGTGTTGTGGCGGTGCTCCAAGTTCATCATTAGACTTTGTGTTTGTGGTTGTTTGTAATGAACTTTTCGTTTCATCTTCGTTTTGACTATATGCATGAACTTGTCGTGCTCACAATAGATGTCTCACTATGTCAAATTGTTGTGCTTTGTTAACTTTAATTTCGTATCTATATATGATGATATGTGAACTTGGCCATGGATATGATGATAGATATGTGTGTGTGGATTTGATGAGGATGACCACATGCGTCAGGATTTCATGATGAAGACCATATATGTGCGTGGAAGTTTTAAATTGTGGGATACATAAATTTCTTTGCACATTTTAAATTACAAAAAACCTATAAAACGAACAAAAAATGTGGTAAATCAACAGATGTTCCAGGCTGCCGCTTGGGGAGCGTCGAGCCGCCACCGCCAGGTGCCCAACTATGCTGATGGTATAGCCCTCGACATACCCCACCAGGTTTGTCGACGGCTATACCCTCGGCATAGATGGGCATGTGGCGTCAACTAGGCAGTTACATGATATATCGACATCTTGGCCATCTGCATAGTACGTATAGGACGCCATCATACGCACGTCGTGCCCCTTTTTAGTTTTTATTTGTTGACGGCCTTGCTTAACCCTCGGCATACGGTCCTATGCTGGCGGGCTGGTGTATGCTCTTTGCCGATAGAGCAGTTACCAGCGATTGTATGTAAAAGGCCACTGTCGGCAATACCCTGTGCCGAGGGCTCGCGAACTCATCCTAGAGGCTGTTTCCTGTGGCGTTGAACCTCTAATCCAGACTCCTCCTTTGGTTCTCTTGACGATTTCTAGTTTAAAATTAAGGTCCAAAATTTTAAGTAGAAATTGCAACGAAGAAAAAGTGTAATTTTGACAGGATCCAGCTTGACACCCTTGGTTACCATGCGCATGCATTCAGAATTTAGCGACGCTATTTCCATGCATGGTGGATTCATAAGCGATATCTCGTCACGTTGCATCCTGGTGCTGGGTGGTGAATGATTGAAGTACATATGTTCGTACCAGCATCATTATGCGTCGGACTAGTCAGCTGGTACTAGTGCACACAGCAGTGAGCGAGCGAGCGGAGGCACACGTCGGCATGCGTACCCATCCCTGGCGCGAGTTTCGTGCGTCAAAACCACATGCCTGGTTTCACTGTCGTCGAGCTCGCGGTCTTCTCCCTCCTATAAAAAGGCTCAGTCTCCAGCGGTCCACAGATCAACCAGGTTGCTAGCTTGCGAGTTGTGCGCGCGCGTCTATCCAGCTCAGTATCTCGCTAGTTTGCTTACTAGCTAAGCGATGGCGTCGCGCCATCGGCGGCAGCCGTCGCGCGCGCTCCCACTGGACTTCAACGTCGCCGACGTCGGTGACGACGAGCCGGTGGCGGCAGCCAAGGGCACGGCGCCCACGCGCGCCCCTGCCGGTGGCCCGAGCGATGCAGCAGGCGGGTCTGCCAAAGCAGGGCACGAAGGCCAGGGCAAGAAGCTGCCGCCGGCCACCGGCGGCCGCCACACGTCGACGCCGGAAGGGACCGTCAAGGCGCCGTGCGACGGCAATGGTACCGGCCGCTAGAGCCATGTACTGCCGTGACACATGCACCGATGCACGCACCAGTACGTGCACGTTGCTCTCTCACAGTGTGCTCGCAATCGGAAAGGGCTCGCAGCTAGCTTGTCCATGGTCTGTTTTGGCTCGATCTTTGTCTCAAATCTACCTATATATGCTTGCATTTCGTGCATATATATGTCCCAGTGTTCCTGTATTCCGGTATATTTATCTACAGGGTGATGTAAAAGCGTACAAACGTAATATGTAATGCAAACAATCTGTATAATTCCCCGCCTGCCTACACTAAGTAAAATATGCATGGCAGTTCTTACTTTGTTCTCTGTTGATCTTGCCCATTTGGCGTATGACACTATCAAAGTGGAAGCCAAAAGACTACGAGTAGACGCACGTTATGGCTTTCGTGGAGACAGCATGCATGCGTCTCTGCGATGCGTGGTCTCCCAATCATAAGCAAACATCAAGTGCCATCGCACGATAAACCTGACGCGGACGTGTATGAGCAACAGTACGGATCCGTGTTGTCGTGATCCAAAGGACTACGGAGAAAACGATAATTGGTGGGAGTCGATCTCGACTAATCAGTCGGATGCCGCCGGACAGCCACATGTCTCAACAACGACGTATGTACGGCATGCCGCAGACACAAGTTAATACCCGGACGGTGCGTAATGATGCGCGCCAAACAGAACCAGTTAAGGAATGATCATGTGTTAATCGTGTAAGTTTTATCAGTACACGTAGATCCGCCTGGAGATCGACAGTGACTTACTTAAACGTAAGATCGATTTCTCAGATCTACTATGGCTTATAGAAGAACAAAATTCAGGAGAGACGTGGCTAGATCATGAACACATTCAGTACTAGTATGTAGCACCTACATCTGTTATGGTACCAACATTATTGCAGAATCAATTGATCCAACTTTTCGTGGTTAAGAACACGTGCGCGTAAATCGTAGGAGAAGAGATGGTTGGTACCACGTAGTCCTTGTGGCAGTAAACGGTTACACAGAAATGGATATGGGAGTTGGTAACCATGCCACTCGACCGCAGCGCTGTGGGGACTAGGGACACGTCCTTGCAGTTCAGTAATGTCCTCCTCTTCATCTCCGGGTCGTTGCTGGCGCAGCTCTTCTCCGTCTTGCCCTGCTCTTGCCTTGGATCAACTGCTGGTGTAGCGCGGGCTGCGTGGCCACAGGTGTGGACAGCGCTTCCTACAGCCCGCAGCCTTCAAAGCCGTGCACGACCGACTAGATTCCTCGTTCGGGCGACTGGCTGAGTCACGCGAGCGGCAGCCATTAAGGTCGATGATCCTCTGCCGCTTGGCGACCATAAGACCATAAGAGCATCTCCAGCGGCGTTCCCAAAGCGTCCTTCAAACCGCGTCGGATTGAGCGTTTGGGGGACGTGTTTTGTTCGTGCCGCGTTTAGGGATGTCGCTCTCCAGCCGCGTCCCACAAACGCCTCCCCCAAACATTTAAAATACTTTTTTTTGTCATTTTTATTTCAATTTCCACAAACTAATACATAATTGAGAACGTGGTTTACGAAGCCGGTAGTAGCCGCACGAAGCCTCCCGCAGATGCATCGTGCGCGGGCGGTCGTCGCCAGTGACGTACTCGGCGAAGGAGTCCGCCAGCCTCTGGATGCCGCGCGGGTCGCCCTTGAGGACAAGGACGAACTCGAACAGCACGTCCGGCTCCACGTCCATCTCCGATGATGAAGACGACGGCGTGGGAGGCGACGGCGAGCGTTCAACTCTGCCGCGGCCACGACCACGACCACGGCCACGGCCGCGAGGTCGGCCTCCGCCTCTACCGGACATAGCGTCGAGTCTTGTTGAGATGGTGGCGGCTAGGGTTTGGGAGAGAGGCGCTAGGGTTTGTGTGTGAGAGGGACGATGAGAGGCGGCCCTTTTATAGGCCGGAGGGAGGCGGAGGAGCGGTGGCACTCATTAACGCCATCAAGCAGAGCTAGGCGCGACAGGACGCGTCGTTGCGCCTCTGCGGAACTGCACCGTCGCTGCGGAGGCGCACCGTCTCTCGCGCGCCAATAACTTCCGTCGCGGTAGGCGACGGTTAGGTTAAAATTTATTGTGCCGCCGACGGGTTAGCCCCGCCACTCCCCGCCTCGTTTCGTTGTGTCCGAGCGTCCCTGAACGTCCCCGTGGGACGAGACGGGACTCGGGCGCCGAACACCGTATCGGGCCGCGCTAAAAATGGGCTTTGGGGGACGCGGCTGGAAGCCTTTTTTAGTCCGGCGCGCCCCAAATTGCTTTGGGACGCTTTGGGGACGCGACCGGAGATGCTCTAAGCAGCCGAGCGGATTCCTCCGTTGGCGCCTTCGCACGGCAAATGTCCATGCCGCCGCGAGTGTTCCGCTCTTGCCGTGTGGTCTTGTACGCGGCAAGCAGCTTCCTCCTACTCGGGTCCGCTACGTCGACCCGTCGGACCGCTACACCCTCCTCGTCCTCTACCTCCCGCGTCCCCTCCTCCTCGTACTTCTCGTCGAACTCACCATAGTTGAAGGATTCGTGATCCGAAGGTGGTGGGTTCTCCTCCAGTAGCGGTCGCGGGTGGGTTCTCCTCCGACAACGGGGCGGGGTGGCTCAATATCGCATAGGTGGTGGGAAGCCGCGAGGCATGCTGCATGCGAGGGAGGTGGGAGGCGCTGACAAGGAAATGTGGTTTGGCTTATCGCCAAAGGGGGGCTATTATAAACAGAATACTGGGCATGAATGGGAGCGGGAGCATGGTGAGAAAATGGCGAGAAGGATGACATTAACACTGTCGAATGAGGCGCAACAACGACAGGTTGGAAAGACACAACGCCAACGAGATGTCTCTCCTGCCTCGCCTAGGGAACAATCGTCACCATTAATAGGGTAGATGAGTGATACGTCTCAAACGTATCATAATTTTTGATGTTCCCATATGCTTGTTTTACACTAATTTATATGTGTTTTGTTTACACTTCGTTGCACTTTTACATGATTTCCGGCACTAACCTATTAACAAGATGCCACGGTGTCAGTTCCCTGTTTTCTGCTGTTTTTGTATTTTAGAAAAGTTGTATAGGAAATATTCTCGAAATTGGACGAAACAAAAGCCGAAGTCAATATTTTACCGAAACCGGAGGGGGGACGAAGAGGCGCACCAGGGCGCCCACACCACCCCTAGGCGCGGCCTAGGGCTGGCCCGCGCCTAGGGTAGGTGTGGGGCCCACAGGCGCCCCACCGACCTGAATCCTCCGCCTATTTATACATCTTCTCGGGAAAACCCTGGATACCCGAGCCTCCATCCACGAAAAGTTCCATCGCGGCCGCCATACGTCATTTTGCATCACTATTTTATATCATAATTTACCGTTATTCATTGATATATTTCATATTTAGAGATGATACTTATGTTATTTCACCTATTTTGCTTGTTTCATGATTATTGGAGAATTACTCACCGGAGTCAGGATTCTGCTGGAAAAGGCACCGTCAGATACAATATTTCTCAAGATCAACAATTGACGGAAAATATACCGAAGCTCCTATTTTTCCAGATGACGGAGCCAGCCAAAAGGGAGGCCGAGGAGGGCCGCCATGGGCCCCCCAATGGGGAGGCCGACCAGGGCCGCCACGTGGGGAGGGGGCCCACGACCCCTCGGCCATCGCCCTTTCGCGTACTTCATCTCCCGAAACCCTAAGGTGCAGGGGGGCATCGAGATAGTCAGCGCCGCCTCCTCGAGGCGGAAAACACCAGAGAGAAAAGAGCTCTCCTGCAGGAGACGTCTCCAACGTATCGAAATTTCTTATGTTCCATGCTACTATTGATGATACCTACATGTTTTATGCACATTATATATCATATTTATGCATTTTCGGAACTAACCTATTAACAAGATGCCCAAGAGCCAGTTGTTGTTTTCCGCTGTTTTTGGTTTCAGAAATCCTAGTAACGAAATATTCTCGGAATTGGACGAAATCACCGCCCAGGGTCCTATTTTTGCACGAAGCTTCCCAAGACGAAGGGGGGTCGGAGTGGGGCCACGAGGTGGCCACACCATAGGGCGGCGCGGCCCCAGGCCCTGGCCGCGCCGGCCTGTGGTGTGGGCCCCTCGCGCCGCCTCTTGACCTGCCCTTTCGCCTACTTAAAGCCTCCGTCACGAAAACCCCATCGAGAGCCACGATACGGAAAACCTTCCAGAGACGCGCGCCGCGAATCCCATCTCGGGAGATTCAGGAGATCGCCTCCGGCACCCTGCGGAGGGGATTCATCTCCGGAGGACTCTTCATCGCCATGATCGCCTCCGGAGTG
The DNA here is from genome assembly GCA_030979885.1 of Lolium multiflorum. Classification (NCBI taxonomy): domain Eukaryota; kingdom Viridiplantae; phylum Streptophyta; class Magnoliopsida; order Poales; family Poaceae; genus Lolium; species Lolium multiflorum. Next base: position 201,086,614 of record CM061751.1, read on the forward strand.
ATGAGTGAGTAGTTCACCCCTGGACTATGGGTCCATAGCAGTAGCTAGATGGTCGTCTTCTCCTAATTGTGCTTCATTGTTGGATCTTGTGAGCTGCCTAACACGATCAAGATCATCTATCTGTAATACTATATGTTGTGTTTGTGGGATCCGATGGATAGAGAATACTATGTTATGGTGATTATCAATCTATTGTTTATGTGTTGTTTATGATCTTGCATGCTCTCCGTTATTAGTAGAGGATCTGGCCAAGTTTGTACTCTTAACTCCAAGAGGGAGTATTTATGCTCGATAGTGGGTTCATGCCTTCATTGACACCTGGACAGTGACAGAAAGTTCTAAGGTTGTGATGTGCTGTTGCCACTAGGGATAAAACATTGATTCTATGTCTAAGGATGTAGTTGTCGATTACATTACACCATACTTAATGCAATTGTCTGTTGCTTAGCAACTTAATACCGAATGGGGTTCGGATGATAACCCGAAGGTGGACTTTTTAGGCATAGATGCAGTTGGATGGCGGTCTATGTACTTTGTCATAATGCCGGATTAAATCTCACTATATTTATCATATCATGTACGTGCATTGTTATGCCCTTCTCTATTTGTCAATTGCCCGACTGTAATTTGTTCACCCAACATGCTTTTATCTTATGGGAGAGACACCTCTAGTGAACTGTGGACCCTCCTATTCTTTACATAGCATACAATCCACTGCAATTGTGTTTTACTGTTTTCTTGCACACAATCATCTTCCACTCGATACGCTTAATCCTTTGTTACAGCAAGCCGGTGAGATTGACAACCTCACTGTTTCGTTGGGGCAAAGTACTTTGGTTTTGTTGTGCAGATTCCACGTGGCGCCGGAATCCCCGTTGTTGCGCCGCATCACATTTCGCCACCATCAACCTTCAACGTGTTTTGGCTCCTCCTGGTTCGATTAAACCTTGGTTTCTTTCTGAGGGAAAACTTGCCACTGTGCGCATCATACCTTCCTCTTGGGGTTCCCAACGGACGTGTACATCTACGCGCATCAAGCCTGTTTTCGGCGCCGTTGCCGGGGAGATCAAGACACGCTGCAAGGGGAGTCTCCACTTCTCAATCTCTTTACTTTGTTTTTGTCTTGCTTTATTTTATTTACTACTTTGTTTGTTGCACCTAAACAAAACACAAAAAAATTAGTTGCTAGTTTTACTTTATTTACCGTCTTGCTCTCTATATCAAAAACACAAAAAAATTAGTTACTTGCATTTACTTTATCTAGTTTGTTTATTTACCGTTGCTAAAATGATAATCCTCTGAAAATACTAAGTTGTGTGACTTCACAAATGCAAATAATAATGATTTCCTATGCACACCTATTGCTCCACCTGCTACTACAGCAGAATTTTTTGAAATTAAACCTGCTTTACTGAACTTGGTTATGAGAGATCAATTTTCTGGTGTTAGTTCTGATGATGCTGCTGCCCATCTCAATAATTTTGTTGAACTTTGTGAAATGCAAAAGTATAAGGATGTATATGGTGATATTATTAAATTGAAAGTGTTTCCTTTCTCATTAAGAGGAAGAGCTAAAGATTGGTTGCTATCTTTGCCTAAGAATAGTATTGATTCATGGACTAAATGTAAGGATGCTTTTATTGGTAGATATTATCCTCCCGCTAAAATTATATCTTTGAGAAGTAGCATAATGAATTTTAAGCAATTTGATACTGAACATGTTGCTCAAGCATGGGAGAGAATGAAAACTTTGGTAAAGAATTGCCCAACCCATGGACTGACTACTTGGATGATCATCCAAACTTCTATGCAGGACTAAATTTTTCTTCGCGGAATTTATTGGATTCAGCTGCTGGAGGTACCTTTATGTCCATCACTTTGGGGGCGGCTACAAACTTCTTGATGATATGATGATAAATTACTCTGAATGGCACACGGAAAGAGCTCCACAAGGTAAGAAGGTAAATTCTGTTGAAGAAACCTCTTCCTTGAGTGATAAGATTGATGTGATTATGTCTATGCTTGTGAATGGTAGATCTAATGTTGATCCAAATAATGTTCCTTTAGCTTCATTGGTTGCTCAAGAAGAAAATGTTGATGTGAATTTCATTAAAAATAATAATTTCAACAATGCTTATAGGAACAACTCGGTAATAACTATAGGCCATATCCTTCGCTAATGGTAATGGTTATGGTAATTCTTATGAAATTCTTACAACAATAATTGGAGTGTACCCTCTGGTCTTGAAGCCATGCTTAAAGAATTTATTAGTACACAAACTGCTTTTAACAAATCTGTTGAGGAAAAGCTTGATAAAATTGATACTATTGCTTCTAGAGTTGATAGACTTGCCTCGATGTTAATCTTTTAAAATTGAAAGTTATGCCTAATAATGATATTGATAATAAGATTACTACTACAGCAAATGCCATCCAAGTTAGAATTAATGAGAATATAAGATTAATGGTTGAATTGCGTGTTAGGTGGGATAGAGAAGAAAATGAAAACTAGCTAAAGAGAATAATGTAGCTAAAGTTTGGACTATCACCACCATTAGTAATGATAATGATTCACATGTTGCTGCACCTCCTACTATCAATGGTAAAATAATTGGTGTTGGCAATGTTTCTACTCCTAGTGCAAAGCGAACAAAACTGCCTGAAATTGCTAAAACTGCTGAAACTGCTTGTGATAAAACTGCTGAAATTTTTTCCAACCTTGGGAACAATGATCCCATTGCTGTAGCTCATAATGATTTAGATTTTGATGATTGTCACATCTCTGAAGTTATAAAGTTCTTACAAAAACTTGCTAAAAGTCCTAATGCTAGTGTTATAAATTTAGCCTTTACAAAACATATTACAAATGCTCTCATAAAAGCTAGAGAAGAGAAACTAAAACTTGAAACTTCTATTCCTAGAAAGTTAGAAGATGGTTGGGAGCCCATCATTAAAATGAAATTCAATGACTTTGAATGTAATGCTTTATGTGATCTTGGTGCAAGTATTTCTGTTATGCCTAAAAAGATTTATGATATGCTTGACTTGCCACCATTGAAGAATTGTTATTTGGATGTTAATCTTGCCGATAATGTTAAAAAGAAACCTTTGGGGAGGATTGATAATGTGCACATTACGGTTAACAATAACCTTGTCCCCGTTGATTTTGTTGTTTTGGATATCGAATGCAATACATCTTGTCCTATTGTGTTGGGAAGACCTTTTCTTCGAACCGTTGGTGCTGTTATTGATATGAGGGAAGGTAATATTAAATATCAATTTCCTCTCAAGAAAGGTATGGAACACTTCCCTAGAAAGAGAATGAAGTTGCCTTTTGATTCTATTATTAGAACAAGTTATGATGTTGATGCTTCTACTCTCGATGTTACTTGATTTGCACTTTCTGCGCCTAGCTGAAAGGCGTTAAAGAAAAGCGCTTATGGGAGACAACCCATGTTTTTACCTACAGCAATTTTTGTTTTGTTGAGTCTTGGAAGTTGTTTACTACTGTAGCAACCTCTCCTTATCATGTTTTTGTGCCAAGTAAAGTTTCTATGTCAAAGTTGATGTTATATTTGGGATCGCTGCGCGGAAACAGATTGCTGTCAGTTACACGAATCTGGGGCTAAGTCTCTGTAGGAAATTCGAAAAAATCTTCCAATTTACGAGCGTGATCCTCGTATATGTACGCAACTTTCATTAGTTTTAGTTTTTCCATTTGAGCAAGTCTGGTGCCATCTTTAAATTCGCCTTTACGGACTGTTCTTTTGACGATTCTGCCTTTATTTCGCATTGCCTCTTTTGCTATGTTGGATTCATTTCTTTGATCCATTAATGTCCAGTAGCTTTTATGCAATGTCAGAAGTGTAAAGAATGATTGTGTCACCTCTGAATGTGAATTATTAATTGTGCACTAACCCTCTAATGAGTTTGCTTGAAGTTTGGTGTGAAGGAAGTTTTCAAGGGTCAAGAGAGGAGTATGATACACTATGATCAAGAGGAGTGAAAGCTCTAGCTTGGGGATGCCCCCGTGGTTCACCCCTGCATATTTTAAGAAGACTCAAGCGTCTAAGCTTGGGATGCCCAAGGCATCCCTTCTTCATCGACAACATCATCAGGTTCCTCCCCTGAAACTATATTTTATTCAATCACATCTTGTGTTCTTTACTTGGAGCGTCGGTTTGTTTTTGTTTTTGTTCTTGTTTGAATAAAATGGATCCTAGCATTCACTTTGTGGGAGAGAGACACGCTCCGCTGTTGCATATGGACAAATATGTCCTTAGGCTTTACTCATAATGTTCAAGGCGAAGTTTCTTCTTCGTTAAATTGTTATATGATTGGAATTGGAAAATACATGTAGTAATTGCTAAAATGTCTTGGATAATGTGATACTTGGCAATTGTTGTGCTCATGTTTAAGCTCTTGCATCATATGCTTTGCACCCATTAGTGAAGAAATACATAGAGCTTGCTAAAATTTGATTTGCATATTTGGTCTCTCTAAGGTCTAGATAATATCTAGTATTATTGAGTTTTGAACAACAAGGAAGAGTGTAGAGTCTTATAATGTTTACAATATGTCTTTTATGTGAGTTTTGCTGCACCGTTCATCCTTGAGTTTGCTTCAAATAACCTTGCTAGCCTAAACCTTGTATCGAGAGGGAATACTTCTCATGCATCCAAAATCCTTGAGCCAACCACTATGCCATTTGTGTCCACCATACCTACCTACTACATGGTATTTCTCCGCCATTCCAAAGTAAATTGCTTGAGTGCTACCTTTAAAATTCCATCATTTACCTTTGCAATATATAGCTCATGGGACAAAATAGCCTTAAAACTATCGTAGTATTGAATATGTACTTATGCACTTTATCTTTATTAAGTTGCTTGTTGTGCGATAACCATGCTTCGGGGAACGCCATCAACTATTGTTGAATATCATGTGAGTTGCTATGTCCGTCTTGTCTGAAGGATCTATCACCTTATGATTGGAGCATGCAAATTGTTAGAGAAGAACATTGGGCCGCTAACTAAAGCCATGAATCATGGTTGAAGTTTCGATTTTGGACATATATCCTCAATCTCATATGAGAATAATAATCATTGCTACATGCTTATGCATTTAAGAGGAGTCCATTATCTGTTGTCCATGTTGTCCCGGTATGGATGTCTAAGTTGAGAATAATCAAAAGCGAGAAATCCAAAATGCGAGCTTTCTCCTTAGACCTTTGTACGGCATGGAGGTACCCCTTTGTGACACTTGGTTGAAACATGGCATGCAAAGATCCGGTAGTCCAAGCTAAGTAGGACAGGTGCGGGCACTATTAGTATACTATGCATGAGGCTTGCAACTTGTAAGATATAATTTACATAACTCATATGCTTTATTACTACCGTTGACAAAATTGTTTCATGTTTTCAAAATAAAAGCTCTAGCACAAATACAGCGATCGATGCTTTCCTCTTTGAAGGACCTTTCTTTTACTTTTATTGTTGAGTCAGTTTACCTATCTCCTTCCACCTTAAGAAGCAAACACTTGTGTGAACTTGTGCATTGATTCCTACATACTTGCATATTGCACTTGTTATACTACTTTATGTTGACAATATCCATGAGATATACATGTTATAAGTTGAAAGCAACCGCTGAAACTTAGTCTTCCTTTGTGTTGCTTCAATACCTTTACTTTGATTTATTGCTTTATGAGTTAACTCTTATGCAAGACTTATTGATGCTTGTCTTGAAGTACTATTCATGAAAAGTCTTTGCTTTATGATTCACTTGTTTACTCATGTCATTACCATTGTTTTGATCGCTGCATTCATTACATATGTTTACAAATAGTATGATCAAGATTATGATGGCATGTCACTTCAGAAATTATCTTTGTTATCGTTTTACCTGCTCGGGACGAGAACTAAGCTTGGGGATGCGATACGTCTCCAACGTATCGATAATTTCTTATGTTCCATGCTACTTTATTGATGATACCTACATGTTTTATGCACATTATATGTCGTATTTATGCATTTTCTGGAACTAACCTATTAACAAGATGCCGAAGAAGTTGTTGTTTTCTCTGTTTTTGGTTTCGAAATCCTAGTAACGAAATACTCTCGGAATTGACGAAATCACCGCCCAGGGTCCTATTTTTGCATGAAGCTCAAGACCGGGGAGTCGAAGTGGGGCCACGAGGTGGCCACACCATAGGGCGCGGCCCAGGCCCTGGCCGCGCCGGCTGTGGTGTGGGCCCCTCGCGCCGCCTCTTGACGCCCTTTCGCCTACTTAAAGCCTCCGTCGCGAACAGTACCGAGAGCCACGATACGGAAAACCTTCCGGAGACGCCGCCGCGCGAATCCCATCTCGGGGATTCAGAGATCACCTCCGAAGCCCCACGCCGGAGGATTCATCTCCGGAGGACTCTTCATCGTCATGATCGCCTCGGAGTGATGAGTGAGTAGTTCACCCCTGGACTATGGGTCCATAGCAATAGCTAGATGGTCGTCTTCTCCTAATTGTGCTTCATTGTTGGATCTTGTGAGCTGCCTAACATGATCAAGATCATCTATCGTAATACTATATGTTGTGTTTGTCGGGATCGATGGATAGAGAATACTATGTTATGGTGATTATCAATCTATTGTTTATGTGTTGTTTATGACCTTGCATGCTATCCGTTATTAGTAGAGGCTCTGGCCAAGTTTGTACTCTTAACTCCAAGAGGGAGTATTTATGCTCGATAGTGGGTTCATGCCTTCATTGACACTGGGAGTGACAGAAAGTTCTAAGGTTGTGATGTGCTGTTGCCACTAGGGATAAAACATTGATTCTATGTCTAAGGATGTAGTTGTCGATTACATTACGCACCATACTTAGTGCAATTGTCTGTTGCTTAGCAACTTAATACTGAATGGGGTTCGGATGATAACCTGAAGGTGGACTTTTTAGGCATAGATGCAGTTGGATGGCGGTCTATGTACTTTGTCGTAATGCCCAATTAAATCTCACTATATTTATCATATCATGTACATGCATTGTTATGCCCTTCTCTATTTTTCAATTGCCCGACTGTAATTTGTTCACCCAACATGCTTTTATCTTATGGGAGAGACACAGTGAACTGGACCCCGGTCCTATTCTTTACATAGCATACAATCCACTGCAATTGTGTTTCATGTTTTCTGCACACAATCATCTTCCACTCGTACGCTTAATCCTTTGTTACAGCAAGCCGGTGAGATTGACAACCTCATTTCGTTGGGGCAAAGTACTTTGGTTTTGTTGTGCAGATTCCACGTTAGCGCCGGAATCCCTGTTGCGCCGCATCACATTTCGCCACCATCAACCTTCAACGTGCTTCTTGGCTCCTACTGGTTCGATAACCTTGGTTTCTTTCTGAGGGAAAACTTGCCACTGTGCGCATCATACCTTCCTCTTGGGGTTCCCAACGGACGTGTACATCTACGCGCATCACTGGACTTCATTGGGATCATCATCATCATCATCTCCACCATCGACACCGTCATCTCCACCGCTGCACCTCGTCACCGTTGTAACATCTAGGGTTGAATCTTGAGTATTTCATAGGGGAAACTCTCCCGGTGTTGATTACTCCTTGTTATTGATGCTATTGAGTGAAACCGTTGAATCAAGGTTTATGTTCAGATTGTTATCCATCATCATATCACCTCTGATCATGTTCCATATGATGTCTTGTGAGTATTTCGTTTAGTTCTTGAGGACATGGGTGAAGTCTAAATGTTAGTAGTGAACTATGTTGAGTAATATTTAATGGTTTGATATTTAAGTTGTGGTGTTATTCTTCTAGTGGTGTCATGTGAACGCCGACTACATGACACTTCACCTTTATAGGCCTAGGGGAATGCGTCTTGTATTGTTTGCTAATTGTGGGGTTGCAGGATAGCAACCTGAACCCCCGTTGGTATATCGATGCATGAGGGATAGCAGGATCTCAGAGTTTAAGGTTGTGGTTAGATTTATCTTAATTACTTTCTTGTATTTGCGGATGCTTGCAAGGGGTTTAATCACAAGTATGTATTAGTCCTAGGAAGGGCGGCGCATTAGCATAGGTTCACCCACACAACACTTATCAAAACAATGAAGATTAATCAACTATATGAAGCGAAAGCACTAGACTAAATTCCCGTGTGTCCTCAAGAACGTTTGGTCATCATAAGTAAACAAACCGGCTTGTCCTTTGTGCTAAAAAGGATAGGGCCACTTGCTGCAATTATTATTCTCGTATTTTACTTACTTGTATTTTATTTATCTGCTATATCAAAACCTCCTTGTCCGTGAGCATTTACAGAGAATCCTTCATCGAAACTGCTTGTCAACACCTTCTGCTCCTCGTTGGGTTCGACACTCTTATTTATCAAAAGTACTATGATACACCCCTATACTTGTGGGTCATCAAGACTAGGCGCCGTTGCCGGGGAGTGAAGCGCTATTGGTAAGTGGAATTGGTAAGGAAAACTTTTACTGTACGTGCTGTTTTTATTTCTGCCTGCTGCTATAATTCATTATGGAGAGATCTTCTCTTGAATTTCTATTTGGAAAATCTACTACTACTGCAGAGGTAGTGGATGAGGCGCCAGGTGAGAAAGTGATTCCATATAAAATACCTATGAAAATTATTGAATGTGTTGTGGATAACCGCTATGAAGGGGATGGCACTGTTCATCCTGGAGATCATTTACTGTTTTTACAAGAATTATGCGGGTTATTTAAGTGTGCAGGTATTTCTATGGATGAAGTTAGGAAGAAACTATTCTCTATGTCGCTGTCTGGTAAAGCGGCGCATTGGTATAAACTGCTGAAGAATGGGCATCCTCTTGATTGGAAGGATATTATGCCTATATTTAATTCTAAATTCTATCCTCCAAGTGAAATTCACAAAGACCGAAACCGCATATATAATTTCTGGTCTCATGATTTTTTTTGAAACCTTGAACAGTAGGGTGAGAAACCCTACTGACAGATGCATTAAACTGGGTAGGACAGTTACATATGTACAAAGGTAAGGGGGTGTGAGAGGGATCTAACAGGGGACCTTTGATGACCCACAAGTATAGGGGATCGCAACCTTCGAGGGAAGTATTACCCAATTTATTGATTCGACACAAGGGGAGACAAAGAATACTTGTAAGCTTTAACAATGGAGTTGTCAATTCAGCCGCACCTGGAAACAGACTTGTTCGCAAGAGTTTATCGTAGTAGGCAGTTTTGTAGCAGTAGGAATAGTGAAATAACAACAGCGGTGAAATAAAGACAGCCGTAGTGATTATAGTAAACAGCAGGATTAAAATACTGTAGGCATAGGGACGGATTTAACGGGCGTTGCATGGATGAGAGAAACTCATGTAACAATCAAAGCGGGGGCATTTGCAGATAATAATAAAACGGTATCCAAGTACTAATCAATCAATAGGCATGTGTTCCATATATAGTCGTACGTGCTCGCAATGAGAAACTTGCACAACATCTTTGTCCTACCGGCGGTGACAAGGCCTCTGGGAAACTCTGATATTAAGGAACTCCTTTTAATAGAACAGGAGCAAAGCATTAACACTCGTGAACACATGTGATCCTCACATCACTACCATCCCTCCGGTTTCCCGTCACTCCGGGCCATTGGTTCCGGACAGCGACATGTGTATACAACTGCGGGTAAGATCATAAACAACGAATATCTTCATGAATCAATAACATGTTCAGATCTGAGATCATGGCACTCGGGCCCTAGTGACAAGCATTAAGCATAACAAGTTGCAACAATATCATAAAAGTAACATCTACGGATACTAGGCACTAAGCCCTAACAATCTTATGACTATTACATGACCAATCTTCATCCAATCCCTACCATCCTCTTCAGCCTACAGCGGGGGAATTACCCACACATGGATGGGGAAACATTGCTGGTTGATGGAGAGGCGTTGGCGGTGATGGCGGTGAAGATCTCCTCCAATTCCCCGTCCCGGCGGAGTGCCGAACGGAGACTTCTGCTCCCGAGACGGAGTTTCGCGATGTGGCGGCTCTCTGGAGGGTTTGGCGATTCGACTTCTCTCCGTGCGTTTTAGGTCGAACCCGATAAGTAGTCCAAAGGGGGGCGGAGGCCGGCCGAGGGGCCACACCACATGGCCGCGCGGGCCCCAGGCCGCGCCGCCATATGGTGTGGGACCCTGCCTCCCACCTCTCTTGCCCTTTCGCTCGTCGATACCGGAAAATAGGGCTTCTGCATAAATTCGAGGATTTTCCGAAAGTTGGATTTCTGCACAAAAACGAGACGCCAGAGCAGTTCTGCTGAAAACAGCGTTAGTCCGTGTTAGTTGTATCCAAAATACACAAATTAGAGGCAAAACAATAGCAAAAGTGTTGAGAGTAGATACGTTTTGGACGTATCAACCTTTACAAGAGATTCAGCTACAGAGGTAATAAAGGGATGGAGCTCTTGCTTAGTCCTATGAACCAGCAAATTAAAGTCCTCTTTGAAGCTAAGAATCTAGTTCTTCAATTCTGGATTAATCCCCCTAAAATGCTAGTTATTCTGATCTTCCAAATATTCCAGGCTGCCACTATAAAGATCTCCATGAACATTGGTTTTCTCCAATTTTTCTTCCCCTGTGTGATGATCTGTAATCTATCACCTGACTGAGCCCAAACACAATCTAGGCAGTCCCAGCATTGCTTAGCAAAATTGCAGTGGAATATAAGATGTTCCACTGTTTCCTCAGGGGGATTATGGCAGAGCATACATCTAAAACCAGTGTTCAAGCAAATATTCCTCCTTCTCAACATATTCCTTGTGTTTAATCTATTTGAAATAAGGAGCCAGCAGAAAAATTTCATTTTAGGAGTGCATTTAGACTTCCATAACCAGCCATACGCTACATGTACTGTGATATCCCTGAAGCAATATTGATAGTATTTCTGGGAAGTGAAAACAGTGGCTCCCCATCATAAACCCATCTATCCTTCTCTTGTGAATCTAACATCAATCTCTGGATGTGTTCTGAAGATCCCTAATTTCCTCTCTGGCTTGAGATGATACAGGTAACCAAAAATTATCAGCAAGTGTAGGAGCAGTAATAAAATCTTGGACTGATTTATCTGCATCAAGTGAAGGAAAGGCCCTGGGGTACTTCTCAGAGGCAATGTGCTCCCATCCAACTGTCCTTCCAGAATAAAACAGTTGTGCCATCACCCACCTGACAAGAAGCTATGCCTCTGAATAATGGGGTGAGTTTGAAGATATCTCTCCACCAAAAGGATCCTACTGGGAGCATAGCATGGGGAACCTTTTCCTGATAATATGACTTCCATAGTAAAGTGACCCAAGGTACATCCTCATGATTATAGAATTTATGCAGGTGCTTGAGAAGAAGAGCTTCATTTTGTAGCTTAAGATTTAACACTCCTACTCCTCCCTTCTTCTTTGGCCTACAGACTTTATCCCATGCAATTAATGAGAAACATTTCTCTCCGTCATCTGTCTTTTTATTCCAAAGACAATGTCTCCTCAACTTCTCTATGTGTTCAAGAATTTTTGGGGGAATCTGTATGGAGCACATAGCAAACATTGCAATAGAGGTAAGCAGGGAGTTTATTACTGTCACTCTTCCACTGTAATACATCATCATGTAGGAGCTGACATTTTCCTCTCAATTCTATCTACCGGGGCATTAGATCCATCCTTGTAGGCTTAGTAATACCCAGAGGTAGTCCCAAATAAGTGGATGGCATCTTCCCAATGGAGCAACCAAATTTTGGGCCATGCTTACAGCAGTTTCCTCTGATAAGTTGATTGGAATAAGCACTGACTTACTATAATTAATATGTAGACCAGTGGAAGCTGCATATTTGTTCAAAATATCTTTCATGACCATCACTTGTTGAGTGCATGCTGGCATAATGATGAGAGTGTCATCAGCATACTGTATCACAGGGTAGTCCATACCATAATCAGGAAAATAAGGAGCTTCCAGTATATGATCCAAGAAAGCCTTGTTAATAGCAGATTGTAACAAATCAGCATCCAGAACAAAGATAAGGGGGGACAGTGGATCTCCCTGTCTTACACCCCTTTTACAGAAGAATTGCCTTCCAGGGACTCCATTTAATAACACGCAGATTTTCTAGATGCAAAAATGATAGATATCCATTGAATCCATTTCTCATCAAATCCCATTTGCCTCATTATTTTGATCATTGCTCCATGATCAATTGTATCAAAAGCCTTTGCAAAGTCCAACTTAAGCAAAATTATTTCCTTTTTGGATGCAGAGCATTGATGAATAAATTCAAAAGCCCAAGCAATGCAATCTTGAATGGTTCTTCCCCTAAGAAATCCATATTGATTTTTATGCACAATTCTCAACACCACTTTTTGCAGCCTATTTGCTAGGATTTTTGTGATAATCTTGAGGCAACAATTCAAGAGAGTAATTGGCCCGAAATCATTAACAGATTCTGGAGAGGCTACCTTGGGTATGAGGGTAATATGACCCATATTAATACTTTCGGTGTCCAACTTTCCCCATAAAAATCAAACACGGTTGATAAATGTCCTGCTTAATAATATGCCAGCATGACTTGAGGAATTGCCCATTAAATCCATCAGGACCAGGAGCCTTGTCTATTGGCATATGTTTGACTACTAAATCAATCTCCTCTGTAGTAAATGGCACAGTTCTTCTAACCCTGGCACAGGCTGAATAATGTGCTGCAGATTCAAATAACATCTCGAGGCTGTGATGTGCCAAGTCTTTCCTTATAAGTATTAAAAATCAATTGTTCTTTCTCTTTATGCTCAGTAACAATAGTACCATCTGACAATGTGAGCTGAGAAATGGATTTCTTTTGTATCTTTCTGTAGCCATTGCTTGAAAGAACTTTGTGTTCTCATCACAAATTTAGTCCACCTATAAAGTGCATCTCTTCTTCCAATATTGGATAAAAATGACAAACTATTTCCCCATCCGGATTTTCCTAAAGTTATTCTTCTGGCAGAGAAAGGCCTCTCAAATCCTCCAGCTGATCCAGCCTAAGTAACCTAATTGGAATTAAATGCAAACAGATAACTTGGAAATTGACTTACTCCATTTTTTCAGCTCATACCTCATCCTTTTAAATTTTTCATTCAAGTTTGCAGCACTAGAGATTTTATGTGTAGGTTTAGCCCAAGTTTTTGTTACAACTTCCAAGAAACCAGGGTGAGCAACCCAAAAATTCTCAAATCTAAAGATTGTCACGCTGGAATTGATGATTGAATTGACACCAGTAAAGGAACATGATCAGAGGTGGGCTTTCCTTGTGGCAAAACCACAGTAGCTGGATAACTTAAAGTCAATGCATAGATGTAAAAAAACCAATCCAATTGTTCCAACAAGGGATTATCTTGCATGTTGCTCCAGGTAAACTTTCTTCCTTTAATAGGGATTTCAGTAAGGTGTTGCTCTCTGATAAAATTATTAAATACCAGCATATCATTAATATTGCCACTAGCTTTATTCCTATTGGATGGGGATCTAATAAAATTAAAATCACCCATGATTAACCAGTTCTCATCATGATATATTCAACTCAAAAATCCATTTGACAAAAACATCTCTGTTAACTCCTTCACAAGGTCCATAAATATTCATAATTGTGAGAGAATGTGCATTATGTGCCGAGGTGAAGTACACAGATAAGGCAAAAGAAGTACAATGCATAACCATTCCAGAGAACATAGAACTTTGCCAAATGATAATTAAACCACCAGATGCCCCAACAGAAGGAACTGGCCTCATGATGGAGAGAGTATTGCCCAAGCATGGGGAGATTGAAGTCTTTAATGCTCAAATGCCCCATTCATGAGCTTCCTGGTAATATCATCATTGATAATTTCTATGCAAGAATTTCTTTTCAAGATAAAACCTTGATGGATACTACTTGTGGATCATTCACGCGCAACAAAGAAGAGTTTAAATGGGACCTTCTTGATCGGATTCAGGAGAATACTGAAGGATGGGAGAATGACAAAGGTAGAGAGTCAGGTATAAATTATGATTATGAATGCATTGAAACTTTTATGGATACTGATAAATTTGAAATATGAGTGCCATGGTCTTGACTCTCAAGTTGTTGCAAATTTTTATAAAGCTTTTGCCTCTCATTTTGAATTGCCTAGGAATAATTTTAATAAGTATCATGAACCTTACAAAGATAAAACTGATTCACCTATAGGTAAATGTATTGAAGTTAAAACTGTTGATCACATTCTTCCTGAAGCTTATATTGAAAAATTCCTTTTCCTGCTAAAATGAAGGAGTATTCTGTTATAACTAGTGTGGTTAACAAAAGTGCAAAGAAACCTATAGAACCCGAGGAGCAAATAAATGTTGAACCTACATTGTAATAGTTAAAGACCTTGTGATTAAAATGTAGAAGATGGTCATATCATCTTCTCGTGAAGATGCTTCTAATATTGTTTCACATCCTAGTAAATCCAGGAAAGCCAGTGTTCCTATGCTCTCGTTAGAATTGGAGATCATTGTTATTATGGTTTGTGCGATATTGGTGCAAGTTCTAGTGCCATTCCTTATGAGCTTTACAGGGAAATCATGCATGAAATTGGTTCTTATGAACTTGAAGATATTGATGTGGTTATTCGAGCTAATAGAGAGAAACTATCTCTCCTATTAGTATTGTTCGAGATGTGGAAGTTCTGTGTGGTAAGATTAAATATCCTGCTGACTTTTTGGTACTTGGCTCTGCTGGTAGTAAGGCTTGTCCTATCATTTTTGGTAGACCTTTTCTAAATACTTGTGGAGCTATTATAGATTGCAAGAAAGAGAAAATTGTAACTAAATTTGTTGGTGAATCTTATGAGTTTAATTTCTCTAAATTTTCCAAAGTTCCTTATGAAGCTGAATTGCCTAATAATGATTTTAGAGTTGAACAGCTTGCATCTATTGCTCTTGCTCCTAATGATCCTTTGCAGCAACATTTGGAGGATCATGAGAGTGAAGTCTTTAGGGAAGAAAGGAATGAGCTTGATGAAATTTTCCTTCGTCAACCCATTCTTAAACATGACTTACCGGTTGAAGATCTAGGTACAACACCACCACCAAAGGAAGATCTTATTTTTGATTTAATTTGACAAAACATTTTCTATTAAAAAATAATAAAAAGGATATCAGTTTTTTTTGCTAACCGAAAATAAAAAGATTATTGAATAATATTAGCAACAAAGCATGAGAAGGCCGACTATAGAGGGGCTTGGTGCCGGCGTGGCGAGTGCGGATCCGGGAAGATGTGTCAAGGACGATCTTGGTAGCTCACCATGTTCGTGAGGAAGGAGTGAGGATGAGAGGAATCACATAATGTGCATCACGTCAGGAGCGTTCCTGTGCCACTTCAGTTTAAGGATTAAACCATATAGATGCTCCATTCTTCTCGCGTAGTATCAACGAGAGCCACTTCAAGTTTAAAAAGTTAAATCATATGATGCTCCATTCTTCTCAAGTGTAGAAGCTCAAATTGGTGCCCTGGAGCGGTAGGAAGGTTTTGGATGGTAGAATAGCACAAGAGGAGAGAGTATAGTGGCGTTAGGCGTGAGCCTAGAGATATCGGCATATGAGTATAAATTTATGAAAGAAAAACCTTTGATTTAATATGACATGTAACGCACGGATTTTGTGCTAGTTCATAATAAGATAAATGCAAATAAAGTCATCTAATAGTTATGTCGATCATGAAAAAGATACCAACAAACTAATAATAAGCATCATGAATCATATCTATCAGCAGGATTGCAATGTTCATAAAGAGATATGATAAAGTGGTATCTCGCTTGCCCATATTTGTACAGCAAAACATAAATGCCCAGGCACCTCTGAATTTCATGCAAAGACTAGAAGTAAAGATTATCAAAAATAAAAGCATCAAAGTTATACCACAGCTAATCATATTTTGGGACAAGCATACTACACTGAGAATGATAATTATGCTCTCAAGAAGGTGCTCAAAGAAGGATGGTGACTCAACATAAAAGTAAAAGATTGACCCTTCGCAGAGAAGAAGCAGGGATTAACATGTGCTAGAGCTTTTCATTTTTCAAAGACAGAAGTAAAATTGTTTTGAGAGGTGTTTGTTGTTGTCCAACGAATGATAGTGGGTACTCTAACTACCTCGTAAACCAGACTTTCAAGGGCGACTCCCATGAAGGACGTTATCTCTACCAGTAAGGTAGATCGTCCCTCTTCTCTTTTGTTTACACATGTACTTTAGTTTCATTATGGATGACACTCCCCCCTTACTTACACAAGCCATGGCTAACCGAATCCTCGGGTGCCTTCCAACATTCATACCATGGAGGAGTGTCTATTTGTAAAATTAAGTTGCTTATTGATAAATCGGGGCAAAACATGTGAAGAGAGTTATTAATGAAAGTTAATTAATTGAGGCTGGGTGCCAGCTCTTTTTGCAAATTATTGGATAAGCGGATATGCCACTAGTCCATTGGTGAGAGTCTAAAGGTAAATGACAAGGTTGAAAGATAAAACACCACATACTTCCTCATGAGCTATAAAACATTGACACAAATTGAGAAGTACTTTGAAGGGTTTAAAGGTAGCACATGAGAATTTATTTGGAATGGTTTGAAATGCATGCATAGGTATTTATGGTGGACACTTTGGAATAACTTGGTTTTCGGGGTTTGGAAGCACGAGCAGCATTCCTCGGTACAAGTGAAGGCTAGCAATATACTGGGAAGCGACAATCAAGAGAGCAATAACTGTCATAATCATGCTTGCGACAGAATAAAATTAACGGAGGCATAAAAGTGATACAAGAACTCTGAAGCAAAATAAATCATGAGGCTTAATTGACTTTTGTTTAGTCATATGCATGCGTGAGCATGTGCCAAGTCAATTCAAACGAGTTATTCAGAGGAGGATACCACAATGTCATACCTATTATGAATAAAACAATGCAAGCGAACATCCATGTCATGCTACTCATATTAATAAATTGGAGCTAAACATGAGAGATCATGAACTACTAGACTTTCATTAAATGACATATACCTCACATGAACCAGCTAAGTATGCTCACATGGATGAGTATATGTACAAAAATGAAAACAAATAGAGTTCATACCAGCCTCTCACCACAGTCGAGTTGTCGTAGATCGTCATTATTGTCTTTCACTTGTGTAGCTTGAATAATATGGAATGAAAACCAAGCTCCAACCACTGGAGACCGCTGAACTTCATAATAAACTTTACAAAACCGAAGAAGAACAACAAATATTTTTGGTGTTTTCAAGCAAGAACAAAAGAAACAAGCAAACAAAGCAAAATCTTTTTGGATTTTCTCATAGCAAACTAACGATAGCAAATAGGCAAAATAGGAACAAGAAACCAAAATAAACAAATAGTGAAGAGAAAAAACAGAAATATTTTGGTCTTTGTGTTTTAGAAAGAAACAAAGCAAAAAAAAAGAGAATGAAAACTAAAAGAATCACAGAAAAGCAAAGTGGCGAAATCTGCCAAAACTTGATAGCAGTACAGTAATCATTTTTTTAGAAAATCTTCTGCTGCTCAACTCGAAAAGTGCTCAACTAATGATTAGATAATAACCTGGGGAACATGCACAAAAATTTGCAGCTCAAAATAACGTTCTGGCTACGCACAGGAATTTTTTCAGTATCAGTCCAGAATCTGTTTTTAGACAGCACTTCCCCAAATATCATCTTCCTCATATTAGAGGCAACCATAAGAAGCGAAACAAGTATATACACATATCCGGCAATTGTAATATGCAATGAATGAGTGATGCCGGCATACCTCCCCCCAAGCTTAGGCTTTTGGCCTAAGTGGAGATCAATCCCACTGTGCCCATGAGGTGGCACCTCCGTAGTATGATGAGAAGGATCTGTCCTTGGTACGAACTGGAGGACGCACCAGGATCGTGACGGTGTACCCGTCGGAGGGCTCGACGTCCTCGGAGTCGTGCTGCTGGTGAAAGCCAAGTATCCTCAGCTGCTCATCCACCTCCTCCTTGGAGCGCGACCACGGTCTCCTGCGAACACTGAACAAATCGGTCTGCGGCAAAGGGATTTCCCTCTCATCCCCGTCAATAAACAACATTCTATAAACAATATTTTCTAAGTTAGAGTCAGTTGTGACAAATTGGTGACTCTTCATAGCAGCAATATCAAGCTTAATAGGAGCTAATTTCTCATCACTAGGTTCAACAGAAAGACCTAGATATGCAACAATACGTGAAGCAATAATCCCTCCATAAATAGGTCCCTTATTAGATAAGCGACGAGCAATGAGAGCACCAAGATGATAAGGAGTACCTCCAGTAAGTGCAGCAACTAGAAAAGCAAGATGATAACTAGAAATGTTGCTAGTGTTCTCTACCAAGAATGCTAGTAGCAAGATAGTAAGTGAAATATCTAATGGCAGGGAGTTGAATGTTCCTTATCTTGCCGCGCTGAATGGTGCGGCTATCATCGTTGGTAACTTCTCGATAGAGTTCCGTCAAAGCTTTGGGGCGGTTCTCGATCTTCTTCGCTGTACCTATAGGAGCAATATCCAATGCAGCACAAAAATCCTTCAACTTCATGGTAACAGGATTACCATAGATCCTGAATGCAACTGATGGTGAGAAGGCTGAGTTGCTGAATTTAAAGCTTTCAACAAAGATTTTAGTTAGCCTGTAAAATTGATCACTCTCATCTTCCATATAGGTAGATAAGCCCACACTATTGATGAGAAACAAGAAGTCATCAAGTAGCCCTGCATTACGCAAAAAGTCAAAGCATGGAAAGGATGAAGCATTAGGAACCCCATTATCCTCTTCAGCTTCAAAGCTAGGTGCGATGATATCCTCATCATAGGATCGCCTAACTCGAGTGGCTGCCCTTGAAGGCCTTGCCGCTATTGTCGTATCCCTCTCGAACACCTCTCCAAAGGTATGGTTATGCATTTTCCTTTTCTGAAATTTTTCAACAATCATTATAAAAGTTGATTTTGAGACATATAATTGAAGGGAACTACTATAGGAACTTGGTAGAGTACTAAACATGCGTCAAAACTAGTTTTTACAACTTAGAACAAGCATGCAAACTCACTTAACATGTCACCTACAGCAGCAAAATACTCAAGATATACTCAACCATACAAAATTCTATTTGGATAATCGGAGGAGTCACATACCGGAGAGAAAATGCTCCAAATCTCAGCAGCAAAGATGGGCTGAGCAAGGAGATCGAAAAATCCTGAGCTCTCGGGCGAAAGTGAGAGAAACTGGTACGAGTTTTTTCGGGAGAGAGAGTGGAATGAGTGGAAGGGATGACTAAGTGGGGCCAGGTGGGGCCCTCACCACAGGGTGGCGCGCCCCCTCCTGGCCGCGCCGGCACATGGGGGCCAGCCCTGGGGTGCCCCACTGGTCAGCCCCAGGCACTCCCAGGTTGCATTTTGAAAAATAGGACCAACGGTATAATTTTTGTAAATTTTTGAAAACTTCGAAAAATGCACATTTCTGGGTGTTAAAATTACTATTACAGGGCAGAAAAAGATTTTCAAACTTCTAAACAACTAAAGCATCTTGCAAAACAAGTAGTACTACAGCAAGTAAAACAAGTGGAGAAAGAAAGAAATGTTGTTTAGCTCTTCTATGCATATAAAATATACTTGTTAACAAGGTTGATCAAGTCTTGCCACCAAATAAATTTTACATGTCATAAGAAGAAATAAACCTCAAATCAATCATGTTACCTTATATTGTATTGATATGGATCCAATCACAATAGTTTGATATCCTTCTTTAGGCTCATATATAGGACAATCAATAACTCCCACTTTGATAGATCTCAAATTAGAAATTGTATTAACTCCATATACTTTATCAATCCTCTTGGGAAAATAAACAGTATGTTCCTTGTCATCAACATTGAAAGTGACTTTTCCTTTATTGCAATCAATAACAGCCCCTGCAGTGTTAAGAAAAGGTCTTCCAAGAATAATAGACATATTATCATCTTCAGGCATTTCCAACACAACAAAATCAGTTAATATTAAGCAATTATGAGCAACTTGAACAGGAACATCCTCACATATACCAACAGGAATAGCAGTAGATTTATCAGCCATTTGCAAAGATATATCGATTGGTATCAACTTATCTAGATCAAGTCTCTTGTATAGAGAAAAAGGCATAACACTAACTCCTACTCCTAAATCACATAGAGCAGTTCTAACATAATTATTCTTAATGGAACAAGGGATAGTCGGTATACCTGGGTCTCCCAGCTTCTTTGGAACCTTACCATTGAAAGAATAATTAGCAAGCATAGTGGAAATCTCCTCATTAGGAATTTTCCTTTTGTTAGAGACAATATCTTTCATATACTTTGAATAAGGAGGCAATTTAATAGCATCGGTCAAAGGGATTTGCAAAAACAAAGGTTTCATCCAATCACAAAATTTATTATAGTGTTCCTCCTCCTTTGATTTTAGTTTCTTAACAGGAAAAGGCATTTGCTTTTGAACCCAAGGTTCTCTTTCACTACCATGTTTCTTAGCAATAAAATCTTCTTTAGTGTACTTTTTATTTTTAGCATGCTTTTCAGGTTCATTTTCAATCTCTTCTTTATCAGAAACATCATTCTTATCATTATCTTTATCATGTTCATTACCACTTTCAGTTTAGCATCAGAAATAGAAATACTATTAGGATCATTAACAGGTTCAGAGGATTCTACAACAGTTTTATGTTTCTTCTTCTTTTTCTTAGAAGGATATAGGTTCAATGCGTTCGATAATTTCTTATGTTCCATGCCACGGTATTGATGATATCTACATGTTTTATACACATTATATGTCATATTTATGCATTTTCCGGAACTAACCTATTGACGAGATGCCGAAGGGCCAGTTGCTGTTTTCTGCTGTTTTTGGTTTCAGAAATCCTAGTAAGGAAATATTCTCGGAATTGGACGAAATCAACGCCAGTCTTATAATTGGACGAAGCTTCCAGAACACCAGAGGCGCCAGAGGAGCCACAGGGCCCCACACACACTGGCGCGGCCGAGAGGGGGCGCGCCCCCTAGTGTGTGGGCCCACCAGGCCCCTCCGAGGCCTTCCGCCTACTTAAGGTCTCCGTCGCGAAAACCCTACACGTTCGACGAAACACGAGAAAACCTTCCGAGCCGCCGCCATCGCGGCCAGATGGGGGACGAGTCTCATTCGGCACGCCGCGGGACGAAGTGCCCCGGAAGGCTCCTCCATCGACACCACCGCCATCTTCATCAGCTGTCTCCCATGAGGAGGGAGTAGTTCTCCATCGAGGCTCGGGGCTGTACCGGTAGCTATGTGGTTCATCTCTCTCCTATGTGCTTCAATACAATAATCTCATGAGCTGCCTTACATGATTGAGATTCATATGATGATGCTTGTAATCTAGATGTCATTATGCTAGTCAAGTGGGTTTTACTTATGTGATCTCCGGAGACTCCTTGTCCCACGTGTGTAAAGGTGACAGTGTGTGCACCGTGTGGGTCTCTTAGGCTATATTTCACAGAATACTTATTCACTGTTATGAATGGCATAGTGAAGTGCTTATTTATATCTCTTTATGATTGCAATGTGTTTTGTATCACAATTTATCTGTGTGCTACTCTAGTGATGTTATTAAAGTAGTTTATTCCTCCTGCACGGTGTAATGGTGACAGTGTGTGCATCGTGTAGTACTTGGCGTAGGCTATGATTGTGATCTCTTGTAGATTATGAAGTTAACTATTGCTATGATAGTATTGATGTGATCTATTCCTCCTTTCATAGTGTGAAGGTGACAGTGTGCATGCTATGTTAGTACTTGGTTTGGTTATGTTGATCTGTTATGCACTCTAAGGTTATTTAAATATGAACATTGAATATTGTGGAGCTTGTTAACTCCGGCATTGAGGGTTCGTGTAATCCTACAAAGTTAGTGGTGTTCATCATCCAACAAGAGGGTGTAGAGTCTAGCATCTATCTATTTATTCTGTTATGTGATCAATGTTGAGAGTGTCCACTAGTGAAAGTATGATCCCTAGGCCTTGTTCCTAAATCTGCTATCGCTGCTTGTTTACTGTTTTACTGCATCTTTACTTCCTGCAATATTACTACCATCATCTGCACGCCAGCAAGCACTTTTCTGGCGCCGTACTACTGCTCATATTCATTCATACCACTTGTATTTCACTATCTCTTCGCCGAACTAGTGCACCTATTAGGTGTGTTGGGGACACAAGAGACTTCTTGCTTTGTGGTTGCAGGGTTGCATGAGAGGGATATCTTTGACCTCTTCCTCCCTGAGTTCGATAAACCTTGGGTGATCCACTTAAGGGAAACTTGCTGCTGTGCTCTACAAACCTCTGCTCTTGGAGGCCCAACACATCTACAAGAATAGAAGCACCCGTAGACATCAAGCTATTTTCTGCCGTTCGTTGAGGAAAGGTAAAAGGCACTCATACTCCGGTCCCAGGTAAAGTACTTTTCTGTTGCCGTTGTGTGTGTGCTCGAAGCTATTTCCTTTAGATCCTGCAATTGCATCTTTTTGTTTCTTGTTTACACTAGTTAGGCATAATGGACAACAATGAGCTTCTTATTCTATTTCCTGATTTAAGACATGGATGGTTTGATGCGAAAATTAAAAAACCTATGGAACATATTAGTATGAACGCTTTGAACACCATTGTTGCTAATGATATGGAAAATTCTAAGCTTGGGGAAGCTGGCTTTGATGAGCATGATATTTTTAGTCCCCCAAGCATTGAGGAGAAAATTTACTTTGATGATACTTTGCCTCCTATTTATGATGATTATAATGATATTGGTCTTTTAGTACCGCCTGTTATGGAGGATAAATTTGATTATGATTACAATATGCCTCCTATATTTTATGATGAGAATAATAATGATAGCTACTTTGTTGAATTTGCTCCCACTACAACTAATAAAATTGATTATGCCTATGTGGAGAGTAATAATTTTATGCATGAGACTCATGATAAGAATGCTTTATGTGATAGTTATATTGTTGAGTTTGCTCATGTTGCTACTGAAAGTTATTATGAGAGAGGAAAATATGGTTGTAGAAATTTTCATGTTACTAAAACACCTCTCTATGTGCTGAAATTTTTGAAGCTACACTTGTTCTATCTTCCTATGCTTGTTACTTTTTTCTTCATGAACTTGTTTATTTACAAAACTCCTATGCATAGGAAGCATGTTAGACTTAAATTTGTTTTGAATTTGCCTCTTGATGCTCTCTTTTGCTTCAACTACTATTTCTTGCGAGTGCATCATTAAAACTGCTGAGCCCATCTTAATGGCTATAAAGAAAGCACTTCTTGGGAGATAACCCATGTGTTTATTTTGCTACAGTACTTTTATTTTGTATTTGAGTCTTGGAAGTTGTTACTACTGTAGCAACCTCTCCTTATCTTATTTTATTGCATTGTTGTGCCAAGTAAAGTCTTTGATAGTAAAGTCAATACTAGATTTGGATTACTGCGCAGAAACAGATTTCTTGCTGTCACGAATTTGGACCTGCTTCTCTGTAGGTAACTCAGAAAAATCTGCCAATTTACGTGCTTGATCCTGATATATGTACGCAACTTTCATTCAATTTGGGCATTTTCATTTGAGCAAGTCTGGTGCCACTTTAAAATTCGTCTTTATGGACTGTTCTGTTTTGATAGATTCTGCCTTTTATTTCGCATTGCCTCTTTTGCTGTGTTGGATGGATTTCTTTGTTCCATTGACTTCCAGTAGCTTTGGGCAATGTCCAGAAGTGTTAAGAATGATTGTGTCACCTCTGAACATGTGAATTTTTGATTATGCACTAACCCTCTAATGAGTTTGTTTCGAGTTTGGTGTGGAGGAAGTTTTCAAGGGTCAAGAGAGGAGGATGATATACTACGATCAAGGAGAGTGAAAGCTCTAAGCTTGGGGATGCCCCGGTGGTTCATCCCTGCATATTTCAAGAAGACTCAAGCATCTAAGCTTGGGGATGCCCAAGGCATCCCCTTCTTCATCGACAAATTATCAGGTTCCTTCTCTTGAAACTATATTTTTATTCGGTCACATCTTATGTACTTTACTTGGAGCGTCTGTTTGTTTTTGTTTTTGTTTTTGTTTTGTTTGAATAAATGCTTGTGTGGAAGAGAGACATGCTCCGCTGGTTCATATGAACACATGTGTTCTTAGCTTCTAATGTTCATGGCGAAGGTTGAAACTGCTTCGTTCATTGTTATATGGTTGGAAACGGAAAATGCTACATGTAGTAATTGGTAAAATGTCTTGGATAATTTGATACTTGGCAATTGTTGTGCTCATGTTTAAGCTCTTGCATCATATACTTTGCACCTATTAATGAAGAAATACATAGAGCTTGCTAAAATTTGGTTTGCATAATTGGTCTCTCTAAGGTCTAGATAATTTCTAGTAAAGAGTTTGAACAACAAGGAAGACGGTGTAGAGTCTTATAATGTTTTCAATATGTCTTTTATGTGAGTTTTGCTGCACCGTTCATCCTTGTGTTTGTTTCAAATAACCTTGCTAGCCTAAACCTTGTATCGAGAGGGAATACTTCTCATGCATCCAAAATCCTTGAGCCAACCACTATGCCATTTGTGTCCACCATACCTACCTACTACATGGTATTTCTCCGCCATTCCAAAGTAAATTGCTTGAGTGCTACCTTTAAATTTCCATCATTCGCCTTTGCAATATATAGCTCATGGGACAAAATAGCTTAAAAACTATTGTGGTATTGAATATGTACTTATGCACTTTATCTCTTATTAAGTTGTTTGTTGTGCGATAACCATGTTCCTGGGGACGCCATCAACTCTTTGTTGAATATCATGTGAGTTGCTATGCATGTCCGTCTTGTCTGAAGTAAGGGAGATTTACCACTCATTTAATGGTTAGAGCATGCATATTGTTAGAGAAGAACATTGGGCCGCTAACTAAAGCCATGAATCATGGTGGAAGTTTCAGTTTTGGACATATATCCTCAATCTCATATGAGAACATTAATTGTTGCTACATGCTTATGCATTAAAGAGGAGTCCATTATCTGTTGTCTATGTTGTCCCGGTATGGATGTCTAAGTTGAGAATAATCAAAAGCGAGAAATCCAATGCGAACTTTCTCCTTAGACCTTTGTACAGGCGGCATAGAGGTACCCCTTTGTGACACTTGGTTAAAGCATGTGTATTGCGATGATAATCTGGTGATCCGAGCTAATTAGGACAAGGTGGGCACTATTAGTATACTATGCATGAGGCTTGCAACTTGTAAGATATAATTTACATGATACATATGCTTTATTACTACCGTTGACAAAATTGTTTCATGTTTTCAAAATAAAAGCTCTAGCACAAATATAGCAATCGATGCTTTCCTCTTTGAAGGACCTTTCTTTTACTTTTATGTTGAGTCAGTTCACCTATCTCTTTCCACCTCAAGAAGCAAACACTTGTGTGAACTGTGCATTGATTCCTACATACTTGCATATTGCACTTGTTATATTACTTTGCATTGACAACTATCCATGAGATATACATGTTACAAGTTGAAAGCAACCGCTGAAACTTAATCTTCCTTTATGTTGCTTCAATACCTTTTACTTTGATTTATTGCTTTATGAGTTAACTCTTATGCAAGACTTATTGATGCTTGTCTTCAAAGTACTATTCATGAAAAGTCTTTGCTTTATGATTCAGTTGTTTACTCATGTCATTACCATTGTTTTGATCGCTGCATTCATTACATATGCTTACAATAGTATGATCAAGGTTATGATGGCATGTCACTCCAGAAATTATCTTTGTTATCGTTTACCTGCTCGGGACGAGCAGAACTAAGCTTGGGGATGCTGATACGTCTCCGACGTATCGATAATTTCTTATGTTCCATGCCACAGTATTGATGATATCTACATGTTTTATACACATTATATGTCATATTTATGCATTTTCCGGAACTAACCTATTGACGAGATGCCGAAGGGCCAGTTGTTGTTTTCTGCTGTTTTGGTTTTAGAAATCCTAGTAAGGAAATATTCTCGGAATGGACGAAATCAACGCCCGAGTCTTATAATTGGACGAAGCTTCCACCCGAGCGCCGGAGGGGAGCCCTGGGGGCCCCACACAACACCCTGGCGCGGCCGGGGGCCGCGCCCTAGTGTGTGGGCCCACCAGGCCCCTCCGGGCTGCCCTTCCGCCTACTTAAGGTCTCCGTCGCGAAAACCCTACACGTTCGACGAAACCGGAGAAAACCTTCCAGAGCCGCCGCCATCGCGAAGCCAAAATCTGGGGGACAGGAGTCTCTCCGACGCGCCGCCGGACGGGGAAGTGCCCCGGAAGGCTCCTCCATCGACACCACCGCCATCTTCATCAACGCTGCTGTCTCCCATGAGGAGGGAGTAGTTCTCCATCGAGGCTCGGGGCTCCGGTAGCTATGTGGTTCATCTCTCTCCTATGTGCTTCAATACAATAATCTCATGAGCTGCCTTACATGATTGAGATTCATATGATGATGCTTGTAATCTAGATGTCATTATGCTAGTCAAGTGGGTTTTACTTATGTGATCTCCGGAGACTCCTTGTCCCACGTGTGTAAAGGTGACAGTGTGTGCACCGTGTGGGTCTCTTAGGCTATATTTCACAGAATACTTATTCACTGTTATGAATGGCATAGTGAAGTGCTTATTTATATCTCTTTATGATTGCAATGTGTTTTGTATCACAATTTATCTATGTGCTACTCTAGTGATGTTATTAAAGTAGTTTATTCCTCCTGCACGGTGTAATGGTGACAGTGTGTGCATCGTGTAGTACTTGGCGTAGGCTATGATTGTGATCTCTTGTAGATTATGAAGTTAACTATTGCTATGATAGTATTGATGTGATCTATTCCTCCTTTCGTAGTGTGAAGGTGACAGTGTGCATGCTATGTTAGTACTTGGTTTGGTTATGTTGATCTGTTATGCACTCTAAGGTTATTTAAATATGAACATTGAATATTGTGGAGCTTGTTAACTCCGGCATTGAGGGTTCGTGTAATCCTACACAGTTAGTGGTGTTCATCATCCAACAAGAGGGTGTAGAGTCTAGCATCTATCTATTTATTCTGTTATGTGATCAATGTTGAGAGTGTCCACTAGTGAAAGTATGATCCCTAGGCCTTGTTCCTAAATACTGCTATCGCTGCTTGTTTACTGTTTTACTGCATCTTTACTTCTGCAATATTACTACCATCATCTGCACGCCAGCAAGCACTTTTCTGGTGCCGTTACTACTGCTCATATTCATTCATACCACTTGTATTTCACTATCTCTTCGCCGAACTAGTGCACCTATTAGGTGTGTTGGGGACACAAGAGACTTCTTGCTTTGTGGTTGCAGGGTTGCATGAGAGGGATATCTTTGACCTCTTCCTCCCTGAGTTCGATAAACCTTGGGTGATCCACTTAAGGGAAACTTGCTGCTGTTCTACAAACCTCTGCTCTTGGAGGCCCAACACTGTCTACAAGAATAGAAGCACCCGTAGACATCAAAGGAGCACTAGTTTCTTTAGTTCGTTGAGAATCTTGTTCAATTCTTTTGGGATGCCCTTCGGGATATAGAGGATCCTGAGTAGAAACACCACCTCTAGTTGTTACTTCATAAGCATGTTTTTCTTTATGAGTATTTTTTAACAAGTCATTTTGCACTTTAGTAAGTTGATCAATTTGAGTTTGAACCATATGAAAATGTTTAACAAGCATCTTAACATCATTGGAGGTTCTCTCCACAATATCATGCAATTCACTAATAGCTTGAGAATTTTCCATTAAATGATTCTCTACTCTCATATTAAAGTTATCTTGCTTAACAACATAATTATCAAATTCATCTAAACATTGATCAGGAGGTTTTGAGTAAGGAATGTCTCCTTTATCAAAGCGTTGAAGAGAATGTACCTCAATCGTGGATGAAGGGGGAGTTATCTTACATAAATCTTCTATGGGGGGTAAATTCTTCACATCTTCGGATTTAATACCTTTCTCTTTAAGAGATTTCTTGGCTTCCCTCATATCTTCATCATTTAATTTAATCATACCCCTCTTCTTCAATATTGGTGTTGGGGTTGGTTCAGGTGTAGTCCAATCATCATGATTTCGGCCTATTCTAGCCAATAATTCTTCAGCTTCTGGAGTTCTTTTCCTGAAAACACAACCAGCACAACTATCCAGGTATGCCCTAGACTCAATGGTTAGTCCACTATAAAATATATCAAGTAAGTCATGCTTTTCCAAATCATGTCCAGGCCGAGCTCTGATAAGAGAGCAAAACCTTGCCCAAGCTTCAGGCAATTTCTCTCCATCTTCCTGGTCAAAACTATAAATTTTCTGCAAAGCAATATGTTGAGCACTAGCAGGAAAATATTTTCGAAAGAAAACATCAAGCAAACAACTTGGACTATCAATAGAATCAGGAGGCAAACTATTATACCAAGTTTTAGCATCATCCTTTAATGAGAAAGGAAAAATTTTAGCAACAAAATAAGTACGCATCTTAATATCATCAGAAAACAAGCTACTCAAAGTAGAAAGCTCATTCATGTGCTCTACAGCACTTTCTTTTTCAGTACCACAAAAAGGTGTTTTCTCAACAATAGATATATGAGAAAAATCAAGACAAAAATCATAATCCTTATCCTTAATGTTTATAGGAGATTGATACGTCTCCAACGTATCGATAATTTCTTATGTTCCATGCCACATTATTGATGATATCTACATGTTTTATACACATTATATGTCGTATTTACGCATTTTCTGGAACTAACCTATTAACAAGATGCCGAAGAGCCAGTTGCTGTTTTCTGCTGTTTTTTGGTTTCAGAATCCTAGTAAGGAAATATTCTCGAATTGGACGAAATCAACGCCCGGGGTCCTATTTTGCCACGAAGCTTCCGAAGACCGGAGGGGTTACGAAGAGGCCACGAGGGCCTGGCACCATAGGCGGCGCGGCGGAGGGGGCCGCGCCGCCTATGGTGTGGGTCCCTCGCGCCGCCTCGACCTACCCTTCCGCCTACAAATAGCCTCCGTCGCGAAACCCCCGATCCGAGAGCCACGATACGGAAAACCTTCCAGAGACGCAGCCGCCGCCAATCCCATCTCGGGGGATTCAGGAGATCGCCTCCGGCACCCTGCCGGAGAGGGGATTCATCTCCCGGAGGACTCTACACCGCCATGGTCGCCTCCGGAGTGATGAGTGAGTAGTTCACCCCTGGACTATGGGTCCATAGCGTAGCTAGATGGTTGTCTTCTCCTTATGTGCTTCATTGTTGGATCTTGTGAGCTGCCTAACATGATCAAGATCATCTATCCGTAATTCTATATGTTGTGTTTGTCGGGATCCGATGGATAGAGAATACTATGTTATGGTGATTATCAAGTTATTACTTATGTGTTGTTTATGATCTTGCATGCTCTCCGTTATTAGTAGAGGCTCTGGCCAAGTTTTTACTCTTAACTCCAAGAGGGAGTATTTATGCTCGATAGTGGGTTCATGCCTACATTGATACCTGGGACAGTGACAGAAAGTTCTAAGGTTGTGTTGTGTTGTTGCCACTAGGGATAAAACATTGATTCTATGTCTAAGGATGTAGTTATTGATTACATTACGCACCATACTTAATGCAATTGTCTGTTGCTTTGCAACTTAATACTGGAGGGGGTTCGGATGATAACCTGAAGGTGGACTTTTTAGGCATAGATGCAATTGGATGGCGGTCTATGTACTTTGTCGTAATGCCCAATTAAATCTCACTATATTTATCATGCCATGTATGTGCATTGCGGTGCCCTCTCAATTGCCCGACTGTAATTTGTTCACCCAACATGCTTTTATCTTATGGGAGAGACACCTCTAGTGAATTGTGGACCCCGGTCCATTCTTTTATCTTATACAATCTACTGCAATACTTGTTTTATTGTTTTCTTGCAAACAATCATCTTCCACACAATACGGTTAATCTTTTGTTACAGCAAGCCGGTGAGATTGACAACCTCACTATTTCGTTGGGGCAAAGTACTTTGTTTGTGTTGTGCAGGTTCCACGTTGGCGCCGGAATCCCCGGTGTTGCGCCGCACTACATCCCGCCGCCATCAACCTTCAACGTGCTTCTTGGCTCCTCCTGGTTCGATAAACCTTGGTTTCTTTCGAGGGAAAACTTGCCGCTGTGCGCATCATACCTTCCTCTTGGGGTTCCCAACGGACGTGTACATCTACGCGCATCAAGCACTTTTCTGGCGCCGTTGCCGAGATCAAGACACGCTGCAAGGGGAGTCTCCACTTCTCAATCTCTTTACTTTGTTTTTGTCTTGCTTTATTTTATTTACTACTTTGTTTGCTGCACCTAAACAAAACACACAAAAATTAGTTGCTAGTTTTACTTTATTTACTGTCTTGCTCTCCATATCAAAAACACAAAAAAATTAGTTACTTGCATTTACTTTACTAGATTCATCATGTTTCCTTTTAATTTTACCACAAAAGACATACCGGTAGGACGTGGGTCTATAGTTGGGAGAAATAATATAGAAGAATTCTTCAATCATGTTAGTATTACTGAAGATTTTGAAGATAGACACTTGGTAGAACTTGCACCTACCTATGAAATTGCTGCTGCTGCTTTAGTTCGTATGTTGGAAACTAAATTTGTTAATCTCAATCCTATAATCCAACACATGTTTCTTACACTTGGTGATATGGAAGAAGGGGAAAAGAAAGATTTTGTTTTAGAAACCCTTCTTAGAGAATTTGGTGGTCTAGCAAGAGAGGCTAGAAAGGTCTTTGCTAAATTTAATATGCTAGGTTCTCATACTAATTTTGTTGGTCTCCTTGAAAAAATGGACATGGATAGAATAAGGTACACTAATAACATTAATGATGGTGGGGAGATCAAAGCACCAATACCATGTAAACTCCTAGCTATGAATGATGCACTAGAAAATAACTATGCTTGGCTTGTTCCTGAAAATTTGTTCGATGAGAGTAGCAAGCCCAAGACTAATGAAAAGGGAGACGCTAAAACTTATATATCAAATATACTATGCTTGGTTGAGAAAACTCCCAACACCCCTGGTAATGATGTTGATGCTTCATCTCTTGATGTTACTTGATATACACTTTCTGCGCCTAGCTGAAAGGCGTTAAAGAAAAGCGCTTATGGGAGACAACCCATGTTTTTTTTACTACAGCACTTTGTTTTATATTTGAGTCTTGGAAGTTGTTTACTACTGTAGCAACCTCTACTTATCATGTTTTCGTGCCAAGTAAAGTCTCTATAGTAAGATTCATACTAGATTTGGATTACTGCGCAGAAACAGATTTCTTTGCTGTCACGAATCTGGGCCTAATTCTCTGTAGATAACTCAGAAAATTATTCCAATTTACGTGAGTGATCCTCAAATATTTACGCAACTTTCATTAGTTTTGAGTTTTTCCATTTGAGCGAGTCTGGTGCCATTTTAAAATTCGTCTTTACGAACTGTTCTGTTTTGACAGATTCTGCCTTTTATTTCACATTGCCTCTTTTGCTATGTTGGATGAATTTCTTTGATCCATTAATGTCCAGTAGCTTTATGCAATGTCCAGAAGTGTAAAGAATGATTGTGTCACCTCTGAACATGTAAACTTTTATTGTGCACTAACCCTCTAATGAGTTTGCTTGAAGTTTGGTGTGAAGGAAGTTTTCAAGGATCAAGAGAGGAGTATGATATACTATGATCAAGAGGAGTGAAAGCTCTAAGCTTGGGGATGCCCCGTGGTTCACCCCTGCATATTCTAATAAGACTCAAGCGTCTAAGCTTGGGGATGCCCAAGGCATCCCCTTCTTCATCGACAACATCATCAGGTTCCTCCCCTGAAACTATATTTTTATTCAGTCACATCTTATGCACTTTGCTTGGAGCGTCGGTTTGTTTTTGTTTTGTTTGAATAAAGTTGGATCCTAGCATTCACTTTGTGGGAGAGAGACACGCTCCGCTGTTGCATATGGACAAATATGTCCTTAGGCTTTACTCATAATATTCAAGGCGAAGTTTCTTCTTCGTTAAATTGTTGTATGGTTGGAATTGGAAAATGCTACATGTAGTAATTGCTATGATATTTTGGATAATGTGATACTTGGCAATTGTTGTGCTCATGTTTAAGCTCTTGCATCATATACTTTGCACCCATTAATGAAGAAATACTTAGAGCTTGTTAATTTGGTTTGCATATTTGGTTTCTCTAGAGTCTAGATAATATCTAGTATCGAGTTTTGAACAACAAGGAAGACGGTGTAGAGTCCTATAATGTTTACAATATGTCTTTTATGTGAGTTTTGCTGCACCGGTTCATCCTTGTGTTTGTTTCAAATAAACCTTGCTAGCCTAAACCTTGTATCGAGAGGGAATACTTCTCATGCATCCAAAATACTTGAGCCAACCACTATGCCATTTGTGTCCACCATACCTACCTACTACATGGTATTTTTCCGCCATTCCAAAGTAAATTGCTTGAGTGCTACCTTTAAATTTCCATCATTCGCCTTTGCAATATATAGCTCATGGGACAAAATAGCCTTAAAAACTATTGTGGTATTGAATATGTACTTATGCACTTTATCTCTTATTAAGTTGCTTGTTGTGCGATAACCATGTTTCTGGGGACGCCATCAACTATTCTTTGTTGAATATCATGTGAGTTGCTATGCATGTTCGTCTTGTCTGAAGTAAGGGAGATCTACCACCTTATGGTTAAGCATGCATATTGTTAGAGAAGAACATTGGGCCGCTAACTAAAGCCATGAATCATGGTGGAAGTTTCAGTTTTGGACACATATCCTCAATCTCATGTGAGAATAATAATTGTTGCTACATGCTTATGCATTAAAGAGGAGTCCATTATCTGTTGTTCATGTTGTCCCGGTATGGGTGTCTAAGTTGAAGAATGATCAAAAGCGAGAAATCCAATGCGAACTTTCTCCTTAGACCCTTGTACAGGCGGCATGGAGGTACCCCATTGTGACACTTGGTTAAAACATGTGCATTGTGATGATCCGGTAGTCCAAGCTAAGTAGGACAAGGTGCGGGCACTATTAGTATACTATGCATGAGGCTTGCAACTTGTAAGATATAATTTACATAACTCATATGCTTTATTACTACCGTTGACAAAATTGTTTCATGTTTTCAAAATAAAAGCTCTAGCACAAATATAGCAATCGATGCTTTCCTCTTTGAAGGACCATTCTTTTTACTTTTATGTTGAGTCGGTTCACCTATCTCTCTCCACCTCAAGAAGCAAACACTTGTGTGAACTGTGCATTGATTCCTACATACTTGCATATTGCACTTGTTATATTACTCTATGTTGACAATTATCCATGAGATATACATGTTATAAGTTGAAAGCAACCGCTGAAACTTAATCTTCCTTTGTGTTGCTTCAATACCTTTACTTTGATTTATTGCTTTATGAGTTAACTCTTATGCAAGACTTATTGATGCTTGTCTTGAAGTACTATTCATGAAAAGTCTTTGCTTTATGATTCACTTGTTTACTCATGTCATTACCATTGTTTTGATCGCTGCATTCATTACATATGCTTACAAATAGTATGATCAAGATTATGATGGCATGTCACTTCAGAAATTATCTTTGTTATCGTTTTACCTGCTCGGGACGAGCAGAACTAAGCTTGGGGATGCTGATACGTCTCCAACGTATCGATAATTTCTTATGTTCCATGCCACATTATTGATGATATCTACATGTTTTATACACATTATATGTCGTATTTACGCATTTTCCGGAACTAACCTATTAACAAGATGCCGAAGAGCCGCTGTTTTGTTTTTGGTTTCAGAAATCCTAGTAAGGAAATATTCTCGGAATTGGACGAAATCAACGCCCAGGGTCCTATTTTGCCACGAAGCTTCCAGAAGACCGGAGGGGTTACGAAGAGGGGCCACGAGGGCCCGGCACCATAGGCCGGCGCGCCAGAGGGGGCCCGCGCCGCCTATGGTGTGGGCCCCTCGCGCCGCCTCCTGACCTACCCTTCCGCCTACAAATAGCCTCCGTCGCGAAACCCCGCACGAGAGCCACGATCGGGAAAACCTTCCGAGACGCAGCCGCCAATCCCATCTCGGGGGATTCAGAGATCGCCTCCGGCACCCTGAGGGGGATTCATCTCCCGAGGACTCTACACCGCCATGGTCGCCTCGGGAGTGATGAGTGAGTAGTTCACCCCCGGACTATGGGTCCATAGCGGTAGCTAGATGGTTGTCTTCTCCTTATGTGCTTCATTGTTGGATCTTGTGAGCTGCCTAACATGATCAAGATCATCTATCTGTAATTCTATATGTTGTGTTTGTCGGGATCCGATGGATAGAGAATACTATGTTATGGTGATTATCAAGTTATTACTTATGTGTTGTTTATGATCTTGCATGCTCTCCGTTATTAGTAGAGGCTCTGGCCAAGTTTTTACTCTTAACTCCAAGAGGGAGTATTTATGCTCGATAGTGGGTTCATGCCTACATTGATACCTGGGACAGTGACAGAAAGTTCTAAGGTTGTGTTGTGCTATTGCCACTAGGGATAAAACATTGATTCTATGTCTAAGGATGTAGTTATTGATTACATTACGCACCATACTTAATGCAATTGTCTGTTGCTTTGCAACTTAATACCGGAGGGGGTTCGGATGATAACCTGAAGGTGGACTTTTTAGGCATAGATGCAGTTGGATGGCGGTCTATGTACTTTGTCGTAATGCCCAATTAAATCTCACTATATTTATCATGCCATGTATGTGCATTGCGGTGCCCTCTCTATTTGTCAATTGCCCGACTGTAATTTGTTCACCCAACATGCTTTTATCTTATGGGAGAGACACCTCTAGTGAACTGTGGACCCCGGTCCATTCTTTTACATCGCATACAATCTACAATACTTGTTTTACTGTTTTCTTGCAAACAATCATCTTCCACACAATACGGTTAATCCTTTGTTACAGCAAGCCGGTGAGATTGACAACCTCACTGTTTCGTTGGGGCAAAGTACTTTGTTTGTGTTGTGCAGGTTCCACGTTGGCGCCGAATCCCTGGTGTTGCGCGCACTACATCCCGCCGCCATCAACCTTCAACGTGCTTCTTGGCTCCTGGTTCGATAAACCTTGGTTTCTTTCTGAGGGAAAACATGTCGCTGTGCGCATCATACCTTCCTCTTGGGGTTCCCAACGGACGTGTACATCTACGCGCATCAGAGATGTAGCAAATTTAGGATCAGGAGACAGTTTATATCTAACAGCACGTTGTGCAAGAAGCTTTTTAATGTTACTTGCATCAGTAGTAGCATTACATTTATCAATAAAATCATCATCAAGTTCCACATAATCTTCATCAAGATCATCACTAGAGTGTTCAACAGACTCAGGTGAATTAACAGGTGTAACAATATTTTCATTAGGAATTTCAGTATTTTCAATTTGTCTAGACCTAGCAATTGTAGCATCTAGAAAAGGACCTAATGAACCATTATCATCAAGCACAATAGAAGCATCATCAAAATTATCAGAGGAATTTTCAGATTCAGCAGAAGTACCAACACGTGAAGCTTGTGGTGGTGAAACAAGTTGACTTATCACAGATGGTGAATCAAGAGCAGCAGAGGTACTCAGAGTTGTACCTTTTCTTGTAGTGGATGGTAATATGGCGACTTTAGTATCGCGAGGTTTACCCATGATGGAGGATTTGCAGCGAACAATATCAATCTAGGTGAACTTGCAAATAAAGCTATGCTCCCCGGCAACGGCGCCAGAAAATAGTCTTGATGACCCACAAGTATAGTGGATCGCAACAGTCTTCGAGGGAAGTAAAACCCAATTTATTGATTCGACACAAGGGGAGCCAAAGAATATTTGTAAGCCTTAACAAATGAGTTGTCAATTCAGCTGCACCTGGAATAGACTTGCTCGCAAGAGTTTATCGCAGCAACAGTTTATAGCGTAGCGTAGTGAAATATAAGCGCGAGTAATAAAGACAGCGTAGTGATTGTAGTAAACAGCGAGGATTAAAATACGTAGGCACGGGGATGGATGAACGGGCGCTGCATGGATAAGAGAACTCATGTAACAATCAAGGCAGGGCATTTGCAGATAGTAATAAAACAGTATCCAAGTACTAAACAACCATAGGCATGTGTTCCGTATATAGTCGTACGTGCTCGCAATGAGAAACTTGTACAACATCTTTTGTCCTACCAGCCGGTGGCAGCCGGGCCTCTAGGGAAACTACTGGTAATTAAGGTACTCATTTTAATAGAGTACCGGAGAAAAGCATTAACACTCCGTGAACAAATGTGATCCTCATATCACAGCCTTCCCCTCCGGTTGTCCCAATTTCTGTCACTTTGGGGCCTCGGGTTCCGGACAGCAATATGTGTATACAACTTGCAGGTAAGATCATAAAACAATGAATATCATCATGAATCAATAACATGTTCAGATCTAAAATCATGGCACTCGGGCCCTAGTGACAAGCATTAAGCATAACAAGTTGCAACAATATCATAAAAGTACCAACAACGGATACTAGGCACTATGCCCTAACAATCTTATGACTATTACATGATCAATCTCATCCAATCCCTACCATCCCCTTCAGCCTACAGCGGGGGAATTACTCACACATGGATGGGGGAAGCATGGATGGTCGATGGAGAGGCGTCGGTGGTGATGATGGCGATGATCTCCTCCAATTCCCCGTCAGCAGGGTGCCAGAACGGAGTTTCTGGTCCCGAGACGGAGTTTCGCGATGGCGGCGGAGTTCTGGATGTCTTCTGGAAATATGGTCGAACCCCCTGCGTTTTTAGGTCGAAAGCCTTAAGTAGTCCAGAGGGGAGCGTCGGGGGCTAGCCGAGGCGGCCCCACCATATTGCGGCGCGCCTGATGGCGTGTAATACACACGTTCGTTGGGAACCCCAAGAGGAAGGTATGATGCGCACAGCAGCAAGTTTTCCCTCAGTAAGAAACCAAGGTTTATCGAACCATAGGAGCCAAGAAGCACGTCGAAGGTTGATGGCGGCGGGATGTAGTGCGGCGCAACACAGGGATTCCGGCGCCAACGTGGAACTGCACAACACAACCAAAGTACTTTGCCCCAACGAAACAGTGAGGTTGTCAATCTCACCGGCTTGCTGTAACAAAGGATTAGATGTATAGTGTGGATGATGATTGTTTGCAAAAAACAGTAAAACAAGTATTGCAGTAGATTGTATTCAGATGTAAAAGAATGGACCGGGGTCCACAGTTCACTAGAGGTGTCTCTCCCATAAGATAAATAGCATGTTGGGTGAACAAATTACAGTCGGGCAATTGACAAATAGAGAGGGCATGACAATGCACATACATGATATGATAAGTATAGTGAGATTCAATTGGGCATTACGACAAAGTACATAGACCGCTATCCAGCATGCATCTATGCCTAAAAGTCCACCTTCAGGTTATCATCCGAACCCCTTCCAGTATTAAGTTGCAAACAACAGACAATTGCATTAAGTATGGTGCGTAATGTAATCAATAACTACATCCTCGGACATAGCATCAATGTTTTATCCCTAGTGGCAGACATCCACAACCTTAGAACTTTCTGTCACTGTCCCAGATTTAATGGAGGCATGAACCCACTATCGAGCATAAATACTCCCTCTTGGAGTTAAGAGTAAAAACTTGGCCAGAGCCTCTACTAATAACGGAGAGCATGCAAGATCATAAACAACACATAGGTAATAGATTGATAATCAACATAACATAGTATTCTCTATCCATCGGATCCCGACAAACACAACATATAGCATTACAGATAGATGATCTTGATCATGTTAGGCAGCTCACAAGATCCAACAATGAACCACATAAGGAGAAGACGACCATCTAGCTACCGCTATGGACCCATAGTCCAGGGTGAACTACTCACTCATCACTCCGGAGGCGACCATGGCGGTGAAGAGTCCTCCGGGAGATGATTCCCCTCTCCGGCAGGTGCCGGAGGCGATCTCCTGAATCCCCCGAGATGGGATTGGCGGCGCGTCTCGGTAAGGTTTTCCGTATCGTGGCTCTCGGACTGGGGGTTTCGCGACGAAGGCTTTAAGTAGGCGGAAGGGCAGGTCGGGAGCGACGCGAGGGCCCACACAACGGGCCGCGCGGCCGGAGGTGGGCCGCGCGCCTGGCGTGTCGCCGCCTCGTCGCCTCACTTCATTTCCCTTTCGGTTCTGGAAGCTTCGTGGCAAAATAGGCCCCTGGGCGTTGATTTCGTCCAATTCCGAGAATATTTCCTTTGTAGGATTTCTGAAACCAAAACAGAAAACAGCAACTGGCTCTTCGGCATCTCGTTAATAGGTTAGTGCCGGAAAATGCATAAATACGACATAAAGTATGCATAAAACATGTAGATATCATCAATAATGTGGCATGGAACATAAGAAATTATCGATACGTCGGAGACGTATCAGCATCCCCAAGCTTAGTTCCTGCTCGTCCCGAGCAGGTAAACGATAACAAAGATAATTTTTGGAGTGACATGCCATCATAACCTTGATCATACTATTGTAAGCATATGTAATGAATGCAGCGATCAAAACAATGGTAATGACATGAGTAAACGAATGAATCATAAAGCAAAGACTTTTCATGAATAGTACTTCAAGACAAGCATCAATAAGTCTTGCATAAGAGTTAACTCATAAAGCAATAAATCAAAGTAAAGGTATTGAAGCAACAAAAAGGAAGATTAAGTTTCAGTTGCTTTCAACTTATAACATGTATATCTCATGGATAGTGTCAATGTAAAGTAATATAACAAGTGCAATATGCAAATATGTAGGAATCAATGCACAGTTCACACAAGTGTTTGCTTCTTGAGGTGGAGAGAGATAGGTGAACTGACTCAACATAAAAGTAAAAGAAAGGCCCTTCAAAGAGGAAAGCATCGATTGCTATATTTGTGCTAGAGCTTTTATTTTGAAAACATGAAACAATTTTGTCAACGGTAGTAATAAAGCATATGTATCATGTAAATTATATCTTACAAGTTGCAAGCCTCATGCATAGTATACTAATAGTGCCCGCACCTTGTCCTAATTAGCTCGGATTACCGGGATTATCATCGCAATACACATGTTTTAACCAAGTGTCACAAAGGGGTACCTCTATGCCGCCTGTACAAAGGTCTAAGGAGAAAACTCGCATTTGGATTTCTCGCTTTTGATTATTCTCAACTTAGACATCCATACCGGGACAACATAGACAACAGATAATGGACTCCTCTTTAATGCATAAGCATGTAGCAACAATTAATGTTCTCATATGAGATTGAGGATGTATGTCCAAAACTGAAACTTCCACCATGATTCATGGCTTTAGTTAGCGGCCCAATGTTCTTCTCTAACAATATGCATGCTCTAACCATTAAATGAGTGGTAAATCTCCCTTACTTCAGACAAGACGGACATGCATAGCAATTCACATGATATTCAACAAAGAGTAGTTGATGGCGTCCCCGGGAACATGGTTATCGCACAACAAACAACTTAATAAGAGATAAAGTGCATAAGTACATATTCAATACCACAATAGTTTTTAAGCTATTTGTCCCATGAGCTATATATTGCAAAGGTAAAGAATGGAAATTTTAAAGGTAGCACTCAAGCAATTTACTTTGGAATGGCGGAGAAATACCATGTAGTAGGTAGGTATGGTGGACACAAATGGCATAGTGGTTGGCTCAAGGATTTTGGATGCATGAGAAGTATTCCCTCTCGATACAAGGTTTAGGCTAGCAAAGTTATTTGAAACAAACACAAGGATGAACCGGTGCAGCAAAACTTACATAAAAGACATATTGTAAACATTATAAGACTCTACACCGTCTTCCTTGTTGTTCAAAACTCAATACTAGAAATTATCTAGACTTTAGAGAGACCAATTATGCAAATCAAATTTTAGCAAGCTCTATGTACTTCTTCATTAATAGGTGCAAAGTATATGATGCAAGAGCTTAAACATGAGCACAACAATTGCCAAGTATCAAATTATTCAAGACATTTTAGAATTACTACATGTAGCATTTCCCGATTCCAACCATATAACAATTTAACGAAGAAGATTCAACCTTCGCCATGAATACTATGAGTAAAGCCTAAGGACATATTTGTCCATATGCAACAGCGGAGCGTGTCTCTCTCCCACACAATGAATGCTAGGATCCATTTTATTCAAACAAAAACAAAAACAAAAACAAACCGACGCTCCAAGCAAAGCACATAAGATGTGATGGAATAAAAATATAGTTTCAGGGGAGGAACCCGATAATGTTGTCGATGAAGAAGGGGATGCCTTGGGCATCCCAAGCTTAGACGCTTGAGTCTTCTTAAAATATGCAGGGGTGAACCACCGGGCATCCCCAAGCTTAGAGCTTTCACTCTCCTTGATCATATTGTATCATCTCCCTCTCTTGATCCTTGAAAACTTCCTCCACACCAAACTCAAAACAACTCATTAGAGGGTTAGTGCACAATAAAAATTTACATGTTCAGAGGTGACATAATCATTCTTAACACTTCTGGACATTGCATAAAGCTACTGGACATTAATGGATCAAAGAAATTCATACAACATAGCAAAAGAGGCAATGCGAAATAAAAGGCAGAATCTGTCAAAACAGAACAGTTCGTAAAGACGAATTTTAAAGTGGCACCAGACTTGCTCAAATGAAAATGCCAAAATTGAATGAAAGTTGCGTACATATCTGAGGATCACTCACGTAAATTGGCATAATTTTCTGAGCTACCTACAGAGAATTAGGCCCAGATTCGTGACAGCAAAGAAATCTGTTTCTGCGCAGTAATCCAAATCTAGTATGAACCTTACTATCAACGACTTTACTTGGCACAACAATGCACAAAACTAAGATAAGGAGAGGTTGCTACAGTAGTAAACAACTTCCAAGACTCAAATATAAAATAAAGGTACTGTAG
Source organism: Lolium multiflorum (assembly GCA_030979885.1). NCBI lineage: Eukaryota > Viridiplantae > Streptophyta > Magnoliopsida > Poales > Poaceae > Lolium > Lolium multiflorum. The sequence goes on from CM061751.1 coordinate 201,127,769, forward strand.
TAAAAACATGGGTTGTCTCCCATAAGCGCTTTTCTTTAACGCCTTTCAGCTAGGCGCAGAAAGTGTATATCAAGTGTTATCAAGAGATGAAGCATCAACATCATAATTTGTTCTAATAATAGAATCAAAAGGTAACTTCATTCTCTTTCTAGGGAAGTGTTCCATACCTTTCTTGAGAGGAAATTGATATTTAATATTACCTTCCTTCATATCAATGATAGCTCCAACAGTTCGAAGAAAAGGTCTTCCCAATATAATGGGACAAGATGCATTGCATTCAATATCCAAGACAACAAAATCAACGGGGACAAGGTTATTGTTAACGGTAATGCGAACATTATCAACTCTCCCCAAAGGTTTCTTTGTAGAATGATCAGCAAGATTAACATCCAAATAACAATTTTTCAATGGTGGCAAGTCAAGCATATTATAGATTTTCTTAGGCATAACAGAAATACTTGCACCAAGATCACATAAAGCATTACAATCAAAATCATTGACCTTCATCTTAATGATGGGCTCCCAACCATCCTCTAGCTTCCTAGGAATAGAAGTTTCAAGTTTTAGTTTCTCCTCTCTAGCTTTTATGAGAGCATTCGTGATATGTTTTGTGAAAGCCAAATTTATAGCACTAGCGTTGGGACTCTTAGCAAGCCTTTGTAAGAACTTTATGACTTCAGAGATGTGGCAATCATCAAAGTCTAAACCATTATAATCTAAAGCAATGGGATCATCATCCCCAATGTTGGAAAAAATTTCAGCAGTTTTATCACAGGCAGTTTCAGCAGTTTTAGCAGTTTCAGGCAGTTTTGCAGGCTTTGCATTAGAAGTGGAAACATTGCCAACACCAATTCTTTCACCATTATTAGTAGGAGGTGCAGCAACATGTGGAACATTAGCATTGCTAGTGGTGGTAATAGTCCAAACTTTAGCTACATTATTCTCTTTAGCTAGTTTTTCATTTTCTTCTCTTTCCCACCTAGCATGCAATTCAGCCATCAATCTTATATTCTCATTAATTCTAACTTGGATGGCATTTGCTGTAGTAACAATTTTATTTTCAATATCCTTATTAGGCATAACTTTCAATTTCAAAAGATCAACATCAGAGGCAAGACTATCAACCTTAGAAGCAAGAATATCCATTTTATTGAGCTTTTTCTCAACAGATTTGTTAAAAGCAGTTTGTGTACTAATAAATTCTTTAAGCATAGCTTCAAGACCAGGGGGTGTGTTCCTATTATTGTTGTAAGAATTCCCATAAGAATTACCATAACCGTTACTGGCGTGGGCATTACCCTTCGGGTAACCAGTATTGCCCTATCTGGTATTGACAAGTTGGAGGCCCATGAAGATACCTGGAGGCGAGATGGGCCACTAGGTCGGTGCATCAGAAGATTCCTTGACGGGCAAGACAAGGAAGCGAACAAACAAGGAAAGATTGGATCTAAAACTATTGTAAACCTAGTCGTCCTCGGTTAGGACCTTTGAGACCTGGCCTACTATATAAAGGCCAGGAGAGGGGAGACACAATCAACCTTAGCAATCATAGTCAGCAGAAGTTTAGAACTAGGATTACCCTAGCAACTAGCATCTCGACGAGATCATAGCCGAACTATTCGGCACCCCATTGTAACCTGTTTTCATCATAATCAAAGAACAGACAGGCAGGACGTAAGGGTTTTACCTCATCGAGGGCCCCGAACCTGGTAAATCGCTCTCCCCGCTTGTGTACCGATGTCTCGTGTCAGCTTGCAGGATTCCATCAACCCTAAGCCCCTATCGGAGGGCATTGCCGAGGAGCACCCTCGACAATTGGCGCCATCTGTGGGAACCCTGTTGGCACAAGGCAGGGCATCGGCAGATCCGATCATGACATCGGCAGCCTCATCGGCAACTCGCGCAACGAACTTCGCCAGCAACTTCATCAGCAACCTCGTCGACACCATCGTCGCCCATCCTGGGAAGCCCGATTCGATTCGGCTCCTACGAGTTTACTCCACACAGCGATTCCTCCCGCTCGAACTTTTCAGATCTACAAGGGAACATGGAGATGACCTTCGGCAGCGTCCACTACAACGTCAACGCAGAAGGAATCCTTCGATTGCTGGAATCTCCCACCTCCGGATCGACGAGTCAAGCGCACCATCATCACCCGATCTGTCGGCTGGTCTGACAGAATCGACGTGTTCACCAGCGTCCTCGACCCCCCGTTCGGCGTCTTCCATGTCGGTAGGGTCGACGATCCCACATCTTCGGAGTTAACCTCGTACTACTGCTTGAACTGCGACACCAGGCACGGGCTGGGATCGAGCGACACGCCGTTCATCTGCAACGCCCAATATTCATCGGGAGAGGACAGTATCGACAGCATCGTCCAGGGAATCACCCGAAGACCGGCACACCATCAGGTTTATGTCGCCAATAACACAGGAAACACAAGGCGCAGAGGTGACGAGGATCATACCCCTCGTTCCAGTAGAAGGGCAAGTTTTGAGAACAGCGCCAGCAACCGCGACAGCGATTACACCATCGCGGATGAGGAGTGGGCAGCAGCAAGGGCAGCAGTACTCAACAACACGCCGCTCCCCGCGGGGACTTCGGTTGGAACCCTCAATGCTTATCGCTCCATACTAGAGAAGAACCGGGAGCACCTGTCGAAAGAGCAAGCCTCCCTCGAGAGACGCTTAACCGCAGCGGATCGATCCAGCGAACGACGAAGGGGCTCACAAGGGAGTGCCTCCCGAAACACTCAGGGAGCAGGCAAGCACCGGTCGAGGATGTCCAGGCTTTCGGAAGATGACGCCAGAGAGATAACATCGAATCTGACTAAATCCTTTATGACTACGGATACCGCGGGCATGCCACGGCCAAAAACCGTTGCAGGAGCAACGGCCAACCTCGCCGCTTACCTCATCAACCAGCGCCCCGAAGGATCTATGGCTCAAGCTCACCGAGGTGCCCTCGAAAGTCTCGCGATATTGGGAAACAACCTAGTCCCGCAAAAGGAAAGGACTATGGTCCAAGGCAGTGGGTCAAAACATCATGCGAGAGATGCTCGGGACGAGATCACCCAGAGCAGGATCGACAAAGCAAGGCGACGACGCGCCACTAGGAAGGACGACGACAGCGATTCTTCGGATGAAGACCAGGAGTACGACGGCGAGCTCAGGGGAGCCGACTGTCTAAGTTACAAGATACGCGAAGCAATGCCGCCCAAAAAGTTTAAGCCTACCCCTACCGACGCTGCCAAGTACGATGGGCAGCAAGAACCAAGATCTTGGATAGATGACTACCTGCAGACAGTGATCTTGCACAAAGGAAACCAGATAGCGGCAATGCAATGCTTACAGCTTTACTTGAAGGATTCAGCACGGGCCTGGCTACGGGGGCTGCCGAAAGGTTCTGTCAAATCATGGGACGACCTAGTAGATGCCTTCGTCGCCAACTTCCAAGCAACATACAAGAGGCCCGTCGGGATCGAAGAGCTACGGAATTGTCGGCAGAAGCAGAAGGAGTCGATGCGTTCGTACATCGGGAGATTCACAAAGCTCTTGAATGCTGCCGAAGATGTATCTGTCGACAGAGCAATCGACGCTTTCAGCGACGGCGTCCAGCGGGAAAGTTACATAGAAGAACTCGGGCGCAAAAAGCCAAAAACCATAACCAAGTTAATGGAAATTGCCAACAGCTGGGCTGATGGTGAAGACAACGTACGAAGGCCACGGCAGCGTAGTGATGATGAAGACGATGACCAGCCGAAGCACGACTCGGGTGGCCGAAGGGATCGTCATAAGAGGAGGAAAAACCGCAACTACGATGATAACAATCTGGTAGCAGCAGGGTATGCCGATCGGCAAGACGATCGAGACGACAGGCACGATGGTAACCGGAACAACTCTGGGAACCGTGGTAATTATAAACCACGACAGCAGAGGACTCCCGAACTACCCTACGCCGAACAGGTCAACGCCCCTTGTTACCTGCATTCGTATGTCGATTCCAAGGACGGCAAAACGAAGTCGAGTCACCTGCTCAGGGACTGTCGGCAGTTCCTTGACATGCACAAACTCATCCAGCAGTCAGGCCAGCAACAGCTACCACCACCACCACCACCTCCACCGCAGCATCAAGTCCAGCAGGCTCAACCCAACGAGGCATTCCCACCACCACGTGGGCAGATGAGCATGATCCACAGGACAGGTGTTTCAAAAAGAGAGATGAAGAAGCTCACCCGAGAGATCAATTTGGCAGAAAGCATCATGGCAAACATCCCCGAGTACGTCGACTGGTCTTCTCAGAGCATTACGTTCAGCCGAGCAGATCACCCGATGACCATACCAAAACCAGGACACGCCGCCCTGGTAGTCGAAGCACAAATTGGGGGGTTCAAGATGAGCAAAGTATTTATGGATGGCGGAAGCGGGCTAAACCTGATATTCGTCGACACAATCAGGAGTATGGGGATCACCATGAGCATGCTGGAAGAAACAGACACCTGCTTCCATGGGATCCTTCCAACCGCACCGGGCCACTCTCTTGGCAAAGTCTACCTGAATGTTATCTTCGGTAGAGCCGATAATTTCAGGAAGGAGAAAATCGAGTTTGAAGTGGTGAACTGGGAATCACAGTATCACGCTATACTCGGGAGACCAGCTTATGCCAAGTTCATGGCTGTGCCGCATTATGCATACCTCAAGCTGAAAATGCCTGGGAACAATGGGACAAACATCACAGTCTATGGAAGTTTTTCACGCTCGGACAATTGTGATCGCGACTTTCAGAGGATTGCTGCAAAGTTTGGGCCACAGCGAGAAATCGTCGGCCCTCCGCCCAAGCTGTCCTTACGAGAGATCAAGGAAGAAAAAGATGGCAGGGAAATCAAGAAGAAGCCAGCCGCTCTCGCCCTTAAAGCATCGGCAGCAGAGGCTTCGGCAGCAGAAGCTTCGGCAGCGAAGGGCTCGGTAGTTGACGGCACAGAAGGCCTAGTAGATAGCAAGACGATGGCAACCACCGCTCAAACCCTTGATGAAACCAGCAACGCTGCTGCAACTACTAACGCGGTGAAGAAGCCAGAAGAAGAGAAGAACCCCTTCCTTGCCTAAGCAGTTTACTAGCCTTTATTATGTTTTTTCTTTCATTATAAACAGGGCCTTCCTCTTTTCGCCCTCTAGCATCGTGCTTACCTTATTAATAAGAACTTAAAGCTTCGATTCTTGTTAAGCATTGCAGTAACTACAAACTTCTAAGCCCCATCACTATGCAAACATAGTACAGGGCGGAAGATCGTGCTCCAAAAAGCCTCTACGAGTGCTAAAATGACGTTTTCCCTCTGCTTCAGATGCCTCTACGAGTGCCGTACAAAGCAAGAGTTTGGAAAAACTTACACACAACCCACGCTCGATATTTCACTTATGGAAATATCAGAGAGCAACGGGCTCATCGGCAGAATCATTACACCCGAAAAATTCGGGAATGACTGTCGAAATTTACAAACGGTTGAAAGCAAAGTTGCGCATACAACAGGTTTAGCAAAACCTGCAACACGAGCTGATCACTCATAATGATTTGCTAACCAACTAGTACTCATACATCCAACGGGCAATTAAGCTTCGCCCCTTTAAATATTTGCCAACGGCATGGTAAAAGTACACATTCATGTACCAACCAGATAAGAAGTTTTTGGCCCAAAAAACCCGAACACTCGGATGAATTAGCCAATACAATTTACAAAAGTAACTTTACACCTTTATATCACCCTTGCGGAGTTTCCTTTTCCTCAGGTACCTTTGACATCTCCTCAAGCCTGTCGACAATTACATGAGCAGGAGCTAAAACCTTCGGGTACAGCTCCTCGAAATCACCAGTTGCGTTGGCAATAGACAGCAAGCAAGCTGAAGGATAACAAGCAAGCACAAGGGCAAGCGTGCATTTGGCCCCTGCAAAGACTTGAGATCTTACTAGCTCCCGAACCTTCTTGGCACTTCCAAATTCAGACATCAAAGTCAAAAGGGTAGGGGGAACTGCATTCAGAGGAAACATTGTTTTCCAAACTACCCTCATGGCCTTGTAGCACTTGTCGAAGAACTGGTGGACCTGTTGCACTCGATCCTGAAATTTGACGACAGCCGAGGCCTTCGAGTGTTCCCGCCAGAAAATTTCTTCGGATGAGGAAAGCTGAGTCAAAGCATGCACCCGCTCGTGTATCCGCTTGTTCTCTTCCGCAGGGTTCAACGCTATGACTGCCAAAAGAATTAGTAAAAGACTCAGACAAGAAGTTGCTAGCAAGCAGGCAAAGGGATCAAGAAACTTACAGTTTAAACTTTCGGTAGCCTTATGCAGCTCGCCAAGAATGTACCGCTCCACGTCGGCTGCAATCTCGCTCTTTTTATTGATGATGGCAGCTAAGGCATAAGTGCTGCGTAAATCCTTCTCCATCTGTGTCATCCGGTCTTTCATGCGCTGGATTCGATCGCTTTCAGGAAGCGCACCCGACGAGTCGTCTGCAAACGAGGGTACTGGGAAGACCTGCAGAAAGTACTGGTTATAAAGAAGTGATGGATATGGTACAGCCCAACGTCCAAAATAACTCCCATCGGGAGAAGTGCAAGAAAGTGATATCATAGCAAAAGTGTGCTAACAACAATGCTAGCACGGAGTTTATTACAAAGCATGAGTTTGGCGGCAGAGCAATGTTTTGCATCAGCTCAAGGCACAAGTTTGTTACAAGAATCAAGGAAGCTGAGTTTGAGTCGATGAACTAGGGCCAGTCGACGATTTCCTTGATGAAACCAGTTCAAGGAGCTGACGGGCACAAGTAAGAGCAGACGCCTTAAAGGTGCTCAAATCAACAGGCTGCCCGTCTTGCCCTTTTGGAAGCCCCTTAGTCATTTCCTCGATGTCACCCTTAAAGCCGTAACCCATCATAAGTTGGAAGGCAAGGACAGCACCAAAAGTGCGCGATGTACGCTTGAATACCTCGATAACCTCCTTGGTGTCAACCGCGAAGGTATCGATCAGCTGTCCCAGGGTCTTCTCTTGCTTGATCTTGGGGAAGATCATCGAGTGCATCCGCGCCAGAACACCCTTCCCCTTCACGAGAAGCTCTTGTGTAAGCTGGTGAGAAGCGAGAATCGTTGACACAGCGTTCGCTGGGGAGTTATTTGGAACTCTTTCCAGGGCATCGACAGGAATGTTTGCTGCCTCTGCAATAGAAAGGAAGGAAAAAATTCAGTCATTGACAAAAAGTTTAAATCCATAAGAACGTCTTCGACAAAAGTATGTTAGAAATTACCAAGCAAGGCCAAAGAAGATTGACGAAGGACTTCATCCTTTTCGGCTGCTCGAGCCTCAGCCACCAGCCTGGATGCTTCTTCCTCCTTCAGCTTCCCTTTCAGTCTGGCCAGCTCCTCCTTCAGAGAATCAATCTCTTGGCGAGCCGCGGCAGCTATCTTGACTGCGCCATCCAGTTTTGAGGAGGAAGATTCGACTTCCTTTTGCAGCCGAACTTTGTCAGCCTCTAGAGAAGTGAATCGGGAGGCGAAAACCTCCAGAGAAGAGATAACGCCACGCAGGTCCTTAAGAAAGAAAGAAAAACAATTAAACAAGGCACGCTCCAAGAAATTTGTATTAAGATCAGAAGAGGACTTACAGAAAAAGGAGCCGCAGTAGCAGCAGTTGGAGAAATATCCTTCCCTTTGGAGAGGGAAGACGCAGTCGATGCTTGAGCCATGGGGGCAGCCTTAGGAGCCGAAGCTTCGGAAGCCACCACGACCGGCGAAACGGCATCAGACTTGGCCTTTTTAGGAGGAGGCTCGATAAAGCCCTCGTCACTGCAAAAGTAAACAGTCGACTGTGATTATAACAGGAGTATGAAAGGTAAAAAAGGCACAGTATAACTTTCAGAAAGGAACTACTTACATGTCGAAGAGATCATCTTCATCGGCAAAGCCGCCGGTTGATCTCTTCGCAGGAGAAGCTCTGACCCCATCCGCAGCTGCATCAACAAAAGTATCACGATCAGTGTCGACGTTACGCACTGATCCATCTGCGATACAAGTGTTATCGGCTGAGGAGGGAAGATCAGCGTGGGCAACTTCAAGATTCATTGGACCATTATATTCATCCTCTAAACCTGTTTGATCGATGGTGTGAAAATCTACGGGGATTGAGGAGCCTTTCCCCTCAGAAGTATCATCCGGTGAATCACGTGTATTTTCAGAAGCCATAGGGATCTGGCAAAGAAAAATGACAAGTAAGAACAAAGGTAATCATGTCGGCTAAGCAAGGAGCTATAATAGAGATGTGAAAAAAGGAAAATACCCCTGATGGTGGATGATCAACGTCAAGGGGAGCATAAGAAGAGATCAGCGGAATCGAATCTTCCTGGTTGAAGGAAGTAAGACGACGAACTTCATCAAGCAACTCTTTTTCTGATAGATCGGCAGCATTAATCCTGGTCTCATCCTTTGGACCTGAGTACAACCACATCGGGTGAACTCTGGCCATGACTGGCTGGATTCGGCGCTTCAGGAAAACTGCTGCCACCTCCGTACCAATCATAGTTTGGCCGTCAGCCTCTTTGATTCGAAGGAATTTGGCAAACAATTCTTCGGCTGAGGCCCTTTCGTCGGCTGAGAGGATGTTCTTCCAAGAGTCCTTGGGCTTGGCTTCAGTAACGTCGGCATAGCAGGGGAGTCGACATTCGGGTGACGAGGAATCTTTAACGTAAAACCATTTCAACCTCCATCCTTGCACGGACTCTCTCATTGGGAAATTAAAGTAATTAACTTCTGAGCGAGCAACAAAACCTACTCCTCCGGTGACAAAGTACCCATTACTACTGCTGTATCTTTTCACATAGAAGATCTTCTTCCACAGCCCGAAATGAGGTTCAATACCCAAAAACGCCTCGCAAAGGGTGATGAACACAGCAACATGGAGGATTGAGTTGGGGGTAAGTTGCCATAATTGGATTTCATACGTCCGCAAGAGATGGAGGAGGAATCCATGAGTGGGGAGCGAAAGGCCTCGATGAAGAAAAGATAAGAACATCACAGAAAATCCAGCAGGAGGATCAGGCCGAGAGATCGCACCTGGAAGGATCACATCTCCCGCGTCGGAGGATATCAATCCTAAGCTTCGGGACCTCTTCTCGTCACGCTTGGTGACGGTTGAAGCTACCCAGTCCCCAGGTTTGACCATCGAGCCCGACGGCGCTGGCGGCGCCGGAGCTGGGGGAGGGGCGTTCGGAGCGCTCCCCTTCGGAAGAGAAGAGGAGGACTTGGCAGCGGCACCTTCGCTGGTGGAGCTAGCAGCGGCGGCGGTATTCTTCTTCTTCACCATCGCGAGATCTGAGGAAGATTGAAACTGTGGCGGCGGCGCAACAATGGCGAAAGAAGGAAGAAGAGGGAGAATGAGGAGATGCTGCGGGAACCGTGGAGAAAATTGAGAACTTTGACACGTGGCGCTTACGACACTACGCCCACGATTGCGCGAAAATCGAGGAGCCACCTCGGTCGTTACGCGGTCAAGCCCTAAAACACTGATTGAGCAGGGCTAGGGCTAGCTCATCGTGATGGACCCGTCAAATCAACCTGCAGCAGTTACACGTCATCAATGACGTCATGATTTGGAAGCATTCGAAGGAAACATAAAAAGTCATCGGATGAAGGATTTGAGTCCACGCACGGATTGCAAGCATCCATACCTAGACTCGGGGGCTACTCCCATCGGGAGCGCTGACGCGCACCCGATAAATGAGGACTCGACAGAATGAGCAGTCGAAGGAAGGAGGTTTGAGTCAGCACTGGTTGCAAAGCGCTCGCACCCAGACACTGGGTGTACTCCCATCGGGAGCTCGTGATGCATACCGAGAGAAATTTTTTACTCCAGGATCATGCCCGGGGACTTGATTCGTGTAGGGTAACGGTGTTTTGCCATCGGCATTAACAAACAACAGTTGGGCACGTTACTCATTATCCTTTGCATAAAGAAAATATATCGGATGACCTATGAAAGAAAGTATTCGAGTAGTACAACTTGAGTCTATGCACGGATTGCAAGCATCCGTACCTAGACTCGGGGGCTACTCCCATCGGGAGCGCTGACGCGCACCCGATAAAAAGAAGATGAAGCATAATCAAGATGAACAAGAGCAATGAAGGAGAAGAATGTCAGGAGAAAACATGCATTAGTCTCTACCCGAATTTTCGGCTAGACACTCGGGGGCTACTGACGTGGGCATTACCCTTCGGGTAACCAGTATTGCCCTATCTGGTATTGACAAGTTGGAGGCCCATGAAGATACCAGAAGGCGAGATGGGCCACTAGGTCGGTGCATCAGAAGATTCCTTGACGGGCAAGACAAGGAAGCGAACAAACAAGGAAAGATTGGATCTAAAACTATTGTAAACCTAGTCGTCCTCGGTTAGGACCTTTGAGACCTGGCCTACTATATAAAGGCCAGGAGAGGGGCTGCCGAGAAACACAATCAACCTTAGCAATCATAGTCAGCAGAAGTTTAGAACTAGGATTACCCTAGCAACTAGCATCTCGACGAGATCATAGCCGAACTATTCGGCACCCCATTGTAACCTGTTTTCATCATAATCAAAGAACAGACAGGCAGGACGTAAGGGTTTTACCTCATCGAGGGCCCCGAACCTGGGTAAATCGCTCTCCCCGCTTGTCTGTACCGATGTCTCGTGTCAGCTTGCAGGATTCCATCAACCCTAAGCCCCTATCGGAGGGCATTGCCGAGGAGCACCCTCGACAGTTACCATTATTATAGGGATATGGCCTATAGTTATTACTAGAATTGTTCCGATAAGCATTGTTGTTGAAATTATTATTTTTAATGAAGTTCACATCAACATGTTCTTCTTGGGCAACCAATGAAGCTAATGGAACATTATTAGGATCAACATTAGTCCTATCATTCACAAGCATAGACATAATAGCATCAATCTTATCACTCAAGGAAGAGGTTTCTTCGACAGAATTTACCTTCTTACCTTGTGGAGCTCTTTCCGTGTGCCATTCAGAGTAATTAATCATCATATTATCAAGAAGCTTTGTTGCTTCACCAAGAGTGATGGACATAAAGGTACCTCTGAATCCAATAGGTTCCGCGAAGAAAAAGTCAGTCCCGCATAAAAGGTTTGGATGATCATCCAAGTAGTCAGTCCATGGGTTGGGCAATTTTTAACCAAAGATTTCATTCTTTCCCAAGCTTGTGCAACATGCTCATTATCCAATTGTTTAAAATTCATTATGCTACTCCTCAAAGATATAATTTTAGCAGGGGGATAATATCTACCAATAAAAGCATCCTTGCATTTAGTCCATGAATCAATACTATTTCTAGGCAGAGATAGCAACCAATCTTTAGCTCTTCCTCTTAAGGAGAAAGGAAACAATTTTAATTTTATAATGTCACCATCTACATCCTTATATTTTTGCATTTCACATAGTTCAACAAAATTATTGAGATGGGCAGCAGCATCATCAGAACTAACACCAGAAAATTGCTCTCGCATAACAAGATTCAGTAAAGCAGGTTTAATTTCAAAGAATTCTGCTGTAGTAGCAGGTGGAGCAATAGGTGTGCATAAGAAATCATTATTATTTGTGCTAGTGAAGTCACACAACTTAGTATTTTTAGGAGTACACATTTTAGCAGTAGTAAATAAAGCAAACTAGATAAAGTAAATGCAAGTAACTAATTTTTTTTGTGTTTTTGATATGGAGAACAAGACAGTAAATAAAGTAAAGCTAGCAACTAATTTTTTGTGTTTTGATATAATGCAGCAAACAAGAAAGTAAATAAAATAAAGCAAGACAAAAACAAAGTAAAGAGATTGGATTGTGGAGACTCCCCTTGCAGCGTGTCTTGATCTCCCCGGCAACGGCGCCAGAAAAAGAGCTTGATGGCGTGTAATACACACGTTCGTTGGGAACCCCAAGAGGAAGGTATGATGCGCACACACAAGTTTTCCTCAGAAGAAACCAAGGTTTATCGAACCAGTAGGAGCCAAGAAGCACGTCGAAGGTTGATGGCGGCGGGATGTAGTGCGGCGCAACACCAGGGATTCCGGCGCCAACGTGGAACCTGCACAACACATACAAAGTACTTTGCCCCAACGAAACAGTGAGGTTGTCAATCTCACCGGCTTGCTGTAACAAAGGATTAGATGTATAGTGTGGATGATGATTGTTTGCAGAAAACAGTAAAATAAGTATTGCAGTAGATTGTATTCAGATGTAAAAGAATGAACCGGGGTCCACAGTTCACTAGAGGTGTCTCTCCCATAAGATAAATAGCATGTTGGGTGAACAAATTACAGTCGGGCAATTGACAAATAGAGAGGGCATGACAATGCACATACATGATATGATAAGTATAGTGAGATTCAATTGGGCATTACGACAAAGTACATAGACCGCTATCCAGCATGCATCTATGCCTAAAAAGTCCACCTTCAGGTTATCATCCGAACCCCTTCCAGTATTAAGTTGCAAACAACAGACAATTGCATTAAGTATGGTGCGTAATGTAATCAATAACTACATCCTCGGACATAGCATCAATGTTTTATCCCTAGTGGCAACAGCACATCCACAACCTTAGAACTTTCTGTCACTGTCCCAGATTTAATGGAGGCATGAACCCACTATCGAGCATAAATACTCCCTCTTGGAGTTAAGAGTAAAAACTTGGCCAGAGCCTCTACTAATAACGGAGAGCATGCAAGATCATAAACAACACATAGGTAATAGATTGATAATCAACATAACATAGTATTCTCTATCCATCGGATCCCGACAAACACAACATATAGCATTACAGATAGATGATCTTGATCATGTTAGGCAGCTCACAAGATCCAACAATGAACCACATAAGGAGAAGACGACCATCTAGCTACTGCTATGGACCCATAGTCCAGGGGTGAACTACTCACTCATCACTCCGGAGGTGACCATGGCGGTGAAGAGTCCTCCGGGAGATGATTCCCCTCCGGCAGGGTGCCGAGGCGATCTCCCGAATCCCCGAGATGGGATTGGCGGCGGCGGCATCTCGCAAGGTTTCCGTATCGTGGCTCTCGGTGCGGGGGTTGCGACGGAGGCTTTAAGTAGGCGGAAGGGCAGGTCGAGGCGACGCGAGGCCCACACAACAGGCCGCGCGGCGGAGGTGGGCCGCACCGCCCGGCGTGTCGCCGCCTCGTCGCCTCACTCGTTTCCCTTTCGGTCTTCCGGAAGCTTCGTGGCAAAATAGGCCCCGGGCGTTGATTTCGTCCAATTCCGAGAATATTTCCTTTGTAGGATTTCTGAAACCAAAAACAAAAACAACAACAACTGGCTCTTCGGCATCTCGTTAATAGGTTAGTGCCGGAAAATGCATAAATACGACATAAAGTATGCATAAAACATGTAGATATCATCAATAATGTGGCATGGAACATAAGAAATTATCGATACGTCGGAGACGTATCAGCATCCCCTCCTTGTTCTGCCGTCCAGCAGGCCTCCCCTGGCCTTCCCTTCTGGCTCCGTGTGTTTCCCGGGAAAATAGGCCCTTCGGTATATTTCCGGGATTTTCCCGAAAGTTGATTTTCTGCACAAAAACAAGACACCGGGCAATTCTGCTAAAAACAGCGTTAGTCCGTGTTAGTTGTATGCAAAATACACAAATTAGAGGTAAAACAATAGCAAAAGTGTTCGGGAAAGTAGATACGTTTTGGACGTATCAATGCGCCGTTGCCCCCGAGCGGCGATGACGGCGATGCAGACGGACCGCCGTCTGCGGGCACCTCGCGCGCGGCCATCGAGTTGGCGGCCCTCGTCGTCGCCTAGCAACCGGGCGTCGAAAAACCCTCCGCCGTCGCCCGGTGATAGTATAGTCACCGGAAATTTAATTTCTAGTCTAATTAGGCCCGTAGTACGTAATTTAGGTCCAATGCGGTTGTATTTTGCCACTATTTAGTGTGAATTATGATCGAATTAAGGTTGATCGGATGAAATCGACTGCAATCCCCGTCGATAGATTTCCCGCGTCGTTTGATTTTCGCGAGTTCGGTTTGGGTTTACGCTTTCGTTCTGCCGTGCCCAAATGCTCTCTCAATTCGTTTGGGAGACTGAACTCCGTTTTTTCGGTTCGGACAAATACGGGCTCGGTAGAGATGCTCTTAGACACGATCAAAGAAGAATCTCATTTTTCGCCCCTTCGCGGAGGACCAGCCAAGCGCACATGCCCCGGGCCTCTTCGAATCCCAGCGGCCTCCCGGGGAGGGCAAGGACAGGGTAGCGCTGAGCGGGGCGTTCGCAGGAGTTCGTTGCCGAGCAGGAAGGCAGCGCCGCCTAGTGGAGCAGAACGGTCTCGCAGGCGGGCGCTGTGCAGACACGGGCAGCCGCGGAGGGAGGACCCCGCTCCACCGAAAGGACACGATGTCGCCTAGAGGGGGGTGAATAGGCGATTTAAACTTTACGAGATGGGCTTAACAAATGCGGAATAAAACTAGCGTTTACTTTGTCAAGCCCAAAGCCTATATACTATGGTTCACCTATGTGCACCAACAACTTATTCTAAGCAATGGTTCACCTATGTGCACCAACAACTTATGCTAAGCAAGACAAGCAACTTATGTGATAGCAAGATATATATAACTTCAAGCACGATGGCTATCACAAGGTAAAGTGCATAAGTAAAGAGCTCGGGTATAGAGATAACCGAGGCACGCGGGAGACGATGATTTATCCCGAAGTTCACACTCTTGCGAGTGCTAATCTCCGGTGGAGAGGTGCGGTGGCTTAGTGCTCCCGAACGCCACAAGAGGCTCACCTTGAGGTGTGGTTGCTCGATGCACACCAACGCCACAAAGGCCTCACCCCAAGATGCGGTACTCACACCACACACCGAACGCCACGAAGGCGCCTCACCTAAATCTCCGGTGACCCTCGCCACAAAGGCCTAGGTCACGGTTCCACTAAGGGATTTCCTTCGAGGCGGAAACCGGGCCTTACACAAAGGTTGGGGCACACTTCCACAACTTAATTGGAGGCTCCCAACAAATCGCCACAAAGGTCTAGAATCCGTCTAGGGTTCCAAGAACCCAAGAGTAACAACCTTCTTGCTTTCACCACCACGAATCACCGTGGAGAACTCAAACCGATGCACCAAATGCAATGGCAAGAACACCATAAAGATGCTCAAGTCCTTCTCTCTCAAATTTCAACAAAGCTACAAAAGCTATTGGGGGAATAAGAGAGGAAGAACAAAGAGGAGAACACAAAATTCTCCAAGATCTAGATCCCAAAGATTCACTCACAAAGAGATGATATGGTTTGGTCAAAGTGTGGATCTAGATCTCCTCTCTCTTTTCCCTCAAAAGGGGGCAAGAATCATGGAGGGATAGAGAGATAGGGCAAGCTTCTCAAGATCAACAATGGAGGAGAGAGAGAGTGGAAGAAGTGATGGCGTGTATTTCACACGTTCGTTGGGGAACCCCAAGAGGAAGGTATGATGCGCACAGCAGCAAGTTTTCCCTCAGAAAGAAACCAAGGTTTATCGAACCAGGAGGAGCCAAGAAGCACGTTGAAGGTTGATGGCGGCGGGATGTAGTGCGGCGCAACACCGGAGATTCCGGCGCCAACGTGGAACCTGCACAACACAAACCAAGTACTTTGTCCCAACGAAACAGTGAGGTTGTCAATCTCACCGGCTTGCTGTAACAAAGGATTAACCGTATTGTGGAAGATGATTGTTTGCGAGAAAACAGTAAAACAAGTATTGCATTGTATTTCAGATAAAAAGAATGGACCGGGGTCCACAGTTCACTAGAGGTGTCTCTCCCATAAGATAAAGCATGTTGGGTGAACAAATTACACGGGCAATTGACAAATAGAGAGGGCACCGCAATGCACATACATGACATGGTAAATATAGTGAGATTTAATTGGGCATTACGACAAAGTACATAGACCGCCATCCATCTCTGCCTAAAAAGTCCACCTTCGTTATCATCCGAACCCCTTCCAGTATTAAGTTGCAAACAACAGACAATTGCATTAAGTATGATGCGTAATGTAATCAATAACTACATCCTCTGACATAGCATCAATGTTTTATCCCTAGTGGCAACAGCACAACACAACCTTAGAACTTTCTGTCACTGTCCCAGTCAATGCAGGCATGAACCCACTATCGAGCATAAATACTCCCTCTTGGAGTTAAGAGTAAAAACTTGGCCAGAGCCTCTACTAATAACGGAGAGCATGCAAGATCATAAACAACACATAAACATCAGATTGATAATTACCATAGCATAGTATTCTCTATCCATCGGATCCCGACAAACACAACATATAGAATTACAGATAGATGATCTTGATCATGTTAGGCAGCTCACAAGATCCAACAATGAAGCACAATGAGGAGAAGACAACCATTTAGCTACTGCTATGGACCCATAGTCCAGGGGTGAACTACTCACTCATCACTCCGGAGGCGACCATGGCGGTGTAGAGTCCTCCGGAGATGAATCCCCTCTCCGGCAGGGTGCCGGAGGCGATCTCCCGAATCCCCGAGATGGGATTGGCGGCGGCTGCGTCTCTGGAAGGTTTTCCGTATCGTGGCTCTCGGTACTGGGGGTTTCGCGACGGAGGCTATTTGTAGGCGGAAGGGCAAGTCAGGAGGCGGCACGGGGGGCCCAAACCACAGGCCGGCGCGGCCAGGGGTGGGGCCGCGCCGCCCTAGGGTTTGGCCACCCCGTGGCCCCACTTCGTTGACTCTTCGGTCTTCGGAAGCTTCGTGGAAAAATAGGGACCTGGGTCTTGATTTCGTCCGATTCCGAGAATATTTCCTTACTAGGATTTCTGAAACCAAAAAGCAGAAAACACAACTGGCTCTTCGGCATCTTGTTAATAGGTTAGTTCCAGAAAATGCATAAATATGACATATAATGTGCATATAACATGTAGATATCATCAATAATGTGGCATGGAACATAAGAAATTATCGATACGTTGGGAGACGTATCAGCATCCCCAAGCTTAGTTCTGCTCGTCCCGAGCAGGTAAAACGATAACAAAGATAATTTCTGAAGTGACATGCTATCATAATCTTGATCATACTATTTGTAAACATATGTAATGAATGCAGCGATCAAAACAATGGTAATGACATGAGTAAACAAATGAATCATAAAGCAAAGACTTTTCATGAATAGTACTTAAAGACAAGCATCAATAAGTCTTGCATAAGAGTTAACTCATAAAGCAATAAATCAAAGTAGAGGTATTGAAGCAACACATAGGAAGATTAAGTTTCAGCGGTTGCTTTCAACTTATAACATGTATATCTCATGGATAATTGTCAACATAGAGTAATATAACAAGTGCAATATGCAAATATGTAGGAATCAATGCACAGTTCACACAAGTGTTTGCTTCTTGAGGTGGAGAGAGATAGGTAAACTGACTCAACATAAAAGTAAAAGAATGGTCCTTCAAAGAGGAAAGCATCGATTGCTATATTTGTGCTAGAGCTTTTATTTTGAAAACATGAAACAATTTTGTCAACGGTAGTAATAAAGCATATGAGTTATGTAAATTATATCTTACAAGTTGCAAGCCTCATGCATAGTATACTAATAGTGCCCGCACCTTGTCCTACTTAGCTTGGACTACGGGTCATCACAATGCACATGTTTTAACCAAGTGTCACAATGGGGTACCTCCATGCCGCCTGTACAACGGTCTAAGGAGAAAGTTCGCATTGGATTTCTCGCTTTTGATCATTCTTCAACTTAGACACCCATACCGGGACAACATGAACAACAGATAATGGACTCCTCTTTAATGCATAAGCATGTAGCAACAATTATTATTCTCACATGAGATTGAGGATATGTGTCCAAAACTGAAACTTCCACCATGAATCATGGCTTAAGTTAGCGGCCCAATGTTCTTCTCTAACAATATGCATGCTTAACCATAAGGTGGTAGATCTCTCTTACTTCAGACAAGACGGACATGCATAGCAACTCACATGATATTCAACAAAGAGTAGTTGATGGCGTCCCCAGGAACATGGTTATCGCACAACAAGCAACTTAATAAGAGATAAAATGCATAAGTACATATTCAATACCACAATAGTTTTTAAGGCTATTTTGTCCCATGAGCTATATATTGCAAAGGCGAATGATGGAATTTTAAAGGTAGCACTCAAGCAATTTACTTTGGAATGGCGGAGAAATACCATGTAGTAGGTAGGTATGGTGGACACAAATGGCATAGTGGTTGGCTCAAGTATTTTGGATGCATGAGAAGTATTCCCTCTCGATACAAGGTTTAGGCTAGCAAGGTTATTTGAAACAAACACAAGGATGAACGGTGCAGCAAAACTCACATAAAAGACATATTGTAAACATTATAAGACTCTACACCGTCTTCCTTGTTGTTCAAAACTCAATACTAGATATTATCTAGACTCTAGAGAAACCAAATATGCAAACCAAATTAGCAAGCTCCAAGTATTTCTTCATTAATAGGTGCAAAGTATATGATGCAAGAGCTTAAACATGAGCACAACAATTGCCAAGTATCACATTACCCAAGACATTTTAGCAATTACTACATGTAGCATTTTCCAATTCCAACCATACAACAATTTAACGAAGAAGAAACTTCGCCTTGAACATTATGAGTAAAGCCTAAGGACATATTTGTCCATATGCAACAGCGGAGCGTGTCTCTCTCCACAAAGTGAATGCTAGGATCCAACTTTATTCAAACAAAACAAAAACAAAAACAAACCGACGCTCCAAGCAAAGTGCATAAGATGTGACGGAATAAAAATATAGTTTCAGGGGAGGAACCTGATGATGTTGTCGATGAAGAAGGGGATGCCTTGGGCATCCCCAAGCTTAGACGCTTGAGTCTTCTTAGAATATGCAGGGGTGAACCACCCAAGCTTAGAGCTTTCACTCCTCTTGATCATAGTATATCATACTCCTCTCTTGATCCTTGAAAACTTCCTTCACACCAAACTTCAAGCAAACTCATTAGAGAGTTAGTGCACAATAAAAATTTACATGTTCAGAGGTGACACAATCATTCTTTACACTTCTGGACATTGCATAAAGCTACTGGACATTAATGGATCAAAGAAATTCATCCAACATAGCAAAAGAGGCAATGCGAAATAAAAGGCAGAATCTGTCAAAACAGAACAGTTCGTAAAGACGAATTTTAAAATGGCACCAGACTTGCTCAAATGGAAAAACTCAAAACTAATGAAAGTTGCGTACATATCTGAGGATCACTCACGTAAATTGGCATAATTTTCTGAGTTTCCTACAGAGAATTAGACCCAGATTCGTGACAGCAAAGAAATCTGTCTCTGCGCAGTAATCCAAATCTAGTATGAACCTTACTATAGAGACTTTACTTGGCACAAAAACATGATAAGGAGAGGTTGCTACAGTAGTAAACAACTTCCAAGACTCAAATATAAAACAAAGTACTGTAGTAAAAACATGGGTTGTCTCCCATAAGCGCTTTTCTTTAACGCCTTTCAGCTAGGCGCAGAAAGTGTGAATCAAGTATTATCAAGAGATGAAGCATCAACATTCTTACCAGGGGTGTTGCTCTTACCTTTCTTACTCTTATTCTTACTCTTTGGTCTAGGGAATACATGACCGCATCCGGGTGTAGAGGTAAAATTTAGAGTGCCTTTCCCAACATCTATGACTGCTCCCATGAGTTTCAGCAGGGATCTTCCAAGCGTGATTTGTCCTGTTCCTACACATTCAATAACGAGATAATCAGTGGATACCGTCCTTCCAAGAAAGGTTGTGAAAACACCTTCAGCTATACCCTTAGGAATTACAACAGAGTTATCCGTAAGAGTTATTTCTTCTCCTCCTTCAGTAAGTTCCCAAAGTGTCAAAGATTTATAAATATTTTCAGGCATAAGGCAAAACTCAGACATAATATCACAACGAGCAGGAAAAGTTTCACCACCAATAGTAACTTTAATAGTAGGCACCCACATTGAAGGTTCGAAGCTTAATGGAACATAATCATAGTATTCGCGAATTCGGTTATACACTTCTTTTAAACAAGATATATTTGTTTCAATAGTGTTTAATCTATTATGCATACTAGCATGAGATGGATCAAAATTATTATCGGAGCTAAATGATGTAATCAATTTCCTTATAGCATTAAAAGCTTGATCCCCATCACAATGAAGGAAATCTCCTCCCACTACAGCATCTAAGGCATATCTATAACGAAGAATAAGCCCAAAATAGAAATTACTAAGAAGCAAACTTAAGGTCATTTTAGGTTCAGTTTTACTATAAGAATCAAAAATTCTAGACCATGCTTCTTTAAAATTCTCTTCACCTCCTTGTTTAAAAGTGAAGATTGATTCCTCAGGTGATAGAGTAACAACTACGGGACTAGACATGATAATAAAGTAAATGCGAGTAACTAATTTTTGTGTGTTTTTGATATAGAAAGCAAGACAGTAAATAAAGTAAAACTAGCAACTAATTTTTTTGTGTTTTGATATAAGTGCAGCAAACAAAGTAGTAAATAAAATAAAGCAAGACAAAAACAAAGTAAAGAGATTGAGAAGTGGAGACTCCCCTTGCAGCGTGTCTTGATCTCCCCGAACGGCGCCGAAAAGAGCTTGATGGCGTGTATTTCACACGTTCGTTGGGGAACCCCAAGAGGAAGGTATGATGCGCACAGCAAGTTTTCCCTCAGAAAGAAACCAAGGTTTATCGAACCAGGAGGAGCCAAGAAGCACGTTGAAGGTTGATGGCGGCGGGATGTAGTGCGGCGCAACACCAGAGATTCCGGCGCCAACGTGGAACCTGCACAACACAAACCAAGTACTTTGTCCCAACGAAACAGTGAGGTTGTCAATCTCACCGGCTTGCTGTAACAAAGGATTAACCGTATTGTGTGGAAGATGATTGTTTGCAGAAAACAGTAGAACAAGTATTGCAGTAGATTGTATTTCGATAAAAGAATGGACCGGGGTCCACAGTTCACTAGAGGTGTCTCTCCCATAAGATAAAGCATGTTGGGTGAACAAATTACAGTCGGGCA
The DNA here is from genome assembly GCA_030979885.1 of Lolium multiflorum. Classification (NCBI taxonomy): domain Eukaryota; kingdom Viridiplantae; phylum Streptophyta; class Magnoliopsida; order Poales; family Poaceae; genus Lolium; species Lolium multiflorum. The sequence goes on from CM061751.1 coordinate 201,148,898, forward strand.
ATTGACAAATAGAGAGGGCACCGCAATGCACATACATGACATGGTAAATATAGTGAGATTTAATTGGGCATTACGACAAAGTACATAGACCGCCATCCAACTGCATCTATGCCTAAAAAGTCCACCTTCAGGTTATCATCCGAACCCCTTCCAGTATTAAGTTGCAAACAACAGACAATTGCATTAAGTATGATGCGTAATGTAATCAATAACTACATCCTCGGACGTAGCATCAATGTTTTATCCCTAGTGGCAACAGCACAACACAACCTTAGAACTTTCTGTCACTGTCCCAGATTCAATGGAGGCATGAACCCACTATCGAGCATAAATACTCCCTCTTGGAGTTAAGAGTAAAAACTTGGCCAGAGCCTCTACTAATAACGGAGAGCATGCAAGATCATAAACAACACATAAACATCAGATTGATAATTACCATAGCATAGTATTCTCTATCCATCGGATCCCGACAAACACAACATATAGAATTACAGATAGATGATCTTGATCATGTTAGGCAGCTCACAAGATCCAACAATGAAGCACAATGAGGAGAAGACAACCATCTAGCTACCGCTATGGACCCATAGTCCAGGGTGAACTACTCACTCATCACTCCGGAGGCGACCATGGCGGTGTAGAGTCCTCCGGGAGATGAATCCCCTCTCCGGCAGGGTGCCGGAGGCGATCTCCTGAATCCCCCGAGATGGGATTGGCGGCGGCTGCGTCTCAGTAAGGTTTTCCGTATCGTGGCTCTGGTGCTGGGGGTTTCGCGACGGAGGCTATTTGTAGGCGGAAGGGCAAGTCGGGAGGCGGCACGGGGGCCCAAACCACGGGCGGCGCGGCCGGGGGTGGGCCGCGCCGCCCTAGGGTTTGGCCACCCCGTGGCCCCTTCGTTGACTCTTCGGTCTTCCGGAAGCTTCGTGGAAAAATAGGGACCTGGGTCTTGATTTCGTCCGATTCCGAGAATATTTCCTTACTAGGATTTCTGAAACCAAAAAAAAACAGCAACTGGCTCTTCGGCATCTTGTTAATAGGTTAGTTCCAGAAAATGCATAAATATGACATATAATGTGCATATAACATGTAGATATCATCAATAATGTGGCATGGAACATAAGAAATTATCGATACGTTGGAGACGTATCAAGAAGCAACAGCCCAAGGAGGAAGAAGGGGGGTATTTATACCCCCCAAGAAAATCGAGCCGTTGGGGAAAACGAGGGCCGGATTATCCGGTGTAAGTTAGGGCCGGATAATCCGCCCCCCCCTGAAATATCCGGCCCTGGGAAAATCCGGGCAAAAGTCCGGCCAAAATCCGGCCCCTATCCAGGGTATCACTGAGCCACTTCGCAAAAAGTACTTAGCCGATTTTTAGGGGCCGGATATTTTGCAAATATCCGGCCCGGAAAATCCGGCCTGGTGATATAGACTAGCTACCTTGAAAATATGGAAACTAGTGGGGGGTGATTTTCTATTATATTTGGAGGTGCAACACTTCAATATGAGAAACCGAGAAAATCACCAAACTCGAAAACGCAACAAGTGATCTATGTGAAATCCGTTTTCGATGAACTAGAGCTTGTCATGAGAATAAGCACAAGCTCTAAAACATCACATGGATAAGATCCAAATAACAACCAAGAAAGATGATGCAAGGATGCAAAGGTTTGATCTCTCTCCGAACGATACGATCGAGTTACTCACTCGAGAGCCCTCTTGATAGTACGGCAACTAAACTATAAACCGGTCTCCAACTACACTATGAGACCGGTGAGAAAGAAACCCTATCAAGAGCAAACCTTATACTTGCGCATTCCACTTGAGCTCGATGATGATGATCTTGACCGCAACAAGATGGAACGCCTTTCTTGATTGTGCTTGCTTGACGAAGTCTTGTGGATTGCTCCCCCATAATCCACCATGGGAGAGTTTCTTCTTCGGCGCAACTTCACATATCCATGAACACCATATGGATGGCAAGAGTCAAACAAAGGATCTCTTCGAGATGGCTCATCTTGAACTTGCACTTCATTTCTTCATGGCAAGCTTCAAGCTTATGATCTCTTCGAGTTGGCTCATCTTGAACTTGCACTTCATTTCTTCATGGCAAGCTTCAAGCTTATGATCTCTTCGAGTTGGCTCATCTTGAACTTGCACTTCATTTCTTCATGGCAAGCTTCAATCTTATGATCTCTTCGAGTTGGCTCATCTTGAACTTGCACTTCATTTCTTCATGGCAAGCTTCAAGCATATGATCTCTTTGAGTTGGCTCATCTTGAACTTGCCTTCATTCCGTTGATGTCTTGAAGTTAACCTTGAGAGCTCACTTCATCTTCATCTTCAAGACATACTTGACACTTGATCTTCTTCATTTGCTTCTTATTGCAATCTTGAAGCCAACATATGGTTCAAGCATTGCCTATGGACAACTCCTACAAATATAACTCAATGCAAACATTAGTCCATAGTGATTGTCATTAATTACCAAAACCACACATGGGGGCTCCATGCACTTTCACCACCCGCGCCGCCGGGAGGAACCTAGCCTCCGACCCTGCGGGGTTCTCCTTGCTGCAGCTAAAGGACGCCGGCGCCCGTTTCCCTTCACGTCGGTGTGGCCGGCCGCCACCACGAACTACTCCCGAAGACCCAAGCGCACTGTGCTGTGATACGTCCAATTTGCATCACTATTTTATATCATAATTTGCTGTTATTCATTGATATATTTCATATTTGGAGATGATACTTATGTTATTTCATCTATTTTGCATGTTTCATGATTATTTGGGGATCGCACACCGGAGCCAGGATTCTGCTGGAAAAAGCACCGTCAGAATGCAATATTTCGGAAGATCAACAGTTGAAGGAAATTATACGAAAATTCCTATTTTTCCAGATGACGAAGGGAGCCAGAAGGGGAGCTGAGGAGGGCCGCCATGGGCCCCCCTCACAGGCCGGCGCGGGCCCTGCCCTGGCCGCGCCGCCCTGTGAGGAGGGGGGCCCACAGCCCCTCTCGCCTCCTTTTCTTCGCGTATGCCTTCGTCCCGAAAACCTAAGCTCGAGGGGTACGTCGAACAGAGCCACAACCGCCTCTGCGGGGCGGAGAACACCGAGAGAGAAAGAGCTCTCCGGCGGGCAGGAATCCGGGAAATTCCCTCCCGGAGGGGGAAATCGACGCCATCGTCACCGTCATCGAGCTGGACATCATCTCCATCACCATCACCATCATCTTCATCATCATCACCGCCGTCTCCACCGCTGCACCTCGTCACCGCTGTAGCAATTTGGGTTTGATCTTGATTGTTTGATAGGGGAAACTCTCCGGTGTTGATTTCTACTTGTTATTGATGCTATTGAGTGAAACCGTTGAACCAAGGTTTATGTTCAGATTGTTATTCATTATCATATCACCTCTGATCATGTTCCATATGATGTCTCGTGAGTAGTTCGTTTAGTTCTTGAGGACATGGGCGAAGTCTAAATGTTAGTAGTGAAGTATGGTTGAGTAATATTCAATGTTATGATATTTAAGTTGTGGTGTTATTCTTCTAGTGGTGTCGTGTGAACGTCGACTACACGACACTTCACCTTTATGGGCCTAGGGGAATGCATCTTGTACTCGTTTGCCAATTGCGGGGTTGCCGGGAGTGAAACCTGAGCCCCCGTTGGTATATCGATGCAGGAGGGATCGCAGGATCTCAGAGTTTAAGGCTGTGGTTAGATTTATCTTAATTACTTTCTTGTAGTTGCGGATACTTGCAAGGGGTATAATCACAAGTATGTATTAGTCCTAGGAAGGGCGGTACATTAGCATAGGTTCACCCACACAACACTTATCAAAACAATGAAGATTAATTAGCCGTATGTAGCGAAAGCACTAGACTAAAATCCCGTGTGTCCTCGAGAACGTTTGGTCATTATAAGTAAACAAACCGGCTTGTCCTTTGTGCTAAAAGGGATTGGGCCACTCGCTGCAATTATTACTCTCGCACTTTACTTACTCGTACTTTATTCATCTGTTACATCAAAACCCCCGAATACTTGTCTGTGAGCATTTACAGTGAAACCTTCATCGAAACTGCTGTCAACACCTTCTGCTCCTCGTTGGGATCGACATTCTTACTTATCGAAGATACTGCGATACACCCCCTATACTTGTGGGTCATCAAGACTATTTTCTGGCGCCGTTGCCGGGGAGTGAAGCGCTATTAGTAAGTGGAATTGGTAAGGGAGATTTCTACTGTTTGTGCTGATTTTATTTCTGCCTGCTGCTATAATTCATTATGGAGAGATCTTCTCTTGAGTGTTTATTTGGGAAATCTACTACTACTGCAAAGGTAGTGGATGAGGCGCCAGGTAAGGAAGAAATACCATACAAAATACCTATGAAAATTATTGAACGTGTAGTGGGTAACCGTTATACAGGGGATGGAACTGTCCACCCTGGAGATCATTTATTGTTCTTACATGAATTATGCGGTTTATTCAAGTGTGCAGGTATTGCTATGGATGAAGTGAGGAAGAAACTATTCTCTGTATCGCTGTCTGGTAAAGCGGCGCATTGGTATAAATTACTGGATAATGGGGATTCTCTTGAATGGAATGATATTGTGCCCCGGTTTTATTCTAAGTTCTATCCTCCAAGTGAGATTCACAAAGATCGGAATCGTATATATAATTTTTGGCCTCATGAAGGAGAGAGTATTGCCCAAGCTTGGGGGAGATTGAAGTCTTTAATGCTCAAATGCCCCATTCATGAGCTTCCTGGTAATATTATTATTGATAATTTCTATGCAAGACTTTCTTTTCAAGACAAGACCTTGCTGGATACTTCTTGTTCTGGATCATTTACACGCAACAAGGAAGAGTTTAAAAGGGGCCTTCTTAATCGGATCCAAGAAAATACTGAAGGATGGGAGAACGACAAGGATAGAGAATCAGGTATAAATTATGATTATAAATGCATTGAAGCTTTTATGGATACTGATAAATTTCGTAATATGAGTGCTACTTATGGTCTTGATTCTCAAGTTGCTGCAAATCTTTATAAGGCTTTTGCTTCTCATTATGAATTGCCTAAGAGGAACTTTGATAAGTATCATGAACCGTATAAAGATAAAATTGATTCATCTATAAATAAATGTGTTGTAGTTGAAACTGTTGATCATGTTATTCCTGAAGCTTATATTGAAAAAACTCCTTTCCCTGTTAAAATGAAGGAGTACTCTGTTATAAATAGTGCGGTTCATAAAAGTGAAAAGAAACCTATAGAACCTGAAGAACAAATAAAAGTTGAACCTGCTGTTGCAATTGTTAAAGATCTTGTGACTGAAAATGTGGAAGATGGTCATATTATTTTCTGTGAAGATGCTTCTAATATTGTTTCGCATCCTAATAAGTCTAGAAAAGCTAGTGTTCCTATGCTATCTGTTAGAATTGGTGATCATTGTTATTATGGTTTATGTGATATTGGTGCAAGTATTAGTGCTATTCCTTATGAACTTTACACGGAGATTATGCACGAAATTGGTTCTTGTGAACTTGAAGATATTGATGTGGTTATTCGGCTGGCTAATAGAGAAACTATCTCTCCAATTGGTATTATTCGAGATGTGGAAGTTTTATGTGGTAAGATTAAATATCCTGCTGACTTTTTGGTACTTGGTTCTGCTGCTAGTAAATATTGTCCTATTATTTTTGGTAGACCTTTTCTAAATACTTGTGGAGCTATTATAGATTGCAAGAAAGAGAAAATTTTGACTAAATTTGCTGGAGAATCTTATGAGTTTAATTTCTCTAAATTTACCAAAACTCCTTATAAAATTGATTCGCCTAATAGTGATTTTAAAGTTGAACAGTGTGCATCTATTGCTCTTGCTCCTAGTAATCCTTTGCAGCAACATTTGGAGAATAGTGAGAGTGAAGTTTTCAGGGAAGAAAGAGATGAACTTGATGAAATTTTCCTTCGTCAACCTATTCTTAAGCATGATTTACCGGTGGAAGATTTGGGTACAACACCACCACCAAAGGAAGATCCTGTCTTTGATTTAAAACCATTGCCTGATAATCTTAAATATGCTCATATTGATGATAAGAAAATATATCCTGTTATTATTAGTTCTAAGCTTTCAGAGTTTGAAGAAGAAAGGTTATTAGAAATATTGAAGAAACACCGAGGTGCTATTGGCTACACTCTTGATGATTTGAAGGGGATTTCTCCCTCTATTTGCCAACACGCCATTAATATGGAAGATGATGCGAAGCCTGTTGTTGAACCTCAGCGTCGTCTAATTCCTAAGATGAAGGATGTGGTAAGAAATGAGGTATTAAGACTCCTTGAAGCTGGTATTATATATCCTATTGCTGATAGTAGATGGGTTAGTCCTGTGCATTGTGTTCCTAAGAAAGGAGGAATGACTGTTGTGCCTAATGATAATGATGAGCTCATCCCTCAAAGAGTAGTTGTAGGTTATAGAATGTGCATTGATTATCGGAAAGTTAATAAGGTTACTATGAAAGATCATTACCCTTTACCATTTATTGATCAAATGTTAGAAAGGTTATCTAAAAATACTCATTTTTGCTTTCTTGATGGTTATTCTGGATTTTCACAAATTGCTGTTAAAACTAAAGATCAAGAGAAAACCACTTTCACTTGTCCCTATGGAACTTATGCTTATAGGCGTATGCCTTTTGGTTTATGTAATGCTCCTGCTACTTTTCAAAGATGCATGTCTGCTATTTTTCATGGCTTTTGTGAGAGTATTGTAGAGGTATTCATGGACGATTTTTCCGTCTATGGAAATTCTTTTGATAATTGCTTGCGGAATCTTGATAAAGTTTTGCAGAGATGTGAAGAAACTAACCTTGTTCTTAATTGGGAGAAATGCCACTTTATGGTTAATGAAGGAATTGTATTGGGACATAAAATTTCCGAGAGAGGTATTGAAGTTGATAGAGCTAAAGTTGAAGCAATTGAGAAGATGCCCTATCCTAGGGATGTTAAAGGTATTCGTAGTGTTCTTGGTCATGCTGGGTTTTATAGGAGGTTTATTAAAGATTTTTCTAAGATTTCAAAGCCTCTTACTAATCTTCTTCAAAAAGATGTACCTTTTGTTTTTGATGATGATTGTAAGGAAGCTTTTGAAACTCTAAAGAAAGCCTTAACAACTGCCCCTATAGTTGAACCCCCTGATTGGAACTTACCATTTGAAATTATGTGTGATGCTAGTGATTTTGCTGTAGGCGCTGTTCTTGGACAGCGAGTAGATAAAAAACTGAATGTTATTCATTATGCTAGCAAAACTCTTGATGCTGCTCAAAGAAATTATGCTACAACTGAAAAAGAATTGTTAGCTGTAGTCTTTGCTTGTGATAAGTTTAGATCTTATATTGTTGATTCAAAAGTTACAATTCATACTGATCATGCTGCAATTAGATATCTTATGACAAAGAAAGATGCTAAGCCAAGGCTTATTAGATGGGTACTTCTTTTGCAAGAATTTGATTTACATATTGTAGATAGGAAAGGTGCTGATAATCCTGTTGCTGATAATTTGTCTAGATTGGAAAATATTGCTTATGATCCTGTTCCTGTTAATGATAGTTTTCCAAATGAACAATTGGCTGTAATAAAGGTGAGCTCGCGAGAGAGCCCTTGGTATGCTGATTATGCTAACTTTATTGTTTCCAAGTACTTGCCTCCAACCTTTTCAGCTCAGCAAAGGAGGAAATTCTTTTATGACTTGAGGCATTATTTTTGGGATGACCCACACTTATATAAAGAAGGAGTGGATGGTATTATGCGAAGATGTGTTCCCGAATATGAACAACAAGAGATATTGAGTAAATGTCATGGTAGTGCTTATGGAGGACATCACGCCGGAGATAGAACCGCGCAAAAGGTTCTACAATCAGGTTTTTATTGGCCAACTCTCTTCAAAGATGCAAGGAGGTTTATTTTATCTTGTGATGAATGTCAAAGGGTTGGTAATATCTCCAGACGCAATGAAATGCCTATGAATTATACTCTCGTTATTGAACCGTTTGATTGTTGGGGATTTGACTTCATGGGACCTTTTCCCTCTTCAGAAGGTAACACTCATATACTTGTTGCTGTTGATTATGTTACTAAATGGGTGGAAGCCATACCTACAAAAAGTGCCGATGGTGAGACCTCTTTAAAAATGCTTTTAGACATTATTTTTCCTAGATTTGGAGTTCCTAGATATATTATGACAGATGGAGGTTCTCATTTTATTCACGGTGGTTTTAGAAAGACTCTTGCTAAATATGGTATTAATCATAGAATTGCTTCCGCTTATCATCCTCAAACTAGTGGGCAAGTAGAACTATCAAATAGAGAAATTAAATCTATCTTGCAAAAGACTGTTAATAAAACTAGAAAGAATTGGGCTAGTAAATTGAAGGAAGCACTATGGGCTTATAGGACTGCTTATAAAAATCCCATGGGAATGTCACCTTATAAAATGGTTTATGGAAAAGCTTGTCATTTACCTTTAGAACTAGAGCATAAAGCTTATTGGGCTGTTAGAGAACTAAATAAAGATCCTAAACTAGCAGGTAATAAGAGGTTGCTGCAATTAAGTTCTCTGGATGAATGGAGAAGTGAAGCTTATGAAAATGCTAAACTCTTTAAAGAGAAAGTTAAGAAATGGCATGATAGAAGGATTATCAAAAGAGAATTTAATATTGGGGATAAAGTCCTATTGTATCGGTCTCGTCTCAGATTCTTTGCAGGGAAATTACTCTCGAAATGGGAAGGACCATATGTTGTTGAGGAGGTGTATCATTCGGAGCAAGCAATTAAAATTAGCTCTCTCCAAGGCAATGCCACGCAAGTGGTGAATGGACAAAGACTCAAGCACTATATCTCAGGTGATTCTTATAATGTAGATGTTGATGTTATTCAAGTGGAAACACCGGAGGCTTTCATCAAAGGTCAAATTGACAGTCCGCCAGAACCCGACTTTGAATAGGTAACATACGGTAATAAAAAGTTCGCGATTTACTTTCCGAACAATGTTTTTGCTGTTTTTGGAAAATATGAAAAATTACGAGATCGAAACGGAGTGGAGGAGACGCACGAGGGCGTGCCCCCATAGGCCGGAGCGGGCCCCAGCCTGGCCGCGCCGCCCTATGAGGTGAGCCCCTCGTCGCCCCTCTCCGACTCTGGTTCGACCTGGTACTTTCCGTTCGTTGTGAAATTTTTTACTATATAATCCCCCCTGGAGGTCCGTATATCGTTTTCTCGACGTGTTTTGTTTCGAGCTGTTTCTGCCAGGATTTGTCTTTGATCTAGAAGCACCATGGTCTCCCACAACAAGGACAAGGAGCCTTCGGAGGAAGGTATTCAAGACCCCGAGTTGAAGGAAGAAGTGAAGGAGGATGAAGAGGAAGTCGAAGAAGTTCCGCAAGTACGCCCGCGCACCACCATTGCAAGCATCGGAGTGGTGTCAAACCCGTTCAACGCCAAGAAGAGCGCACGGATTAGCACCGGAGGAGGAGTTCCACGTCATTACCTAGCTCCAAAGACATCTTCTTCAGGCACTTACCATCCCTTCCGCAATCTAATCTACAATAATCAAATTGAAAGGACTCCCAAGGCAGCATTGCCTAGCAATTGGGATATAGATCGTTCTAACACTGCAGGAAGGACGAAGCCTGAAGCTGAAGGGTGGGGAAATAACTCCAAGAATTGGGACTCGCCGTCGGACATACTTCTTAATCGCGTCGAGCACAATTCGGAGATGATCCGCAACCTCATGTACAAGATTGATGAGCTTCAGGAGCTTGTGGAGAAGCTTGTGAGGGATTCATCACCATCACCGCCAAAGGAGTAATTCATCATCGGTATTGGCATCCCCTTGGTTTGTTCCAAGCTTGGGGGAGTGCCGCGGTATCACATCATCACTACCTTTTTACTTTTTACTATCAAGTAGTGTCATATCATGAGTAGGGAAGTTATCATATAAGATGGGTTGCGGTGTGGAAGTATCTCTCCTTTAGTTGGTTGTTTATGTATCCCTTGGTGTGAGTTATCGTTATGAAATATTAATGAGAAGTCTTATCATTTACATATTGCACATCTTATTTTAGTTTGCAATTTCTAGTATATGATTGATCTTGATTTTAGTATTGGTACCACTTTGGGAGCATTGAGTAAATCTATTTGGTTTTGGCAAACTTAGCATTGGTCAATAGCAACAACACCTTGAGGTTTAAGTAGAAAAGAGAAAAATACATATAGTTGTTTCATTGTCTTCCTTTCTTGTTAGCTCATAGCTTATTATTCTGAAGTTAAAATTGTTTGTGCTTGCAAGAAAGATGCATGATTATGTCTATCACATGTATATTTGTTTGTTTCCCTCAACTCTTATGCTTGCTAATTAGCCTTGCTAGCCAAAGACCTGTACTGAGAGGGAATGCTTCTCGTACATCCAAACCCTGAACCCAAACCTATGCCATTTGTGTCCACCATATCTACCTACTGCATGGTATTTTCTGCCATTCCAAGTAAATACTTCATGTGCTACCTTTAAACAATTCAAAATTTATTACTTCTTATTTGTGTCAATGTTTTATAGCTCATGAGGAAGTATGTGGTGTTTTATCTTTCGATCTTGTTAGGCAGCTTCCACTAATGGACTAGTGGCTTCATCCACTTATCCTATAATTTTGCGAAAAGAGCTGGCAACGGGTTCCCAGCCCCAATTAATCAACTCTCATTAATAATTCTCTTCACATGTTTTGCCCTGATTCATCAGTAAGCAACTTAATTTTGCAATAGACACTCCTCCATGGTATGAGATTGTTGGAAGGCACCCGAGATTCGGTTAGCCATGGCTTGTGTAAGCAAAGGTTGGGGGAGTGTCATCCTTAAATAAACTAAAGTACATGTGTAAACAAAAGAGAAGAGGGATGATCTACCTTGCTGGTAGAGATGACGTCCTTCATGGGAGCCGCTCTTTGGAGGTCTGTTTGGCAAGGGGGTTAGAGTACCCCTATCGTTGACAACAACAAACACCTCTCAAAACTTTACTTTTATTCTCTTTATATGATTTCAAAACTGAAAAAGCTCTAGCACATGATTTAATCCCTGCTTCCCTCTGCGAAGGGCCTGTCTTTTACTTTATGTTGAGTCAGTAAACCTATTTCCATCCATCTCAAGCAAGCATTTGAGTTGTTGTGATCAAACCATTATATTGTGATTTGCTTCATCATGTCTTTACTCTTCCTTGTTTAGTACAAGTTTTATCTGAATGAATATAGCTTTGCAAGTTATCAAAGATCATTATGATTGAGTATGCAAGTTTACCATAAGCTTTAACATAAGAGCGCTGCTCAATAGATGAGTATAATCTGTTAACTGTTCTCTGACCAAGAACGAAGTTTGCCATCACCAACTATGATTTCTTATGCACCTTTATTTGTGATTACCTTATACTTGTTTCAAGTTGAATTATATGAGGAAGTTGTTTACTAGAATGTCTTGTGTGAATGAATATGATGCTTCTTGTCCGTATTTTATTTATCGACTCTTCACTCCATAAACATGTGGTCTGTTTATCGAGCTCAGTTTCGCTTGGGGACAAGCGAAGTCTAAGCTTGGGGGAGTTGATACGTCCAATTTGCATCACTATTTTATATCATAATTTGCTGTTATTCATTGATATATTTCATATTTGGAGATGATACTTATGTTATTTCATCTATTTTGCATGTTTCATGATTATTTGGGGATCGCACACCGGAGCCAGGATTCTGCGGAAAAAGCACCGTCGAATGCAATATTTCGGAAGATCAACGGTTGAAGGAAATTATACGAAAATTCCTATTTTTCCGATGACGGGGAGCCGGAGGAGCCGAGGAGGGCCGCCATGGGCCCCCTCACAGCCGGCGCGGGCCGCCCTGGCCGCGCCGCCCGTGAGGAGGGGGCACAGCCCTCTCGCCTCCTTTTCTTCGCGTATGCCTTCGTCCCGAAAACCTAAGCTCGAGGGGTACGTCGAACAGAGCCACAACCGCCTCTGCGGGGCGGAGAACACCAGAGAGAAAAGAGCTCTCCGGCGGGCAGGAATCCGCCGGGGAAATTCCCTCCCGGAGGGGAAATCGACGCCATCGTCACCGTCATCGAGCTGGACATCATCTCCATCACCATCACCATCATCTTCATCATCATCACCGCCGTCTCCACCGCTGCACCTCGTCACCGCTGTAGCAATTTGGGTTTGATCTTGATTGTTTGATAGGGGAAACTCTCCCGGTGTTGATTTCTACTTGTTATTGATGCTATTGAGTGAAACCGTTGAACCAAGGTTTATGTTCAGATTGTTATTCATTATCATATCACCTCTGATCATGTTCCATATGATGTCTCGTGAGTAGTTCGTTTAGTTCTTGAGGACATGGGCGAAGTCTAAATGTTAGTAGTGAAGTATGGTTGAGTAATATTCAATGTTATGATATTTAAGTCGTGGTGTTATTCTTCTAGTGGTGTCGTGTGAACGTCGACTACACGACACTTCACCTTTATGGGCCTAGGGGAATGCATCTTGTACTCGTTTGCCAATTGCGGGGTTGCCGGAGTGACAGAAACCTGAGCCCCCGTTGGTATATCGATGCAGGAGGGATCGCAGGATCTCAGAGTTTAAGGCTGTGGTTAGATTTATCTTAATTACTTTCTTGTAGTTGCGGATGCTTGCAAGGGGTATAATCACAAGTATGTATTAGTCCTAGGAAGGGCGGTACATTAGCATAGGTTCACCCACACAACACTTATCAAAACAATGAAGATTAATTAGCCGTATGTAGCGAAAGCACTAGACTAAAATCCCGTGTGTCCTCGAGAACGTTTGGTCATTATAAGTAAACAAACCGGCTTGTCCTTTGTGCTAAAAGGGATTGGGCCACTCGCTGCAATTATTACTCTCGCACTTTACTTACTCGTACTTTATTCATATGTTACATCAAAACCCCCGAATACTTGTCTGTGAGCATTTACAGTGAAACCTTCATCGAAACTGCTTGTCAACACCTTCTGCTCCTCGTTGGGATCGACATTCTTACTTATCGAAGATACTGCGATACACCCCCTATACTTGTGGGTCATCATGCTGCCATGGTGAACTGCGCGCCGCCTAACCATCTCCGGACCTTCTACCATCCTCATCCGGGATTGGAATTCTGCCCCGGCGTATCTCGGTGCAGGCCAGGGCAGTGCGAGGAAGCCGGTGGCGGCGAACCGCGAGCTCATACGGTGGGAGTCGGGAAACCTGCCGGTGGCCGACGCGCGTGCTAGGGGAGGAGGGGGCCGGAGGTCGGCGGCTAGCGTGGGAGGCACCAGGGCCAGCTCTATGTTGTGAAAGTTGCTTACATCTATTAATTTGCCTATCTCTTTGTGAAAGTTGTCTACCAATGCAATGGAGTTGTCTCTAAATGTTATGAAGTTGCTTCTAGATGCGGTGAAGTTGTTTACCGCTGCAGTGAAATTTCTTTTAGATCATCTGAAATTGCCTACCGCTGACTTGAAGTTGCCTCTAGATGTTGCGAAGTTACTCGCCGATGTTATTAAGTTGCATGTGCCTTTGTGAAAGTTCCCTATCGATGTTTCGTAAGATGCATACCGTTATTGACAAGTCCTCCACCATGTTTTAGGAAGATGCATACTGTTGCCATTCGTTTGACGACACAATTTTACTGCCCAAAGATGCAACGTTGGTGCCTGATAGAGCAAATTTAGTCCCCGACAGAGCAATAATCTTGGTGTCCAATGCAGCAATTGCAATGCCCGGTAAAGCAACTTTGGAACCCGACGGAGCAACTTTGGAGCCCAACTTTGGTGACATACAAAGCAACTTTAGAACCCAATGGAGCAACTTTGGTGCATGGCGCACAATTTTGGTGTCTGAAAGAGCAACTTTGGTGCCCATCGGAGAAAATTAGATTCCGATGACGCAACTTTGCCATTGTATGGTGCAACATTGGTGCCTAACAACACAACAATGGTGTGCTACGAAACAACTTTTATGCCTCACGACGCAACTTTGGTGCATGATAGCGCAACATTGGTGCCCGACGACACAACATTGGTGTCTAACGAAGTATCTGCTTGATGACATAACATCGGGCACGAAAAATTTGGTGCCAACAGAGTCATATTGTCTAACGGTGCAATCCTAGTGCACAATTTTATGGCCGACCGATCATGGGTACGAGCCGACAATTTCTTTTCTCTTTTTATTTATCCTTGTTTTTTCGGGGGACAAAAGTCTCTGTTCCGGCACCCTGCCGGGACAGGAAAGTGCCCCCGGAGCCATCGCCATTGACTCCACCGCCTCCACTTCGACTCCATGATGGTTTGTGAGTAATTCCCGCAGGTACTATAGGTTTTTGGCTGTAGCTAGATGGTACTCTCTCCCATGTGCTTCAATACAATGATCTCATGAGCTGCCTTACATGATTGAGATCCATATGATGTAATCGGTGTTGTGTTTATTGGGATCCGATGGATTGATCATTATGTTCAGTATATCTTATAAGTTTGTGAAGTATTTGTTGCTGCAATATTGTTATGTTTAATGCTTGTCACTAGTGCACGAGTGGCATGATCTTAGATCTAGGCTCTATAATTGTTGCTTAGTATCTACAAATTGTATGCACATGTCTTTGTCCGGAACCCGAGGCCCAAAGTGATCTCGAATTGGGATAAGGAGGGGATGGCTTTGATATGAGGACATGTTTTCACCAAGTGTTAATGCTTTGCTCCGGTGCTCTATTAAAAGGAGTACCTTAATTACCAGTAGTTTCCCTTGAGGCCCCGCTGCAAATGGGCTGGTAGGACAAAAGATGTTATGCAAGTTTCTCATTGCGAGCACGTATGACTATATATGGAAAACATGCCTACGATATTAATAGACTGGATATTTTGTCTTAATGCTAAATTCAATTCTGTCAATTGCCCAACTGTAATTTGTTCACCCAACACTTGTTATCTAGAGAGTTACCACTAGTGTAGATCGTCGGGAACCCCGGTCCTTTATTTCATCATCATTGCTTTTCAATCAACTGCGCGCTGGGATATTTTCCAGTGCCATCTCCTCTGTGTTACTGCTACTACTGTGTTACTATTGCTCTCATATTACTGCCGCATCACATTTCTCTGTCAACACGCCATCAAAGTAGTATCAACTATTTTCTGGCTCCGCATCATATTACCACTGCTTTCACATCACCCTGTTGCTAGTGCTTTCCAGGTGCAGCTGAATTGACAACTCCGTTGTCAAGACTTATAAGTATTCTTTGGCTCCCCTTGTGTCGAATAACCAAATTTGGGTTTTACTTCCCTCGAAGACTATTGCGATCCCCTATACTTGTGGGTCATCAATGAAAAATAGCAAAGGCTGAGCCTACAACCAAGTGCAAACACTTGGCTA
Organism: Lolium multiflorum; assembly: GCA_030979885.1. Taxonomy (NCBI): domain Eukaryota; kingdom Viridiplantae; phylum Streptophyta; class Magnoliopsida; order Poales; family Poaceae; genus Lolium; species Lolium multiflorum. The sequence goes on from CM061751.1 coordinate 201,164,353, forward strand.
TAGCCTCGGAGGCTACTCCCATCGGGAGCGCTGGTCGCGCACCCGATGAAATTGAAAAAAAGAGAAGGAGCAGCAAGTTGAAAAAAAAGAGAAAGAAAGAAGATAAAAGGGAGGTAAAAAATAGCGAGAAGGTAATACAAGTTGAGCCTACAACCAAGTACAAGCACTTTGCCGTAGCCTCGGGGGCTACTCCCATCGGGAGCGCTGGTCGCGCACCCGACGAAATATGAGATCAGCACATTTTCGAGTTATATATAACTCGAAAATATACTCCCATCGGGAGGTCAAGATATTATGTCATCATATGACTCGAATAAATATGCCATTTCAACAGCCGGAAAAGGCACTCGACAATATATTCTCAGAGCGCGTCCGCCGCGATAAAATCTCTGAATGCCGTAATACTTTACGAAGGTAAGTCCCCGGGATCCGTCCTGTGGGGCGTGATATCGCACGTGAATGTGCTCTACTACTTTATCCGTGTCAACAGACGCGAAGAAAAATCCTAGCGGACGCGTTAGGTACTCGATAAAATTTAACCGGAATTCGACTCATGGTAAGACCTTAAGCGGCGCATGTTGAATTACGCCAGTATCCCGAGGTCGAGTCGAGTGACTTGACTTTGAAGTAGGTTTTTGCGGGTTTACCACAAGAGCAGTTAACTGGTACCTGATCTGTCAGATGAACTAGCCCCATCTACCATTATCCCTGTGCAAGATATAAATACTTCGAGCAAAATATTATAGAAATCCAAAGAATTTATGGATTGATTATACAATGGAGATTTTACTTGACTCTACGATTCAAGCAAAATCTTGGGGATACTGACATAGACATCCCAGATGGGCCTGCCGAATAAGGTACCCGGGGATAATCGAAGGCCCACAATCCGAAGTTTATGAAGCTCGGAAGCCCAATAAGCATCGATATAGAAAGTAGAGATAGATTAGGATTAAAAGACTTGTATCAATACGGGAAGGACTCAAATAAATCTCCTGGACTTTGTAACTTGTATGATACGAAAGCCCGACTCCACCTCCTATATAAAGGGAAGTCGAGGGAGAAAGAAAGGATCGAATCATTGCCAACACACACCCTAGTTTTTCATAGTCGAGCACCTTTTCAGCTGAAACCTTCGAGATCTACTTGCCCTCTACTTTCCGTGAAACCCTAGTCTACAACTTGTAGACATTGACAAGTTAATACCTTGTCGGCCTCCTCTAGCCGGGTTCGGTCCATCGTTCACTCGTCGACTCTTAGGCCCTTATGGGCGGACGGTGCGCCGACTTGTGCTTTCCCGAAGTTGGAGTTGTATCGTGAAGTTTCCTTCTTCGGTTGCGACATATTAGAACCTTGGTGTATCGCCTCTTGCCATTCTTGGCGGTAGACATTGAGTCATTGCCATTTGGTTGGTGTGGGTTGTGTTGTAAACCGTGGGGCGACGTATTTGTGTCATGTAACCTTTTGATGTTGTACCGGCAAAGTCCCGACTGCTTCGTCTACGATGAATATGAAATTTTTATTTCAAGTGTATGCTAAAAGAATTTTCAACTCAGCGCTAAACCAAAAAGATCTACAACGAATCAGGTCAAAACTCACGTACGGAAAAAGAAGACAGTCGCCGCCTCTCCAAAACCCTAGCCGCCTCCACTTCAGCCTCCTCCATAGATTGGTTCCCCCTCCTCTAGTCGGCTTCACCGGCGTCCAGAGGAGTGGGGAACCTGATCTATGCGTGGAGTTTTTAATAAAAGTAGTGTTTTCAGTTGTTTATGTTAGGATTTTGGTAGTCGTCTTCTTGTTGGTTTCCCCTCAATGAAGATGACATCGTCTTCAATAAGTGATCTTCGGGCTTTCGTTCGACGACGAGATCTCTTTCCCGACGTCAACGGTGGTGTTGAAAGATTACAATCCTCTAGCGTGTACTATTTGTTACTATGAATATATGCGTTAAAAAAAAAGAAATTTCAACTCAGTGGACGTGGTTGACGTAAAAAAAAAAGCTCGTGTAGAAAAGTAGTTTTGGTCTCGCGTGGCGCTCAACGTGGCGTCAAGTGAACCGCCCCAGACCTATCACACCGAACCGGCCACCTCACCGCAAATTCCCAACTCCGTCCCCCGTCCGCCACTCCACCCATCCCCGACACCGCGACCCCTCACTCCATCCCCGCCCTTCCTTCCGGAAGCTTCCAGAAGCTTCCCAACACAATGGCGAGGCTCCTCGTGCTCCGCTCGGCGCCGTACCACCGCTCCACCCTCTCCGCCGCCGCCCTCCTCTCCCCCTCCAAGCTCCGCCACTCGGCCTCCTTCCCCCACCCCGCCCGCCGCCTCCTCCGCGCCATCGACTCCTCCTCATCTTCCGGGGCCACCAAGCAGGACGCTGCAGAGGCCCAGGAGCCGCTGCCCGCGGCGCCGGCCTTCGTGGTGGAGGACCTCGGGTGGGGCACCCAGCTCGCGGTCAAGCTCAAAATGCTCGTCGCCCCGCCCTGGCAGCGCGTCCGCAAGGGCAGCGTCCTCACCATGAAGCTTCGGGGCGAGGTGCTCATTTCGCTACCCCTAACAATACGTACGAGTTGCTCATTTCGTGCACTACACTAGCTAGTCCTCATGTTTGTATTCTACTACTGTAGTAAAATTATTTTTTGCTGTTCCAGTTTTTCTAGTATGTGTGTTCAACTATTCACTCCACCCATCACTCACTCTCACGCACCTGCCACTAACCTTTGGCAATTCTGTAATCTAGACTTGTTGGGATTTTGTTTCAACATCTGCTATTATACTGTGCGGATTTGGATCTTCATCCTCTAATTTTGTGGTTGCAGGTAACGGATCAGCTCAAGACCCGCTTCTCGTCGGGGCTCTCGCTGCCGCAAATCTGCGAGAATTTCGAGAAGGCGGCATACGACCCGCGGATATCCGGGATTTACCTGCACATAGAGCCGCTCAGCTGCGGGTGGGGGAAGGTGGAAGAGATCAGAAGGCACATTGTGGATTTCAAGAAATCTGGTAATCACAAGCTATGCTGAATTTGCTATCTTATTCCATGTCTTATCATACTGCATTGCATGTTTCTCTAGGTAAATTTATCGTCGGTTATATGCCTGTCGGCGGGGAGAAAGAATACTACCTTGCTTCTGCGTGCGCTGAGCTGTATGCGCCGCCAAGTGCTTATGTTGCTCTCTATGGTCTCACCATACAGCAGACATTTCTCAGAGGTAACTGCATGTCCGACGATGACACCATACCGCTCTGCTTTGTTCATAACTCGATATGGTTGGTGGTTAAGTGCATCCTTAATTAACAAGACATATTACTTTTCTGCTGATCCTCAAACCTCTTCAAGTTTTCACTTGTTGCTGATTTCTAGTGTTTTTATGGTGCAAGAGACTACACAAGTTTTTTTCTGCTATATATATATATATTTGTATAGCACTGAATGCATTTTTTTTCTTGACTTCCTTTTGTTATTCCTACAGCAACGACCCTTCATTCTGTTATAATGTTCAATTTCTGATAGTTTAGCTTCCCACTGAACCGACTTTAGTAAGCTTGGCCATGCGGCCATGCCCTATGTGTTATTTGTCCACAGAATGAGACAGTCTGGATGCAGCTAAGATTCTTTCATGGTTGCTAAGACTTTTTAATTTGATTTGTAAGGTGTGCTTGAGAAAGTTGGAGTGCAACCAGAAGTTCAACGAATTGGCCGCTATAAAAGTGCAGGAGATCAACTTGCACGGAGGAGCATGTCAAATGAAGTTAGGGAGATGTTGGCGGCCCTGCTTGATAATATTTATGGAAACTGGCTGGACACAGTATCTTCCAAACATGGTAATTTGAAACAGATCTGTTTCACTTTCACTTATTTAATCGAAATGTCGTCATTCCATATTTTAATCTATATAGGGAAGAAAAAAGAAGAAACCGAGGAGTTTATTAATTCAGGAGTCTATCAGGTCGAGAGACTTAAGGAAGAAGGTTGGATAACTGATCTACTGTATGATGATGAGGTACAAATTCCTTCCAGTATCACTAAGGTGGCTAGCAATTTATAGAAGACTAAATCAAGTTAACTTAGTTGCCACCACATCTTCTGCCCAACCCATAGTGATTAGTAATTTGTATTAGGAATGTAAAGTGATGTTTCAGCCTCTTTGTTTCCCAATATCGGGACACCCATTATAAGAAATCAGCAACTCAAATAATCGTACCAAACGGTGGTGGTATAAGCTGTGAGATTGGACTCGCTCGAAGGGCGATTTTCCTTGATTTGATTGTTACTTATCGACGTGTGCTCAAAGGATACCCACGCTGGATTAGTCGTATTCTGGGCCGGAGCAATGAACCTATTTGAAATCCAGCTCTGAAAATAGTAACACGTGTTGTAGATAGAGTTTGAACAGATCAAACAAGCACACGCAAACAAGAAATATAAGACATGAGATGCAAATTTAGTCCCAAAGCTTTATGTCTCTATATATCTATTTATATTTCAGTGCACAAAAAAGAGATCCTTGGCCATTGTTAGTGCACAAATAGGAAGTCGTGTCTACACGTGAATCTTTGATTTTGAAAGGGAAGGGATTTCAGAGTTCTAGTTTATCTGTTTAGGTAAGTGTCCACAAGTAAAGAAACATCAAATTCTCGTACAAGAACATGTACTTGATATGTAAATTGCTAGCTCAAGCTTAGTTGGAGTTTCTTTATGAAAATATGGGCATCTTCAGGATACATGGCTTGTCAGCTGGCAAATTAGACATGAAATTTAGCATTATGCACTATTTCTTTTTTGAATTAGCATGCTGAATTATGTATTTGGCTTCCCTTGTTTTTGTTGGCATTGCCTTATTCAATAGGTAATGACAATGTTGAAAGAGAGAGTAGGACAGAACGACAAGAAAAGCCTGCGGATGGTGGACTACAGGTAATTATAGTTCTGGATAACTTGGTAGAAAGTGGAAACCAAGCAGCTGCATGATTTTTTATCTTTTATCTTTTTTTTTTGCTTCAAGCATACACATAAACTCATAAACACTTTTATACACATTCATATAAAATAGCAATAAATAAAATTCCAGGCTGAAAGACCAAAGTGGAACTATGCTTGTTATCGTGAAGTGAACAATAGCCAGTGGGACCCACAACTATCGTGGCTCTTTCTTGTTTATATGAGCGGAGGAGTGCACACCTGTGGATATTGTTCTTATGGGCTGGGATATTATATAAGGATTGGATTGGGAAGGGTAGTTGTAGGTGTCAATAGACTTGGCCTTGGGCTCATGTGATCCAGCGAAGGAGCATTGGTACTGATGTCACTTCCAAAGTTCCAAGGGCAGGAAGAAGTAAAGGGGGCCTTCTAACCTTAATTGACTTGAGGCGCAAGCTAAACGATGACTTTATAATTTAAAGAAAAGATAAACTTTGTAGCTGAAAAGATGATTGGGATCATATCCTTTGGCTGGTGTCAGCCAGGCCCAACTAAGCTTGGCACACGGGCCCTGGGTGTGTCCCTGGTCCCACATGACACTCTGTCCTGTTGCATTAAATGTCGTGATTTTCCTTTTCTATGCTATGAAGTGTTTATTCATTATCATTATGTTTACACTCTTGCTTTGTTTGGTATTGTTTGATGTTGCTCGATTAATCTGGAAAAGTCAACACCTATGAACTTATTGTTTCATTTACTGAACTGACATTGGTCTGCCTTACCAGTAAATATTCACGTGTAAGAAAATCAACTCTTGGAATAGAAGGAGGAGGAGATAGAATTGCGGTAATCAGAGCATCTGGAAGCATAACACGTACTCGTGGCCGACTGAGTGTTGGTAGTTCTGGCATTGTTGCCGAGCAGTTTATTGAGAAGATACGTACTGTTAGAGGTATTTATGACGTGTTATGTCAGCAATCAATTGGTATCTCATATGCGAATTTATTTCTAAGTTTCTGTACTGACTGGGTAGAGTTCCTGACTTTGACTTTAAGCCCCTCAATTCTTATCGTAGTATCAATTTTTTTTAATACAAACCAGCGTTTTAAACAGGTTAGATGCAGATTTCTTTTGTCTAGCCTCCTTCCCTTTGTATTTTTAAACCAATTGAACTATATATTCATAATTAATTTAAAATAGTGATAACACCTGTAAAAATATCTCTATGATGCTCCACCTGTTCTCCTTTTATATTCTGAATATTCTTGTGTTGATAAACCTAGATAAGTCATTGCCTGGAAACAGTTTTACTGAAAATTTGAGTCTTTGAACAAACCTGGCATGCTCCTCAATCCTCATCATTCAATCTTATCCCTCAAAATACAATACATTTGAACATTATTAAGCTGGATTCAGTTCCCTAATTTTTAGATGATATTTCACCATTCCATTACAACGAGAATAGATTGTAGAAGCAGTTGGTATTGGCTTATATAAACACACACATATAATGCAAGGTTCTGTTATAGTTTACATTTTCTGTAACAAAATAATTCAATTATCTATTCTAATGCACAAGTTTCTTACCCTTTCCAGAATCAGAAAAGTATAAAGCTGTTATCCTCCGTATAGACAGCCCTGGGGGTGATGCTCTTGCTTCTGATCTGTAAGTTGTATCCCAGGCTTCATTTATCAAGCAGAAACAGCTGCAGAGTTTCAGTTATGTATTGGTTATTCTTATTTTAACTAGGATGTGGAGGGAAATTAGACTTCTAGCTGACTCCAAGCCTGTGATAGCGTCCATGTCTGATGTTGCTGCAAGTGGTGGATACTACATGGCAATGGCTGCACCAGTCATTGTTGCCGAGAAACTTACTCTAACAGGATCAATTGGAGTTGTCACAGGTGATCCTTATTACCTTGTATCCGTGGTTGCTAGACTAGCAATAAGTCTTCCACACCGAATTCTAAGTTCTCTTGCAACAGTCTCAACTTTGAACTTACATCTACTCTACTCTATTTCAGAATTTAGATAGTGAGTTCAGCTGTTGTTAAGTGTTTGTTCCTCATTTTAATACTGTTTTATTGGAAGAACAGGGAAATTCATCCTTCAGAAGCTCTATGAGAGGATTGACTTCAATAAAGAAATTCTATCTAAGGGTAGATATGCAGAGCTTAATGTTGCTGACAACCGCCCTTTAAGGTATAAGATTTGACACTTTTAGTCGTCATAGTATATTGAGAAAATGAAAAACCGTAAAGTTCCAGGAGAGCTCACAGGATCCAACAAAGAGAAGGATCAGACAACCTTTACCAGCTTGTTACAAAAAGAATCTGATATAGCCAGACTTAGAATCAACTTAATAATATGAAAGCATTGCACTTGAAATTTGGGATAGTGCTATAGTTTTACAATGATCCAATGTATCTGCATTTTTATAACTTGAATATTGGTGTTATCATCTAATTTCGCCATTAATCAAGCAGACTGTACCTTCACATATTTTTGTTCAGCTATGTCATCATCATATTTTCGTTTCAATCATAAAACAATGTATACTTACTCTTATAATGTGGTTTATTAGGTCTTCTATGATTTGTAACTAGCTTTGATTTTTTTTTCGATAAAGGATGCTTTATTACTTTAAGAAGCAATTACATCCAGCCTCTGCATAACCAGGATGCACGCAGCCGTTTTGTTGTCTCAAGTCAAAAAGGATAAATAATAAAAACTAGGCGAGATACATATTAGAACGATGAATCATATGACGCCTAAGGTGTAGGTGGGGCATCTATCCGTAGACTATGCTGCCACCCATGTAGGGAAAAAGTATCCCTCGTCGTAGCCTTCAACCGTACACCGTAAATAGGTCTCGGTTCTCACTTGTCAAGAGGTAACCACGAACGAGAATACCTGTACATCTGTAGATGACCTGCAACAAAGAGCAATTTTTGTCATTAAAGATCTTGTCATTTCTACATAGCCAAAGCGTCCGATAACCTACCCTAAGAAGCAACTTAAACCTTGAATCGATACCATGAAGCCAATTGCCAAAGACATTGGCGACACTAGTCTGAGGATACTAGACGCTACTTGGATGACGACCATATAGATCTAAAAGCGGCAATGGAAGAATAAGTGTTTGATGGTTTCGTCCTGATGACAAAAAACGCACCGTGTACTTCCATGCCAATTCCGCTTAACAAGATTGTCTTTGGTGAGGATAACCCCACGACGAAGATACCATCCAATTTTTTTAATTTTTAATGGTATCTTCATCTTCCAAATCTTCTTATTGTTATCAATTGGTAAATCAGAAAGAAGGATCGCATTGTAAAAAGATTTTACGGAAAAAGTACCATCTACATGATGATTCCATCTAAATTCGTCTGGTTCAGGCGATAAATGAATATCTCCGAGCCGGTGAATTAGGGTATTCCATGCCACAAGTCTTTGTCCAAGTAAAACCCGTCTGAACGTCACATTCGGAGGTGAGGTAGCCATTACAGTGGCAATGGTATCACCTTGGCGACGAGCAATCGTATACAGAGCAGATATTCACTTAAGGGTGCATTGTCTAGCCAAGCATCTTCCCAGAACCGTATCTGTGCTCCATTCTTGATTGAGAAAGTACCATGGCGAAAAGACATTTTTTCGCCATAAGACCAGCCCAAGTGTGAATCCCAGGTTTCCAAACCACTTGGGATAATGTCTTCGAACCGACATACTTTCTCCGAAGAATAGTTTGCCAAGTCCCATCCTCGGTAAGTAGCTTAAACAACCATTTACCCAGTAGAGCTGAATTCTTGACCTCCAGGTCATGAACTCCAAGCCTTCCTTGATCTTTGGGACTACAAACTATACTCCACTTCAAATATTTTCTTTTTCCCCTTGCCAAAAGAATCTGGATCGATAATAATCGAGTTTATGCAGAATTCCTTTCGGTAGAATGAAGAATGATAACATATACAGTACCATATTTGTTAGTACAATGAGTACCAATCTTTCTCCCAGGGACAACAATTTACCTTTCCAACTACTAAGGCGTTTTTGTAATCTTTCTTCCACTAATTTCCATTCCGCTATTGTAAGTCGATAATGAATCGGAATACCCAAATAACGAATAGGAAATTGGCCTTGCTCACAACCAAACAACTCTGTATATAGAGCCGTATCGTTTTGGGCATCACCAAAACAGAACAATTTTTTGGAAATTGATTTTCAATCCGACAACTGCTCAAAAGCCAAAAAATTAATTTCAGATTTTGAGCTTTTTCAAGATCATGATCCATAAACAAATTTGGCATATTAAGTATAGATAAACCACCATCAACCGGATGTGGAATCACACCTTCAATGGCCATCGACTTGGCCCTCATATATATAGCATATCCGCTACAATGTTAAACAACATTGGTGATAACGGATCCCCTTGGTGTAACCCTTTTCGTGTTTGGAAATAGTGGTCGGTGTCATCATTAACCCGGATTGCTACACTACCTCCATACACAAAATCATTTATTAGAGCGCGCCACTCTGGAGAGAAACCTTTCATCGTGAGTGTCTGCTGTAGGAAAGACCACTTGACTTTATCATATGCCTTTTCAAAATCTAGTTTTAAAATAACCCCATTTAATTTCTTAGAATGCATCTCATGTATCGTCTCATGCAAAACCGCCACTCCATCAAGGATGTTCCTTCCTTGCATAAAGGCTGTCTGTGATGGCTGGACAACATGATCCGCAACCGTATTAAGTCTAATGGTGGCCACTTTCGTGAAAATCTTGAAACTTACATTTAAGAGGCAAATAGGTCTATATTGTTGAATCCTTTCTGCCTCATTAACTTTCGGTAACAAGATTACTTCACCAAAATTTAGACGAAATAATTCTAATTGTCCAATGTGTAAGTCACTGAACAAATCTAGAAGGTCCGATTTAATCGTATCCCGGAAAGTTTGATAAAACTCTGCTGGAAAACCATCAGGACCCGGTGCTTTGTTGCATTCCATTTGGAAAATTGCCTTCTGAACCTCTTCCTCAGTATAAGGTGCGGTTAGTAGACCATTTTCTTCCATAGAAACTTGGGGTATATCGTCCGTTAAGTCCTCGTTAAGAGAGAAGGTACTTTCCTTCGGAGGACCAAGCAGACCTTTATAATAATTATTAATTTAGGATTTGAGTTGCTCATGGCCTTCAATCAACCCTTCATCTTGAATAAGAGAGTGAATACGTTTTTTCCGATGTCTCCCATTGGCTAAGCCATGGAAATATCGCGTATTTGAGTCTCCTTCCAACATGAATTGAGCTTTGGAACGTTGATACCATTTGAGTTCCTCCTCGCGAAGAAGACTCACCATCTGCGCATTGGATTGATTTTTAAGTTCAATCTCTTGCGTAGACAACGGTCTAACCTCCGCAACAGCCTCAAGCTCATCAATTACATTTGATGAGCGAGCCTTCTCTTTTTTAAGGATACCAGCCGTATGGGCAGCCCAACCAAAGAGATGTTTGCGCATTGTTCGCATCTTATTATTCCATCTCAAAATTGGAGTGCTGCCCCCGACCAGTCTCTCCCAAACCTTCTTAACCATATCATGAAATCCCTCTCGATGTAGCCAACCAAGTTCAAATTTGAACGGTTTACAAACAGGACGGGGATTCCCAATAGTTAGGAGGATGGGAGCATGGTCAGACAATTTTTCAATACGTTCTAGTGCACGGACTGACACCATAGGGTATTTATTTTCCCATTCGGTATCCATCAACACGCGATCTAGTTTCTCGTATGTGGGTTCAGGCAAGCTGTTGGCCCAAGTAAACTGTCGACCGGACATAAACACCTCTCTTAAATCAAGGCTATCAATGACAACGTTGAACAAGAAAGGCCAATGTCCATCGAAACGGCCTTTACTTTTCTCGTGAGGAAATCTCAACAAATTAAAATCACCTCCGATTAAAATCGGATAAGGATTATCTTTTGTAAGATTTACCAACTCACATAAAAAGTCAGCCTTAAAAGCGTCTTGGGCGGCACCATACACAGCAACCAGACTCCACGTGAAACCGTCTGCTTTATTCTGAATGTCGAGCTTAATGTGATACTTTCCATCAGAACTAGCTAAGACAGTCATGGTGTCTATGCGGACGCCAAGTAAAATGCCCCCGGACCTGCCACGAGGCGGGAGAGGAAACCACTGAAAGTTAATCCCGCCTGACAGTCGGTCGAGAAAACTTTGTGAGAAATTTCGCCTACCCGTCTCCGATATAGCAATGAAATCTAAATCATAATCTCTACAACCATCGGCAATGTGGGAATGCTTAGCCAAGTCACCAAGACCTCTGCTATTTTGAAACATGCCATTCATCGAGAAACTACTAGCTTTGATATATACTAGCTTTGATATTGCATGGCCTAGCACATATTTGGTTTAGCAAATAGCTAGTCAAATTTGACTTCATTCTTTCTAACATAAGATGCAAATTGAAGTCAATTTTTCCCTCCTCAACTCTTGGCCGAATTCAGATTTTGTCCCAACACAGTAGTCTCCAACACTAACCTTGCCCCACAAATCTTGAATCCACAGTTTCGGATGCGTTGCGGTGGCTTTCTTACACATGGCAGCCTAGTAGCAATGTAGCATATTCAACACATGATCTTCTAAAGACTAGAAAGGAAGAAATCGTAAAACGAACAAATAGTAAACAACCATAAAGTTTAGAGGGGAGGGGGTGATAAAAGGAAATCAGAAAATAGCGTGGAGGCATACGAAGAAAGCAACACAGCAATATCAAGGCTAAAATAGCTATGTTTCGACTGTAACCCGCATTAAACTGTTATTACTGATATTTATGATAAAAGTATGTGCGAGTTTTCTCACATTATCTATTTTCTCTAGGTTATTTCTGAATGCTTTTCTCTCGATTTTTTCTGAACTTTTTGGCTTTCCTCTGAACTTCTGTCGTTATTTGTTATAAATAGCTGACTGAGTTGCCATATGTTCTAAAACTGCCACCCGTCATCCAAAACGCCTTGCAATGGTCTGAGGGATGAAATGTAAATGTTTTCAAGGGTTGAGGGGCAGGGTTGTTTGGTTTTGGAGTTTATGGACGAAATCTAAATTCAAGCAATGGTTGAGGGACGAATAATGGACATCTCCACCTATCTTTTTATTATGGCTGTTTAGGTGTGAAAGGAGAAGATAAATGTAAGTTACAATTTCGCTTAGCTAACAAGTTTAAGCCTTTTCACCTAAGTTCTTTGGCTGATAATAATGTCAGTAGTTGAGCACAGTATTTGCATATTGTTCCCACCCAAATGGATACAGGGATAACAAAAATAGGGTGCTTTCCTGTGTTGCACTTCCCTTCTTTCCACTTTCACTTTCATATCATACCCACCATCAGTGCTGCTGGATCACTATTTTACTACTTCTGCCTTTGTGCTACCATCCTATTACTCCCTCCGTCCCACCCAAAGTGTCTCAACTTTGTCAAAATTTGGATGTATCTACCTACTAGATAGTGTCTAGATACATCCAAATTTTGACAAAGTTGAGACACTTTTGGTGGGATGGAGGGAGTACAATTGTCATGGGTTCTAGATTTATTGTTTGTGATTCATGCTTCACTGTTGTTAAGGGTGGCATTTCTCTGTGTGGTAGAGTTTTGCGTTGTTGACTCATTGTACTTTATATTTGTCCCTTTGGGCTCTACAATATTACTAGACCTGCTCATAATAACCATCATACGAACCATTTTGTGTTTGAAGAATGTGTTATATTTCCACAGACCAGATGAGGCAGAACTTTTTGAAAAGTCGGCGCAAAATGCGTATGCATCGTTTCGAGATAAAGCAGCCATGTCACGCTCAATGAGTGTAAGGATTGATCTCAGATACTGAGTAGCTTATAGTTCTTCAAGCATGTGCTGAGTTCTTGCTCCACCAGATTGATGAGATGGAGACTGTTGCTCAAGGTCGGGTGTGGAGCGGCCAAGATGCAGCTTCAAGAGGGTTGGTTGATTCACTAGGTGGATTCTCACAAGCTTTAGCCATTGCAAAACAGAGAGCTAATATACCGCAAGATAAGAAGGTTAGTTCATCTATAGACAATGAGTCTTTTGTCATGCATATATATGCATGTATTTAGGGTTTATCAATTACATTCAATCTGGGAGTATATGATTGTAGCAATTGCCATCTCAATGCTTGACTTTTGGTGAAGTTCAAATAGCAGTGCTTTCTGTGCTTCATTCAGCTGTTTCAGTTGGGAATCCAGTTAAAAAAATTCACTTCTCAACAGATGCTGCAAGTTGCAGTGCTCGCTTCGAGGGGAAATACATGATTGAGAGTTCGCCTCCCAGATTCTGACTCTACTGAATAATGCAGGTCCAGCTAGTTGAGATCTCGAGGGCCTCGCCATCACTACCGGAGATCTTGTCAGGTATTGGGGGTTCATTGCTTGGAATTGACAGGGTCGTGAAGGGGGTGCTCCAGGACGTCACCTCCTTAAATGGAGTCCAAGCTAGAATGGATGGCATATTGTTTGAAAGATTGGAAAATGCGTCAGGGGAGAGTCAACTCTTCGTGCTCATAAAGGAAATCGTAAATTATTTTGATTGATCATACCAGTCAATACATTAAGTTCTGCGGAAAGTTATAGATAGGAGAAGATGACAGAATAGCATGTCAATAGTGGACATCCACATCAACTAGATTCAGGCAGGCCAGATTAATACTACAATACACTTGGGATTGAATCATGCTACTTTGTTCTTTTGTACTGATGGGGCGATGCCCATGGAAGTGTTGTAACGGCCATACTGAAAATGCAAGAGTCCTAGTTTTCTTGTTGAACATGCTCCTGAGCGCGCTTTACTTTCTGTTACTGACATTTATGTATGTTGCACCATGTACCACATTCTGGTAGGTTCTTGTTGGTGAAGGCTTGTAGCTGTATGTTTCCCAGAGGATTTTTCTCGAAGAAGTGCCATGAGCAGGAGGATCTATGTTATGAAGGGATACGGAGGAGACCCAGTAAAGCACTTGCATTCGAATAGGAGCTTCAGTGATCTGCCCAGTTACGTGTGACCATGGTTTGTCAAATTTCGCAGTTTGGAGTTCCTTCTAGGGCAGCTGGCTGATGAACTAGTAAGAGGAAAAAACTAACAAATGTGTTGTACCATGTACGTGCCATATTCTGGTAGTAGGTTCTTGTTGAAGGCTTTTAGCTGTACTAGGAAGTTTGCGGCGCGGCGCACGCCGCGTCCGTGTTGTCTACGATGTGGCATTCTTTCTTTTAAATTACATTTTTAGGTTTAAAAGTGCGGGTTTCCTTTTCAAAAATCAGCTGAAGAAACATCTAAAACTGGACCGCGCCCTTGGTATCAAGATTGTTGTTGGTTTGTAGAGATAATACAATATCTGGGTTGCTGGGTTGCTGAAGTACCGCGGAAGTTTCATTGAAGTACGCAGCGGATGCTGGAGTGCTTTTATTTCTAGATTGCTGGTTAAAATATTATAGAAATAAAACAATGTCTGGGTTGGCGAAGGTCCGTATAAGTGCCAGTGAAATATGCGGTGGATGGTGGAGTGCTTTTGTTTTCGGTGTTGCTACAAAAGAAAATGGTAGTATTTCTTCGGAAGAGACAACGGGTGATGACGTAAATCTCGTAGAGAAAGGTCATCCAGGATGAAAATGTGACGGCTGGTGGGGTAAGTATGTTTTTTCAATGTTACCGTAGAAGAACATAACATTATTTTTTCCAAGTAAAAGAGGGGGCGGATGATGGATTTTTTTGAATCACCGTTGAAGAATTATGCACTATTAAAGAAATATTGCCGGGAAATGACCAGCGGAGAAATAGGCGGCCTTAAATAATTAATAGTAGGTAGTTAACGACGTGTTTCATAGTTGACATCGGCAATGTTGAAGATGTCTACTGAGAAATTGTTTTCTAAAAAAATATAGGTAGTTGCCGCCTCGCGAAAAATTACTGCCAAAACTAAACTTGAGGTTAAAATTACCGCGTTCTAATAGTTGACATCGAAAAATTACTGTTGACGAATTGTTTTTAGGAAATTATAGGTAGTTACCGCCTTGCAAAAAATAAGTGCTAAATAGTTAACGGCTTAACGCCGCAAAATAGTGTTAAAAACTTTTTACCAACAAATTGTTGCGAATTTTTTCAGCTTTTATATACATTATATTCACTGCCAAAAACTAAAGGTTTTCGTTAACATAGTGTCAAAAAAATTACAAAGCTAAAAATTTACCATCAAAAAATTGTCAACAAAATCTCTCAAAAAATTATAAGAAAAGTAGAAAAAGTAAAAAAAATGTTGGACACAAATCACTTTTCATGCGTGACACTGTGGTGCAAGCAATAAGATTTGGCTTTTATATATAGCTAGTAAGGTAGGTGCGGCGACACGCCGCGCCCGTTGCGTGGATCATATCTTTAACAATGCCCTGATATGAAAAAAAAAATTGATCATATCTTTAACAATGCCCTGATATGAAAAACAAAAATTCAGTCTACACGATGCAAACATGAATAAAATTTTGACATGAGCTGATGGGATAATCGGCCATAGCAAAGAGTCCCGCAATGAAATCAGTAGCAGTAATACTTTGAGCGTGGAAACTACACATTTATGTTTCTACTTAATGCCAACATGAAACCCGGCCAGTAGAGCACAACAAATATATATGTATGCACCGATCTTTTGCAGGGATATATACAACGATAGCTATTTCGGAGAACTGCGCTGTATGTGTAACTGTAGATAATAGAACGACGAAAGAAATATCATAGGCAGATGTAGCACGCTAAGGACCAAAGACTTGTTTCATCGTAGTATTAAAGAAGTAGATTGTTGGGACCAGCTCACACTACCGACAGCACAAGGTCACATGCAGAAGCTTATCTCCCTGCCTCAAGCTCCTCTCTTGCTTTCTTCTCCCGGTTCACTTTTCTTCACTCCATCGATGGTCAGATCTCTTCTGATTCTTCACCATCTCTTCCACAGATTGATGTTGCGTGCTTTCTCGCCCACTCACCCAAACAAACCGATAATCATCACCGTGATGTACTCCTGCTGCCCATCTTAATGCCATGGCGTTCAGAATTCCCAGTTTATAATATTACTCAGAATTTTGCATAAGTAGCAATTCTGAGCCTAGAGTCCTGCATGTCGTTCCTGCTATCCGCCGGTGGTGGCTCGCCCTGCTGTGTGATCCGCCAGCAGGCAATAGCTCCCTGATTGCACATAGCGCGGTGACAGACGGCAACATTGGGTCACTGGCAACGATTGTGTCGAGGCAACATTCTAGGCTGGAGACTCCGATGATGAGGGCTTCCAACGTTCCCACCATGCTGTTGTAGCACGTCACTTCCTCAATCAGGTACATCTTTTTCTTCCCCTCAGATGTCCCTCAATTTAGCTTTAGCTCAGGAAAAATGGTAAACTGAAGGCCGCCCTTCTTGAGCCAATGTATGTGTCATACAAATAATTTAGTCAGAAATTGGAGATGATACATCACTCGGATGATTTAATCTAAAAAAACGAAGAAACAAAGTGCCCATAGGTCGTAGGACATAGATACTAATCATACCTGGTCCGGTGGTGCCAATATCAATGAGGGAAACACAATAATTTCCAGGAACTTCTTCAATCTGTACCCCTCAGAATGGCCTGCATGTACCACATAGACCCTCTTGTTAACCAGACCATGCTGGAACTTGCATTACATGACATATTTTGTGAGAAAACCATTATTCCTTGATAGTGTCCTTTGTACATCAAGAATTTACAGTCCCCAAAACCTGGAGAATTTTGGATTTGTAGAGAGAAGAATTAGTATTACAATGGACAAAACTCTAAATAAGGAGTAAACAAAACGGACATGGGTGAGCATCTAATTTTACTCTTCAAGTTGCAGAATTGCTCACCTATGCTACATTCGGAATTTTGCTGAGCGTCGCTCATAAATATCTCCTTAACTTGCGGACAACGCTTCCTTGAAGACCTGGTATGTACAAAAATAGTAAAGTTGTCATTACAAATCTAGGTTTGAAGTCATGGTTAGAAAGTAGGCAAACTGTAAGAGCTGATTGCAAGTACACCAACTCTAATGTTTACATGGTTCCATAGAAAAAAAAAACTACAGTAGTGTTGAAACAAACCATCTAAACTTATGTTTGTAGAGAAACAGCTAACCTTTAAAATCACACGTCTATGATAGACATTAGAGTATGTTCAAACATAACTTTTCCCGTGTATTTACCAATATATTTGAAATGACAAAAGGAGGTACCACAATCAATATTTTGTCAAAAGTACATTCCTTGTTAGCCTAACAATGATCCCATATGCACATGGAGCAGAACCTGATTGGTACTCTCAACTGAAATACACTCCACGAATGATGGGACAGCACGGCAACATTATTTGCAGGCCCGCAATGGAGTAGATGTCTTAGGTTATCATCAGTAAAACCTACAACCATATGAGCATCATTTAGTACATTGGTAAAGTGGAAGAAATAGGCAGATAGCATACGGAAAGAAGCTTTAAAAATTTCTGGGGAAAAATACTATTACACCAATTTGTTATACATCAGAAAATATTCTTACTTTTGGTAATATTCTGACTCTTGGTATGATCATATTCCTAGTGGGCAGAGTCAAATCTTATTCATTTTTAAATAAGGAAACATTCAAAGCTCTAACTTATCACGATGAGTGTAATTTCATAAAACTGATACAATATGGAGACCTAGCAAATAGGCAAAGAGTGCTCTCAAATATAGGACTAATGATGACATATGAAGGCTCACAAACTCAGGTATGAAAAAACAGAGAGACCTCAGAGGAATACAGAATAAAAGCAATATTTTGCAATTACACGTATATATAACAAACAATGAAATTATGAAGACACTGGGAAGGATCATTATCACACAATCCAAACTACACATACACGCCGTACTTGAAGCATCTTGAAAAAGAATCTAGTCTATGGTAGACGTTTGGTCCGTAAGTATAAAATATCTTTTAGCTAAGTTCTTGAATAGATCTTTGATTGAATGAAACTGCACGATGACAATATGTTCAAGAATCATTTGGTAGTATGTTCATAAATCTATTCTGTTGACATCTACTTAAATTTGCTATGGTGCTATAATACTGCAGTCCAACACTAAAACATATTCATCTGGAACATATATCTGCCCTCCATGTTAATTAGTTGGCTGCCTTGTGCTATGATCCTGAACATAAAGCCAGAGAAAAAATAACCTTACTAACAGTAAGTGGGAGAGGAATAGAGCTATCCTTAAATGTTCTCATGGATCCTACTTGATTGCGAGGAATGCTGAGTGCACTAAGTATGAAAGACATATAAATCTACCAGTACAGTTTACAGATTCAGTTATTAAGTGATCGTCGTGTAGCAAGACAAAGCAATCAACAATAATTATTCCAACCATCCCCATGTCTTGAGTTTATCTTTTTCTTGTAATTCAGATGCCAATCTGATCCCTTTTTCTACATTACCATAACCTAATCACACATTGTCTGGTAAGAAAATTAGGAAACTGAAAGATATATTTTGGTGGATGCGGCACTGTCTCCAACTGAGACGCCACTGGACACGGCTGGTAGCCGCACATGTGGAAGCCATGTGTGACAGCAGCCAAAGCCAGGAATAATAGTCATGCAAGCACAATTTGGGAAACAAAGATACAGTGTCCACTCACCGAAATTACTGTGTGCAGTGAATCTGAAAGAAGATTTATACGGCAACCATTCAACATGCTTATCTATCCTCGTCATGAGACATTTTCTCATTTCTTTTTGCTAGGCTTCAGGCATGCTCTCTCTCTCTCTTACATACCATCTCAATCAGAAAAGGCAACTCTAGTCCAACATCCTTTGCATAGTAGTGGAAAAGGAAGAAAGATGGTCTGGTTCTTGACCATAACATTATCTCTAATAAACTCTGTCTTATAGGCTTATAGTAAAAAAATACAGTTTTGTGGTTGTGTACAACCTTACCTGCAAAATGTTTTGTACAATAGAAATAATGCGATAATTTTATATTTAAAAACGCAGAGATTTCTTGCAATAAGAATAACATAGTCATTTTGCAGTTGAAATATTACTATTAGCTGTAAAACTTACAGGTGTATCTGCAAATGCTCTGGTGGAAAGACAAAGCAAGGGGCCCTGGTTAGAAAAAAGCATATGGATATATGGCGCTCCCTGATGCTGATTTCTTCATGGGCATGAATAGCATGCAACCCCACTGTATGACCATAAGCAAGTGAGCGCCTTATATCCTTCTTAAATTTGATTGTGTTTGTATTAATGATAGAAACTGACATGTAGATGGTTGACATACCAGAGAAGCACAATAGGATTGACTAAGAATTGAGCTCTGAATAATTAGGGAGTTTATTGAATGACCATCTACGCAATATGCAGCCTGGCAGACCTGCATGTAAGACAGCAAAAGAAATCAAAGTACGACAATTGAATTAATATTAACAGCAGGCAACGCAAAGAGTAAAGGAGACTGATGAAGTCAGAGCAGCCTACATGTGCGTGCCTAGACGGATCTCTTGCCTGCAAGCATCCATCCATGGTGCGAGTGACAGCATGGCAAAGCATGAACATGTTGACCATGATGAGGGTGAGGCTTGACGGTGCCGCTGTGGCGAAGGCCACCTCCATCCCGGCACCTCCCTACGCCATCATAGGTAGCGCTCTTCCCATTCACCCGCTTTGTCGGCACACATACTGCCACCTCCCTCCTCCTGCTGCTCCTTTGAGGTAAAATTTTGGTAAGTATATGGCAAATAGGATCAGGCAAAATACAAAAACGAATTTACTATGTCCTGTCTTGCTATTCGTAAATTAAGATAACAATTAAACCTATTCTGACATCCATCACGTCTAGTAGTTTGGAAGTGATGCTTTATGACATGCTTCAAATACAACAGTTAGATAAACCATATCACATAGGGAGGTAAATGTGGTAATTAAAAAGGAGATGGCCGAGCAGAATATAGAGAGGCAAGGAGACGGGAAGAGATCAGGAGGCGAGGCAACAAAAAAAAATGGAGTAATGATCTCACCTAGTTGCCCCTGTCTTCAGCTAGACTCATCCTCTACGATTTCAAAATTTGCTCTGATAGATTTGCTCAGCGGAGATGGGAACCTGGACCAAGTAAAGAACGGGGCATGAGCCTGCGACATCGCCATCATCTCCGCCTTCCTCACGCCTGCTCTGCTGCTCCTCCTCGCCGCCCATCTTCCGCACCACGGCAGCCAGGAAGAGAAAGGAGCCGGCCGACATTGGTAGGCACGCGAAGCTTTAGGAAAGGTCCTGTACCGCGCCGGCAGGTGCCAGCCGCCTCGGGAAGGAGAGAGGCCCCATCTCCTCCTCCCTCCATGCCGTCTGCCGGAGAGGGAAAGAAGGGCGCCGATCCCCATAGCCGCAAGGCTTCCGGAGGATGGGAATGCGCCGATGTGCTCCACCACGCCGCCATTCGCCAGGCCCCTTGGGAAGTAGAAGAGAGGCCCAATCTCCTCGTCCACGCAGTCGGATAGAGAGGGAGAGAAAGGCGCCATACCTAGCAGAAATATGTGGGAGAGGCCAACCCCTGCAGCAACCTCCACCTCCTGGGCCTCCGCCATCGACGCGCACAGCGCGTTCATGCGAGCGACTCCGCACCACACATCAATAGGTTCGACGCCGGCGCGGCACCTCGACGCGCTCTTCACCTTTGGCCGCGGGGCTCGCATCCGCGCACACAGACAGCCTAGACGCCGTTCGCCGCGGAGCTCATGTGCGCACGGCGGCTGCCGGCCATGGTGACGCCGTCGTGGCCCTCAAATGCCTCGTTGGGATCCTTTCAGCGGCGTCGTTATCCTCGATGAATCGCCCTTGTCCACCACCCAGCCTCTGGCCGGCAACGGAGGAGGTTTGCAAGAGGATTTTTCTCGAAGAAGTGCCAGGAGCAGGAGACCCAGCATTTGCATTCTAATAGGAGCTTCAGTGTTCTGCACAGTTACGTGTGAACCATGGTCTGCCAAATTTTGCAGTTTGGGATTCGTTCTAGGGCAGCTGCCCGATGAACTATTAAATTGAGCCAACCGGTTCACAAATTGAGGTTTTAAGAGGAAAAACTAACAAATGTGTTGCAAACCAAATCCTATTGATTAAGCTGCTCAGTAATCAGTTGAGGTACATACCGGAGAGCATGCAGAGAAAAGATGCCCCCAATCCAACCATGCTCGAAGAGCACACATGAATTAACCTCAATCCAAAAAAGTTCATTAGGTTGACTGGCCACAGCTTTCACAAAATATTTACATCTCTAATGCCAGTCGTATAAATATCCAACTCCCCTTTTGGTTTTCCCCAATCCCATCCTTCCTTAAACCCGACTCGACGCGTAGCTCTCTCTCCCAACCCAGGCGGCACGACCTCACCTCCACCAAACGCCCCGCCGGATTCCTCATCGCCCGACGCTTGCCACAACCCCCCGCCGTCTGCTCCATATAGATCCGCCCCGCCCCCACCATCCAGATCCGCGCGTTCTCCGCCGCCCTCCCTTGTCCGGCCCTTCCCAGATCCGCAAAGGTAAAAATTGGTACATCAGTGATGCTACTTTCATCGTCAGTGTATGCCGATGTACGCGATGTGATGATATATCTGTCTGTATGGACTATTGTCAGATACCCACTATGGAATTCGACGGATATTCCTCCCGATATGGAGTACCCTCAATCAATTGGCAATTTGCTACTGATAATCTAAGCTACAACAAGTAAAAAGGGACACATGATAGTTTAGGGTTCATATTCTCGATAACCCTTCGTCCCGCACATGGGAGGCTATACATAGCCAGTTCAGTAATCTCATTATTACGACACTGTAAACACATTAATAACTGAAAGTAAATGTTGCCAGGGCGAAACAGATACACTTCGGAGCTGTTTGGATGCCGGCCACAAATAGCCAAGCCAAATTTTGACTCGCCACAACATATTTGGCCGGTGTTTGGTTCACTAGAAAATATTGACTCGCCACAACCTCACGGGGGCATATGCTGTGAACTAGCCTGATCAGATATACTAATGCACTAGCCAACGTGTACCATCAGATAAGGAATAGACCATCCGGATTCAAGCGGGTTGCTGGGTGTTTACTTGGTTGTGCATTTAGCCCATAACCCCACGGACAGCTATACATTTTAATAAAGACGTCCCTCCACCTAGACTCGTACTCATCGACCCAGAAAACCAAAGTTGTGCAGCGCCGACGACGCATGTCTAACGATGGTTATGCCGCATGCTCCTCTACCGCTCCCCGTTCAGCGCAGAACAGATGGACACAATCCATTAGGGCCCAGACCGCATGCCCCTCTTGATTGTTCAATTTCGTTCTAGCGTGGTTCTTTATAGAGCTCATTCAGAGATGTGATTCTTAGTTTGAAAGTGACTTGCTAATTAGTTTTGTACTTTTTGTGAATTAAGTGCATGCAGTTTTTTGACTTTTTTCTCTAGGCGCTGAAATCCCCCACCATGTGTGGCAAAACTCAAAACTTAAATTGCAAAAACGAAAAGTGCAAACTAAAATCGGGACTCTGAGACTGTAGTTCAAATACAAACGGACAGTGAGAAAAGTCGAGTCGGACGGAGAGGCACATCATTTACGTCTCCTCCGCTGAGCCGCCGCCAATGCAGAGAATAGAGATTAATATTCTGGGGTAAATTTTCTTTGTGGATGAATGAAGAACGAAGGGGGGACAAACTAGGATGGGAGTTTTCAGGAATGACCCAATTTGTGGAAGACCAGGCTTTCTAAGGGGCATTTTCGCAAAATGTTTGAATCTAGTTGGCATGCAGTCCGCCGCAGCAATCTGGATGCTCTATAGATAATCGGATGGCTCCTGTGCCTCCTAGTACACTAGTCTTTACTATTACTCCCTCCGTTCCATTCTATAGTGCTTATAGTTTTGCTTATAGTTTTTTGGCACGGAAATTAGCGCAAGGGTATTTTTTGCACAAGACCCCCTGGCTGAACGATTTGAGATCGGACTAAAATTAGGGAAATCGATAACTTCCTAAATTACCATAACAAATCCCACAAATCTGTCTGGTTGACTCTCCATATATGTGCAGCCAGGTTTAATTAAGGAAAAAAAACATTGCTTCCTAAATCTAAGCAATCCTTGGGGCCATGCATTAGGAATCTCAATTAATTGTTTCCTATTTTGTATGGATTTTTTTCATGCATGTCGTGTGGGAGTTGACTGGTGGAGGGGGTAATTGAAAAAAGCCAAGCTACAGCCTTATATTGTGAAACAAATGCTAAAAATCTATATAGGCACTATAGAAAGGAACGGAGAGAGTATATTGCAGTTGGTACGTCATCAAAAATGTTTGATGTTAAAGATTCAACACATCCAGACCATACAATCATACTAAACATCCTCCGCTTGATATCTAGTCATCCGTGGCCACAACATCACGACCGCAGTTCACTTGCCAAAAATATAACGACATGAGCTTCAATCACAGAATCATATCAATCACGAAGAAATCACAGTTGTAGATCACACTTAAAACGCACATCAATCCCACGTCGCTCCGGGTAAAAAAGGATTTATTGCTTACCAATTACATTGACACAATCAATAATTTCAAACGGAACTAAATCTCCTTTTCTTCAACAAACTTGGAAAGCAATCACTGCCAACAAACTAACATGGAAAGCAATCATGTTAAAAATATATAGAACAATACGAAGGTTCTGCTGGCCGAAAAAAAATGTACATGCTAAAAAGTACATCATGATTGGCAGTTATATGATTCAATCTCCATTTAAATAACGTGAAGATCTCCCGTATGTATGCATTCATCTTGGACAGTAGTACAGTACATTTGATACGCCTTCAAAAGCTGAATTCATATGCAAATGCAAGAACTATAATTATGCATAAGAAATAAAGTTGTCAGTTCTAATTGGTTCAACTTGCCTTTTCCTCCGATGGGTTTTATGTGATAATGTAAACACAACAATTGAACCTGGTGCCGATGATGCAACAACAACGCTTATAGACAAAGTCAGTATCTAAAATATGGCACTCAGAGAGTGGCGGATGATATAAGTACTATACTATACATTTTTCGCTTTTCAGGCTAAGGTTTTTTTTCCATCTTCCTCACATCATATACATTGTATTGCTCCACATTACCGTATCATCCGTTGTGAGGAATTTAGACAGATTATTGGCCTTAAAACTATTACAATATAAGCAAATTTGGTTGTATACACATCGTATGTAAGCTCTTTGAATATATCCATGAATTTATAATCTTAGCCCTAAAAGCGAAAAAATGTGAGGAATGTTGGAGGAAGCGGGGGACCAGAAGATGTCTGGGTTATCCACTTGTTGGTGGTACAGTCAGGTATGGTGTGACCTACAGTGTTACTGGAATTAAGGTGACCATCTAAAGTATTTTTTTGCGAATAGAAGTGTTTTTCTTAACACTCAGGACTTATGATTAGTTAGGAATCTTTAAATTTGGCTAGAGTCCTTCCTATCTTTACAAATATCTTTACTATTACATGTGAGTCTGTACGTCGTCAAAAAAGTTTGATGTCAAAGATTGGAGACATGCGAGTCCCGCTACCGGATTCCTCGGAGTCGTGCTTCTTCTTTCCCACGGTTGCGGTGGCGCGCGGCGGTGAGGGGTCGGAGTGAAGGTGTCGATGGTGTGGGCAATGGCAGGGACGATGCCGGTCGACTTTTAAGGACTGGCGCGCGCGGGACACGATGCCATTGATGGCGGTGCAGAAGCCCAACCGCCGCCCGCCAGTGTGCGTGCAGAAGAAGCAGCTGCGATATTGATGACGAAGGCCGCGGCGCAGACGCGGAAGCGATGACCGCTGAAGTGATTGCCTCGATACAGCCCTATATGGCTCGCTGCCAGGCGGACCCGGTGGAAAAGCGAGCGATCACTTGGGGCGTCCGCGTAGCGTCCACTGCGATGCATCCCAGGCATAAACATGTGCCATGTTTGTGTCGCCGTAGACGGCCCGGTCAATATGCGTCGGGCCACTAGACCTGATCCCAGACGTATTTTTGGCCCGTGTGAACGCCTCGCTGGAGATGCATACAAAACTGATTCAGCTGGGGTCAATTCAATGAAGTTCACCAAGACAAGTCGCATCAGGTTAGAATTTAATTACTTTGTTTACACTAGCAAATCAAAACTTAAGTACTACAAGCCACTAGCTATGTGTGAATAAAGCCTGCAACGCCTGCTCTGTCTGAATGAGACCGGCTAGCAACTGTTGGCCGATCGGTGCACAGGCGGCCGACCAGCCATGGTACTATACGGTTTGCTCAGATATATGGGTGATCGGCCATCAGTCTACGATCAGCAACTGGTCAGCCGACTGAGTCATACATTCGACAAATTTTAAAATTGCATATTAGTAAGAAAATTATTACAAAAAATGTATTATCAAAAAAAAAATCGTGCGGAACCCATGCTCTCACGGTCAGACATGGTTTTTTTTTTTTGCATGAAATGGACGTTTGGCCTAGAAAGTGTCCAGAATCAGGCGGAAACTGAGAGGGTACTTGTCTTAGGGTAATAAACTGAGCATCATTGATTTGCTCATGTTCTTGAGATTGTTTCAGATGCGAAGTAAAGTTTTCAAAACTTAGGTTTGTTGGGCTACAAGCAGATTGTGTGATGGTTGACTGATTGAAACATGTGTGTTCCCTATCTTGGATGAACATGTTAGATGCTCTGTGTTATATAGTTTTATACAGGAGAATGAATGGGCGGAATTGGTCATGGTGATGTTTGTCAAGGGCTAGATTGCATGATGCAAGGCGATGGAGGACGTCGAGCTAATGCAAGTGTTCAATACTTAGTTCAAGACTTGGAGATACCCATAATATGTTTTCTGTGCAGAAATCAAGATGTTAAACTGACATATCTCCACTTGTCAAAGTGAACATGATTGAGGGGTTATTTCCTTCTTTATTTTCTCAACGAACTTGTAACTGATATGGGATGCGAAACAATTAACGTGCCAATTCATGTAAAGGTGCCCGTTGTTGTTGTTTGCGAAGAGTTGATCGCTGAGAAACGAACAGTGCTACACTTATAGGCTGTTTTTTTTACCGGATCTAAATTACGGGCAGACGTGGAGATCATGGGGGGATTTTAGTTCCTAAACTCACGGAAGGGAAAATATATGCACCAACAGAATTGCATCACCTCATCCCGTAAAATTTTCCTGTAGCAGAGTTCCCGTAAGTTACTCCTGAGAAACAATCGT
This sequence comes from Lolium multiflorum, assembly GCA_030979885.1. Taxonomy (NCBI): domain Eukaryota; kingdom Viridiplantae; phylum Streptophyta; class Magnoliopsida; order Poales; family Poaceae; genus Lolium; species Lolium multiflorum. Next base: position 201,190,653 of record CM061751.1, read on the forward strand.
GAAAAAAAATCAAGAGATGTCCTTTCTTTTTGCGGGAAGATTGATGAATTAGCTCTATTACGTGCCAAAATTGGCTAACAATATAGATATAATATTTTTCTATTATTTTTTTTCCTTTGTACGGTATATCCGATCATGTACTATAAGCCAATGAAAGCTGATGAGAGAAGTAAAACTCATTGCATGTTGATCTTTTTTTATATTTTTCCCGTAGCAATGCACGGGCATTCAACTAGTACACCTTAATAAGCTAGTGCACAACATATGCCCCCCAACCTCACTGCCCTCCCGCCACAGGCTTTTGCCAGAAAACTTTGGCGGCCGTTTTCCCCGCCACGCCCACTTGTGGCCGCCAAAACCGCCAATCTGCCACAAAATCGCCTAGCTTACTTTTCTTCTCACGATAAAAAAATTTCCCCTCTCTAGCCAGGATTGAGCTTCAGTGACTTTGCCAGCCCACAAAGTCACTGACCTTGTGTCACTTACAAGTGGGGCGAGCTTCAGTGACTCATTTGTGTCACTCAAGCACCCACTTGTAAGTGACACAAGGTCAGTGACTTTGTGGGCTGGCAAAGTCACTGAAGCTCAATCCCTCTAGCCAGACCTCACTCCACGGAGGCTCCCCTTCCCGACGTTGGTGAGCTCGCCGTCGCCATGTCTCCCATACCAGAGCATGTCGCCGTCACCGCCCCTTCTCCCATCTCATCCACTCACCTCCACCACTTCGTTGACCTCTCGTTCCCACTCATGTGCAGATCTGAAGCAGAGAAAAGTTGAAGGAGAGTGTAGGAGCGGATCGGAAGCAGGGCAGCAGAAGCAGCGAATTCAAGTAGAAGCAGATTCACGACCAGTCCGTGCGGCCGGAGAAGGTATTCCAATTCTCATGCCTTGTAATCGATCCTTTTAGGTCCTTGCGTTTTTTTAATCTGCTACCGTTGCTTGTGTGTACATGGATATATGCCTACGTGCGTGTATTAGTTCATGTGAAAATCTGTACTAGATGATCTATCCATTTTGTGCACGTATATTCTTCCTCTATCTTTTCATCAGATAAAGTTCAGTTCTGATGTCTTGTGATTATTTTTCTGCTAGCATAATCTAGTTCTGCAATTATCTGAACTCAAAAAGATTCAGTGTGTAATTCCAAACTGAGTGTTGTAAGTAGCGTATCATATTATCCCCCTGGATTGTTTCATAGAACATTGGTATCTGAATCGGATTTAGACTGTACAAGTGCAGTATAGATAAAAATAATCCGGGCTCTGGAAACTATAACGAAGTAATAATTGGCAACCCTTTCAAAACAAACTATATATCCGGACTCTGGAGCAACCCAATTCACAAACAATTTAATCCACAGAAGTGTCATAAATCATTTTTTTTACCAAGGGAATATTAGACATTAGAAGAACAGTTTAGGAAACTCCAACTTTTGCCACAAACAGATCATGAAAGAGGTATATCATGACGAACTGTGTGGTCCACCGACAGAGAAAACATATCAACTACGCCAAAACCAACAGCTGCAACCGTGGCACACTTTCAATTTCACTATCGATGTTACACTGGAGCGTCTACATCGATTTATCAAAAGAACCCGCACCAGGATTTCTCTCCAGAGTCAAGTTCCGTCGGCAATTCTCGACTGCGTTCCTTATCGTGGCTTGCGCCTCACGGATCTCTGCATCAGTGAACTTGTGCTCTAGAATTCCAATCGGACCTGGCTGCAGAACGTTTATTACAGTCTCAACATCTTGCTCCACCTGCCTGCGTGTGGAAAGAAAGCAAATTAAGACATACTAGCAAAGTGCCCGTGCTTCGCTACGGCCTACGGGAGGAAAAACCAGAGTTTCTGTTTGGATGTAATTTTCGTAACGAATTACTTGTGAATCTTTACCATTAAATTGAAATAGATGGCTGCCTGGTGTCACAAAGAGGCAAAAGAGTTTTTTCTAGGCCCAAAGTCTCCTTAGAATTCCTCAAGGCCCATGGCACTATGGCTTTTCTTTTCTCTTCCCAGCCCCAAGCTACAGGAAATCCCCTCGTTTTCACGTAGCGAACCACTATGGCTCCGACTTGGGTTAGGGGTGCAGGCGCGGCAGCTCCTCCGGTGTCCCTCCGGTGTCCCTCCGGCAGCTCGACGCCGTTCTTCTCCTCGTACCTCTCGCTGGAATTTTGGTCATCCTCAGCAACTCCGGTGTCTCATGTACGCCGTGTCGGTGCCACCGCACGTTACCCGCGCCGACATCCTCTGCAAGGAATTGAAGGCACTTAAGACGTGGATGACATTCGCGACCTTCCAGATCCAGAGATGGTCACTGGCCTCTATACCTAGCTGCTGAAAATTCTCGTCCGTCCAATCAAGTTCGTAACATGGATCAGTTTTCTCCAGGACGACTCGACAGGCGGATCGACCCATCTCCCTGCTAAAAATATTGGGTGAAGACATCAAGTCGGACATGAAACTCCACAATCAGGTTTGGGCATGCGTCCATTGCGGCAGCTCCAGCTCTGTGGCTGTTAGCGCCACAAATATATTTGTTGTAACAACCTTGTCAAGCGTGGGAGATATATTAGGATAGATTGATAAGGACTATGTAACCGATCTGATCTGATGTATAAAGATCAGATCGTTGCCTAGCTTCTCCCTCACGTGACTAACAACCATGTATCAGATCTTGCCGATGTTGGCCTATATAAACACGTACCCGAGCCCGAGACAAAGGGCATCGTTCCACCCAAAACTATTGAGGAAATCTCACATGGTATCAGAGCCACTCTTCCACAAAACCAATCTATGAGCCTTCCATCCTCATCCATCACCATGGCCAACCCTCTGCCAAGCCAGGGAACGGCCGAGAAACTCACGAGGGACAACTTCCTTCTATGGGAGACACAAGCACTCCCGGCGATCCGCGGTGCTCGCCTGATGGGATACCTAGATGGAACCACCAAAGCACCGCCGGCCACCCTCTCCGTCGACAAGGATGGCGAGAAGAGCGAGGTGGCCAATCCCGCCTATGAAGCGTGGATGCAGACGGATCAGAACGTCCTCTCCTACCTGGTGAACTCTCTGTCCAGGGAGATCATGTTGTCCGTGATCGGCATGAAAACGTCGTCTGCTGTGTGGACTGCAATCAGATCCATGTTCGCCACCCAGTCAAGGACCCGCATCGCCAACCTCCGGGTCAAGCTCGCCAACACCAAGAAGGAAGGGAAAACCACCTCCCAATACTTCGCCCAGATGAAGGCAATTGCTGATGAGCTAGCAGCTGCGGGGCGGAGGATAGAGGAGGACGAGCTGGTTGAGTATCTGCTCGCTGGTCTCGATGATCCCTATAATCCGCTCTTTGCAGCCATTGGAGCCAACCCCGACATCAAGCTAACCGTGGGAGAGCTGTACTCCCAGGTGACCTCCTACGACAACCACATGGAGATGCTCGGTGTCCCCACTCACGGGGGCTCTGCCAACGCTGCCGCGCGAGGACGCGGTGGACCACGCCGAGGTGGCCAAGGAGCGCCTCGTGGACGTGGTGGAGGAGCCCGCGGCTATGGCCGTGGTCGAGGCCGTCATCAAGGAGGCGGCAATGGCGGACGCCGCGGTGGCGGCGGTGGACGTCATCAAGGCAGTGGAGGCGGCAACGACCGCGAACTCATCGTCTGCCAAATCTGCGGCAAGGCAGGCCATCCTGCCTGGAAATGCTGGCACCGTTACTCTGATGATGAAGAAGAAGATCAGGAGAAGGGCGTCAACGCCGCCTACGGTGTCGACACGAACTGGTACTCCGACACCGGCGCCACCGACCACATCACCGGGGAGCTTGACAAGCTCACCATGAAGGAGAAGTACAACGGCCACGACAAGATTCAAGCGGCCAATGGAACAGGTATGAACATCAGTCATGTTGGTCATGCATTTGTTGAATCCCCATCAAAAAAATTCCATCTACATAATGTTCTTCATATTCCATGTGCTTCTAAAAATCTTGTTTCTGTCCATCGCTTTACTTTGGATAACGGTGTCTTTGTTGAATTTCATCCATGGTTCTTCTATGTCAAGGATCAGGTCACGAAGAAAATTCTGCTTAAGGGCCGATGCATTCGAGGTCTCTATCCACTGGTGTCATCATCATCAAGCATGAATAAACAAGCTCTTAGCGCCACCAAGCCTTCAGCTACCCGGTGGCATGATCGTTTAGGACATCCTTCGTTCAAAGTCGTTCAAGAGATTCTTAGGAAACATGATCTTCCTTTTTCTAGCAATTCTAGTATTGAGTCGGTTTGTGATTCATGTCAACGAGCAAAAAGTCATCAACTACCTTACACAAGGTCCACTAGTGTGTCAACCTCCCCTCTAGAACTTGTATTCTCAGATGTTTGGGGACCTGCACCATCCTCTGTAGGACGGTTTTCATACTATGTAAGCTTTATAGATGACTTTAGTAAATTTTCATGGATATTTCTTCTCAAGAAAAAATCAGAAGTATTTCAAATTTTCAAGAATTTCCAGAATCTTGTTGAACGCCAATTCGGTAAAAAGATCATCGCCATACAAACTGACGGGGGTGGTGAATATGAAAAACTAACCCCCTTCTTTCAAAGCATTGGCATTTCTCATCATCTTTCATGTCCTCATGCCCACCAACAAAATGGTTCCGCAGAACGGAAACATCGTCACATTGTAGAAGTTGGGCTTTCTCTTCTTGCCAATGCATCCATGCCATTAAAATTTTGGGATGAAGCCTTTTCTACCGCCACTCATCTCATTAATATGCTCCCCTCCAAGGTCATAAATGATGAAACACCTATGGAACGTCTACTTCACCAAAAACCTGACTATACCTCTCTTCGTGTTTTTGGTTGTGCCTGTTGGCCAAACCTTCGACCCTATAACCAACGCAAATTAGCCTTCCGATCCAAGCAATGTGTATTTCTTGGATATAGCAACATGCACAAAGGTGTGAAGTGTTTAGACGTCGCCTCTGGCCGAGTATATATCTCCCGAGACGTTGTATTTGATGAGACTGTTTTCCCATTCTCCAAACTTCATCCCAACGCTGGAGCTCTCCTTCGCCAAGCAATTCTTCTACTTCCAGAATCTCTTCAAAACTCATCGAAACAACCTTTTGGGGAGCAACAATGTACTGATCTAACACCTGATGTTTCACCATTATTTGTTCCTATAGTATCTCCGCAGGTACACCAACAGGATGCAGGAGAAAATTTGGAGCAAAACGGCTCAGATTCGAGCTCAAACGGTGCAAATAGCGACCTGGGGGAACACGACAGCTCGGGCACCGATCCCGATGCTGATTCGTCAGAGATCTTCGAAGAATCTGCCCCAGGATCAGCTCCTGTGTCGCGATCTGCGCGTCAGCCAGGCAATCCGCCTCGATCCCGCGCAAGCGAACCCGCGCCGTCCACGTCGGCGCCTCCTGGGGCGTCTCAAAGGGCAACTCCCGTGCATGTCTACACGCGTCGTGCTCCTGCTCCACCACCTGGGCCCACGGGGCCCACTTCAGCATCCGGTCGACCCAGTGGCACAGCTCATATGGAGGGCGGGCCAATCAGCGGCTCTCCCGCTCGTGCCAGGCCAATCATTGGCACATCACGTCGCCAGGAGGGGCACGGGCCTCCACCCGGATTCCCTGCACCGGCGCAGCAGCAGCAGGGGGAGCTGGGATCCTCTGCGAATAATGCTCCTGCAGCTGAGCCTGTATACCGCACCAGACAACAAACTGGAAAGCGCAAGCCGAAGGTGTATACGGACGGTACAGTTCGCTACGGTCTTTCTTGCATTTCTGAAGAACCTGCTACATTACAAATTGCACTAGCTGACAAAAATTGGAAAAATGCTATGGATGATGAATATCATGCACTTGTAGACAATAAAACTTGGCATCTAGTACCACATAAGCAGGGCATAAATCTTATAGATTGTAAATGGGTATATAGAGTCAAAAGAAATGCTGATGGAACAATAGATAGATATAAGGCTAGATTAGTAGCTAAAGGTTTTAAACAACGATATGGCTTAGATTATGAGGACACTTTTAGCCCTGTTGTTAAAGCTGCTACCATTAGACTTGTTCTAGCTATTTCAGTGTCAAGAGGATGGAGTCTCAGGCAATTGGATGTAAAGAACGCGTTTCTTCACGGTGTTCTGGAAGAGGAAGTGTATATGAAGCAGCCACCAGGCTATGAAAATCCCCATGCACCATCTTATGTGTGCAAACTTGACAAATCTCTGTATGGTCTCAAGCAAGCTCCAAGAGCATGGTTTGCCAAGCTAAGTTCAAAGTTGCAAGAGCTTGGCTTTCTAGCATCAAAGGCTGACACATCATTATTCATTTACAATAAGTCAGGTATCACCATCTTTGTGCTAGTATATGTTGATGACATTATTGTCACAAGCTCCTCAAACAAAGCAATTGCTTCACTTCTCAAGGATTTGAGTTCAGCTTTTGCACTCAAAGATTTAGGTGATCTACATTATTTTCTTGGCATTGAAGTTAGAAAATTAAATGATGGTATCGTACTAACCCAAGAAAAGTATGCATCTGATTTGTTGACTAGAGTGGGAATGAAGGATGCTAAGATAGCACCCACGCCTCTTTCATCATCAGAAAAATTGTCAGCCTTTGAAGGTGATGCACTTGGACCGGATGATGGCACAAGGTACAGAAGCATAGTTGGAGGACTCCAGTACCTAACTCTTACCCGGCCAGATATTGCATTTTCAGTCAACAAGGTATGCCAGTATTTACATGCACCAACCACTGTTCATTGGACAGCTGCGAAAAGAATACTGAGATACATCAAAGGGACAACAAGTCTTGGTTTGACATTTAGAAAGTCTCCTTCTACATTAGTAAGTGCTTTCTCAGATGCTGATTGGGCAGGATGTGTAGATGACAGAAGATCTACATGTGGTTTTGCTGTTTATTTTGGTCCTAACTTAATCTCTTGGAGTGCCAGAAAACAGGCCACAGTTTCAAGGTCAAGTACAGAAGCAGAGTATAAAGCTTTGGCAAATGCTACAGCTGAAGTAATTTGGATTGAGTCTCTACTTGGAGAACTTGGTGTTCAAAGGAAACGAGTACCTTGTTTATGGTGTGATAATATGGGAGCAACTTATCTTTCTGCTAATCCTGTTTTTCATGCAAGGACAAAGCATATTGAAATTGACTTCCATTTTGTAAGGGAGAGAGTAGCAAACAGATTGCTTGAGATCAGATTTATTCCTTCAGGGGATCAGGTGGCAGACGGTTTTACAAAGGCCTTACCAATACGGCAACTTGAAGAATTCAAGCACAATCTCAACCTTAAAAAAGGTTGTGATTGAGGAGGGGTGTTAGCGCCACAAATATATTTGTTGTAACAACCTTGTCACGCGTGGGAGATATATTAGGATAGATTGATAAGGACTATGTAACCGATCTGATCTGATGTATAAAGATCAGATCGTTGCCTAGCTTCTCCCTCACGTGACTAACAACCATGTATCAGATCTTGCCGATGTTGGCCTATATAAACACGTACCCGAGCCCGAGACAAAGGGCATCGTTCCACCCAAAACTATTGAGGAAATCTCACAGTGGCATCATCGACGGTCTCCGGTTCTGTGTCGGCCACGACACAGCGTCCACGATGGCTCATGTTTCGTGCGCGCATGGCCACAGCGGTTGGCCTCAACGATGGTAGGTTCCCTCCGCGCGCAGGCCAGGTTGGCTAGCAAGTATACTCGCGGCCGAAAAGTATGCGGGCGTCCTGCACCAAGAGAGACCTGGCCATCCTGCCCACTCCATCGTAACCTCTTGTATCCCTTTGCATGGTCGCTTCTAATTCTGTCTGGCTTGTGTTGAGCAATTCCTCATCCAAATCAGGGGCAAGGATGGGCATGATGGCCACGGGATGCACCTTGTCTATGTTGCTGCAAGTTTCATCGGGATCGGCCTGCACTGCCGCACCGGATCGGCTCTCCCTTTTTTGCGAGGCGCGGGACTATGGCGTGTCTGGACTCAGAATCCGCTGATTTTGTAAACGTAGGGGCCTATCTTTTATGTTCGTTCCTTCTTTGGCTGCTCCAAAGCAAGGAATTAAATAAAGAAATGTCTTTGAGTTAACCTGTAGTGCATCAGGGAGGCTGGGGGACAGCGACATAGCGAAGAACGGATCAACAACATGAAGGTCCGCTGGGTTGGGCACCGAGGCGACGAACGGATCCATGTGGTGCGGCGAGAGTCTGGGCTTGGCGGCATAGCAATGGGATCATGGGCGGTTTGTTCTCTTCCTTTTTTTTTTTATCTCACATGGTGTTTCTTTGGCCACGATGATTGAAATCGTGTAGAGGTATTAGCGACGAGGCGAGCGACGTACGTAGATTTAATAGTAAACAATATATGGGCCTGACTTATATCTGGGCCTGACTCTACAGGTGTTAGCGTCTGGGCCTAACTCTGACTCGAGAGGTATCAGCGACGAGACGAGCGACGTACCTACCAACGGATTCAGATTTAATAGTAAAGATATTCATTCAATAATGGTGGGCAGGTAACTGGATGTATTACGAGAGCGATAAAGCAAAGGCTTGCTCAAATTTTGAAGGTAAGATGTGCAGGTACCAGGCCCTGGCAGGTACCTAACAAATTGGGTCAACCTTTGAGGCAACAGCCTCAGGAAAGACATCACACCAATCCTTGTCTTTAATTCAGATTGTTTCCTGTGACAAAAATGGACCATTATTTCAAAAAAAGTAAGACTACTTGAAGTATCATGCAGAAGAGGCAATGAATATCTATCCATGTAGCGCCTTTTTCTGGTCCAGTTACTACTCATAACCATGGCTAGCTAGAGTAAACTGAACCATGGGTACTGACTTAAACTTGATTTAGCCTATTACAGTTCTATGAAGTTCTACTTCCACTTTGCAGTAGGTGTTCAGAGTTTGGTCAGATTCTACCACAAAGCCATATAATAAAATGGAGTTGCAATCCACCATCCACACTAGGAGAAGTAAACATGATTCAGGCTCGCCTTCCGTGTTCGTCTACATGACAAAGACGGCTGATACAGAAACCTAAAGTCTAAAATGTCAGAAAATAGGAAACTGAAGCATTTAAATAGCCCAATCATGTATTGCAGTTCATGTAAGCAATGCAGTATGCAGGCAGTCTTAATCGTAGGGCATTCGGGCTAGATTGCCAGATACGGCGATTTTCAAAAAACACGGATATGGGGGTACATTCATATATACTCCCTTTGATCCCTTTTAATTGATTTAGATTTAGTACAAAGTAGGTACACGGATTAGGGGGTACATTCATACGGATGCTGCAGTTATCAAGCTTTCCTAGCAACAACATGTCACGGTACTCCTACACGCCCATATAGTAATTCTTATTTGTACAAAAATCACTATTTTTATATAATATTAATTTTTATTATATACGCCCTCCGATCCCTTTTAATTGACTCGGATAATTGCAGCATGAATTTAATGGAGGTGTTCTATAATCTACACTTGTACATTTGCTATGCTTCTATCCAATGAACAAGTGTCATGTGGGGCCAAGCCTACAGCCGTCGCAAGGGCAAGGGCCCTGCGGCCTCTTAGAGTCCTCCTAGTTTAAGTTAGTAGAGTTTAGGTATAATTGGAAAGGTTTAGTCCCTGCCAATTACCTAAACTAGAGTTAGAGTTAGATGCAAATTCTGTAATTGGCTAATATATAAAGCCATCCCTATGCGTTTCAAGGAACAGGCAGAATTAATCCAATCTCTCACCTCTTGCTCCCTGCGCCTAGGCGCCTATCCTCACCTCCTTCTCCAACCATAAGCCGACGGGATTATCGCCCCAAGCCTCCCACCGATCACAACTACAACCTACGATCCAATCCTCCCCCAACCCGTGACAACTTGGTATCAGATTCATCTTCGATCCCGGCGGCTACCATGGAGCCTCCGCCGCCACCTCCGCAAACCCTAGCCGAGATCATCGCCAAACAGCAGGAGGATCACCAATCTGTGCTCGCCACCCTCACCAGCCTCGCCGATGAAAATCACCAAGCAAGGGTTGAACGTGCGGAGGACCGCGCCACCCTCAAGTCCATCGCCGAGACGCTCCAAAAGTTCCAGGGCGATATCGCGGATACAGTTCAGCAGCAACGTGCCCACAATCTCGCTCTCCTTCGCCTTGAAGGGAAGGGCGCGCCCCAACTTGGCGGCCTAGGGCTCATGCAGGCGCCAACGTCTACGGCCAGGGTTGGTGTACCGCCGTCCATGGCGGACGCATCTGATCGCGCCCCCCGCCTCTACAAAATCGACTTTCCCCTCTTTGATGGGGCAAGCGACCCACGACCATGGTTGACGCGCTGCAACCTCTTCTTCCTCGGTCAGCGAACGCAGGAATCCGATAAGACCTGGTTGGCTTCGTACCACCTCCGACGTCGCCGCCTTATGGTACGGCCACCTCGAGGCAAAACTGGGTCAGCGACCGTCTTGGGGCGAGTTTCAGACCCTAATCTCCAACCACTTCGGACCACCGACGCGCGCCAACCCCTTCGGTGAGCTGATCTCGACACGCCGTACTAGCACTGTCGCGGATTACTCCAAGCGCTTCCTCGAAAATCTCTCACGGATCCAGCCAATCGCCGACGCCGAGGAGCGGGATATATTCACCAATAATTTGGGGGAGCCCATGAAGACGCAGGTGGAGATGCTGAAACCTGCTACGCTCGACGCCGCGATGGACTTGGCCATATCCTTCGAGCACCTGAACATTGTTACTGGAGCCGCCACAACTGCGACTCGGCAAATCCGCCCGTCCAGGACCGCAGCCAGCCCCACTCCAGCAGCCCAAGAATCAGCCGGGTTAGCACCAGCACTCGTTTTCAAAAAGCTCACCCCTGCTGAGATGGATGACCGCCGTGCCAAGAACCTGTGTTTCAATTGTGACGAGAAGTTTGTGCGGGGACATCGCTGCAAACGGCTGTTCTACATACAGTCCGCTGATGACGAGGAGGAGCCCTTAGCAGATGCACATGAGGAGGCCAAAATTTCACTTCTCGCTGTCACTGGAATTCCCACCAGCGATACCATGCAGGTTGCTATACGTATCGTGGATCGTGACCTGGTTGCCCTGCTGGATTCTGGTAGTACGCATAACTTCATTCACGAGGAGTTGGCCACTGTTGTGGGGTTGCCCTTCTCCTCTGATCGCCGCCTTGGAGTCACAGTTGCTAATGGGGACCGGGTTACTTGCCGTGGACTACTCAAGCAGGCAGCGATCACGATTGACACGGAGAATTTTTTGGTCGACTTGCACGCCATTCCATTGGGCAGGTTTGACGTTGTGCTTGGTACACGTTTTCTCAAGACGCTCGGACCCATTGTGTGGGATTTCACCACTCAGTGGATGTCGTTTTGGCACACGGACCATCGGGTGGAGTGGACAGGTCTGGGTTCTTCAGGCCGGCCTGCACACCTACATGTCTGCGAGGGCAGAGCTCTTCTCGACAGCCTCCTGGCCGCGTTCTCGGACGTCTTCGCCGAGTCCCAGGGTCTACCGCCGCCACGCGCTCATGACCATCATATTCACCTTATTCCTGGGACGCAGCCCGTCGCCATCCGGCCCTACCGCTACCCGGCTATTCAGAAGGATGAACTGGAACGTCAATGTGCAGAGATGCTTGCTCGGGGCCTTATCCGCCAAAGCTCGTCGGCGTTCTCGTCACCTGTGCTCCTGGTACGCAAGCATGATGGTACATGGCGTTTTTGTATCGATTTTCGTGGTCTCAACATGGTCACCATCAAGGACAAGTTCCCTATTCCAGTTGTGGATGAGCTGCTAGACGAGCTGAAAGGCGCCCGATTTTTCACGAAGCTGGACCTACGATCAGGCTACCATCAAGTTCGAATGGCCCCAGAAGACATCCACAAAACGGCGTTCCGCACTCATGAGGGCCTTTTTGAATTTGTGGTGATGGCATTTGGGTTAACCAATGCGCCGGCGACCTTCCAAGCACTGATGAACGATGTACTTGGACCTTTCCTTCGTCGATTTGTTCTGGTTTTCTTTGACGACATTTTGATATACAGTTCCTCGTGGTCGGACCACCTTCGCCATGTCAAGCTCGTCTTGGAGGCTATGCGCACACATCGGTTGTATCTCAAGCGCTCCAAGTGCTCTTTTGGGGAGCAATCTATGGCCTATCTGGGACACATCATCTCTGCGGAAGGAGTGGCCATGGACAGCGATAAGGTCCTCGCCGTGGTCGACTGGCCGGCACCCCGTACAGTTCGAGCTGTGAGGGGATTCTTGGGTTTGGCGGGATACTACCGCAAGTTCATTAAGGGGTTCGGCACCATTGCGGCGCCCCTCACCGCACTACTGAAGAAGGATGGATTTCTCTGGACTGACCAGGCGGCGACCGCATTTGAGGCCCTTAAGGTTGCACTCACTACTGCACCGGTTCTTCGGTTGCCTGATTTTACAGCTCCGTTCATTGTGGAATGTGATGCCTCTGGATCTGGTTTTGGGTGATGCATCAAGGAGAAGGGCCAATTGCCTACTTCAGCAAACCCATCGCTCCACGACATGTTTCTTTAGCTGCATATGAGAGATAACTCATAGGGCTTGTTCAAGCCGTGCGTCATTGGCGCCCTTATCTCTGGGGTCGTGCTTTCATTGTCAAAACTGATCATTACAGCCTCAAATTTTTGCTGGACCAGCGCCTGGCCACAATTCCGCAGCATCATTGGGTTGGCAAGCTTTTGGGCTTTGACTTTACAGTAGAGTATAAACCAGGACGACAGAACATTGTCGCTGACGCTCTTTCTCGCCGTGAGGTTGCTACCAGCCATACATGCGCTATCACAGGGACTTCTTTTGATCTATTTGAGGCTCTCCGTCAGGCCACGCACACAGACCCGGCATTGGTCGCCTTTCGGGAACAGCTTGAGTCAGGCGAGTTGGGACAGCCTTAGGCATTGGTCGACGGCATTGTTACGTTCCAGCAACGGGCTTATGTGCCTCCCTCATCGCCGCTTGTCGGGGAGGTCTTGGCGGCAGCTCACGATGATGGTCATGAAGGTATCCAGAAGTCTTTGCATCGCCTACGCCGGGATTTTCATTTGCCACAAGCACGGTCCGCCCTGCAGCAGTATATTCGTGCTTGTACAGTTTGTCAACGCAATAAGACAGAGCAGCTTCATCCCGCTGGACTCTTACAGCCATTGACAGTAGCATCTCGTGTCTGGGAAGACATCTCCATGGATTTTATTGAGGCATTACCTAAGGTGGGCGGTAAGAGTGTCATCCTTACAGTGGTGGATCGTTTCTCCAAGTATGCCCATTTTATTCCTTTGGCACATCCATATACTGCTGAGACGGTTGCTAAGGAGTTTTTCTCCCATATTGTTTGTCTTCACGGTTTTCCTACATCAATTGTTTCGGATAGAGATGTGGTATTCACTTCGGGATTTTGGAAAGCTTTATTTGCGGCTGCGGGTACACGCTTACACATGATTTCCGCATTCCATCCACAGTCGGACGGCCAGTCTGAGGCAGTGAATAAGGTCATCACTATGTACCTTAGATGCATTACTGGGGATAGGCCTCGCCAGTGGCTTCAATGGTTACCATGGGCTGAGTACTGCTACAACACTTCCTATCATTCGGCGCTGAAGGACACACCTTTTAGGATTGTGTATGGCCGTGACCCTCCGTCTCTTCGTGATTATACTCCAGGCGAGATTCGTAATCAGGCGGTGGAGCGACAAATTCTGGACCGCGACCAGTTCTTGCTGGATGTCCGTGACCGTCTCCTTCAAGCAGCTCAGCAGTACAAACACTTTTATGATGTCAAGCATAGGGCTATTGCCTTTGATGTGGGCGAGTGGGTTTGGCTTCGTCTGCAACACCGGCCAGCGGCGTTCTTGGGAGCGGGAGCAAAAGGCAAATTGGCACCCAAGTATTTTGGGCCTTTCAAGATCCTCGCTCAGATTGATTCGGTGGCATATCGTCTGGAGTTACCGCCTCGTGCCCGCATTCATAATGTGTTTCATGTTGGGGTCCTCAAGAAGTACCATGGTCCGCCTTCGACAGGTCCTCCACAGCTTCCTCCGCTATTTCAGGGACACGTTCATCCGACTCCAGTACAAGCATTGTGTGCGCGGATTGCTCGTGGAGTCCAGCAGGTGCTCATTCAATGGGAAGGCCAGCCTGCGTCTGCAGCGTCTTGGGAGGATGTCACCACATTTAGGGAGCGCGATTCAGACTTCCAGCTTGAGGACAAGCTGTTTCAGAATGGAGGGGGAGATGTCATGTGGGGCCAAGCCTACAGCCGTCGCAAGGGCAAGGGCCCTGCGGCCTCTTAGAGTCCTCCTAGTTTAAGTTAGTAGAGTTTAGGTATAATTGGAAAGGTTTAGTCCCGAAGAAGGTTACCCTGCCAATTACCTAAACTAGAGTTAGAGTTAGATGCAAATTCTGTAATTGGCTAATATATAAAGCCATCCCTATGCGTTTCAAGGAACAAGCAGAATTAATCCAATCTCTCACCTCTTGCTCCCTGCGCCTAGGCGCCTATCCTCACCTCCTTCTCCAACCATAGGCCGACGGGATTGTCGCCCTAAGCCTCCCACCGATCACAACTACAACCTACGATCCAATCCTCCCCCAACCCGTGACAACAAGATTGCCAGTAACTTGCAAGTTGCAACTCAACCAAGCTGATTCATTGCCATGTTTCCCAGAGCCATGCCAAAAATCAGCACTACATAATACATGTGATTCAGTATTTAGTTTGCCAGCAAAAGCAACCCGGATCAGACCAAAAAGAACCGGAGAAGTTGAGATGGGAGGAGGAGAATGTCACAGGGAAGCTGACCTGCAGTCATGCACAGTGCAGCTGCGGGCGGCAGACAGCGGAGGGGCTGCTCGGCGGCGGCTAGAAGTGTGGCGGCGCGCGGTGCCCAGGTCAGAGGACGAGAGGTGAAAAGACAGAAAGGAGGCTGCTCGGTGCTCGCTGTATAGATTTTTTTTAGAGAAACAGGGCCTCGCCCCGGTTCCAAAATATATTGAAACCGAACAAAGGTAGCAAACAGTATACAGGACTCACACGCCCAAACCCACCACACTTGACTCGACACATACAGAACCACAGAGTTTTTCTAGGACCTAACAGTTCTACACCCCACATCATGGGGAACATCAGCCAAGAACACAAAACCAAAGGAGTCCTGCATTTTCACACAAACACCTCAGACCACAACATGCATCAGATCAGGCTCATGGGCGATTCAGAACCTGAAACCCAGCTCCATCACCCACCAGGATTAGATCATTTGCCTCCAATGTCCTCCTCAGGTCCTCGGCGGTGATCAGCATTGGCCCAAAGCCCCTTGTGGTGTTTGATACGTCTCCGACGTATCGATAATTTCTTATGTTCCATGCCACATTATTGATGATATCTACATGTTTTATGCATACTTTATGTCGTATTTATGCATTTTCCGGCACTAACCTATTAACGAGATGCCGAAGAGCCAGTTGTTTTCTGCTGTTTTTGGTTTCAGAAATCCTACAAAGGAAATATTCTCGGAATTGGACGAAATCAACGCCCAGGGGCCTATTTTTACACGAAGCTTCCAGAAGACCGAAGAGAAGACGAAGTGGGGCCACGGGGCGACGACACAACAGGGCGGCGCGACCTGGGCCCTGGCCGCGCGGTGTGGGTCCCCCGTGACGCCTCTTGACCTGCCCTTCCGCCTACTTAAAGCCTTCGTCGCGAAACCCCCGACCGAGAGCCACGATACGTAAAACTTATCGAGACGCCGCCGCCGCCAATCCCATCTCGGGATTCAGGAGATCGCCTCCGACACCCTGCCGGAGAGGGGAATCATCTCCCGGAGGACTCTTCACCGCCATGGTCGCCTCCGGAGTGATGAGTGAGTAGTTCACCCTGGACTATGGGTCCATAGCAGTAGCTAGATGGTCGTCTTCTCCTTATGTGCTTCATTGTTGGATCTTGTGAGCTGCCTAACATGATCAAGATCATCTATCTGTAATGCTATATGTTGTGTTTGTCGGGATCCGATGGATAGAGAATACTATGTTATGTTGATTATCAATCTATTACCTATGTGTTGTTTATGATCTTGCATTCTCTCCGTTATTAGTAGAGGCTCGGCCAAGTTTTTACTCTTAACTCCAAGAGGGAGTATTTATGCTCGATAGTGGGTTCATGCCTCCATTAAATCTGGGACAGAAAGTTCTAAGGTTGTGGATGTGCTGTTGCCACTAGGGATAAAACATTGATGCTATGTCCGAGGATGTAGTTATTGATTACATTACGCACCATACTTAATGCAATTGTCTGTTTGCAACTTAATACCGAAGGGGTTCGGATGATAACCGAAGGTGGACTTTTTAGGCATAGATGCATGCTGGATAGCGGTCTATGTACTTTGTCGTAATGCCCAATTAAATCTCACTATACTTATCATATCATGTATGTGCATTGTCATGCTCTCTCTATTTGTCAATTGCCCGACTGTAATTTGTTCACCCAACATGCTATTTATCTTATGGGAGAGACACCTCTAGTGAACTGTGGACCCCGGTCCATTCTTTTACATTAAATACAATCTACCGCAATACTTGTTCTACTGTTTTCTGCAAACAATCATCATCCACACTATACATCTAATCCTTTGTTACAGCAAGCCGGTGAGATTGACAACCTCACTGTTTCGTTGGGGCAAAGTACTTTGGTTGTGTTGTGCAGGTTCCACGTTGGCGCCGGAATCTCTGGTGTTGCCCCGCACTACATCCCGCCGCCATCAACCTTCAACGTGCTTCTTGGCTCCTACTGGTTCGATAAACCTTGGTTTCTTTCTGAGGGAAAACTTGCTACTGTACGCATCACACCTTCCTCTTGGGGTTCCCAACGGACGTGTGTTAACCGCACGCATCAAGCTCTTTTTCGGCGCCTGTCGGAGATCAAGACACGCTGCAAGGGAGTCTCCACAATCCAATCTCTTTACTTTGTTTTTGTCTTGCTTTATTTTATTTACTAATTTGTTTGCTGCATTAAATCAAAACACAAAAAAATTAGTTGCTAGCTTTACTTTATTTACTGTCTTGCACTCTATATCAAAAACACAAAAAAAAAATTTAGTTACTTGCATTTTACTTTTGCTACCATGTCTAGTTCTGCACCTGTTACTTCTTCACCTGAGGAATTAGTCTTCACTTTTAAACAAGGGGATGAGGAGAGTTTTAAAGATGCTTGGTCCAGAATTTTTACTTCTTATCGTAAAGCTGAACCTCAAATGACTCTAAGTTTGCTCCTTAGTAATTTTTATTTTGGTCTTATGATTCGCTATAGATATGCTTTGGATGTAGTGGGAGGAGATTTCCTTCATTGCAATGGGGATCAAGCTTTTAATGCCATAAAGAAGTTGGTTGCATCACATGATTCAGCTAATAACTTTGATTCAGCCCTTATTAGCATTTATAATAGATTAAACACTCTTGAGACAAGTGCATCTCGCTTGAATGAAAATTATAGATATGTTCGTAACCGTCTTGATCAAGTTTTAGTGAACTCTGAACCTTCATTATGGGATCCTACTATTAAAATTGTTATCGGTGACCAAACTCTTCATGCCAATTGTGATATTATGTCTGAATTTTTTTTTTTTTTGAGAGTATATTATGTCTGAATTTTGCTTAATGCCTAAGAGTATTCATGAATCTTTTAAACTTTGGGGATTCGTTGAAGGGGGAGAAGGAATAACTCTTATTGATAACTCTGTTATAATTCCTAAAGGAATAGCTGCGGGTGTGCATACAACCGTTCTTGGGAGAACAATATCCATTGATTATCTTGTTATTGAATGTGCAGGAACAGGACAAATCACACTCGGAAGATCCCTGCTGAAACTATTGGGAGCCGTCATAGATATGGGAGAAGGCACCCTAAAATTCACCTCTACACCGGGGGTAGACATATATTCCCTAAATCAAAGAGTAAGAAAAAAGAACAAGAAAGGTAAGGGTAAAGCCCAAGGTAATGTTGATGCTTCATCTCTCGATAACACTTGATATACACTTTCTGCGCCTAGCTGAAAGGCGTTAAAGAAAAGCGCTTATGGGAGACAACCCATGTTTTTACTACAGTACTTTTATTTTATATTTGAGTCTTGGAAGTTGTTACTACTGTATCAACCTCTCCTTATCTTAGTTTTGTGCATTGTTGTGCCAAGTAAAGTCTTTGATAGTAAGGTTCATACTAGATTTGGATTACTGCGCAGAAACAGATTTCTTTGCTGTCACGAATCTGGGCCTAATTCCCTGTCGGTAACTCAGAAAATTATGCTAATTTACGTGCGTGATCCTCAGATATGTATGCAACTTTCATTCAATTTGGGCATTTTCATTTGAGCAAGTCTGGTGCCACTTTAAAATTCGTCTTTACGAACTGTTCTGTTTTGACAGATTCTGCCTTTTATTTCGCATTGCCTCTTTTGCTATGTTGGATGAATTTTTGATCCATTAATGTCCAGTAGCTTTGTGCAATGTCCAGAAGTGTTAAGAATGATTATGTCACCTCTGAACATGTAAATTTTTATTGTGCACTAACCCTCTAATGAGTTGTTTCGAGTTTGGTGTGGAGGAAGTTTTCAAGGATCAAGAGAGGGAGATGATACAATATGATCAAGGAGAGTGAAGCTCTAAGCTTGGGGATGCCCCGGTGGTTCACCTCTGCATATTCTAAGAAGACTCAAGCGTCTAAGCTTGGGGATGCCCAAGGCATCCCCTTCTTCATCGACAACATTATCAGGTTCCTCCCCGAAACTATATTTTTATTCCATCACATCTTATGTGCTTTGCTTGGAGCGTCGGTTTGTTTTTGTTTTTGTTTGAATAAAATGGATCCTAGCATTCATTGTGTGGGAGAGAGACACGCTCCGCTGTTGCATATGGACAAATATGTCCTTAGGCTTTACTCATAGTACTCATGACGAAGGTTGAATCTTCTTCGTTAAATTGTTATATGGTTGGAATCGGGAAATGCTACATGTAGTAATTCTAAAATGTCTTGAATAATTTGATACTTGGCAATTGTTGTGCTCATGTTTAAGCTCTTGCATCATATACTTTGCACCCATTAATTAAGAAATACATAGAGCTTGCTAAAATTTGGTTTGCATATTTGGTCTCTAAAGTCTAGATAATTTCTAGTATTGAGTTTTGAACAACAAGGAAGACGGTGTAGAGTCTTATAATGTTTACAATATGTCTTTTATGTGAGTTTTGCTGCACCGGTCCATCCTTGTGTTTGTTTCAAATAACCTTGCTAGCCTAAACCTTGTATCGAGAGGGAATACTTCTCATGCATCCAAAATCCTTGAGCCAACCACTATGCCATTTGTGTCCACCATACCTACCTACTACATGGTATTTCTCCGCCATTCCAAAGTAAATTGCTTGAGTGCTACCTTTAAATTTCCATCATTCGCCTTTGCAATATATAGCTCATGGGACAAAATAGCCTTAAAAACTATTGTGGTATTGAATATGTACTTATGCACTTTATCTCTTATTAAGTTGCTTGTTGTGCGATAACCATGCTCCTGGGGACGCCATCAACTCTCTTTGTTGAATATCATGTGAGTTGCTATGCATGTTCGTCTTGTCTGAAGTAAGGGAGATTTACCACTCATTAAATGGTTAGAGCATGCATAATGTTAGAGAAGAACATTGGGTCGCTAACTAAAGCCATGAATCATGGTGGAAGTTTCAGTTTTGGACATATATCCTCAATCTCATATGAGAACATTAATTGTTGCTACATGCTTATGCATTAAAGAGGAGTCCATTATCTGTTGTCTATGTTGTCCCGGTATGGATGTCTAAGTTGAGAATAATCAAAAGCGAGAAATCCAAATGCGAGCTTTCTCCTTAGACCTTTGTACAGCGGCATAGAGGTACCCCTTTGTGACACTTGGTTAAAACATGTGTATTGCGATGATAATCCTGGTAATCCGAGCTAATTAGGACAAGGTGCGGGCACTACTAGTATACTATGCATGAAGCTTGCAACTTGTAAGATATAATTTACATGATACATATGCTTTATTACTACCGTTGACAAAATTGTTTCATGTTTTCAAAATAAAAGATCTAGCACAAATATAGCAATCGATGCTTTCCTCTTTGAAGGACCTTTCTTTTACTTTTATGTTGAGTCAGTTCACCTATTTCTCTCCACCTCAAGAAGCAAACACTTGTGTGAACTGTGCATTGATTCCTACATACTTGCATATTGCACTTGTTATATTACTTTACATTGACAATATCCATGAGATATACATGTTATAAGTTGAAAGCAACCGCTGAAACTTAATCTTCCTTTGTGTTGCTTCAATACCTTTACTTTGATTTATTGCTTTATGAGTTAACTCTTATGCAAGACTTATTGATGCTTGTCTTGAAGTACTATTCATGAAAAGTCTTTGCTTTATGATTCAGTTGTTTACTCATGTCATTACCATTGTTTTGATCGCTGCATTCATTACATATGCTTACAATAGTATGATCAAGGTTATGATGGCATGTCACTCCAGAAATTATCTTTGTTATCGTTTACCTGCTCGGGACGAGCAGGAACTAAGCTTGGGGATGCTGATACGTCTCCGACGTATCGATAATTTCTTATGTTCCATGCCACATTATTGATGATATCTACATGTTTTATGCATACTTTATGTCGTATTTATGCATTTTCCGGCACTAACCTATTAACGAGATGCCGAAGAGCCGTTGCTGTTTTCTGCTGTTTTTGGTTTCAGAAATCCTACAAAAGAAATATTCTCGGAATTGACGAAATCAACGCCCAGGGCCTATTTTTACACGAAGCTTCCGGAAGACCGAAGAGAAGACGAAGTGGGGCCACGGGGGACGACACAGGGCGGCGCGGCCCCCTGGCCGCGGGCCTGGTGTGTGGGTCCCCCGTGACGCCTCTTGACCTGCCCTTCCGCCTACTTAAAGCCTCCGTCGCAAAACCCCGCACGAGAGCCACGATACGGAAAACCTTCCGAGACGCCGCCGCCGCCAATCCCATCTCGGGGATTCAGATCGCCTCCGCACCCCGGAGAGGGGAATCATCTCCCGGAGGACTCTTCACCGCCATGGTCGCCTTCGGAGTGATGAGTGAGTAGTTCACCCCTAGACTATGGGTCCATAGCGTAGCTAGATGGTCGTCTTCTCCTTATGTGCTTCATTGTTGGATCTTGTGAGCTGCCTAACATGATCAAGATCATCTATCTGTAATGCTATATGTTGTGTTTGTCGGGATCCGATGGATAGAGAATACTATGTTATGTTGATTATCAATCTATTACCTATGTGTTGTTTATGATCTTGCATGCTCTCCGTTATTAGTAGAGGCTCTGGCCAAGTTTTTACTCTTAACTCCAAGAGGGAGTATTTATGCTCGATAGTGGGTTCATGCCTCCATTAAATCTGGGACAGTGACAGAAAGTTCTAAGGTTGTGGATGTGCTGTTGCCACTAGGGATAAAACATTGATGCTATGTCCGAGGATGTAGTTATTGATTACATTACGCACCATACTTAATGCAATTGTCTGTTGTTTGCAACTTAATACTGGAAGGGGTTCGGATGATAACCTGGACTTTTTAGGCATAGATGCATGCTGGATAGCGGTCTATGTACTTTGTCGTAATGCCCAATTAAATCTCACTATACTTATCATATCATGTATGTGCATTGTCATGCTCTCTCTATTTGTCAATTGCCCGACTGTAATTTGTTCACCCAACATGCTATTTATCTTATGGGAGAGACACCTCTAGTGAACTGTGGACCCCGGTCCATTTTTTACATTAAATACAATCTCTGCAATACTTGTTCTACTGTTTTCTACAAACAATCATCATCCACACTATACATCTAATCCTTTGTTACAGCAAGCCGGTGAGATTGACAACCTCACCTTCGTTGGGGCAAAGTACTTTGGTTGTGTTGTGCAGTTCCACGTTGGCGCCGAATCCTGGTGTTGCGCCGCACTACATCCCGCCGCCATCAACCTTCAACGTGCTTCTTGGCTCCTACTGGTTCGATAAACCTTGGTTTCTTTCTGAGGGAAAACTTGCTACTGTACGCATCACACCTCCTCTTGGGGTTCCCAACGGACGTGTGTTAACTGCACGCATCAGTGTTCATGTCACAGATCTCCAAAGTTGTTCTGGCCTTCTTCTGGGGAGTCAGCCAGGCTCCAGCCACAACAGCAGCGGCGGCCGCCGAGCTGCATCCTCCATCTTGCTCAACAGTGTCTTCAGTCTTCCTCTTTCTTCCTCCTTCAGGAGGATTTGCCATTGTACACAGCTGCATACCAAGTTTCTCCACAAACCCTTCATGCCAAGCCATTGAGACCGATTGAAAACAAAGTCATTTCTGGTAATCCAGAGAGCTCTCAACACAGCAGCAAAGATCATATTTATGGCCATTCTTTTTTATTTTCCCAAAGAGAAGAAATGTCATGCATATTCAAGATTTTAACATCCAGATTCACAGCAATAACAATATCATCCCAAAGTTTTGCTGCAACCACACAATCAAAGAACATATGCTGACATGATTCAACTTCATTACAAAACACACAAGTTAAATCATCCACATTTTGTCTCTTGACCAAATTATCTCTAGTGAGCAATTTGTTATGAGCCAATAACCAAAGAAAGAAATGAATTTTTGGGGGCACTTTGAGTTTCCAGACACAATGAATATCAACAGGCAAAATTCCACCAAAATTGATGACAACATACATGGATTTCACACTGTACTTGCCATTAGCCTCCCACATCCAGATCAGACTATCTTTTGTATCATCAAAAACAATAGTTTGAGCAATCTGCTGAACTTCAAGCCATTGCAACATCAATCTATGATCAAAACACCTCCTAAAAGTATGTCATTTTTCCCCTCTCCTCTTCAGTTGAAACCACTCCTTTCCAAATCAATCCCCAAACCGGGAAAAAACCCTAGGTCACGAACAACAGCTCTCTTGCTTTTGCTCTCGCTCGAGCTCGCGGTCGGCAATGGAGAAGGGGCATGCGGAGAAGGGGAAGGGGAAGGAGTCGGCGTCTGGGGAGACGAAGTGGGCCGCACTGTTTTCATTTTAGATTATCAGGGTTTCCCACCATTTTCACTGAAAAAAACCTTAACAATTATACTCCCTTTGTGAGTAGAAAAAGGCGCTACATGGATAGATATTCATTGCCTCTTCTGCATGATACTTGATAACCCACAAGTATAGATCGCAACAGTCTTCGAGGGAAGTAAAACCCAAATTTATTGATTCGACACAAGGAGGTAAAGAATACTTATAAGCCTTAACAACTGAGTTGTCAATTCAGACTGAAAAACACTAGTAACAGGGGTGATGTGAAAGCAGTAATATGAGAGCAGAGTAGTAATAGTAAAGAGCAGTAGCAGTAATATGAGAGCAATGGCACCAGAAAATAGTTGATACTACTTCCAATGACATGTAGAACGAATATATAATGATGAGAGATGGACCGGGTTCCCAGCTATCTACACTAGTGGTAACTCTCCAATAACAAGTGTTGGGTGAACAAATTACAGTTGGGCAATTGATAGGATTCAAAGCATTAAGTTAGAACATCCAGCTTATTAATCATGTAGGCATGTTTTCCATATATAGTCGTACGTGCTCGCAATGAGAAACTTGCACAACATCTTTTGTCCTACCAGCCGGTGGCAGCCGGGCCTCAAGGGAATCTACTGGATATTAAGGTACTCCTTTTAATAGAGCACCGGCGCAAAGCATTAACACTTGGTATGTGATCCTCACATCACCGCCATCCCCTCCGGTTGTCCCGATTTCTGTCACTTTGGTTCCGGACAGTGACATGTGCATACAACTTGTAGATACAATCTAAGCAATAATTATAGAGCTTAAATCTAAGATCATGCCACTCGGGCCCTAGTGACAAGCATTAAGCATAACAAGATTGCAGCAACAATAACTTCACAAACTTTATAGATAGACTAATCATAATGTATCATCCATCGGATCCCAACAAACACAACACCGATTACATCGATGGATCTCAATCATGTAAGGCAGCTCATGAGATCATTGTATTGAAGTACATGGGATAGAGAGTACCAACTAGCTACAGCTAGAACCCGTAGTCCATGGGGGAACTACTCACGGAGCATGATGGAGGCGGTGGCGTCGATGGAGATGGCTTCGGGGCACTTCCCCGTCCCGGCAGCCGGAATGAGACTTCGTCCTCCGAATTGAGTTTCGCGATGGTGGCGGCGCCCGGGTCAGTCTCTGTTTCGTCAATCGGTATCGCGTTTTAGGTCGAAAGGGCTTATGTAGGCGAAGAGGCGCGGCCATGCCCCAGGGCGCCCATAGGCCGCGGCCAGGGGCCTGCCCGCGTGGCCCTATGGTGTGGGGCCCAGCCTCCTCCGACTCCCTTCGGTCCCCGGTCCGTCCGGTGAATTATGATCTTTGGTCTTCGTTTCGTCGAATTCGGAGAATATTGCCCGAACAGCCTTTCTGGAACCAAAAACAGCAGAAAACAGGAACTGGCACTTCGCATCTTGTTAATAGGTTAGTTCCGGAAACGCATAAAAACATTATAAAGTGCAAGCAAAACATGTAAGTATTGTCATAAAACAAGCATGGAACATCGAAATTATAGGTACGTTGGAGACGTATCAGCATCCCCAAGCTTAGTTCCTGCTCGCCTCGAGTAGGTAAACGATAAAAAGAGTAATTTCTGTAGTGACATGCTACTTACATAACCTTGATCATACTATTACAAAGCACATGAGATGAATGAAGTGACTCAAGGCAATAATCTATAGTTGCTAACAAATAGATAACATATAGCAAAACTTTTCATGAAGAGTACTTTCAAGACAAGCATCAAAAGCCTTGCACAAGAGTTAACTCATAAAGCAATAGATTCAAAGTAAAGGCATCGAAGCAACACAAAGGAAGATTTAAGTTTCAGCAGTTGCTTTCAACTTTCAACATGCATATCTCATGGATAATTGTCAACATAAAGTAATATGATGAATGCAAATAAGCAAGTATGTAAGAATCAATGCACAGTTGACACAAGTGTTTGCTTCTAAGATGGAAAGAAGTAGGTAAACTGACTCAACATAAAGTAAAAGAATGGCCCTTCGCAGAGGGAAGCAGAGATTAAATCATGTGCTAGAGCTTTTAAGTTTTGAAATCATATAGAGAGCATAAAAGTAAAATTTTGAGAGGTGTTTGTTGTTGTCAACGAATGATAGTGGGCACTCTAACTACCTCATCAACCAGACTTTCAAGAGCGGCTCCCATGAAGGACGTTATCTCTACCAGCAAGGTAGATCATCCCTCTTCTCTTTTGTTTACACATGTACTTTAGTTTAGTTTTTATTTTTTATTTTTTAGATGACACTCCTCCCAACCTTGCTTTCAAGCCATGGCTAACCGAATCCTCGGGTGCCTTCCAACATTTCTCATACCATGGATGAGTGTCTATTTGCAAAATTAAGTTGCTTACTGATGAATCAGAGCAAAACATGTGAAGAGAATTATTAATGAAAGTTGATTAATTGGGGCTGGGAACCCCATTGCTCTTTTTGCAAAATTATTGGATAAGCGGATGAAGCCAGTAGTCCATTGTGAGAGTCTGTCAAAAGTAAATGACAAGATTGAAAGATAAACACCACATACTTCTTCATGAGCTATAAAACATTAACACAAATAAGAGATAATAGCTTTTGAATTGTTTAAAGGTAGCACATGAAGTATTTGCTTGGAATGGCAGGAAATACCACATAGTAGGTAGATATGGTGGACACAAATGGCATAGTGGTTGGCTCAAGGTTTTGGATGCACGAGAAGCATTCCCTCTCAAGACAAGGCTTTGGGCTAGCAAGGTTATTTGAAGCAAACACAAGTATGAACCTACAGAAAACTTACATAAGAACATATTGCAAGCATTATAATACTCTACACTGTCTTCCTTGTTGCTCAAACACTTTTACCAGAAAATATCTAGACCTTAAGAGAGACCAATCATGCAAACCAATTTCAACAAGCTCTACAGTAGTTCTCCACTAATAGGTTTAAACTACATGAAAAAACTTAATCATGATCTACTTAAGAGCTCAAAACAATTGCCAAGTGTCAAATTACTCAAGACAATATGAGGCATTTTCTGTTTCCAACCAAATAACCATAAGTGATGTAGCTTCCAACTTTTATCATTGAACATTAAAAGTAAAACGAAGAACAAGTGTTCATATGAAAAAGCGGAGCGTGTCTCTCTCCCACACAAGGATTGCTAGGATCCGAATTTATTCAAACATAAACAAAAATAAAAAACACATACGCTCCAAGTAAAGCACATAAGATGTGACCGAATAAAAATATAGTTTCAATAGAAGAAATCTGATAAGTTGATGAAGAAGGGGATGCCTTGGGCATCCCCAAGCTTAGACGCTTGAGTCTTCTTGAAATATGCAGGGATGAACCACGGGGGCATCCCCAAGCTTAGGCTTTTCACTCTTCTTGATCATATATCTGTTATCACCAAAATTTGACCGAGTCAGAGGTGGGCCGCGATCAAGATGGACTTGAAGATATATACATGGAAGAAATACGTGAATCGGCCTTGTGTACCAAGTTTGGGCTAGTTTGCCCGTGTATCTGTAACATGTTAGATTACGTGTCGGTAGGAGTTAGAGTTTTACCCGTGCACGGTTAGGTGCACGCTTCAATTAGAAAGTCCCTTGGACTATAAATATGTATCTAGGGTTTATAGAATAAACAACAACCAACGTTCAACACAAACAAATCTCGGCGCATCACCAACTCCTTCGTCTCGAGGGTTTCTCCGGTAAGCACCATGCTGCCTAGATCGCATCTTGCGATCTAGGCAGCACGAGCTTCACGTTGTTCATGCGTTGCTCGTGTTGAAGCCTTTTGATGGCGAGCAACGTAGTTATCTTAGATGTGTTAGGGTTAGCATTGTTCTTCGTATCATATGCTGTCGTAGTGCAACCCTTGCACATCTAGCCGCCCTTACGCCTATCTTAGGTGTAGGGGCGGCACCCCGCTTGGTCATCGTTTAGTAGATCCGATCTGTTACGGTTGCTCCTTGTTCTTCAAGGATTAGTTTAACATCCGCAATAGTTAGGCCTTACAAAGGGTTGGAGGATCCATGCGTAGGGTGTAGTCTCTAGCCCTAGACAGGATGTTCCGGGATCAACCTCGTGTTGGTTTTTAGGCCCCTGTCTAGGATCGGCTTACGATCACCGTACGCGAGCGCGAGGCCCAATCGTGAGTAGGATGATCCGATTATGCGGTGAAAACCTTAAATCGTCGTAGATCTCATTAGCTTTATCTTGATCAAGCAGGACCACCATATATTCGGACACCTTGGCGAATCATGGGTGGATCGGCTCTTTGAGCCGATTCACAGGACAACCTGAGAGCGATCGAGGCTCGTATTTAACGTGTACGTGTATGCCTGCAGGAAACTAAGCGAGGCATCATCCAACACCTTCCGACCAGGTATAGGTCAGGTGGCACGCCCTTGCGATAGCACGGACGTGTGACCAGGAGGCTTTGCGGGCTGTCGCTCCGAGGGAGGGGCCAGCCGCAGCCCTAGTTGTTCCCGCCTCTACGGTGTTGACCAGGCTGCCCGGGTGGGTTTCTGACGTCAACACATTCTGGCACGCCCGGTGGGACCATCTTCGACATCAACCGCATCGCCATCTACATCTGAGATGGCGGAAGACACTCCGGTCAAGTACGAGGATCTGACTGACGAGCTCAAGAAGAAGTATGACGAGATCAAGGCAGTCCTCGAAGCCGACCTCATCGGCTCTTTTCACAGAACCCGCTCACATGGCATCAGATGGAAAGGGTTCTCACCTGAAGGCGCTCGATGGAGTGGACCTCTCCGCCTCGGAAGAACGCACCAGGTCGCGCGTCAGAGATCAACTTCATGGTGGCTCACTCGCCGCACCGCCATTCTCGAGGTGAACACTTTGGAGCGAGTCACTCTTCGTGTAATCCAGGAAATCATGAGCCATCAGTACTCTCCGTCAGACCTCGGGACTTACCAAGGAGAGATGCCACTCCAGTCCCGTCCACTCGCGCCGGCAGCGCCAGAAGTGCCGAATTCATCGGCATACGTCGTCTACAAGATTGGTGGTGACCCTAGTGACTACCAATTCCTACATGAGGCGCCCAAGGAGATCCCACCCGGATACACGTGCACGTACGTGCCATCAAGTGAATCGGCACTTCTCGAACCAGCTGGTGCAAAGACTTGGAACGCGAGAGGAACGTCGGGAGCAGATCTTGAGAAGCAGACGTGGCTAGCTAAGTACGCCACCCGACAAACCTCAGCAAAGCTCCTGCCGTTGGCTCGAGTTGGAGAAGCAAGCATGGCTGGCTAAGTATGCCACTCCGGCGAATCTTCAGGGTTCGACACCTTCAGCCATCACCGCGGATCAGATTTGTACAATTCTGAAAGATCAGTTCGGCATGATGCCGAAAAGGAAGACGTTCGGCTACACCAAGCCGTACCCCAACGAGTACGAATTGATCCCGCTACCACCCAAATATCGGCTCCCGGACTTCACAAAGTTTAGTGGATCAGATGGTTCCAGCTCCATAGAGCATGTGAGCCGATATTTGGCACAGCTGGGCGATCTCAGATCCGACGAGCTGCGGTGAGGTTCTTCGCACAGTCCCTCAGGATCGGCTGGGTGGTACACATCGCGCCACCGAACTCAACTGGACTTGGAAGGAGTTGGAAGAGCAGTTCCATGAGCAATATCACTCCGAAGCTTTCCGAGGCTGGCATTGCCGATCTAGCACATGTACGACGAAGCGCGGGGAAACAGTGTCGAATACATCCAGCGCTAGACCGTGAGGAACCGATGCTATTCGGTTCACGTAAGTGAAAAAGAAGCAGTTGAGTTGGCGGTGGTGGGTCTCTCATCATCGATCAAGGACGTGGCCTCCCAAGCGACTACCCTTCATTGGCGCACATGGTGCAGAAGCTGTCAGCATATGAACAGCGCCACCCAGATGTTTACCAGGACAAATTCAAGCGTGTGGTGACCCTGGTTGACGCAGACGAGGATGAAGGTGCTGCGGGAGAACGAGAGGTAGCAGTGGCTGAATGGACTCGAGCGGCAGGCCCCGTATCCTGCAAATGGGTGAAGCCACCAGGCCCTCCAAAAGGGTTCGACTTCGACGTGACCAAAACTGAGCAGATTTTCGACCTCTTACTCACGGAGAAGCATATAAAGGTACCCGAAGGCCACAAGATTCCTACGGTGCTGGAGCTGAACGGAAAGCCATACTGCAAGTGGCATAACACGTTCACCCATACCACTAACGACTGCAGGGTGTGGCATCAGCAGATCCAAATGGCGATAGAAAATGGACGGCTAATTTTCAACCAGACGCCATGAAGGTCGACACACACCCCTTCCCCGCCGTTAACATGGTGGAGTATACTTACCATGGAGGGTGCCAGCGATCTCTCGTGCAACATCAACATGGTAGGGCTTGGCACCACTGTAAGGACGGGGATGAGGGCAGCTGCTCATAGCAAAGACACGAGGAAGCCGCCCACGCGATCGGCTCCGCAAGCGAAGTGGAGAAGGAAGAAGAACAAAGATATCAACGACCCCTCTCCGATCACCTCCTCAACAAGTGAGCTTTATACCAACGCCGACGATCCAGCGATGATGATGAAAGAGATGCCCGGCTGAGAAGCCGGAAGACATCGTCGGCATGATCGCGATGAGAGGAGCAGGCTGTGTGCAAAGAAAAGTCAAGGGAGCGAGACGATGAGTAGGAAACTGACCACCCTTCTTCAGTACACACTGGATTCAGAATGAGCCGATGCCTGCAATCGGCGCTTGCACAAATCAAGAAGAAGAGGCAGCCATCGTGTCCGTGTTCCAACGCTTAGGGCCTCTCCCGCCTCGAAGCAAACACGAGTCCCCTGTTGGAAGATCTGAGGATTTAAGACGAGGGAAGAAGAAGAAGACAGTACCACCGCCAAGGTGGTGCCCTGATGTCTCGCTCCTCAAAGCGAAGGGTTCAACGACTACGTGGGTTGGAAGAAGCTGAAAGGTTATACCTCACACGTTGAGGAAGGCGCATTCGGCCGCAAAAATTCAGCAAACTGATCAAAGGTCACAAAGGAAAGAGTGGCGCCCAAGCAAAGGAAAGCCGATGACGAAACATCAGCTGGCAAACATGGTGTTCATCCTCAACGGAGTTACTGCCGAGGAATAAACGATCACTGGGTGGACTTACAGCTAGCGCATCGTGTGTGACAGAGGATGAAGTTAGGCTGCTAGCCACCACATGTGTTTGGAGCAAATCAACGAGCAAACGTGGCGATGCCGATCCAGGAGGTCGGCCCCAAGGATTTATGGAGGAACATTACAAAACCTTCATCGAACCAGCAACGTGGAGGCCGATTCCAGCAATCGGCCAAAATTATCCTCACCATCCATTCTGCCTGGGTTCAACGTTTGATCCAACAGGGACTACCTAAAGAGCCGATACCATCAATTCTCTTGACAGAATCGGCTCGGGGGGCAGCTACCTAGGTGGGTAAAACACGAGGATATGAAGTGGGAATATCAAGTATGGGGGCCGATACATAAATCGGCCGTAAAAAATTCAACAAATTTTTTTAAGCACAGCCGATGCAGCAGACATCGCCTTAAGGATATAAAGCCGATGCATGGCCATCGACTCAAGAGGTACAATTGTTATAACCAGAGGGTCAATGGAGCAGGAAGTGGGCCACGAAGAGAAACCCTAATGAAAGGACTCCTCAAGGGAGTGGTTTAATGGCGCAGATCCTCTCTTCAAGAACAATGCCAAGAGCAGCATGGGTGTGCAGATCAGGTTAAGGATGGGTTGCATCAGATCCGCCAAAGGAAGGGAGCCGATCTGACCTACAAAGACGAAGAGGAGGACTGAGGAAGCTCGGGGGGCAGCTCACCCTGAAGGCTCTCTGCTTTGGGAAGCCGATTTTTGTTGAAATCGGCTGGCTCTGCATTATGATTTGAGGCCAATGGTGGCACATTGGGCTGATTCACTTCTTTTCCCGCCTTGACTGAGACTCGGGGGGGGCAGCTAGCCTGGTGGATACTCTGTTTTTGAAAACCGATTGGGTGGCCATCGGCTAGTCCAGAGCCGCGATTTTTGTCAAGGGTGATCCGGCGGAATTCAAATTCATTGTTCAAAAGGACGAAGGATAGTTCATGAAGACTTGATGCGCTGACATCGGCTTTTGAGTTTTGACCAAGAGTGCAGTCACCCCGTGGTCGAAGAAAGGAAGGGCGGATTATGAGAGACCGATGCGTTGCCATCGGCTCATTGAGAATCGGTTTAAAAGAAACCGGCAAAATCAAATTGGGGGAACTTCTTCATTAATAAACAGGGTTTCTTGCAAAAGAAGAACCGATTGCTCAAAGAAGGAAGAACAAAAGAAGGGTCTATTGACCAATCTACTACTGCTAGGCCTATACTAGTAGGTCCTAATCTACGGGCCATCACTTCGTCGTCATCCTCGGAACTCTCATCGGCACTGCTGCCGATGGGCTCCTCGTCCTCCCGTAACCTCTGCGGGAGCTTCATCCCCGTCTTCATCGTCGCCGCTGCCGTCGTCCCCACATGCGGAGGCGTTTCGCGGAGGGTAGCCCTCGAGGGAGTCGTCGCCTCTTCCTCCTCTTCGAGGTGGGACAGCCGTCCCAGGGAACCGGTCGTCCTCGCTTTCCCAGTTCCCCGTCGGCAAGGAACTGAAGATCTTCATCCCCGCTGGTCAGGGACTTGTCGTCTTCGGACCAGATGGAGGAGGCGTGGTCTTCCAGGTCCCATTCTTCTGGGGCGCGGATGTCCGGCGGCGTCTCGCGGGAAGAGGAAGACCCGTAGGAAAGCTCGGAGGAGGAGGAGGAAGAAGACATGGTGGCACAGGAGGGTTTTTGTGGGTGCTAATGCGAGGAGGATGAAGGAGGAGCAAGCTGTTTAGAACGGCTAAATAGAAGGGATATGAGGGAGATTCAATGCCACAGCAGTTTCCGAGGAGATGATGCCCAACGGAAAATTTAGCGGCCACGTGGAGAAGTGGAAGGGGCAAGGCATCATGATGAAGGATTCTGCGGCGGTTTCTGCTCTGCCACGACATGACCCGACGGGAGGAAAGCGTAATGATTTTGGAAATGTCATTTCCAAAACCAGGGGGCATGTGTTATCACCAGAAATTGACCGAGTCAGAGGTGGGCCGCGATCAAGATGGACTTGAAGATATATACATGGAAGAAATACGTGAATCGGCCTTGTGTACCAAGTTTGGGCTAGTTTGCCCGTGTATCTGTAACATGTTAGATTACGTGTCGGTTAGGAGTTAGAGTTTTACCCGTGCACGGTTAGGTGCACGCTTCAATTAGAAAGTCCCTTGGACTATAAATATGTATCTAGGGTTTATAGAATAAACAACAACCACGTTCAACACAAACAAATCTCGGCGCATCGCCAACTCCTTCGTCTCGAGGGTTTCTCCGGTAAGCACCATGCTGCCTAGATCGCATCTTGCGATCTAGGCAGCACGAGCTTCGTTGTTCATGTGTTGCTCGTACTGAAGCCTTTTGATGGCGAGCAACGTAGTTATCTTAGATGTGTTAGGGTTAGCATTGTTCTTCGTATCATATGCTGTCGTAGTGCAACCCTTGCACATCTAGCCGCCCTTACGCCTATCTTAGGTGTAGGGGCACCCGCTTGGTCATCGTTTAGTAGATCCGATCTGTTACGGTTGCTCCTTGTTCTTCAAGGATTAGTTTAACATCCGCAATAGTTAGGCCTTACAAAGGGTTGGAGGATCCAGCGGCGCGTAGGGTGTAGTCTGCTAGCCCTAGACAGGATGTTCCGGGATCAACCTCGTGTTGGTTTTTAGGCCCTGTCTAGGATCGGCTTACGATCACCGTGCGCGAGCGCGAGGCCCAATCGTGAGTAGGATGATCCGATTATGCGGTGAAAACCCTAAATCGTCGTAGATCTCATTAGCTTTATCTTGATCAGCAGGACCACCATATATTCGGACACCTTGGACGAATCATGGGTGGATCGGCTCTTTGAGCCGATTCACAGGACAACCTGAGAGCCGATCGAGGCTCGTATTTAACGTGTACGTGTATGCCCTGCAGGAAACTAAGCGAGGCATCATCCAACACCTTCCTGACCAGGTATAGGTCAGGTGGCACGCCCTTGCGATAGCATCGGACGTGTGACCAGGAGGCTTTGCGGGCCGTCGCTCTGAGGGACTGGGGCCAGCCGCAGCCCTAGTTGTTCCCGGCTCTACGGTGTTGACCAGTCGCTGCCCGCCGGTGGGTTTCTGACGTCAACAATATCATCCTCCTCTCTTGACCCTTGAAAACTTCCTTCACACCAAACTTCTCATAAACTTCATTAGAGGGGTTAGTACTCAAAAAACTTGAATCCACCTTGGTCCTGTAGTGACACATTGCAAGAACTTAATAAAACATTAGCTACAGCTCTCCACGTCTAGAAAGCCTTGCTTAAAGTCCACAAGAGACAATGCAAAAAACAGAGACAGAATCTGCCAAAACAGAACAGCCAGTAAAGACGAATTTTAAATAGGTAGTTCCGTTGCTCAAATCAGAAAACTCAAAACTAATGAAAGTTGCGTACATATCTGAGGAACACGCACGTAAATTGGCATATTTTTCTGAGTTACCTACAGAGAAAAAGACCAGATTCGTTACAGATAGAAATCTGTTTCTGCGCAGAAATCCAAATCTAGCATCAACCTTCGATTAGAGGCGTCACTTGGCACAACATTGCAATAAAATAAAGATAAGGAGAGGTTGCTACAGTAGTAACAACTTCCAAGACTCAACAAAACAGTAGCAAAATAAACACATGGGTTATCTCCCAAGAAGTGCTTTCATAATAGCCATAAAGATGGGCTCAGCAATTTTGATGATGCACTCGCAAGAAATAAGAGTTGAAGCAAAAGAGAGAATCAAAAAGCAAATTCAAAACACATTTAAGTCTAACCCACTTCCTATGCATAGGAATCTTGTACACAAATAAATTCATGAAGAACAAAGTGACAAGCATAAGAAGGTAAAACAAGAGTAACTTCAAAATTTTCAAGCATATAGAGAGGTGTTTTAGTGCCATGCAAATTTCTACAACCATATTTTCCTCTCTCATAATAATTTTCAGTAGCTTCATTAACAAACTCAACAACATAACTATCACATACAGCATGCTTTTCATGATTCACAAACACATAATTTTTATCAAGCTCGGAAATAATAGGATTAAAACTTTCAAACCCACTTTTATCAATAATATAACAAGATGATTGATCAATCTCAAAGGATATGGGACTCATAGATAAAGTCAAGACCTCTCCAATCCCATTTTCATTAGTAGTACAATTAATATTATCAAGTAACATAGGACCATCATCAAGAGCTTTATCATAAACATTTGCTACGCAAAATTCTTTAGTACCATGCATTTCGACATCAGGCACAAACAAAGCATTATCATAAGATTTATCAAAGTAGCATGGATTATCATAAATAACAATAGCATATAATTATTCTCACAAGTTTTACTCATAGGGAATATTTCAAGAGAATCCACAGAACATAACATTCAACCTCTTTCGGTAAGCATGGAGGACAATCAAATAGTGTAAGAGATAAAGAGTTACTCTCATTAGAAGGTTGGCATGGGTAGCTAATCCATTCTTCCTCCTTTTGTTCATCACTCTCCTCTTCTTTTTCATCCAATGAGCTTTCAGGTTCATCAATTTCCTCCTCTTTTTCGTCCAATGAGCTTTCAGGTTCATCAATTTCTTCTTCCACAGGTTCCTGCAAATTGTGAGTGCATTCTTGTGCATTAATGAGTCTCTCTTTATAATCAATGATATAAGGATTATCAATGTAACTTTCATTGCAAAAATTAAGGATAGAAGAGACATAATCTTTAAGGTCCTTACAAACAACACAAGTTTCATAATTTTTAACCATGAAGGATTCTATCTCAGAGGCTCCCATAAATATGACAAATTGTTCTACTTCTTCGAACCCAAAATGAATATAGCTATTCCGATTATAGTTCTTAATTAAAAATTCCTCACTAAAGCCACATTGAAATTTAAGATGTTTAGTATCCTGTTGAGAGCAACATTTTATATCATGGCGTTTAAGCAAGATTTTAGCAATTGTATTCAATTTTTCTATCACAGCACTCATCACTTTTCCCGCTCTTGATTCTCTATAATTATTATAATATTCTATAAGCTCCAAGTAGGTTATGGGTTCTCCCATAACAGCAGTTTTTAATTTTTAGGTTTTTCAAATTTTTATGGATTTTTGGGTATATGAGAAAAGTAAAACAAGACAAAAAGAAACTAGACAAAAGTAAACTAAGAAAAATAAAACAAGACAGAAATAAACTAAGCACAAATAAACTAGGCAAAAGTAAACTAAGCAAAACAAAGTAAAACAAAATAAAAATAGAGAGAGAGGTAGAGTGTACTCCCCAGGAACTTATGAGTAGAGCTATGCCTCCCGGCAACGGCGCCAGAAAACAGTCTTGATAACCCACAAGTATAGGGGATCGCAACGTCTTCGAGGGAAGTAAAACCCAAATTTATTGATTCGACACAAGGGGAGGTCAAAGAATACTTATAAGCCTTAACAACGAGTTGTCAATTCAGCCGCACCTGGAAAAGCACTAGTAAGGGGTGATGTGAAAGCAGCAGAATATGGAGAGCAATAGTAATAGTAACAAGCAGTAGAAATAATATGAGAGCAATGGCACCGAAAAATAGTTGATACTACTTCCAATGACATGTAGAACGAATATATAATGATGAGAGATGGACCGGGTTCCCAGCTATCTACACTAGTGGTAACTCTCCAATAACAAGTGTTGGGTGAACAAATTACAGTTGGGCAATTGATAGGATTCAAAGCATTAAGTTAGAACATCCAGCTTATTAATCATGTAGGCATGTTTTCCATATATAGTCGTACGTGCTCGCAATGAGAAACTTGCACAACATCTTTTGTCCTACCAACCGGCAGGCGGGCCTCAAGGGAATCTACTGGATATTAAGGTACTCCTTTTAATAGAGCACCGGAGCAAAGCATTAACACTTGGTGAAAACATGTGATCCTCACATCACCGCCATCCCCTCCGGTTGTCCCACTTCGGGGCCTTTGGTTCCGGACAATGACATGTGCATACAACTTGTAGATACAATCTAAGCAATAATTATAGAGCTTAAATCTAAGATCATGCCACTCGGGCCCTAGTGACAAGCATTAAGCATAACAAGATTGCAGCAACAATAACTTCACAAACTTTATAGATAGACTAATCATAATGTATCATCCATCGGATCCCAACAAACACAACACCGATTACATCAGATGGATCTCAATCATGTAAGGCAGCTCATGAGTTCATTGTATTGAAGTACATGGGATAGAGAGTACCAACTAGCTACAGCTGGAACCCGTAGTCCATGGGGGAACTACTCACGGAGCATGATGGAGGCGGTGGCGTCGATGGAGATGGCCGGGCACTTCCCCATCCGGAGTGCGACGGAGACTTCTCCCCGAATTGGAGTTTCGCGATGGTGGCGGCGGCGGGCGTCCTCGCGGTTTCGGTCGGTGCTTTTGGAGGGAAGAGATAGCGAAGGGCCGCGACGCCCTCCCCATAGGCTCGCGGCCGCCTGCCGGGATGGGATGTGGGCTGGCCCTCCGACTCCCCTTCGGTGTCCTGGTCCGTCTCGGTGAATTATTATGTTTGGTCTTCGTTTCGTCGAATCCGAGAATATTGCCCGAACAGCCTTTCTGGAACCAAAAACAGGAGAAAACAGGAACTGGCACTTCGGCATCTTGTTAATAGGTTAGTTCCGGAAAACGCATAAAAACATTATAAAGTGCAAGCAAAACATGTAAGTATTGTCATAAAACAAGCATGGAACATCAGAAATTATAGGTATGTTGGAGACGTATCAATACTTCAAGTAGTCTTACTTCTTTTGAAATAATGGTCCATTTTTGTCACAGGAAACAATCTGAATTGAAGACAAGGATTGGTGTGATGTCTTTCCTGAGGCTGTTACCTCAAAGGTTGCCCCAATTTGTTAGGTACCTGCACATCTCACCTTCAAAGTTTGAGCAAGCCTTTGCTTTGTCGCTCTCGTAATACATCCAGTTACCTGCCCACCATTATTACTGAATGGATATATGTCTTAATTTGCTTTCTTTGTATCCACACGCAGGCAGGTGGAGCGAGATGTTGAGACTGTAATCAACGTTCTGCAGCCAGGTGTGATTGGAATTCTGGAGCACAAGTTCACTGACGCAGAGATCCGTGAGGCGCAAGCCACGGTAAGGAACGCAGTCGAGAATTGGCGACGGAACTCGACTCTGGAGAGAAATCCTGGTGCGAGTTCTTTTGATAAATCGATGTAGACGCTCTAGTGCATCATCGATCCTGAAATTGAAAGTGTGTCATGGTCGCAGCTGTTGGCTTTGGTGTAGTTGATATGTTTTCTCTGTCGGTGGACCTACACAGTTCGTCATTATATACCTCTTTCATGATCTGTTTGTGGCAAAAGTTGGAGTTTCCTAAACTGTTCTTCTAATGTCTGATATTCTCAGTAATATTCCCTTGGTAAAAAAATGCTTTATGGCACTTCTGTGGATTAAATTGTTCGTGAATTGGGTTGCTCCAGAGCCCGGATATATGGTTTGTTTTGAAAGGGTTGCCAATTATTACTTCGTTATAGTCAGTACAGGCACTATAAAGAGAATTGGAAGATTATTGTAGCAGCATTGAGCAAAAGTGGAAATTCATTTGACCACACTAGATGCATTGTGACCATTTCAACCCTATGTGTATGTTGTCTCAACCACATCCAAGTTAATTACCATTTCTTATGTTACTGGTTTCTGGCCATATACCCCTTTGTTCTTTGAACTTAATGCAGGACAGAGCATGACGCCTACTCACTAAACCCATCAAATTCTATGAAGAGATGCAAGAGTTGTTCACTGGATCTAGTGTTGATGGTTCATTAGCTATGGATTAGAATACATGCATGGATTTTAGTGATGATTCCGACAGTGATTCAAGGGAGATGCATGACCTATACACCACCTGAAGATCCACTTGGTGATGATTCAGACACAATACCAACTCTTATCACAAATGCAACCGGTGAGAACAACTACCCTTCCAACTATACTCGATTTGGTATAAAGCGATCACAAGGAAATCCTATGTGTACTCTATCAACTAAGAAGGCATCAAAGTACAAGAGTCGTCTTGTAGAGTCCAATGACGAAATCACAACGACAATGAAATCACTTCGGGACACACTTGTTGCCACTGCTCCTCCTCATATATCACAACTTGTTGATCCACATGCAACGTTGTGGCAGCGACTAGAGACTATCCCATTGACACCTGATCAAAGAATTATCGTTGGTGAGCATTTGTCTTCTAAGGTAGCTGGTTGTGCAATGCAAGTGATGGTACTTTGCATGCTTGGGTCTTCAAGTTCTTATACGAGAAGGAAGGCTTAAATCTGTGAACTCTACAAGTTGGTTGCAAGCTCATTTTGTCTATATGTGTGTTACTCACATAATGACTAGAATATGTTTAGTGAGAATGCTACTTTTGTTACTTATCAATGTTAGCTGAATAGAGCTGTTGTTAGTCATCTCGTTCAACATACATTTTGTCATGAATGTTATGCACTACCTAAACTGAATGGTCTAGGTAATGTATTGAGTTTGAACTATTGGTAAGCCGTTTAACATATTTTTGGTTCAACTATTATCTGTGATGGCTGTGTACCTCATTTATCAAACTTTGGCGGCAATCCAAACAATTGCCACAAATTTTTGCCAAACGTTTGTGGCAGCAAACCAAACGATTTTTGCCAAAACTTTGGTTACCAACCAAACGGAGTATTTTTGCCACAAAATATGGCTTGCCACAAGTGTGGCTACTACCAAACTTTGGCTTGGCAAATTACGGCCTAGAACCAAACAGGCCCTTAGTTTTCACATGAATCTTTCGCACAAAATCTGACCTCTTGGATGCCTCCATATTGACTCTCTCATGTATGGGTAGAGGCAACAAATCAAGCGACGTAATGGGTTTGAAACCATACACCACCTCAAAGGGACACAACTCTGTGGTAGAATGTCCCGCCCTGTTGTAAGCAAACTCCACATGCGGCAAACAATCTTCTCACTCCTTCAGGTTCTTCTTTATCATGGATCTCAATAATTGTGACAATGTTCTATTCACCACTTCAGTTTGATCATCAGTTTGAGGATGACATGTAGTGCTGAAAAGCAGCTTCGTCCCCAGCTTTCTCCACAGTGTCTTCCAGAAGTAGCTCATAAACTTCACATCACGATCAGAAACAGTAGTCTTCGGGACTCCATGTAGACGTATAATCTCCCTGAAAAACAGGTTAGCAATATGCGACGCATCATCGCTCTTGTGGCAAGCAATAAAGTGTGACATCTTAGAAAATCTATCCACTACCACAAATATAGAATCTTTGCCTCTCTTAGTACGCGGCAAACCCAACACAAAATCCATACTAATGTCTTCCCAATGTGTAGTAGGTGCCGGTAAAGGAGTATACAAACCGTGAGGCTTCAGCTTGGACTTGGACTTGTTGCAAGTAATGCACCTCTTCACATACCTGTCCACATCCCGCCTCATCTTTGGCCAATAAAAATGGTCAGCTAGCATGAGTAGCGTCTTCTCACGCCCAAAGTGACCCATCAAACCTCAAGCATGTGATTCCTGCAATAAGAGCAAACGCACAGACGATTCTGGAACACATAGTTTGTTAGCTCGAAACAAGAACCCATCATGTATGTGATATTTTTCACATGCTTTACCAAGAGCACACAAGCGATATGGTTCAGCAAAATCATGATCAGTAGCATACAAATCACATAGTATCTCTAAACCAGGAATTTTAACATCAAGTTGAGTTAATAGCATATTCTTCCTAGATAGAGCATCAGCAACAATATTATCTTTTCCCTTCTTATGCTTAATAATGTATGGAAAAGACTCAATGAACTTAACCCACCTAGCAAGATGCTTATGCAAAGTAGATTGGGCTTTCAGATATTTCAAAGCTTCATGATCAGAATGTATGATAAATTCTTTTGGCCACAAGTAATGTTGCCAAACCTCAAGAACTCTAATTAAAGCATACAATTCTTTATCATATATAGTATAGTTTAACTTAGCACCAGAAAGTTTCTCAGACAAATATGCAATTGGGCGACCCTCTTGCATCAATACACCACCAATTCCAATACCACTAGCATCACATTCAATCTCAAATTGCTTATTGAAATCAGGAAGTGCAAGCAACGGTGCAGAAGTTAACAATCGTTTCAGTTCATCAAATGCATGATCTTGGGCTGCGCCCACTCAAAGACAACACCCTTTTTAGTCAAATCATTCAAAGGTGTAGCAATAGTACTAAACTTGGGCACAAATCATCTATAAAACCCAGCTAGACCATGAAAACTCCTTACTTGACTCACATTCATAGGAGTAGGCCAATTTTGAATAGCTTCAATTTTAGACACATCTACTTCTACTCCATGCTTAGAGACAACGAAACCCAGAAATATGACCTTATCTTTGCAAAATGTGCACTTCTCAAGATTACCATAGAGTTTATTATCACGCAACACTTGCAAAACATGTCGATATGTATAGTATGATCAGATTCATTGCGGCTGTAGATTAATATGTCATCAAAGTACACAACCACAAACTTGCCAATAAAATCACGCAAAACATGGTTCATCAGTCTCATGAAAGTGTTAGGTGCA
Organism: Lolium multiflorum; assembly: GCA_030979885.1. Lineage (NCBI taxonomy): Eukaryota > Viridiplantae > Streptophyta > Magnoliopsida > Poales > Poaceae > Lolium > Lolium multiflorum. Next base: position 201,231,708 of record CM061751.1, read on the forward strand.
TTAGTTAAACCAAAAGGCATTACTAACCACTCATATAAACCAAATTTTGTTTTAAAGGCTGTTTTCCATTCATCCCCTTGTTTCATCCTAATTTGATGATAACCACTACGCAAATCAATTTTAGAGAAAATAGCAGCACCGCTCAATTCATCTAGCATATCCTCTAAACGGGGAATAGGATGACGATATCGAATAGTAATGTTGTTTATCGCTCTACAATCTACGCACATACGCAATGTACCATCTTTCTTAGGAACTAAAATAACAGGAACCATCACAAGGACTAAGGCTTATGCGGATATAACCTTTGTCGAGTAGCGCTTGTACTTGCTTCTGTATCTCCTTTGTCTCTTCGGGGCTCGTCCTATATGGCGCCCTGTTGGGCAGTGAAGCTCCGGGAATCAAATCAATTTGATGCTCAATACCACGCAATGGTGATAGTCCTGTGATACGTCTCCAACGTATCTATAATTTCTTATGTTCCATGCTTGTTTTATGACAATACCTACATGTTTTATTCACACTTTATAATGTTTTTATGCATTTTCTGGGACTAACCTATTAACAAGATGCCACAGTGCCAGTTCCTTTTCTTCTGCTGTTTTTGATTTCAGAAAAGCTAGTTTACAAATATTCTCGGAATTGGACGAAACAAAAGCCCACGGACCTATTTTCCACGGAGTATTCCAGAAGACCGAAGAAGAGTCGAGGAAGGTCAGCAGGGGGGCCCACACCATAGGGCGGCGCGGCTTTGGGGCCCCCCGCGCCGACATATGGGGAGGGAGCCCCTGGCTCCCCCGACTCCGCCCTTCGCCTATTTATTCCTTCGTCCCCGAAAACCCTAGCACCAGAGCCAAAATACGAGAACAGTTCCGAGACGCCGCCGCCGTCAACCCTATCTCGGGGCTTCGAAGATCTCCTCGGCACCCTGCCGGAGAGGGAATCATCACCGGGAGGGCTCTACATCACCATGCCGCCTCCGGATGATGCGTGAGTAGTTCATCCTTGGACTATGGGTCCATAGCAGTAGCTAGATGGTTGTCTTCTCCTCTTGTGCCATCATGTTTAGATCTTGTGAGCTGCCTATCATGATCAAGATCATCTATTTGTAATGCTACATGTTGTGTTTGTTGGGATCCGATGAATATGGAATACTATGTCAAGTTGATTATTGATCTATCATATATGTTATTTATGATCTTGCATGCTCTCCGTTGCTAGTAGAGGCTCTGGCCAAGTTGATACTTGTGACTCCAAGAGGGAGTATTTATGCTAGATAGTGGGTTCATGTCTCCATTGAATCTGGGAGTGACAGCAACCCTAAGGTTGTGGATGTGATGTTGCCACTAGGGATAAAACATCAATGCTTTGTCTAAGGATATTTGTATTGTTTACATTACGCACAGTACTTAATGCAATTGTCTGTTGTTTGCAACTTAATACTGGAAGGGGTGCGGATGCTAACCCGAAGGTGGACTTTTAGGCATAGATGCATGCTGGATGGCGGTCTATGTTCTTTGTCGTAATGCCCTAAGTAAATATCATAGTAGTCATCATGATATGTATGTGCATTGTTATGCCCTCTCTATTTGTCAAGTGCCAACTGTAATTTGTTTACCCAACATGTTATTTATCTTATTGGAGAGACACCACTAGTGAACTGTGGACCCCGGTCCATTCTTTTACATCTGAAATACAACCTACTGCAATCATTGTTCTCTTTTGTTTTCTGCAAGCAAACATCATCTTCCACACCATACGTTTAATCCTTTGTTTTCAACAAGCCGGTGAGATTGACAACCGCACTGTTAAGTTGGGGCAAAGTAGTTTGATTGTGTTGTGCAGGTTCCATGTTGGCACCGGAATCCCTGGTGTTGTGTCGCACTACACTCCTTCACCAACAACCTTCACGTGGCCTTCATCTCCTACTGGTTGATAACCTTGGTTTCTTTCTGAGGGAAACTCGCTGATGTACTCATCATACCTTCCTCTTGGGGTTCCCAACGGACGTGTGCTTTACCATCACAAGCAGCTACTTTTCTGGCGCCGTTGCCGGGAGATCAAGACACGCTGCAAGGGAGTCTCTCACACCCAATCTCTTTACTTTGTTTATTGTCTTGCTTTATTTTATTTTCTGTCTTGTTTGCTTTCTTTATATCAAAAACACAAAAAAATTAGTTACTTGTTTTACTTTAGTTAATTCGGTCTTGCTTTATTATTGCTAAAACGAGAACTCCTGAGAACACTAAGTTGTGTGACTTCACTAGCACAAATAATAATGATTTCATATGCACTCCTATTGCTCCACCTGCTACTACAGCAGAATTTTATGAAATTAAACCTGCTTTACTAAATCTTGTTATGAGAGAGCAATTTTCTGGTGTGTTAGTACTGATGATGCTGCTGCCCATCTTAATAATTTTGTTGAACTTTGTGAAATGCAAAAGTATAAGGATATAGATGGGGATATTATAAAACTGAAATTGTTTCCTTTCTCCTTGAGAGGAAGAGCTAAAGATTGGTTGCTATCTTTGCCTAAAAATAGTATTAGTTCATGGACTAAATGTAAAGATGCTTTCATTGGAAAATATTATCCTCCTGCTAAAATTATATCTTTGAGAAGTAGCATTATGAATTTTAAGCAATTGGATAATGAACATGTTGCCCAAGCATGGGAGAGAATGAAATCTTTGGTAAAGAATTGTCCTACCCATGGACTAACTACTTGGATGATCATCCAAACCTTCTATGCATTAAATTTTTCTTCAAGGAACCTATTGGATTCAGCTGCTGGAGGTACTTTTATGTCCATCACTTTGGGTGCTGCAACAAAGCTTCTTGATGATATGATGATCAACTACTCTGAATGGCACACCGAAAGGACTCCTCAAGGTAAGAAGGTAAATTCTGTTGAAGAAACCTCTTCCTTGAGTGATAAGATTGATGTTATTATGTCTATGCTTGTTAATGGTAAATCTCATGTTGATCCTAATAATGTTCCTTTAGCTTCATTGGTTGCTCAAGAAGAACATGTTGATGTGAACTTCATTAAAAATAATAATTTCAACAACAATGCTTATAGGAATAATTTTGGTAACAACAACTATAGGCCATATCCTTCTAATAGTGGTAATGGTTATGGTAATTCTTATGGTAATTCTTACAACAATAGTAGGAGTGTACCCTCTGATCTTGAAGTCATGCTTAAAGAATTTATTAGTACACAAACTGCTTTTAACAAATCTGTTGAGGAAAAGTTTGGTAAAATTGATGTTCTTGCTTCTAAGGTTGATAGTATTGCTCTTGATGTTGATCTTTTGAACTGAAAGTTATGCCTAATGAAGTTAAAGATACTAAGTCATTTGCTACAGCAAATGCTATCCAAGTTCGAATTAATGACAATATTAGAATGTTGGTTGAATTGCATGCTAGGTGGGAAAGAGAAGAAAAACTTGCTAAAGAGAATAATATAGCTAGAGTTTGGACTATTACCACCACTAGTAATTTTGATGCCTCACATGTTGCTAAATCTCCTACTATTGATGGTAAAATAATTGGTGTTGGCAATGTTTCTACTTCTACTACAAAGCATGCAAAATTTCCTGAAACTGCTGAAACTGTTTGTGATAAAAGTGCTGAAATTTTTCAAAGTGTTGGCGTGGGGACAATTGTCCCATTGCTTTAGATCATGATGGTTTTGATTTTGATAATTGTCATATTTCTGAAGTTATTAAGTTCTTGCAAAAACTTGCTAGAAGTCCTAATGCTAGTGCTATAAACTTGGCCTTTACAAAACATATTACAAATGCTCTCATTAAAGGTAGGGAAGAGGAATTAAAACTTGAAGCTTCTATCCCTAGGAAGTTGGAAGATGGTTGGGAGCCCATCATTAAAATGAAGGTCGATGATTTTGATTGTAATGCTTTATGTGATCTTGGTGCAAGTATTTCTGTTATGCCTAAGAAACTTTATGATATGCTTGACTTGCCACCGTTGGAATATTGTTATTTGGATGTTAATCTTGCTGATAATTCTATAAATTAAGAAACCTTTGGGGAGAATTGACAATGTTTACATTACGGTTAACAATAACCTTGTCCCCGTTGATTTTGTTGTTTTGGATATTGAATGCAATGCATCTTGTCCTATTGTTTTGGGAAGACCCTTTCTTCGAACCGTTGGTGCTATTATTGATATGAAAGAAGGAAATATTAAATATCAGTTCCCTCTTAAGAAAGGTATGGAACACTTCCCTATAAAGAGAATGAAGATGCCTTTTGATTCTTTTATTAGAACAAATTATGATGTTGATGCTTCTTCTCTTGATGTTACTTGATTTACACTTTCTGCGCCTAGCTGAAAGGCGTTAAAGAAAAGCGCTTATGGGAGACAACCCATTATTTTATTTCTGCAATTTTTGTTTTATACTTGAGTCAAGGTTCTTGTTACTACTGTAGCAATACATTTGTATCTTCATTTTCTTGCATTGTTGTGCCAAGTAAAGTCTTTGATAGAAAGTTGATACTAGATTTGGATTTCTGCGCAGAAACAGATTTTTAGCTGTCACGAATTTGAGTTTTTCTCTCTGTAGAAAACTCGTAAAATGCTGAAAAACTTCATGTGTAATCCTCAGATATGTACGCAACTTTCGTTCAACTGGAGCTTTTCCATCTGAGCATGTTAAGTGCCTCGAAATTTTTTGTCTTTACGGACTGTTCTGTTTTGACAAATTCTGCCTTTTATTTCGCATTGCCTCTTTTACTGTGTTGAGTGGATTTCTTTGCTCCATTAAATTTCAGTAGCCTTGGGTAATATCCAGAAGTGTTGGGAATGATTGTGTCCTTGCTTAACATGTGAATTTTGATTATGCACTAACCCTCTAATGAGTTTGCCTTGAGTTTGGTGTGAAGGAAGTTTTCAAGGATCAAGAGAGAGGATGATATAATATGATCAAGAAGAGTGAAAATTCTAGGGGAGCCCCATGGTTCATCCCTGCATATTTCAAGAAGACTCAAGTTTGCTTGGGGATGCCCAAGCATCCCCTTCATCAACAACTTATCGGTCACCTCTAGTGAAACTATATTTTAATTCCATCACATGTTATGTGCTTTACTTGGAGCGTCTGTGTGCTTTTATTTTCGTTTTGTTATTTTCATTCTTTGAATAAATCGGATCCTAACATTCTTGTGTGGGAGAGAGACACGCTCCGCTTTTTTCATTTGAACACTTGTGTTCTTCGTTTTATTTTTCATGTTTGTGGCGAAAGCTGAAAGCCGCCGCACTTATTGTTATTTGGTTGGAAACAGAAATGCTTCATGTGGTAATTGGTATATTGTCTTGAATAATTTGATACTTGGCAATTGTTTTGAGCTCTCAAGTAGATCATGTTTAAGCTCTTGCATCATGTAGTTTAAATCTATTAGTGGAGAACTACCGTAGAGCTTGTTGAAATTTGGTTTGCATGATTGGTCTCTCTAAGGTCTAGATATTTTCTGGTAAAAGTGTTGATACGTCCAATTTGCATCACTATTTTATATCATAATTTGCTGTTATTCATTGATATATTTCATATTTGGAAATGATACTTATGTTATTTCATCTATTTTGCATGTTTCATGATTATTTGGGGATCGCGCACCGGAGCCAGGATTCTGCTGAAAAGCACCGTCAGAATGCAATATTTCGAAGATCAATGGCTGACGGAAATTATACGAAAAATCCTATTTTTCCGATGACGAAGGAGCGAAGGGGGAGCCGGGACCCGAGGTGGCCCACCTCATAGGCCGGCGCGCCCAAGGCCTGGCCGCGCCGCCCTGTGAGGAGGGGGCCCACAGCCCTCTCGCCTCCTTTTCTTCGCGTACGTCTTCGTCCGAAAACCTAAGCCGAGGGTACATCGCGAACAGCCGCCTCTGGGGCGGAGAACACCGAGAGAAAAGAGCTCTCCGGCGGGCAGGAATGGGCCGGGAAATTCCCTCCCGGAGGGGAAATCGACGCCATCGTCACCGTCATCGAGCTGGACATCATCTCATCACCATCGTCATCATCTCCATCATCATCACCGCCATCTCCACCGCTGCACCTCGTCACCGCTGTAACAATTCGGGTTGGATCTTGATTGTTTGATAGGGGAAACTCTCCCGGTGTTGATTTCTACTTGTTATTGATGCTATTGAGTGAAACCATTGAACCAAGGTTTATGTTCAGATTGTTATTCATCATCATATCACCTTCTGATCATGTTCCATATGATGTCTCGTGAGTAGTTCGTTTAGTTCTTGAAGACATGGGTGAAGTCTAAATGTTAGTAGTGAATTATGGTTGAGTAATATTCAATGTTATGATATTTAAGTTGTGGTGTTATTCTTCTAGTGGTGTCGTGTGAACGTCGACTACACGACATTCACCTTTATGGGCTAGAATGCATCTTGTACTCGTTTGCCAATTGCGGGGTTGCCGGTGATAGAAACCTGAGCCCCCGTTGGTATATCGATGCAGGAGGGATAAAGGATCTCGAGTTTAAGGCCAGATTTATCTTAATTACTTTCTTGTAGTTGCGGATGCTTGCAAGGGGTATAATCACAAGTATGTATTAGTCCTAGGAAGGGCGGTACATTAGCATAGGTTCACCCACACAACACTTATCAAAACAATGAAGATTAATTAGCCGTATGTAGCTAAAGCACTAGACTAAAATCCCGTGTGTCCTCGAGAACGTTTGGTCATTATAAGTAAACAAACCGGTTTGTCCTTTGTGCTAAAAAGGATTGGGCCACTCGCTGCAATTATTACTCTCGCACTTTACTTACTCGTACTATATTCATCTGTTACATCAAAACCCCCTGAATACTTGTCTGTGAGCATTTTGTAACACCCCAAATTTCAAAACAAAGAAAAAATGAATTTCCTTTTTCCAAAAATGAGAACCAACAAAAACTTTTCTTACATTGGGTGCTATGCATAGTGCTCATACCTAGTATTTGTGTTTTGCCATGATGAGTGTTATTATGCTTAGGTGCTAAACCCTAAAACCCTAAAGTGATCAAGTGAAGATCACCAACCAAATAAAATAGAAGAGAAAGAAATCAAATAAGAAAAACCTTAAACCCTAACCTTCTCAAAAAGCATTTGGATCTATTTTGAGAAACCAAAAATAAAAGAAAAGACATATGTGGGCATATAGCCCTAATAGGTAAATCTTGAACCCTACCTTTATTATTTTTGCTAAATGGTGGTGAACCATTGTGAACCTCACTAAATCCTAAACCTCATCTCTCTTGTCACAAATCTTTGAAAAACTAAAATAAAAAGAAATGATCTTAATTAAGAAAAAGGCATATGCAAGCCTATGGCTACTTTTTGCAAATGCTCCAACCTTGAGTGTTAACCTTGGTAGATGTTTTGAAATATATCAACACACTCAACAAAGTACTTACCAACCCATTTAAGTGAGAAATAAAATAAAATCAAAACATATGCATAGAGGTATATGTGGCACTTAGCCAAAATATTAAATCTTGACCTAGGCACCCCCATTGTTCCAAAATGGTTTGAACCCTTTACCCAACTTATTCTAACACCAAATAAACCTCACTCTTGTCAAAATGAAGCAAAGAAAAATAAAAGAATAAGAAGTAGAAAATCACAAAACCCTCACATATGGTTTATGCCATTTTTCCAAATCTTTGACCTAGACCATCTTGGCCTTCACCATTAGTTGTATTATGTTACTAAACACTTATTACAACTTTTGGAATCAAAGAAACACAAATCAAATCAAATTCAAACTCAAATTGTGCTCACATATGATGATGGTCAAATCTGCCAATTATATTCTGGTCACTACTTTGAGCCCTTGTATCTCAATATTTTCAAACTAAACTTCCTCAACACTTTGCACCTCATCCAAGACAACATCAAGGTGAACACTTTTTGTAAAGATCACCCTGCCAAATTCTTTCTTGATCATTAGCTATGCTCAACCAAAGTTGCAACTTTGTAATAGATTCAACAATCTCACGCTTAGCCAAATTTGCCAAAACTTTGAATTTAACAATTCCACCACCACACTCCATCACCTCTGGTCATTTCTAACTAAATGAAATACTCACCACTCAACACTTGCAACCAATTGAATTGAATCAAAATTTAACAAAATTCACAAATAACATCTATGTGACTATTTGACACTATTTGCTATAGTGATCTACTCTAACCCTAACTACCCCATTTGCACCCTATTGGTCCCCTGGTTCCCTCTAACCATCAGTGACCCACAGTAACCCTAAGGAGAGAGGAGGGCAAGCTAGGGCCTGGCCATGCCGGCCATGTCACCACCCCGACGCACCTCCCCTCTTCTCCTTCATCGCCACCACTGGCCACCATGCCAAACGTTGCCACCTCGCTCTCCTACAACGTCCTAGCCTCGCCACAGCCTCGGACGTCGTCGACAGTCGCCGGAAATCGCGCGCCCAGAATCGCCCAGGATGCCGATGACGTCGCGCCAGTACACGCCGCGGACGTCACCGGCCACGCGTCGTACCGCCGTACTCTGCCGTGCCCCGACCGCCTCCGCTCGCCAGGGTACTCGCCACGCCACGTAGAGCACGCCGGACAAGCTCACGTCACCTACCCGTGCCCGCCGCCGCCGGAGACGACGACACAATCCCGCCGCATCCGCGCCAGTACGCGCCATCGCCCGACCGTCGTACGCCTCGCCGTACCGCGCCATTGACGCCCCAAGGACCACCATGACGTCGCCTACCTCCTGCGAACCTTCCTCGCTCCTTCGTCGCCCTGGAACGACGACCTCGCCGTTGACCTCGTTCGCGCCTCGCAGCACCCTCGCCCCTCTATAAATACCGAGCTCCCCTCAGCCATCCAAGCACACCAGCAGCATCCCCACTCTTCCCTCGCCCTCCTCGACCACTTCCCCTTCTCGATTCATCACCGGAGCTCCCCAATTTAGCCACCGGAGCCCGCCAGTACCTCATCTCGCCGGCGTCGATTCAGGCCACCTCCAGCCTCGCCACCGGTACCAGCGCACTCGCCGTCGACGACAACCCCGCCTCGCGTCAACGCCGACCCTCGCCGGAGCCTCAGCTCGCCGCCGACCCCCTACTCCGCCGTGCCAGCACCTCCCTTCTCCCCGACGACGACGACGACGTGCGACCGTCGGATCGCCATCTAATCCAACCGCTCACGATCACCGGTACCGTTTCGGTAAGAGTAAGTCGCTGACGTGCGGGCCCCTTTGTCAGTTGGCCCGTGGCGCGTTGAAACGTTACCTGGGCCAGCCCAGTTAGTTTCCCTCGTTTTGGCCCATTTCCTTTCCCGCGCAAGCCCAACCATTTGAATTGGATTTATTTTCAAATCTGTAAAATACAAACTGGTCCTGTGCTAGAAATTGAATAGTTTCAAATCTACCCAACCAAATTGGATGAAATTTATATTGCTGGAAAGCTTGTAAAAAGATCTATCCAACCCCACTGGTCCCACTTCAAAATCTTGTGTAGAATTAATGTGACAAAAATAACAAGTCAGAGACTTTTCAGTATTCAAATAAATCTTAAAAATCAACCAATTTGAATTTTGAAGTAAATCCAATTGCTATAATTCACATTTCACTTGTACTAATTGTTTCTGCAACAATATGCCATGCTCACTTTGAATGATCATGGTCTAGCTTAATTAAAGGACTATATGGCTATTTCTAGTCAAAGATATTGTCCAAAAATATTAATAAATCACATGGGAGTTTTTCTCTCATTTAAATCTTGTCACAAACATTCAAAATGAGGTAGAGAATTTAGTCATTTAGGTCTCATATGAATTAGTTGATGATATTAAATCTTTACCATATTAGGATTAAATTGTATGAGGTGCTTCACCTCATTTAAATCATTTTCTTAAATGATGAGTATGAAGAGGTTGACTTAGTCAACCTAGGTCATATACTATTCATAAGAGAAATTAAATCTTAATCAGATAATGAGAGGGAATTATTTCTCTAAGTAATTAAAAGTAACACTCTAATTAGTATGAGAGGAAATTATCTTTCTTAAATAAGAAAACAACACATCTACCCATTTAATAGTAATGTGTAATGCTAGTTTAATTTGTGTAAATTATATGAGGTATTTCACTTCATTTAAATCTTGTCCCAAGTACTTTCACATGAAGTTTGGACCCCTGGTCAAATGCTCTCATATGAAAGACATTTGTAGAAGTGTTAAATAGTATGAGGTATCTCTGCCTCATTTAAATCATTTTCTCAAATGATGGTGATGAATGGTTGACTTAGGACAACCTGAATTCATGAGTGATTGTTTGAGAAATTAAATCTTAAAGAAGATTCAATGAGAGGAAATTATTCCTCAAGAACTATATGGAAACTATCATTTACATATGAAATGAGAGGAAATTATTTTTCCTCAAGCAAGACCACCAATGCACCAAATTGTATTAATTGTGTGAATAGAATAGTTTGTGTGAATACATGTGATGTTTAGAATAGCCAATGAATTGCTTGGTGATTGTACCTCGTATTCGTATTTTAGACGCTAGTACCGAGGAGTATCAAGAGGAGGAGGAGGTCTACTTTCAAGGAGAAGAAGACCACTTTGATCACCTCAACAACCAAGGCAAGCTAGACTAATGCAAGCTATTTTGTTGCAAGCTAATATTCTTGCTAAGTGCAAAGCTCTACAAGAGCAAGGCACCACCACATTTTTACTTTATGCTTAATGAGCCCATCCCAAGTTTTACTTTACAAGCTTTATTAATTTTTGGTTTATCAAAGTTTACTTTTTGATTCATGATTCACTTGGTCTAGAGTAGAACAAGATCATCAAATTTAGCCTAGAGCAAAGAAAGCTAGTTAGCACCCCTCATGACTAGTTGCTAGTGCTAATAAATAAAATTGACTACTTTAGATGGGAACATGTGAAATAACATGACTTTGAAAACCTTGGAATGATGAGTCATTCTGTTGAAAGATTTTGAAGGTGAATATTACTGGTGAATGAAATGGTGAACTTTACAAAAACTGATGGTTGGTTCGGATGCGATACCATTTCAATTTTACAAGTACCCCCACAATACCTGATATGGGTAGGGCTTAACCGAGAAGTTTATGTAGCTTAGTATGGGTTCCCTCTAAACAAGCGTCATCGGGGTTATGCCAAGGCTGCCTCCAAAGAAATATGGAATGATGTGATATGACGTGAATATGAGGTGAATGTCCGGCCCAAGCCCTGTGCAGTTCCCAGGTGACTGTCTGTCTTCACTGGAGGCCAAGCTCATGGGGAGAGGTGCCTATACTAGGGTATGTAAGTGAAAGGTTATGGTTGGTAGTCCGCACACGGAGTGTGATAAATCGGGCCAGTTAACCCTGACGGATTATTGCAAATGTTGTGGCACAAGTGTACGACCTCTGCAGAGTGTACAACTATTCGAATAGCCGCGTCCACGGTTACGGTTGGAAAGGCCATCTGTTCCGTCATCAGACCATTTTCAAAATATGACATGTGAAGGGTGACTTGTGATTTAAACTTGAAATGGTGATTTTGAATTGAAATACAACTGAGTTGTGGGAATGACACTAATGTTCCCACTTGAGTTAGTTAGCACTTGAAGAGTTTTTATTTCAAATACTTGTGAACTAAAATTGGCTTTATGCAAAAGAAACTAGAGCTTAGCACCCCCCTTACTCAAATTGTTAGTACCTACATTAGTATTAGTTTGCGAGTACTTTAAAGTACTCACGGCTTTGTCCCTGGCTATTCAAATGGCCAGACTATGAAGAGGAACAGCAGTATGAAGAGGATGGACAGCAGGATGTCTACGACAACTAGGACTACTCTGACGTCAAGCGTTGGCCTGTGGACTATAGAGTCCCCTTCTATACGCTTCCGCTATGTATTGTGATGTGTGTTGAAACAATAGTTCAACTATTATTGTAATATTGGATCATGTGATCTATTTGTAAGACGACTATGATATGTAATGAATGATGACTTATGATATTCAACTGTTATGTCTCGCAACAACAATATTCCTGGGATTGCGATGTATGGCATAACAGGCATCTGGACTTAAAAATCCGGGTGTTGACAAGTTGGTATCAGAGTCATTGTTTGACCTTAGGAGACCCTAGTTAGAATGGACGTCTGAAAAACTTAGTTTCAAAACCAATGAAGTGAATATTTATGAAAATTTATTCTCACTCTTATCCTTGATAACTTTTTCAAAAAGAGAAATTTATGCTCTACTTTTCTTTGAAATTCTACATAAAATTTTGCACACTTGATCACTTCACTAACTTACTTATCCTCATTACTCACAGATGGAGTACCAATGGGAGTTCTATCAGCTTGGTCACGGAGGCGACCTAAAGTTCGAAAAGGATTTGAAGCAACTAGTGGAATATCTAGGACACCCGTATCCGAGTTCTTCGGAATACCCCTCAATAATCAGTTGGGAGGACCACCTCAGTGGGAAGTTTCTACAGATCTACGAAGACAGCATGGAGCCCCGGTATGGGAAACCATATGGTTTTCTGTAACAGGAAACACCTGGAAGGAAGGACTAGTCAGAGCTATGCAAGAAGCCATTGCCCGTCTGTGTGGACAAAATGAGAACAAGATCCGAAACACTCGCTTCATCTACTACCCAAGACATGACTCCATGGGAAGATCGATGACCATGCCACCACACACAGAGATGAACCACTATGTAGCACACCAGGACTTCAGGAGTACAAAACCCGCAGGGATTTGGACAACGCCCTCGCCTTCGCCAAGCACATTACCCAAGAGTAGAATTCCAGCACTTAAGAGTAGTATTACCTTGTATCGTAGAGCGAATGAATGGTTCTTCAAACCAACGGTGTGTTAGATTTGTAATGTGTGATGTTTGGTATGAATGAAAAAGTGTTGCTGGTTTTACCCCTCAACTCTACTCAAGTTTTCAAGTTTTGAACTTTTTGAACTTTCAATCAAACAAACCCTAGAAATTTCCCTCTTATCTTATCATCTACCTCAATATTCAGATGGCCCCACCAACCCGCGGCACCACCCAAGACGCCATGATGCAGATGCTAGAGATGATGATGGCAGACCGCGAAGCCGAGAGAGCTGAACGACACGCTAACATTGCCGCACCAGAACGATTGCTCAACAACAACGGCCATGAAACCCCCACCACCGGGTCAAAATCAAGAACTTTCAAAACACCAACCCTCCAATGTTTAGCAAGACAGAAGAGCCGCGCCGAAGTGACTGGCTCCAGACCATGGAGAACACCTGAAGTTGGGTGGAGTTGAAGCCATAGAAAAGTACCTGCTCGCCACCCACTATCTGTCAGACCTGCACGAGCCTCAGGACGAGTGCCCACGCAATGAATGCGGACAAATGATGACCGGGAAGACTTCAAGCTGAAGTTTAGCAAGTATCACGTGCCCAAGGACTGATCAAGAAGATGAGAGACGAGTTCCGCGAACTCAAGCAAGGCAGAATGTCCGTGGTAGAATACCGCGACAGATTCCTCACTCTGTCAAGGTACGCCCCGGATGAGACCGACACCAATGAGAAGAGGAAGGAGAAATTTCTGAACGGACTGCACGATGAGATGCAGACAATGCTAGTCAACATTCCCTTTGCCGACCTAGAAGCCCTGGTGGACTCAGCCATCCAGATGGAAGGGAAACTTCACCAAGCCAACGAGAACCGCAAACGCCGGATGATGAACCAGCATGGGTCCAGCAATACCCAGAAGTACCGCAACAACTCATCTGGAGGATTTACTCCAAGATACAATAAGCCCACTACTCAGACTTATCGCCCCAACTACGCCAACAACAACGGAGGACCCCCGAAGCCCGGAAGCAACAACAACAACAACCACAACACCAACAGCAACAATAACAACGGCAACCGCACCAACAACAACAATCCCAATACTGCCCAAATGACTGGAAGCAACACTGTTCCTATCAACCCCAAGGACAAGTCCACCATCAACTGCTATGAATGTGGAGTTGTGGGTCACTACTCCAATGAGTGCCCCAAGAAGCTTGCCAAGATTGCCGCCAACACCGGCACCTGCTCAACCAGCGCTTGCCATGAAGAATGAGAACAACCGCAATACGCTCTACCACATGGCAAATGTAAGCACCGAAGCACCTCAGGCCATGCCAAGTATGTTTTCCTGCTAATCATACGCCCAATCTCTCTTAGGAACCTAACTTTTCTTAAAATCTCGGGACGAGATTTGTTTAAGGGGGAAGCGTTTGTAACACCCCAAATTTCAAAACAAAGAGAAAATGAATTTCTTTTTCCAAAAATGAGAACCAACAAAAACTTTTCTTACATTGGGTGCTATGCATAGTGCTCATACCTAGTATTTGTGTTTTGCCATGATGAGTGTTATTATGCTTAGGTGCTAAACCCTAAAGTGATCAAGTGAAGATCACCAACCAAATAAAATAGAAGAGAAAGAAATCAAATAAGAAAAACCTTAAACCCTAACCTTCTCAAAAATCATTTGGATCTATTTTGAGAAACCAAAATAAAAGAAAAGACATATGTGGGCATATAGCCCTAATAGGTAAATCTTGAACCCTACCTTTATTATTTTTGCTAAATGGTGGTGAACCATTGTGAACCCCACTAAACCCTAAACCTCATCTCTCTTGTCACAAATCTTTGAAAAACCAAAATAAAAAGAAATGATCTTAAATAAGAAAAAGGCATATGCAAGCCTATGGCTACTTTTTGCAAATGCTCCAACCTTGAGTGTTAACCTTGGTAGAGGTTTTGAAATACATCAACAAACTCAACAAAGTACTTACCAACCCATTTAAGTGAGAAATAAAATAAAATCAAAACATATGCATAGAGGTATATGTGGCACTTAGCTAAAATATTAAATCTTGACCTAGGCACCCCCATTGTTCCAAAATGGTTTGAACCCTTTACCCAACTTATTCTAACACCAAATAAACCTCACTCTTGTCAAAATGAAGCAAAGAAAAATAAAAGAATAAGAAGTAGAAAATCACAAAACCCTCACATATGGTTTATGCCATTTTTCCAAATCTTTGACCTAGACCATTTGGCCTCACCATTAGTTGTATTATGTTACTAAACACTTATTACAACTTTTTGGAATCAAAGAAACACAAATCAAATCAAATTCAAACTCAAATTGTGCTCACATATGATGATGGTCAAATCTGCCAATTATATTCTGGTCACTACTTTGAGCCCTTGTATCTCAATATTTTCAAACTAAACTTTCTCAACTTTGCACCTCATCCAAGACAACATCAAGGTGAACACTTTTTGTAAAGATCACCATGCCAAATTCTTTCTTGATCATTAGCTATGCTCATCCAAAGTTGCAACATTTTAATAGATGCAACAATCTCACACTTAGCCAAATTTGCAAAACTTTGAATTTAACAATTCCACCACCACACTCCATCACCTCTGGTCATTTCTAACTAAATGAAATACTCACCACTCAACACTTGCAACCAATTGAATTGAATCAAAATTTAACAAAATTCACAAATAACATCTATGTGACTTTTTGACACTATTTGCTATAGTGATCTACTCTAACCCTAACTACCCCATTTGCACCCTATTGGTCCCCTGGTTCCCTCTAACCATCAGTGACCCACAGTAACCCTACGGAGAGAGGAGGGCAAGCTAGGGCCTGGCCATGCCGGCCATGTCACCACCCCGACGCACCTCCCCTCTTCTCCTTCATCGCCACCACTGGCCACCATGCCAAACGTTGCCACCTCGCTCTCCTACAACGTCCTAGCCTCGCCACAGCCTCGGACGTCGTCGACAGTCGCCGGAAATCGCGCGCCCAGAATCGCCCAGGATGCCGATGACGTCGCGCCAGTACACGCCGCGGACGTCACCGGCCACGCGTCGTACCGCCGTACTCTGCCGTGCCCCGACCGCCTCCGCTCGCCAGGGTACTCGCCACGCCACGTAGAGCACGCCGGACAAGCTCACGTCACCTACCCGTGCCCGCCGCCGCCGGAGACGACGACACAATCCCGCCGCATCCGCGCCAGTACGCGCCATCGCCCGACCGTCGTACGCCTCGCCGTACCGCGCCATTGACGCCCCAAGGACCGCCATGACGTCGCCTACCTCCTGCGCACCTTCCTCGCTCCTTCGTCGCCCTGGAACGACGACCTCGCCGTTGACCTCGCCCGCGCCTCACAGCACCCTCGCCCCTCTATAAATACCGAGCTCCCCTCAGCCATCCAAGCACACCAGCAGCATCCCCACTCTTCCCTCGCCCTCCTCGACTTCCCCTTCTCGATTCATCACCGGAGCTCCCAATTTAGCCGCCGGAGCCCGCCAGTACCTCATCTCGCCGGCGTCGATTCAGCCACCTCCAGCCTCTCGCCACTGGTACCAGCGCACTCGCCGTCGACGACAACCTCGCCTCGCGCCAACGCCGACCCGCCGGAGCCTCAGCTCGCCGCCGACCCCTACTCCGCCGTGCCAGCACCTCCCTTCTCCCCGACGACGACGACGACGTGCGACCGTCGGATCGCCATCTAATCCAACCGCTCACGATCACCGGTACCGTTTCGGTAAGAGTAAGTCGCTGACGTGCGGGCCCCTTTGTCAGTTGGCCCGTGGCGCGTTGAAACGTTACCTGGGCCAGCCCAGTTAGTTTCCCTCGTTTTGGCCCATTTCCTTTCCCGCGCAAGCCCAACCATTTGAATTGGATTTATTTTCAAATCTGTAAAATACAAACTGGTCCTGTGCTAGAAATTGAATAGTTTCAAATCTACCCAACCAAATTGGATGAAATTTATATTGCTGGAAAGCTTGTAAAAAGATCTATCCAACCCCACTGGTTCCACTTCAAAATCTTGTGTAGAATTAATGTGACAAAAATAACAAGTCAGAGACTTTTCAGTATTCAAATAAATCTTAAAAATCAACCAATTCGAATTTTGAAGTAAATCCAATTGCTATAATTCACATTTCACTTGTACTAATTGTTTCTGCAACAATATGCCATGCTCACTTTGAATGATCATGGTCTAGCTTAATTAAAGGACTATATGGCTATTTCTAGTCAAAGATATTGTCCAAAAATATTAATAAATCACATGGGAGTTTTTCTCTCATTTAAATCTTGTCACAAACATTCAAAATGAGGTAGAGATTTTAGTCATTTAGGTCTCATATGAATTGTTGATGATATTAAATCTTTACCATATTAGGATTAAATTGTATGAGGTGCTTCACCTCATTTAAATCATTTTCTTAAATGATGAGTATGAAGAGGTTGACTTAGTCAACCTAGGTCATATACTATTCATAAGAGAAATTAAATCTTAATCAGATAATGAGAGGGAATTATTTCTCTAAGTAATTAAAAGTAACACTCTAATTAGTATGAGAGGAAATTATTTTTCTTAAATAAGAAAACAACACATCTACCCATTTAATAGTAATGTGTGATGCTAGTTTAATTTGTGTAAATTATATGAGGTATTTCACTTCATTTAAATCTTGTCCCAAGTACTTTCATATGAAGTTTGGACCCCTGGTCAAATGCTCTCATATGAAAGACTTGGAGATTTTAAATCATTTGTAGAAGTGTTAAATAGTATGAGGTATCTCTGCCTCATTTAAATCATTTTCTCAAATGATGGTGATGAATGGTTGACTTAGGACAACCTGAATTCATGAGTGATTGTTTGAGAAATTAAATCTTAAAGAAGATTCAATGAGAGGAAATTATTCCTCAAGAACTATATGGAAACTATCATTTACATATGAAATGAGAGGAAATTATTTTTCCTCAAGCAAGACCACCAATGCACCAAATTGTATTAATTGTGTGAATAGAATAGTTTGTGTGAATACATGTGATGTTTAGAATAGCCAATGAATTGCTTGGTGATTGTACCTCGTATTCGTATTTTAGACGCTAGTACCGAGGAGTATCAAGAGGAGGAGGAGGTCTACTTTCAAGGAGAAGAAGACCACTTTGATCACCTCAACAACCAAGGCAAGCTAGACTAATGCAAGCTATTTTGTTGCAAGCTAATATTCTTGCTAAGTGCAAAGCTCTACAAGAGCAAGGCACCACCACATTTTTACTTTATGCTTAATGAGCCCATCCCAAGTTTTACTTTACAAGCTTTATTAATTTTTGGTTTATCAAAGTTTACTTTTTGATTCATGATTCACTTGGTCTAGAGTAGAACAAGATCATCAAATTTAGCCTAGAGCAAAGAAAGCTAGTTAGCACCCCTCATGACTAGTTGCTAGTGCTAATAAATAAAATTGACTACTTTAGATGGGAACATGTGAAATAACATGACTTTGAAAACCTTGGAATGATGAGTCATTCTGTTGAAAGATTTTGAAGGTGAATATTACTGGTGAATGAAATGGTGAACTTTACAAAAACTGATGGTTGGGTTCGGATGCGATACCATTCCAATTTTACAAGTACCCCCACAATACCTGATATGGGTAGGGCTTAACCAGAAGTTTATGTAGCTTAGTATGGGTTCCCTCTAAACAAGCGTCATCGGGGTTATGCCAAGGGCTGCCTCCAAAGAAATATGGAATGATGTGATATGACGTGAATATGAGGTGAATGTCCGGCCCAAGCCCTGTGCAGTTCCCAGGCTGACTGTCTGTCTTCACTGGGAGGCCAAGCTCATGGGGAGAGGTGCCTATACTAGGTATGTAAGTGAAAGGTTATGGTTGGTAGTCCGCACACGGAGTGTGATAAATCAGGGCCAGTTAACCCTGACGGATTATTGCAAATGTTGTGGCACAAGTGTACGACCTCTGCAGAGTGTAGAACTATTCGAATAGCCGCGTCCAGTTATGTTACGGACGGTTGGAAAGGCCATACTGTTCCGTCATCAGACCATTTTCAAAAATATGACATGTGAAGGGTGACTTGTGATTTGAACTTGAAATGGTGATTTTGAATTGAAATACAACTGAGTTGTGGGAATGACACTAATGTTCCCACTTGAGTTAGTTAGCACTTGAAGAGTTTTTATTTCAAATACTTGTGAACTAAAATTGGCTTTATGCAAAAGAAACTAGAGCTTAGCACCCCCCTTACTCAAATTGTTAGTACCTACATTAGTATTAGTTTGCGAGTACTTTAAAGTACTCACGGCTTTGTCCCTGGCTATTCAAATGGCCAGACTATGAAGAGCAGTATGAAGAGGATGGACAGCAGGACGTCTACGACAACTAGGACTACTCCTGACGTCAAGCGTTGGCCTGTGGACTATAGAGTCCCCTTCTACTTACGCTTCCGCTATATATTGGTGATGTGTGTTGAAACAATAGTTCAACTATTATTGTAATATTGGATCATGTGATCTATTTGTAAGACGACTATGATATGTAATGAATGATGACTTATGATATTCAACTGTTATGTCTCGCAACAACAATATTCTGGGATTGCGATGTATGGCATAATGGCATCCGGACTTAAAAATCCGGGTGTTGACAAGTTGGTATCAGAGTCATTGTTTGACCTTAGGAGACCCTAGTTAGAATGGACGTCTGAAAAACTTAGTTTCAAAACCAATGAAGTGAATATTTATGAAAATTTATTCTCACTCTTATCCTTGATAACTCTTTTTCAAAAAGAGAAATTTATGCTCTACTTTTCTTTGAAATTCTACATAAAATTTTGCACACTTGATCACTTCACTAACTTACTTATCCTCATTACTCACAGATGGAGTACCAATGGGAGTTCTATCAGCTTGGTCACGGAGGCGACCTAAAGTTCGAAAAGGATTTGAAGCAACTAGTGGAATATCTAGGACACCCGTATCCCGAGTTCTTCGGAATACCCCTCAATAATCAGTTGGGAGGACCACCTCGGTGGGAAGTTTCTACAGATCTACGAAGAAAGCATGGAGCCCCGGTATGGGAAACCATATGGTTTTCTGTAACGGGAAGCACCTGGAAGGAAGGACTAGTCAGAGCTATGCAAGAAGCCATTGCCCGTCTGTGTGGACAAAATGAGAACAAGATCCGAAACACTCGCTTCATCTACTACCCAAGACATGACTCATGGGAAGATCGATGACCATGCCACCACACACGAGAGATGAACCACTATGTAGCACACCAGGACTTCAGGCAGTACAAAACCCCAGGGACTCGCCAAGCACCTCACCCGTGAAGAAGAAGCATCCACCCTGAAGAGTAGTATCACTCCAGCACTTAAGTAGGTGTGAGTTGTATCAGGATCCCCTTGTATCGTAGAGCGAATGAATGGTTCTTCAAACCAACGGTGTGTTAGATTTGTAATGTGTGATGTTTGGTATGAATGAAAAAGTGTTGTTGGTTTTACCCCCTCAACACTACTCAAGTTTTCAAGTTTTGAACTTTTTGAACTTTAAATCAAACAAACCATAGAAATTTCCCTCTTATCTTATCATCTACCTCAATATTCAGATGGCCCCACCAACCCGCGGCACCACCCAAGACGCCATGATGCAGATGCTAGAGATGATGATGGCAGACCGCGAAGCCGAGAGAGCTGAACGACACGCCAACATTGCCGCACTGCAACAGATTGCTCAGAACAACAACGGCCATAGAAACCCCGACCACCCTGGGTCAAAACTGAAGAACTTTCAAAACACCAACCCTCCAATGTTTAGCAAGACAGAAGAGCCCCTCGACGCCGATGACTGGCTCCAGACCATGGAGAACAATCTGGAAGTTGCGGGAGTTGAAGCCACAGAGAAAGTACTGTTCGCCACCCACTATCTGTCAGACCCCACGAGCCTGGTGGACAAGTGCCCGCGCAATGAATGCGGGACAAATGATGACTTGGGAAGACTTCAAGCTGAAGTTTAGCAAGTATCACGTGCCCCAAGGACTGATCAAGAAGATGAGAGACGAGTTCCGCGAACTCAAGCAAGGCAGAATGTCCGTGGTAGAATACCGCGACAGATTCCTCACTCTGTCAAGGTACGCCCCGGATGAGACCGACACCAATGAGAAGAGGAAGGAGAGATTTCTGAACGGACTGCACGATGAGATGCAGACAATGCTAGTCAACATTCCCTTTGCGACCAGGCCCCCGGTGGACTCAGCCATCCAGATGGAAGGGAAGCTTCACCAAGCCAACGAGAACCGCAAGCGCCGGATGATGAACCAGCATGGGTCCAGCAATACCCAGAAGTACCGCAACAACTCATCTGGAGGATTTACTCCAAGATACAACAAGCCCACTGCTCAGACTTATCGCCCCAACTACGCCAACAACAACGGAGGACCCCCGAAGCCCGGAAGCAACAACAACAACAACCACAACACCATGACAACAATAACAACGCAACCGCACCAACAACAACAACCTTGCCCAAATGGCAACAACAATAACCCCAACCCCAAGGACAAGTCCACCATCAACTGCTATGAATGTGGAGTTGTGGGTCACTACTCAATGAGTGCCCCAAGAAGCTTGCCAAGATTGCCGCC
Organism: Lolium multiflorum; assembly: GCA_030979885.1. NCBI lineage: Eukaryota > Viridiplantae > Streptophyta > Magnoliopsida > Poales > Poaceae > Lolium > Lolium multiflorum. The sequence continues at coordinate 201,253,244 of CM061751.1, forward strand.
AACACCGTGCACCTGCTCGAACCAGCGCCGCTTTGCGCAAGAAGGAACCAAAACCTACAACATGACTACCACCGAAGCCCAAGAAGCACCTCAGGCCATGCCAAGTATGTTTTCTGTTAAATCATATCGCCCAATCTCTCTTAGGAACCTAACTTTTCTTAAAATCTCGGGATGAGATTTGTTTAAGGGGAAGGGTTTGTAACATCCCAAATTTTAAAACAAAGAGAAAATGAATTTCCTTTTTCCAAAAATGAGAACCAACAAAAACTTTTCTTACATTGGGTGCTATGCATAGTGCTCATACCTAGTATTTGTGTTTTGCCATGATGAGTGTTATTATGCTTAGGTGCTAAACCCTAAAGTGATCAAGTGAAGATCACCAACCAAATAAAATAGAAGAGAAAGAAATCAAATAAGAAAAACCTTAAACCCTAACCTTCTCAAAAAGCATTTGGATCTATTTTGAGAAACCAAAATAAAAGAAAAAGACATATGTGGGCATATAGCCCTAATAGGTAAATCTTGAACCCTACCTTTATTATTTTTGCTAAATGGTGGTGAACCATTGTGAACCTACTAAACCCTAAACCTCATCTCTCTTGTCACAAATCTTTGAAAAACTAAAATAAAAAGAAATGATCTTAATTAAGAAAAAGGCATATGCAAGCCTATGGCTACTTTTTGCAAATGCTCCAACCTTGAGTGTTAACCTTGGTAGAGGTTTTGAAATACATCAACAAACTCAACAAAGTACTTACCAACCAATTTAAGTGAGAAACCAAAATAAAATCAAACATATGCATAGAGGCATATGTGGCACTTAGCCAAAATATTAAATCTTGACCTAGGCACCCCCATTGTCCAAAATGGTTTGAACCCTTTACCCAACTTATTCTAACACCAAATAAACCTCACTCTTGTCAAAATGAAGCAAAGAAAAATAAAAGAATAAGAAGTAGAAAATCACAAAACCCTCACATATGGTTTATGCCATTTTTCCAAATCTTTGACCTAGACCATCTTGGCCTTCACCATTAGTTGTATTATGTTACTAAACACTTATTACAACTTTTGGAATCAAAGAAACACAAATCAAATCAAATTCAAACTCAAATTGTGCTCACATATGATGATGGTCAAATCTGCCAATTATATTCTGGTCACTACTTTGAGCCCTTGTATCTCAATATTTTCAAACTAAACTTTCTCAACACTTTGCACCTCATCCAAGACAACATCAAGGTGAACACTTTTGTAAAGATCACCATGCCAAATTCTTTCTTGATCATTAGCTATGCTCATCCAAAGTTGCAACATTTTAATAGTGCAACAATCTCACACTTAGCCAAATTTGCAAAACTTTGAATTTAACAATTCCACCACCACACTCCATCACCTCTGGTCATTTCTAACTAAATGAAATACTCACCACTCAACACTTGCAACCAATTGAATTGAATCAAAATTTAACAAAATTCACAAATAACATCTATGTGACTATTTGACACTATTTGCTATAGTGATCTACTCTAACCTAATCTACCCCATTTGCACCCTATTGGTCCCCTGGTTCCCTCTACCCATCAGTGACCCACAGAAACCCTACGGAGAGGGCTAGCATGGCACATGGCCATGCCGGCCATGTCACCACCGACGCACCTCCCCTCTCCCCTTCTCGCCACCCTGGCCACCATGCCAAACGTTGCCACCTCGCTCTCCTTGCCACGGACAAGCCGACCGTCGCCGGAAATCGCCGCCCAGAATCGCCGGAAATCGCGCGCCAGTCACGCCGCGGATGGCCACGCGTGCCTCGCCGTACTCGCCGTACCCCGACCGCCTCCGTCGCCAGGGTACTCTCACGCCACGTGGAGCTGCAGGACACGCTCGCGTCACCTGCCTGCCGCCGTCGCCGGCGAGGACGATTCCGCCCGCCGCGGCCGCGTCAGTACACGCCGGCGCGACCGTCGTACGCCCTCGCACCGCGCCATTAACGCTGGGACCGCCGTGACGTCGCCTACCTCCTGCGCACCTTCCTCGCTCCTTCGTCGCCCTGGAACGACGACCTCGCCGTTGACCTCGCCCGCGCCTCGCAGCACCCTCGCCCCTCTATAAATACCGAGCTCCCCTCAGCCATCCAAGCACACCAGCAGCATCCCCACTCTTCCCTCGCCCTCCTCGACCACTTCCCCTTCTCGATTCATCACCGGAGCTCCCCAATTTAGCCGCCGGAGCCCGCCAGTACCTCATCTCGCCGGCGTCGATTCAGGCCACCTCCAGCCTCGCCACTGGTACCAGCGCACTCGCCGTCGACGACAACCTCGCCTCGCGTCAACGCCGACCCTCGCCGGAGCCTCAGCTCGCCGCCGACCCCCTACTCCGCCGTGCCAGCACCTCCCTTCTCCCCGACGACGACGACGACGTGCGACCGTCGGATCGCCATCTAATCCAACCGCTCACGATCACCGGTACCGTTTCGGTAAGAGTAAGTCGCTGACGTGCGGGCCCCTTTGTCAGTTGGCCCGTGGCGCGTTGAAACGTTACCTGGGCCAGCCCAGTTAGTTTCCCTCGTTTTGGCCCATTTCCTTTCCCGCGCAAGCCCAACCATTTGAATTGGATTTATTTTCAAATCTGTAAAATACAAACTGGTCCTGTGCTAGAAATTGAATAGTTTCAAATCTACCCAACCAAATTGGATGAAATTTATATTGCTGGAAAGCTTGTAAAAAGATCTATCCAACCCCACTGGTCCCACTTCAAAATCTTGTGTAGAATTAATGTGACAAAAATAACAAGTCAGAGACTTTTCAGTATTCAAATAAATCTTAAAAATCAACCAATTTGAATTTTGAAGTGAATCCAATTGCTATAATTCACATTTCACTTGTACTAATTGTTTCTGCAACAATATGCCATGCTCACTTTGAATGATCATGGTCTAGCTTAATTAAAGGACTATATGGCTATTTCTAGTCAAAGATATTGTCCAAAAATATTAATAAATCACATGGGAGTTTTTCTCTCATTTAAATCTTGTCACAAACATTCAAAATGAGGTAGATACTTTAGTCATTTAGGTCTCATATGAATTAGTTGATGATATTAAATCTTTACCATATTAGGATTAAATTGTATGAGGTGCTTCACCTCATTTAAATCATTTTCTTAAATGATGAGTATGAAGAGGTTGACTTAGTCAACCTAGGTCATATACTATTCATAAGAGAAATTAAATCTTAATCAGATAATGAGAGGGAATTATTTCTCTAAGTAATTAAAAGTAACACTCTAATTAGTATGAGAGGAAATTATTTTTCTTAAATAAGAAAACAACACATCTACCCACTTAATAGTAATGTGTGATGCTAGTTTAATTTGTGTAAATTATATGAGGTGTTTCACTTCATTTAAATCTTGTCCCAAGTACTTTCACATGAAGTTTGGACCCCTGGTCAAATGCTCTCATATGAAATACTTGGAGAATTTAAATCATTTGTAGAAGTGTTAAATAGTATGAGGTATCTCTGCCTCATTTAAATCATTTTCTCAAATGATGATGATGAATGGTTGACTTAGGACAACCTGAATTCATGAGTGATTGTTTGAGAAATTAAATCTTAAAGAAGATTCAATGAGAGGAAATTATTCCTCAAGAACTATATGGAAACTATCATTTACATATGAAATGAGAGGAAATTATTTTTCCTCAAGCAAGACCACCAATGCACCAAATTGTATTAATTGTGTGAATAGAATAGTTTGTGTGAATACATGTGATGTTTAGAATAGCCAATGAATTGCTTGGTGATTGTACCTCGTATTCGTATTTTAGACGCTAGTACCGAGGAGTATCAGGAGGAGGAGGTCTACTTTCAAGGAGAAGAAGACCACTTTGATCACCTCAACAACCAAGGCAAGCTAGACTAATGCAAGCTATTTTGTTGCAAGCTAATATTCTTGCTAAGTGCAAAGCTCTACAAGAGCAAGGCACCACCACATTTTACTTTATGCTGAATGAGCCCATCCCAAGTTTTACTTTACAAGCTTTATTAATTTTTGGTTTATCAAAGTTTACTTTTTGATTCATGATTCACTTGGTCTAGAGTAGAACAAGATCATCAAATTTAGCCTAGAGCAAAGAAAGCTAGTTAGCACCCCTCATGACTAGTTGCTAGTGCTAATAAATAAAATTGACTACTTTAGATGGGAACATGTGAAATAACATGACTTTGAAAACCTTGGAATGATGAGTCATTCTGTTGAAAGATTTTGAAGGTGAATATTACTGGTGAATGAAATGGTGAACTTTACAAAAACTGATGGTTGGGTTCGGATGCGATACCATTCCAATTTTACAAGTACCCCCACAATACCTGATATGGGTATGGCTTACCAGAAGTTTATGTAGCTTAGTATGGGTTCCCTCTAAACAAGCGTCATCGGGGTTATGCCAAGGGCTGCCTCCAAAGAAATATGGAATGATGTGATATGACGTGAATATGAGGTGAATGTCCGGCCCAAGCCCTGTGCTCCCTGGCCGACCGGCTCTTCACTGGGAGGCCAAGCTCATGGGGGAGGTGCCTATACAGGGTATGTAAGTGAAAGGTTATGGTTGGTAGTCCGCACACGGAGTGTGATAAATCAGGGGTTAACCCTGACGGATTATTGCAAATGTTGTGGCACAAGTGTACGACCTCTGCAGAGTGTAGAACTATTCGAATAGCCGCGTCCACGGTTATGGACGGTTGGAAAGGCTATACTGTTCCGTCATCAGACCATTTTCAAAAAATGACATGTGAAGGGTGACTTGTGATTTGAACTTGAAATGGTGATTTTGAATTGAAATACAACTGAGTTGTGGAATGACACTAATGTTCCCACCTGAGTTAGTTAGCACTTGAAGAGTTTTTATTTCAAATACTTGTGAACTAAAATTAGCTTTATGCAAAAAAAAACTAGAGCTTAGCACCCCCCCCCCTTACTCAAATTGTTAGTACCTACATTAGTATTAGTTTGCGAGTACTTTAAAGTACTCACGGCTTTGTCCCTGGCTATTCAAATGGCCAGACTATGAAGAGGAGCAGCAGTATGAAGAGGATGAACAGCAGGACGTCTACGACAACTAGGACTACTCCTGACGTCAAGCGTTGGCCTGTGGACTATAGAGTCCCCTTCTACTACGCTTCCGCTATGTATTTGTGATGTGTGTTGAAACAATAGTTCAACTATTATTGTAATATTGGATCATGTGATCTATTTGTAAGACGACTATGATATGTAATGAATGACGACTTATGATATTCAACCGTTATGTCTCGCAACAACAATATTCCTGGGATTGCGATGTAAGGCATCTGGACTTAAAAATCCGGGTGTTGACATTTGGTATCAGAGATTGAAACTGCTTGTCAACACCTTTGCTCCTCGTTGGATCGACATTCTTACTTATCGAAGATACTACGATACACCCCTATACTTGTGGGTCATCAAGACTATTTTATGGCGCCGTTGCCGGGAGTGAAACGCTATTGGTAAGTGGAATTGGTAAGGGAAATTTCTACTGTTTGTGCTGATTTTATGCCTGCTGCTATAATTCATTATGGAGATATCTTCTCTTGAATTTTATTTGGGAAATCTACTACTACTGCAAAGGTAGTGGATGAGGCGCCAGGTAAGGAAGAAATACCATACAAAATACCTATGAAAATTATTGAACGTGTAGTGGGTAACCGTTATACAGGGGATGGAACTGTGGAGATCATTTATTGTTCTTACATGAATTATGCGGTTTATTCAAGTGTGCAGGTATTGCTATGGATGAAGTGAGGAAGAAACTATTCTCTATATCGCTGTCAAAGCGGCGCATTGGTATAAATTACTGGATAATGGGGATTCTCTTGAATGGAATGATATTGTGCCCCGGTTTTATTCTAAGTTCTATCCTCCAAGTGAGATTCACAAAGATCGGAATCGTATATATAATTTTTGGCCTCATGAAGGAGAGAGTATTGCCCAAGCATGGGGAGATTGAAGTCTTTAATGCTCAAATGCCCCATTCATGAGCTTCCTAATATTATTATTGATAATTTCTATGCAAGACTTTCTTTTCAAGACAAGACCTTGCTGGATACTTCTTGTTTTGGATCATTTACACGCAACAAGGAAGAGTTTAAAAGGGACCTTCTTAATCGGATCCAAGAAAATACTGAAGGATGGGAGAACGACAAGGATAGAGAATCAGGTATAAATTATGATTATAAATGCATTGAAGCTTTTATGGATACGATAAATTTCGTAATATGAGTGCTACTTATGGTCTTGATTCTCAAGTTGCTGCAAATCTTTATAAAGCTTTTGCTTCTCATTATGAATTGCCTAAGAAGAACTTTGATAAGTATCATGAACCGTATAAAGATAAAATTGATTCATCTATAAATAAATGTGTTGTAGTTGAAACTATTGATCATGTTATTCCGAAGCTTATATTGAAAAACTCCTTTCCCTGCTAAAATGAAGGAGTATCTGTTATAAATAGTGCGGTTCATAAAAGTGAAAAGAAACCTATAGAACCTGAAGAACAAATAAAAGTTGAACCTGCTGTTGCAATTATTAAAGATCTTGTGACTGAAAATGTGGAGGATGGTCATATTATTTTCTGTGAAGATGCCTCTAATATTGTTTCGCATCCTAATAAGTCTAGGAAAGCTAGTGTTCCTATGCTATCTGTTATAATTGGTGATCATTGTTATTATGGTTTATGTGATATTGGTGCAAGTATTAGTGCTATTCCTTATGAGCTTTACACGGAGATTATGCACGAAATTGGTTCTTGTGAACTTGAAGATATTGATGTGGTTATTCGGCTGGCTAATAGAGAAACTATCTCTCCAATTGGTATTGTTCGAGATGTGGAAGTTCTATGGTAAGATTAAATATCCTGTTGACTTTTTGGTACTTGGTTCTGCTGCTAGTAAATATTGTCCTATCATTTTTGGTAGACCTTTTTTAAATACTTGTGGAGCTATTATAGATTGCAAGAAAGAGAAAATTTTGACTAAATTTGCTGGTGAATCTTATGAGTTTAATTTCTCTAAATTTGCCAAAACTCCTTATAAAGCTGATTTGCCTAATAATGATTTTAGAGTTGAACAATGTGCGTCTATTGCTCTTGCTCCTAGTAATCCTTTGCAGCAACATTTGGAGAATAGTGAGAGTGAAGCTTTTAGGAAGAAAGAGATGAGCTTGATGAAATTTTCCTTCGTCAACCTATTCTTAAGCATGATTTACCGGTGGAAGATCTGGGTAGAACACCACCACCAAAGGAAGATCCTGTCTTTGATTTAAAACCATTGCCCGATAATCTTAAATATGCTCATATTGATGATAAGAAAATATATCCTGTTATTATTAGTTCTAAGCTTTGAGTTTGAAGAAGAAAGGTTATTGGAAATATTGAAGAAACACCGAGGAGCTATTGGCTACACTCTTGATGACTTGAAGGGGATTTCTCCCTCTATTTGCCAACACGCCATTAATATGGAAGATGATGCGAAACCTGTTGTTGAACCTCAGCGTCGTCTAATTCCTAAGATGAAGGATGTGGTAAGAAATGAGGTATTAAGACTCCTTGAAGCCGGTATTATATATCCTATTGCTGATAGTAGATGGGTTAGTCCTGTGCATTGTGTTCCTAAGAAAGGAGGAATGACCGTTGTGCCTAATGATAATGATGAGCTCATACCTCAAAGAGTAGTTGCAGGGTATAGAATGTGCATTGTATCAAAAAGTTAATAAGGTTACTAAGAAAGATCATTACCCTTTGCCTTTTATTGATCAAATGTTAGAAAGGTTATCTAAAATACTCATTTTTGCTTTTCTTGATGGTTATTCCGGTTTTCACAAATTCTCATGTTAAAACTAAAAATCAAGAGAAACCACTTTCTCACTTGTCCTGCGGGAACTTAGTGTCATAGGCGTATGCCTTTATTACTATGGTCGTTCCGCTACTTTTCAAAGATGCATATCTGTTATTTTTCATGGCTTTTGTGAGAGTATTGTAGAGGTATTTGGACGATTTTTCCGTCTATGGAAATTCTTTTGATAATTGCTTGCGAACCTGATAAAGTTTTGCAGAGATGTGAAGAAACCAACCTTGTTCTTAATTGGGAGAAATGCCACTTTATGGTTAATGAAGGAAGGAATTGTATTGGGACACAAAATTTCCGAGAGAGGTATTGAAGTTGATAGAGCTAAAGTTGAAGCCATTGAGAAGATGCCCTATCCTAGGGATGTTAAAGGTATTCGTAGTGTTCTTGGTCATGCTGGGTTTTATAGAAGATTTATTAAAGATTTCTCTAAATCAAGCCTCTTACTAATCTTCTTCAAAAAGATGTGCCTTTTGTTTTTGATGATGATTATAAGGAACTTTTGAAACTCTAAAGAATGCCTTAACAACTGCCCCTATAGTTGAACCTCCCGATTGGAACTTACCATTTGAAATTATGTGTGATGTTGCTGTAGGCGCTGTTTTTGGACAGCGAGTAGATAAAAACCTGAATGTTATTCATTATGCTAGTAAAACCCTTGATGCTGCTCAAAGAAATTATGCTACTACCGAAAAAGTATTAGCTGTAGTCTTTGCTTGTGATAAGTTTAGATCTTATATCGTTGATTCAAAAGTTACTATTCATACTGATCATGCTGTAATTAGATACCTTATGACAAAGAAAGATGCTAAGCCAAGGCTTATTAGATGGGTACTTCTTTTGCAAGAATTTGATCTGCATATTGTAGATAGGAAAGGTGCTGATAACCCTGTTGCCGATAATTTGTCTAGATTGGAAAATATTGCTTACGATCCGTTCCCGTTAATGATAGTTTTCCAAATGAACAATTAGCTGTAATAAAGGTGAGTTCTCGAGATGTATCCTTGGTATACTGGGACATTATGCTAACTTTATTGTTTCCAAGTACTTGCCTCCATTTTCAGCTCAGCAAAGGAGGAAATTCTTTTATGACTTGAGGCATTATTTTTGGGATGACCCACACTTATATAAAGAAGGAGGGGATGGTATTCTGCGAAGATGTGTTCCCGAATATGAGCAACAAGAGATATTGAGTAAATATCATGGTAGTGCTTATGGAGAACACGCTGGAGATAGAACCGTGCAAAAGGTTCTACAATCAGTTTTATTGGCCAACTCTCTTCAAAGATGCGGAAGTTTATTTTATCTTGTGATGAATGTCAAGTGTTGGTACATTCCACGCAATGAAATGCCTAGAATTATACTCTGTTATTGAACCGTTTAATGTTGGGGATTTGATTTGCTGGGACCTTTTTCCTCTTCGTGGTTGCAACACTCATATACTTGTCATGATTATGTTACCAAATGGGTGGAAGCCATACCTACAAAAAGTGCTGATGGTGAGACCCTCTTTAAGAATGCTTTTAGACATTATTTTTCCTAGATTTGAGTTCCTAGATATATTATGACAGATGGAGGTTCTCATTTATTCATGGTGGTTTTAGAAAACTCTTGCTAAATATGGTATTATCATAGAATTGCTTCCGCTTATCATCCTCAAACTAGTGCTGTACAAGTAGAATTATCAAATAGAGAAATTAAATCTATTTTGGGAAAGACCATTAATAGAAAGAATTAGGCTAGTAAATTGAAGGAAGCACTATGAGCTTATAGAACTGCTATAAAAACCCCATGGGAATGTCACCTTATAAAATGGTTTATGGAAAAACTTGTCATTTACCTTTAGAACTAGAGCACAAAGCTTATTGGGCTGTTAGAGAACTAAACAAAGATCCTAAACTAGCCGGTGATAAGAGGTTGTTGCAATTAAGTTCTCTAGATGAATGGAGAAGTGAAGCCTATGAGTGAAAATGCTAAACTCTTTAAAGAGAAAGTTAAGAAATGGCATGATAGAAGGATTATCAAAAGAGAGTTTAATATTGGGGATAAAGTCCCTATTGTATCGGCCTCGTCTCAGATTCTTTGCAGGAAATTACTTCCTAAATGGAAGAACCAGTGTTGTTGAGGAGGTGCATTGCTCAGGACAATTAAAATTAGTTCCTCCAAGGCAATGCCACGAAGTGGTGAATGGACAAAGACTCAAGCATTATATCTTGGGTTTATAATGTAGATGTTGATGTTATTCGAGTGGAAACACACCGGAGGCTTTCATCAAAGGTCAAATTGACAATTCGCCATAACTCGACTTTGAATAGGTAATAGTAAGGTAATAAAAAGTTCGCGATTTGCTTTCCGAACAATGTTTTTGTTGTTTTTGGAAAATATGAAAATACGAAATCGAACGGAGTGTGGAGGAGACGCATCGAGGCGTGCCCCCATAGGCCGGCGGCCAGGCCCTGGGCTCCGCGCCGCGCCCTATGAGTCGTTCCTCGCCTGTCGCCCTTTTCTCTCCGACCTCCGGTTCGACTCGGTACTTTCCGTTTGTCATAAAAATTCCTGCTATATAATCCCCCGAACCCCTGGAGGTCCGTATATCGCTTTCTCGACGTGTTTTGTTTCGAGCTATTTCTGCCAGATCTATTTTCAATCTAGGAGCACCATGGCCTCCGACAACAAGGGCAAAGGGCCTTCAAGGAAGAAGTGAAAAGCAGTGTCACAAAACAAGAGCAAATGTCGCTGGGAGTGGGCAACCTTGTGATCTGACATCGACGTTCTTTCTCATAACTTGCAGGACCCTTACCACCCGCCTGGCCCTCGACTCTTTCCCCCGGCTGAAGAAGCTCCACGGACTACTCATGAGTTTTGTGGTCAACATCGGCCTCTAAGAAGAGTATGAGAGACTCAGGAGGAGACCACGACCTCGTAGAATGCCGGAATATTACTCGACACCCATCACAAGGTCGCCACCGCCAACTTCAGATAACAATGAATCTCTTCGAGTCTTAGTGCAGAATTGCCAAGCCGAGAAAGAAGTTGAAGCTGAAGGAGATCTGTAAGAAGCGCGGGAGGAATTCATCACCACCATCGCCAAAGGAGTAATTCATCATCGGAATTGGCATCCCCTTGGTTTGTTCTAAGCTTGGGGAGTGCCGCGTATCACATCATCACCACTCTTACTTTTTACTATCAAGTAGTGTCATATCATGAGTAGGAAGTTATCACATAAGATGGGTTGGCAGGGAAGTATCTCCTTAGTTGGTTGTTCATGTATCCCTTGCGTGAGGTGGACGTTATGAAATATTAATGATGTCTTATCATTTACATATTGCACACCTTTTATTTTAGTTTGCAATTTCTATTATATGATTGATCTTGATTTTAGTATTGGTACCACTTTGGGAGCATTGAGTAAATCTATTTGGTTTTGGCAAACTTAGCATTGGTCAATAGCAACAACACCTTGATGTTTAAGTAGAAAAGAGAAATATATATAGTTGTTTCATTGTCTTCCTTTCTTGTTAGCTCATAGCTTATTATTCTGAAGTTAAAATTGTTTGTAACAAGAAAGATGCATGATTGTTTTTAATACATGTATATATTCGTTGTTTCTCAACTTTTGTGCTTGTTAATTAACCTTTACAGCCAGCGCTCCGTACCGAGAGGGTAGTCGTTTCTGCATCCAAACCTCAACCCAAACCTATGCTATTTGTGTCCACCATATCTACCTACTACATGGTATTTTCTCCGCCATTCCAAAGTAAATTGCTGAGTGCTACCTTTAAAATTTCTATCCTTTACCTCTGCAATATAGCTCATGGGACAAATGGCTTAAAAACTATTGTGGTGAAGAATATGTACTTATGTGTCTTATTTCTTAGTAAGTTGCTTGTTGAGCGGTAACTATGTTTTTTCTGGGGACGCCATCAACTCTTTTACCTTTGTTGAATATCATGTGAGTTGCTATGCATGTCTGTCTTGTCTGACAGTTTTCACAATCAAATGGTTTGAGTATGCATACTGTTAGATTGGGCCGCTAACTAAAGCCATGATTCATGGTGGAAGTTTCAGTATGGACAGCTAATCCTCAATCTCTTATGAGAATAATAATTGTTGTTGAATGCTTATGCATTAAAGAGGAGTCCATTATCTCTTGTCTATGTTGTCCCGGTATGGATGTCTAAGTTGAGAATAATCAAAAGCGAGAAATCCAATGCGAGCTTCCTCCTTAGACCTTTGTACAGAGTATATTCCTCATGACACTTGGTTGAAACACATGTTATGCAATATAATCTGTGTTAATCCAAGCTAATTAGGACAAGGTGCGCGCACCATTAGTATACTATGCATGAGGCTTGGAACTACTTATAAGATGTCTTATACATAACACATATGCTTTATTACTATCGTTGAACAAAACTGTTTCTTGTTTTCAAAATGAAAAGCTCTAGCACAAAAATAGTAACCCATGCTTCCCTCTGCGAAGGGTCTGTCTCTTACTTTATGTTGAGTCAGTAACCTATTCCTCTCCATCTTAAGCAAGCATTTGAGTAGTTGTGATCAAACCAATATATTGTGATTTACTTCATCATGTCTTTTACTCTTCCTTGTTTAGTACATTTATCCGAATGAATATAGCTTGAAAGTTATCAATGATTACTATGATTGAGTATGCAAGTTTACCATAAGCTTTAATATGAAAGCGCTCGCTCCATAGATAAGTATAACTGTTAACCGCTTCTCTCACCAAGAATAAAAAGTTTTCCATCACCAAATATACTTTACACCTTATTTGCATTACCTGTATACTTGTTTCAAGTTGAGTTATATGGGAGGAAGTTGAAACAACAGAATGTCTTGTGAAATGAATATGACACTTCTTGTCCGTATTTGATTTATCGACTCTTCACTCCATAAACATGTGGTCCCACATCAGGTTCGGGCTTGCTTAAAAGGGAAGCTGAGTCTAAGCTTTGGGGGGAGTTGGATACATTCAATTTGCATCACTATTTATATCATAATTTACTGCTATTCATTGATATATTTCATATTTGGAAATGATACTTATGTTATTTCATCTATTTTGCATGTTTCATGATTATTTGGGATCATGCACTGGAGTTGTGGATTCTGCCTGGAAAAGCACCATTGCACGTGTTACTTTAAGATCAACAATGGATTTGAATTATACGAAAAATCCGTATTTTTCCGTATGACGAAGGGAGCTGCATGGGGAGCGCAGGGGGACCCGGTGTGGGCTCACCTCATAGGCCGGTACGGCCGTGGCGGCCCCGGCCGCCGCCTCTCCTATGAGGTGGTCTACACCCCTCTCTCGTCGACAAGGGATTAACTTTGTCAATGCCTGCGTATCAGACTAGGTTTGTTGTGGATGCAGAGGGCAAATAGATCTCGAAGGTTTCAGCCGAAAAGTACTCGACGAATATGAAAACTAGGGTTTGTAAACAATGATTCGATGATCTTCTCGTCCCTCGACCCCCCCTTTATATAGGTGGAGCCGAGGGATTCGTGTTGTACAAGTTACAAAGTCCGGGAAGGTTTCTAACTCATCCCGTAAGATTTACAAATAAGGCTTTCTATTACAAATCTAGCTTTCCTTAATATTATCTTGGGAATCTTCTTATTCTTCGGGTAATGGGCCTTCAATAAACCCCGGGTACTATCTTCGGCAGCCCATTTGGGATGCCTATGTCGGGTATTCCCGTAGATTTCAAGCTTGAATCGTAGAATCAGGGAAAATCTCCACCGTTTATTTTTACTCGAAAGCTCAAACTTTTCTATATTTCTTCACATATATTTCTATATTGTACAGGGATAATGGTAATTGAGGCTAGTTCATCCGACTTGATCGTACTAGTTAACCGTCTAGTGGCAATCCGCAAAACCTACTTCAAGATCACGTCCCTGGACATGATTTCGGGATACCGTAACCGACAGTGCCGCCAAGGTCTTACCATTCTGTCGAGTCCTAGTCATTTTATCGCGTACCTAACGCGTCCGTTAGAATTTTTCTTCGTATCAAGTGATACGGATAAAAGTAGCAAACCGATGTCAGAGACGGCGCCATCACGTAATCTGGATCCGGGGGTCTTACCTTCGCAAATATTGCGGCATTCAGAGATTTTTCGCAACTTCGGCGCTCTGAGAATATATTGCCGAGTGCTTATTCTGCCTGTTGAATAGCACATTTTATTGAGTCAACGGATGACTTATATTGTTTTCCGATGGGAGTATATGTAGAGTTATTATAACTCGAAATATACTCTATTGCTTTTTTGTCTTTTTTCTTTATGATTTCATCGGGCACGCGAACAGCGTTCCCGATGGGAGTAGCCCCCGAGGCTACAAACAAGGACTTGTACTTGGTTGTAGGCTCCACGCCTTATGCCGCCATATTCTCTTTTTCTCCGAAGTTTTATAATTTCTCGGGTGCGCGAACAGCGCTCCCGATGGGTAGCCCCCGAGGCTATGAACAAATATTTTTATTTGATCATAGGCTCATGCCATTACTATTTTGTCTTTCTTGATCTTTTCATTTTTTCAAAGTAGCCCCCGAGCATTTGATCAAAAACTTGTATTTGATCAAAGGCTCTCCGATATTTTTCATGTCGCCTTTTTATGCCGCTGTTGAGTCGATGTTTCCTCTCTGATAAGATGACGTTATTGCTGACGATAGCCACGATTGCGACTCTGAAAATGGCGAGAAGTTGTCTCTCTCTGCCTTGCGGGCCCAAATTATCCATTGGCTTGACACGTCGTGCAAGTGGGGGACACACGTCCTCCGGTTTTTCTGGCACTCGTACCGTAACTTCTCCAATGTGAAAATACTTTCTTACCCTTGTGTTTTCGTGATTATCATCTGTCACGCTCCTTTTTCATCTAACGGTCCACCGCTTCACCTCACCTCTTTATAAGATCATCTTCTTCTTCCTCGAGCACTTCCGCTCGCGCCGCCTTCATTCTCTCATCTGCAAATTTCCTCCTGCGATCCACAACCTCTTAAGCTCCTTGCTTCCAAATCGCAAATCCTTGCGCCATTGTTGATGCGACTGCTGCCGATTGACAAGGCACAACACGCTCGATCCTCTATGAAGGCCATGATCTTGGGCTCAAGGGATGGGTACTCAAAATTTCCACCAAGACATCAATTGTCAAGAAGCTGGGACTTAAGAAACCAAGGCATTGTGTTTCCTCAAAGGAAGAGAGCTACCCAACCTCCAATGGGGTAACTGGTAAGTTTTGTTGATCACCCCCATCCCAGTTTGTCCGCCCTCATTCATCCTTTTCGTGTCTTCTTTTTTATCTACTACTATCACCACAACTTCATCACCTCACGCCAAACTCCATTCTTCACATCTCCATTTTCATCACTGCGAGGCCTCTTGGCGCTCCGCCTAATCGGGCGCTATGGAAGCGCATTTTCTTCTGTCGCCGTAATGGCTCTTCCAATGTCGCCTATAATATAGGCGGCGTTGTAATTTCTGTTCGTCCCACTGTCGACTACTTCGACGTCAAGCTCCCCTGCCTCAAGGGTGGCGAAGAAGTGGTTGTACATCCAAGAGGAAAACCACGGATGCGCTCGAAGACAACATCCCTCCATTTGATGGTGCCGAAAAATTCTTCGCGCCGGGTTTTGGGATGCAGAGGCTACCGAAGAAGAAAGAGCTTCGACAGAGGCCTTGATGACTCGCATCCATGAGTTGCAAAATACTCGCGGCAAAGAGTTATCAGGTATCCAAATTACTGCATACTTTCTCAAGACTAGAGTGCAGCCGCTTCAAGCTCGCAAATATCCTCTCTGGAAATATGCTGGCGACGAGGACGTAGATCGGCTGTCGGTGAATTTGGAGGTCAAGGATTTAGAAAAACTTGTCTGAAAAATTTCATCTCTCAGCAAAAAAGATGCTGTCCCTTCTTCTTGCCGTGTGACACCTTTCAGCGCCGCCAATCCACTTCCCAAGGTAATCTTCTATTGTCTTGTTATTGCTTTGCTATCTTTTTGTAACTTATTTTCCCACATCTTGCCTGCTTTATTTGCATTTAATCATCTGTAATCTGTCTCGTCTCTCCTCTTCCCCAAGGTGGAGAAGTCGAAGAAAGGTCCATCACAACGACGACAATCAAGAAACTCCTTTAGGAATGAACCCGTAGATTCGAAAAATCTGGATTCTGCTGAAAAGGATGCCGGCCTCGAAGGCACCGCATCAGCGCAATCTCCTCCCGCTCGCTTCCAAAGAACAAAGGAAAAGGAGTGATGTCGAAGATTCCGGGACCTCTAAACCCAGAAGTTGCTCCTTCACCGCGAAAGGCAGCTTATGATCCATACTCTGAGAGCTCCACGCCCGTGAGTCTCTCTTTTTCTATTTTTATACCAAGAATTTGTCCGTCGTGCTTTTATGTTACCACCCTTTTACCACAAGGATGATGAGGAAGAAACACCAACTTTGACGTGGATCGGCCGAACTATACGTCATACACTTCAGTTGTTTCCGGAGCCGCCGGCTGAAGGAGAATCCGCCTCAACAAAACGTCGCGCTTCTACTCCTCCTTCAAGCCCCCGAGTCCCTTCACCAAAAAGGGCAAGGACGGAGATCATCCCGGAGCCTACTCCTCAATTGAGTAGCTCCTCTAACCCTCTCTTGGATGATGTAAGTTCTTAATTTTCTTGTCACTGTCTATATTTTCTCTGTTTACTTCTATGTGCCATCATATTTTTCTCATACCGACATTTTTCCTTTGTCCTTCTTTAACAGCCTATGATCAAAGAACTTAGGCTCAATTTAAGAAATGTGAATATGCTAATAAGACTCAAGGTAATGCCTTGCTTCTTCTTTTTGCCGCTGCTTTCTTGCTCCTTGTTGCTTCAGGTATTTTTAATCATTTTTAACCTTTCTGGCAGAAAAATCCAAGTGAGGCCAACGAGTGCTGCATGCTACCACTTGCTCTGTAAATTACAAAGTGAAGAGGCTCGTAAGAAGGCTGAGCCGAAAGGCTGAAGCTCGAGCGGAGGCCGACAAGGCCAAGACCGATGGCCGCCGGGTGTTCTAAGATCTTAGGGAAGAGACTTCATGATGTTAAATCTTTCTACTGAGCGAGCATATAATCGCACAATCGCTTCATGAGGAAGCAACTTAAGCGCACAAGGACGCAAAATCGTCGTTTTGTCAGTAAGTATAATCGAACTCCCCTTCATATCCTTTGTACTTTCTTTTCTTCATTGTTTGTTACTCAATAAGTTTTTACCTTGGCAAGAGCAGAATGGTGTTTTAAGAATTTGAACTTGAGGACCCCGAGAATGATCCTCTTCTTGACGAAGCCATTCCTCTAGTTTTATGACACAAGCATGAGGGAAGTTGATCAGGCTAAAGCAGGGCTGTCGCGGCTCTTCCCCTATTTCTTCCCAAAGAAAGAGGAACCTGCGACTTTCTTAACTTGGCCAAGTGCTTTAATCCACCGTAGATTCTGGGCTAAGATGCGCCAAGAAAATACAAAGTCATGAAAGTACTTAAGTAAGCTGGTGGTCAGCCAGCTTAAAACTATCGACCGGCGAAAGTAGGCGACACGGAGCAAGATAGAATCAAAGAAAATGGCGATCGTTGATCACATGGCTAAGCCCAACACTAAGAAAAACTGTCTATTCTAACTGCTCATCTTCGACTTAGCTCACTGTGTGTGGGAAGTCGGGAGGTCTAGTTGAATGTCCCTTTGCTTTTCCTTTTTAGCTTACCCCTTCTCTTTTTGGCATTGTTGCCATAATGTTCTTGGCGATGACTGCTTCAGTAGGTCTCAGAGGTCCTTCTTTGTACTGGTATATGTATATATTATGAGAATGAATGAAGATCTATCTTTGCTCAATGATTGATGTCGAAATTTCCCTTTTTTCCAGTTAATTTTTGACAACTATACGTCAACTGCTGGTCCTTCCGAGGTTTTTCGCCTTTGAAGAAAACCCCTGTCGCTGTTAATTTCGTCGAAGATTCTGCGAGTAAGAATTCGGCAGAAGATTTGAAAGAACTTCAGCAACAGCTCCAGTCCATGAAGAAGCAATCACTTATGCTTATGGAACAGTCTCGGAAATCCTCCGAGAGGGAAAAGGTAGCACTCCAACAAGCTCAAGATGCTATAGCTGAAAAGGATGCCGCCGTTGCTGAAGCTGCTGCAGCTACGTCTCGAGAAAATTTTATGCTTCAACTGCCGCTAACAGATGCTAGCCTGGACATGGCAGGTGTGCTTCGATATCTTTGTCTCTCTTTATCTGTCTTTTTTCCTTGTCTTCTTGTTGTCCACTAATTTTGTTGAGATAGGTGCCTTTTTGAATGCTGCCACGGAAGATGAACGTGTTGAAGCTCGTTCCAATGCTCTTCTGAGGCTTGCACGCGATCATGGTTCAAATTTTTGGGGGCACACTCGAACGGACTATCAAACGTCGTGATTTCAAGATCGTGGCGCTGAAAGCTGCGGTAGCTTTCGACTTTGTACGAAGACCTTGTCTTTAGCTTAGCGGGACCACACGCACGTAATAAGATGCCAGTAGACGCTTCCCGCTCCGATGGAGAAATTTCCGTAGATGCCTTGATCCATGGGTTTGTGCGGCTCAATTACTGCTGGTGCAAGGTTTGCCATGATCATGATAAAGATCTGCTCCCGAAATTAGATGTGAGTCAAATTGTTCCAAAGTGTCTGGCGAAGATGGCGAAGAGGAAAAGGAACTTCAGCAAATATGATGATGTCGTGACTGCCAAGATATGATGGGATGAACTCTTCGACTAGACGCTGAATTCTTCGTGAAAGGCAGTTATGCAGAACATAGCACTCGCGCTATAAATAATGAGCGCTTAACCATAGATAATATATATTGGGTAGCTCTTGAAGTTTTGTTGCTTCAAGGATTGTATCTCTTGTGTACAGGAAACATAATCTATATTGTAAAGTCACTATATTTCTGTTGTGCTGGTTAAGCCTTGCCAGGACGGCGGTATTTTTTCTTTTTACGATGCGAGGTTATCCCAAGTGCAAGTGTAAATTGTGTATTTATATTACCATTTTCATGCAAAAGTAACTCTATATCTTTGTTGGATTGCTATTTTGTGATGTATTTTATTTCCAAGGTAGGTACTTTATACCAAGGCAGATATACATACATCCGCAGCCCCGAGCCTCGTTGAAAAACATATAGTTCCACTATCTTTATTATATTGCAGCACCGCTAGTCGCCTCATTAAAAACCTTTCCCGGCCCCACCCGGTGCCCCGAAAAAGGAAAGAGTGCGTCCGAAAATCGCGGGCGTCAAAGATGTGTTGTATGTTTACGTAGGAGACTATGGCTTTCGGCATCTAGGCGGAAACCATGAGCTGTGCTGCTGCCCAAGGATTTGTCTGGGTAATCCCTCGTTTTCTTGTCCTGAGTCTCCAGATGTCTTCCTTCTGGACATTCTCCGTGATTTAAGGGTCCAAGCTAAGTAGACTCTAGCTTTTCATGACTTTGATTAAGTTTAAAACTAAGTCGCCAACTTTGGAAAGACCTTAAGTAACTGCCGATCGTGTAGTTTTTCAAGTCCCCGTTGATATTTTGGCGACTCTCGGTGATGACTTCATCTCGAGTCACGAGTGCGCGCCGTGGACATCATCTTCTAAAGCCTTTCTCGAAGTTTCTTCATGTATTCTGTAACTCTTGGAGCATCATGTTCTATTTCACTCGTTAAAGATCGCTCTCACTTCCGTGGACCGGTGAAAATCTTATGTCTCTGCGTCGCCGTGTTTGGTGCTGAACTAATACTCCACAAAGACGCTTGGCAACTCTTCCCGGCCAAGTATGTGCGAGCTTTTCTCCAATGGTCCCAACAAAGCGCCTTCTTGATACCATTGCGTATGATGCCATTGGCTTTCTCGACTTGACCATTGGTTTGAGGATGTGCAACCGAAGCAAATTTGATACCTCTGCACAATATGCCTTGAACTCCTTGGATGTAAAGTTGCTGCCGTTGTCTGTGATGATGCTGTGAGGTACTCCAAATCGAAAAACGATGCCCTTCACAAACTTTATTGCCGATGCTGCATCTGGTGAATTTATTGGCTCTTCTATCCACTTGGTGAATTTGTCGACAGCCACCAACAGGTACTCATATCCTCCCGAAGCTTTGTGCAACTTGCCCACCATATCGAGTCCCCATTGGCAAGGCCACGACAATGGTCACATTAGCTCGCCGCCGGAGAGTGCTTTACAAATCTTCCACGCACTGCAAGTCTGCATTTTTATTTTTGCGTCTTTCATTGTCACAACTGGGTGAGAATCACCAAAAACCCTTGGCCGCAATAGCTCAATGCTTGCGTGACTCCAGATATTCCTTCTTCATGCACATCTTTCAGATGATCCGTCCTTCTTCTGCAATACATCTCTGTAGGCACCCCTGAGATACTTCGCTGATAATAACTCCCCTGATCATGCTGCTTGAGATCGCCCAATTACTCGCCTTGTTTGAATCGGGATCGGGCATTGTTTTTTTAGGACAATGATAAGGGCGCCCAATCATGGAGTTTGCACCATCATGACTAGCTCTGTTCCCTTTCTTCTTCCAAAGGATTTTTTGGTGGCATCCTATGTTTTTTCCTTCTCCTTCTTCTTTGTTTTCACTGGCTTTGTTGATCTCTCGCTTATTCCCTAAAACATGCTCTGAGGGATTAAGTAGACATTGTGACCCGATGTTTGCAAGGACATCGGCTCGTCATCGTTTCTTCAATCAATACGTGGTTTACCTCCCATCCATCAAATGGGGCTTTTCCACTCCCTCATTATACGTCTCCTTGTATGCTATCATGCTCTCGTTGACTGCATCACATTGGTTCATAAACTTGCTGTGCTACCAACTGTGAGTCGCCGAAAATTTTTAGTCGGGTTGCACCGCAAGCTTTTGCCATCTTCCTGCATAGATGCCTACATTCTGCTTCATTGTTAGACGCGTTTGGGAAAGTCATCCGCAAGACATACTTCTTACTTGTCGCTCAGTGATGGTCAATATCGCCCTTCTCCAGCGCCTTCTAACCTTTTGGACCCGTCAAAGTTCATAGTCCAGGTTCTCGATAAATCTGGAGGACCCGTGTTTTGTAACTCCATCCACTCTGCGATGAAATCTGGTAAGATCTGCGATTTTATTGCCTTTCTTTTTTCATATGTGATGTCCCGAGGGGAAGTTCTATTCCCCGAAGGGAGACACGACCCGTAGCTTCCGGTTGTTCAATATGTTTGATAAAGGAGCTTCATTGACCACTATACGAATGCGCCGAAAAATAGTGTCGCAGTTTTCTTGCCGCTTCGTGAACACCCCATACGTCAGCTTTCTCACTGCTGGTACTGCTTGGAAGGCGTGCGCATTTCACCGATGAAATATAACGTCTCCGAACTCATGGAGCTTTCCTTCTTCTTCTCTATACTACTAAAGCTGTGCTAACCACTTGGGGTGTGGCTGCGATGTACAACAGGAGAGGTTCCTTTTCCTTCGGCGCCACCAGGACTGGTGGTGTCGAGATTTTGCGCTTCAAATCCTCGAAAGCTCTATCGGCTTCTTCGTTCCATTGAAATTTCTCCCCTTGTTTGATTAATGCATAGAACGGCAACGCCTTTTCTCCTAGCCTGGCGACGAATCTGCTTAAAGCTGCGACTCGCCCTGTCAGCTGTTGTATTTCTTTTAACTTTGTTGGCTTCCTCATAGTTACGATGGCCTGTATTTTTTCGGGATTAGCCTAATCCTCTATTTAGTACTAGAAATCCGAGAAGTTCTCCTCAGAACTCCAAGAAATATTTTGTCGGTTCAATCATGTAATTTGTCGAGGTTGTGTCAATGGCCCCTTCAAATCTTCGACTTGTTGACCTTTTCTTTGATGTTATTAATGATATCATCGATGTATACTTGTACATTTTTTCCAATCTGTGTGTAAGGCACTTCGCATCATCCGCTGATATGTTGCTCCCGCGTTTTTGAGACCAAAGGCATTGTTTTGTAACAAAACACGCTGTAAGGTGTTATTGAACGCTGTTTTGGCCTCATCATCTTCTTTTAATCTGATCTCCAGAATATGCATCCAAGAAGGAAAGACGTTCGCATCCCGCCGTGGAGTCGATAATTTGATTGATCCTTGGGAGGGGAAAGTGATCCTTAGGACAATGTTTATTACACGTAAAGTCGACACACATGCGAAGGACTTTCGTGTGTTTCTTCGGCACCATCACCGGGTTAGCTACCCACGTGGCTTCTGTAGATATTTCTTTGATAAAACCAGCATCTTTGAGTCGATCTATTTCTGATAGCATAGCTTTGCGGTTGGTTCCGAAAAACGCCAAAGGTTGTTTGATTGGTCTCGCGAGAGGATCCAAATTGAGGTGGTGCTCGGCACGTTCCCCGTGGCATGTCAGCTGGACACCATGCGAAGATTTTCCGGTGCTCACGGAGGAACTCGACGAGCGCGCTTTCCTATGCGACATCCATGTTTGTTGCAATGGATGTCGTTTTCTTGGGGTCCGTCGTGGGTGGATCTGCACCTCTTTGAATCCTTAGTGTTGTTGAAAGTTGGCTCCATGTCTTCCCGTGTCCGGCAAAACATCATAACCGCTTGCCTTGGCGCCATATTCGCTTGCATCCCGAAGTGTTTCTCGACACCCGATGAAAATTCCTCGTCGCATTTATCGCTAACGAAAGCTTCCTTTGGACCGTGATTGGTCCTTTAGGTCCGTAACTCTCCATACAAAGAAATACGTAATGAGGCACCGCCATAAACTCAGTATACGCTGGTCGTCCCAACAAAGCATGATATTGCGACGGGAAATCCACGACTTCAAACTCCAATTTCTATCCCGTAGTTTTCGGTCCCAAACCTGTACGCTTTATGTTGATCTTTGCCTAAGGATAACTTGGCTTTTCTCGGCGTGATCCCATGAAGCGTGTGTCGTTGGTGCTAGATTTGGTTAGGGATATGTTCATCTTCCTCAATGTGTCTGCGTACATAAGGTTTAAACTGTCCTCCATCTATGAAAACTCTCGACACGTCGAAGCCAGCAATTACTGCGGGTAAGATGAGTGCAGATTGCCCAGGTCGAGGAACCTGCTGCGGTGATCTGCTATTGTGAAGCCGATATCTTGCCCCGACCAATTTAGGTAGCTCGATCGTTGCGAGTGATCTTTTCTCGCCACGAATACTTGCCGCGAAAATTATCATACCGTTAGATGGCCTCGCTTCTGGATCATCGCACTGCGCCATTAGAATTAGGATCAACGTAATGGAGGTGGCTGTGGAAAGTGCCGCTGCTCCGAGCCGGGTGCCGATTTTCGTCTCAGAATTGCGGGAGGGGATGTATCTCACCCTTGGTCCCCGATGATTTCTATTGTTGTTTGGGCGTTGCAAATTCTGCGGCTCTCGCAACATTGCCCTCAAAGTTGCGGCGCCTTTTGGAGATGTCTCATTGTCTCTTTCCGTTGTTATCGAGAAAAAGTATCCGACATGGTCCATTCATCACCGGGGACACGTAGAGGCCTTGAAACCTTGGGCTACTATTTTGCTCCTCGTGACCAGCGAGAGTCACCCCTATTGTCACCTTGTTGCTCACTACTCCTTTGGTAGTCATCTCTCACCATTTGCACTTCTTTGAAACCACCATGTGCCTGGAGCGCGTTGTTGTAGAACCGGCGGGAGAATCGCTTCTTATTTTGAAAATTCCGATCGCGATCCCTCTTCTCCTGCGACCCGTGTCGCTTGTTATATATTGCGTCTTCTCCATCTGCCCACTTGTTGGCTATTTCCACTGCTGATAGTTGTTCTGGGTTATTCTTCCTAGGTCTCGACAAAATCTCGTCACATTCTCATTTAACGTGCCTATTGCTCTCTCGTCGATATCTTCTGGCCGAGTTTTAATGATGTTCCATCTCTCGTATATATTTTCTCATCGATCATGTTTCTGTCGACACGCCCTCAATTCTTCCAATGACGCAGTTTCTCGTGGAGCGGAAGTTTCTTACAAAATATCTTCAAACTTTCCCGCTTGTCGATGGAACCTAGGGAGTTTCTCTTATCTGAAGATCTCGCGGCACCACCTGTGGACTTGGATACTTTGGTATGGCCGTTGCTCCTGTCTTCCTACTAGTTTCACTCATCTTGAGATAATTCCACTAGCCAATCCTGGATCCCCGCACCGGTCGAATTTTTTGAAATTCTGTATCTTAAACCCTTTTCGTACCCGAGTTTTCTTGACTATTTCGTGGAAGCACTAAGCCCGTATAGATCTCTTTCATCGGCAAATCTCCGGTGAATGCCGATGTTCTCTTCTTTCTTGCCGCGCTCTGTCTACTCCTTGCTTGAGCCGTTGTATCTCTTGCCCCACTTGGTGGATCTTGCACCCACAGCAGTAGGGCCGGACTATTGGCCTGCAGCCTTTCTGTGGAGGTGTAGCTATGGAATGCTGCCCCCATGACTCACTCCAGCCATTGCCATATTGAACAATGGTTCTCTCGGGTCTCCGGGGGGTCTAGACGCGAGGATGTAAGCTTGTGTCGCCATTATCCTGCTTCTGGTGTTTTCGGGATGATATTTCCCTCAGGGCCAATCACATGAAAGACATGCTTAGATTTTGAATTATGTTGCCCCTCTCTCGCTTCAGATATTTTGTAAATGAGATATTGCCCTCCTCCGAGCTCTGACTATCTCCCCAAGTTCCTGATTGCTTCATCGAGGTCCGTCGACGCTCGCTTGACGCGGGATGTCGCCTTTTCTTCTCTGTGCTTAAGGATGTCAACGTCTGCTTTTCTAGCTCCCTACTCACACGAGCAAGTCTATATTGATAAGCTTGTAATTCCTCGCAGTGGCGGTGGTGGTCATTGGTTCTGAACCATCCAAGGCTCTTGCAGCCCTGTCCCATGCTGCTTGCGGAAGTTGTACTCTTTCGCGAGGTGAGGTCCCGATATATTTGGTGCCTAAGCCTCTTCTGAGATCAGCGGGATCGATGTATGGGTTTCCCAAATCATCGAAAGCCTCCGACGTCTCTGGTTCTGCTCGGCCTTGCCTCTTCAATTGCATACACTTGATGATATTTTGAATATTGATTTTTGTCGGGATTGGTGACACCATCATAAAGATTGGCGAAGACCTTTCCTATGGCAGCAGATTTGTCGATGAAGTTGAAGTTGTTGCTGCTGTCTGAGTCGCTGCTTATAATGGAGTCCGCAGACGACTCGAAAGATGTGTTGCTGACGATCATGGCGAGCTTTCCGCTTGCCTTGGTGTCGATGAAGCGTGTCGACGAAAATTCCTCGTTACTCGACGAGAAATCAGAATCGTCCGTTGAAAATTCCTGATCGAACTTCGAGACGGTAGATCCTTCCTTGTTGAAAATCGGAATTCCTCCGAACATGATGATGATGGGCTCCTCCACATAGGCACATGCATCCATACGGGAGGGCGGGTGAGGAATAAAATGATTAGTTTTAACAATTACCTCGATCCATCGCATTGCTGGCCACCGACGAAGTCGACGATTCTGGACGTGCCATCGAGATCAGCTCCTTGCAACCTCTAGATCCCACAGACGGCGCCAATTGACAAGGGATTAACTTGTCAATGCCTACAGATTGTAGACTAGGGTTTTGTTAGATGTAGAGGGCAAGTAGATCTCGAAGGTTTCAGCCGAAAAGTACTCGACGAATATGAAAACTAGGGTTTGTAAACAATGATTCGATGATCTCTGCGTCCCTCGACTCCCCCTTATATAGGAGGCGGAGCCGAGGGATTCGTGCTATACAAGTTACAAAGTCCGGGAAGGTTTCTAACTCATCCCGTAAGATTTACAAATAAGGCTTTCTATTACAAATCTAGCTTTCCTTAATATTATCTTGGGCTTCCGAGTCTTCTTATTCTTCGGGTAATGGGCCTTCAATAAACCCCGGGTACTATCTTCGGCAGGCCCATTTGGGATGCCTATGTCACTCGCCTCCTTTTCTTCGTGTACGTCTTCGTCCCGAAACCTAAGCTCCAGAGGGTACATCGCGAAGAGCCACAGCCGCCTCTGCGGGGCGGAGAACACCAGAGAGAAAAGAGCTCTCCGGCGGGCTGAAATTCCCTCCCGGAGGGGGAAATCGACGCCATCGCCACCGTCATCGAGCTGGACATCATCTCCATCACCATCGTCATCATCTCCCTCATCATCACCGCCATCTCCACCGCTGCACCTCGTCACCGCTGTAACAATTGGGTTGGATCTTGATTGTTTGATAGGGGAAACTCTCCCGGTGTTTTTCTACTTGTTATTGATGCTATTGAGTGAAACCATTGAACCAAGGTTTATGTTCAGATTGTTATTCATCATCATATTACCTCTGATCATGTTCCATATGATGTCTCGTGAGTAGTTCGTTTAGTTCTTGAGGACATGGGTGAAGTCTAAATGTTAGTAGTGAATTATGGTTGAGTAATATTCAATGTTATGATATTTAAGTTGTGGTGTTATTCTTCTAGTGGTGTCGTGTGAACGTCGACTACACGACACTTCACCTTTATGGGCCTAGGGGAATGCATCTTGTACTGCCACAATTGCGGGTTGCCGGAGTGATGTAACCTGAGCCCCCTATATCGATGCAGTGAGGGATAGCAGGATCTCGTAGTTTAAGGCCGTGGTTAGATTTATCTTAATTACTTTCTTGTAGTTGCGATGCTTGCAAGGGGTATAATCACAAGTATGTATTAGTCCTAGGAAGGGCGGTGCATTAGCATAGGTTCACCCACACAACACTTATCAAAACAATGAAGATTAATTAGCCGTATGTAGCGAAAGCACTAGACTAAAATCCCGTGTGTCCTCGAGAACGTTTGGTCATTATAAGTAAACAAACCGCTTGTCCTTTGTGCTAAAAAGGATTGGGCCACTCGCAATTATTACTCTTGCACTTACTTACTCGTACTTTATTCATCTGTTACATCAAAACCCCCCGAATACTTGTTTGTGAGCATTTACAGTGAATCCTTCATCGAAACTGCTTGTCAACACCTTCCGCTCCTCGTTGGGATCGACATTCTTACTTATCGAAGATACTACGATACACCCCCTATACTTGTGGAACAAGGAAGACAATATAGAGTCTTATAATGTTTGCAATATGTTCTTATGTAAGTTTTGCTGTACCGGTTTATACTTGTGTTTGCTTCAAACAACCTTGCTAGCCAAAGCCTTTTACTGAGAGGAATGCTTCTCGTGCATCCAAAACCTTGAGCCAAAACCTATGCCATTTGTGTCCACCATAACTACCTACTATGTGTATTTTTCTGCCATTCCAAGTAAATACTTCATGTGCTACCTTTAAACAATTCAAAACTTTATTACTCCTTATTTGTGTCAATGTTTTATAGCTCATGAGGAAGTATGTGTGTTTTATCTTTCAATCTTGTTGGGCAGACTTTCACCAATGGACTAGTGGCATATACATCCGCTTATCCAATAATTTTGCAAAAGAGTGGCAACGGGGTGCCCAGCCCCAATTAATTAACCTTCATTATAATTCTCTTCACATGTTTTGCCCTGATTTATCAGTAAGCAACTTAATTTTGCAATAGACACTCCTCCATGGTATGTGAAATGTTGGAAGGCACCCGAGATTCGGTTAGCCATGGATTGTGAAAGCAAAAGGTTGGGAGGAGTGTCATCTATAAATAAAACTAAAATACATGTGTAAACAAAAGAGAAGAGGGATGATCTACCTTGTTGGTAGAGATAACGTCCTTCATGGGAGCCGCTCTTTGAAAGTCTGTTTGACAAGGGGGTTAGAATGCCCACTACCATTCGTTGACAACAACAAACACCTCTCAAAACTCTACTTTTATGCTCTATATGATTTCAAAACTTGAAAAGCTCTAGCACATGATTTAATCCCCGCTTCCCTCTGCGAAGGGCCTTTCTTTTACTTTATGTTGAGTCAGTTTAACTTCTTTCTATCTTAGAAGCAAACACTTGTGTCAACTGTGTGCACTGATTCTTACATGTTTACTTATTTCACTTATTATATTACTTTGTGTTGACAATTATCCATGAGATATGCATGTTGAAAGTTGAAAGCAATTGCTGAAACTTAAATCTTCCTTTGTGTTGCTTCAAAACCTCATTAAGAATCTATTGCTTTATGAGTTAACTCTTATGCAAGACTTTTTGATGCTTGTCTTGAAAGTACTATTCATGAAAAGTTTTGCTATATGATTCAGTTTGTTTAGTCATTATATTTTTGTTAGCAAACTATAGACCATTGCTTTGAGTCACTTCATTCATCTCATATGCTTTACAATAGTGTTGATCAAGATTATGTTGGTAGCATGTCACTTCAAAATTATTCTTTTTATCATTTACCTACTCGAGGGCGAGTAGGAACTAAGCTTGGGGATGCTTGATACGTCTCCAACGTATCTATAATTTCTTATGTTCCATGCTTGTTTTATGACAATACATACATGTTTTATTCACACTTTATAATGTTTTTATGCATTTTCTGGGACTAACCTATTAACAAGATGCCGCAGTGCCAGTTCCTGTTTTCTGCTGTTTTTGAGAAAAGCTAGTTTACAATATTCTCGGAATTGGACGAAACAAAAGCCCACGGCCCTATTTTCCACGGAGTGTTCCAGAAGACCGAAGAAGAGTCGAGGAAGGCCAGCAGGGGGCCCACACCATAGGGCGGCGCGGCCCCCCCCCGCGCCGACATGTGGGGAGGGAGCCCCCTGGCTCCCCCGACGCTGCCCCTTCGCCTATTTATTCCTTCGTCCCCGAAAACCCTAGCACCGAGAGCCAAAATACCAGCTCAGACGCCGCCGCCGTCAACCCTATCTCGGGGGGTTCAGAACTCCTCCGGCACCCCGCCGGAGAGGGGAATCATCACCGAGGGCTCTACATCACCATGCCCGCCTCCGGACGATGCGTGAGTAGTTCATCCTTGGACTATGAGTCCATAGCAGTAGCTCATGGTTGTCTTCTCTTGTGCCATCATGTTTAGATCTTGTGAGCTGCCTATCATGATCAAGATCATCTATTTGTAATGCTACATGTTGTGTTTGTTGGGATCCGATGAATATGGAATACTATGTCAAGTTGATTATTGATCTATCATATATGTTATTTATGATCTTGCATGCTCTCCGTTGCTAGTAGAGGCTCTGGCCAAGTTGATACTTGTGACTCCAAGAGGGAGTATTTATGCTAGATAGTGGGTTCATGTCTCCATTAACTGGGGGAGTGACAGCAACCCCTAAGGTTGTGGATGTGCTGTTGCCACTAGGGATAAAACATCAATGCTTTGTCTAAGGATATTTGTATTGTTTATATTACGCACAGTAATGCAATTGTCTGTTGTTTGCAACTTAATACTGGAAGGGGTGCGGATGCTAACCCGAAGGTGGACTTTTTAGGCATAGATGCATGCTGGATGGCGGTCTATGTTCTTTGTCGTAATGCCCTAAGTAAATCTCATAGTAGTCATCATGATATGTATGTGAATTGTTATGCCCTCTCTATTTGTCAATTGCCCAACTGTAATTTGTTTACCCAACATGTTATTTATCTTATTGGAGAGACACCACTAGTGAACTGTGGACCCCGGTCCATTCTTTTACATCTGAAATACAACCTACTGCAATCATTGTCTTCTTTTGTTTTCTGCAAGCAAACATCATCTTCCACACCATACGTTTAATCCTTTGTTTTCAGCAAGCCGGTGAGATTGACAACCTCACCGTTTCTGGGGGCAAAGTAGTTTGATTGTGTTGTGCAGGTTCCACGTTGGCCCGGAATCCCGGTGTTGCGCCGCACTACACTCCTTCACCAACAACCTTCACGTGGCCTTCATCTCCTACTGGTTCGATAACCTTGGTTTCTTACTGAGGGAAAACTCGTTGCTGTACTCATCATCCCTTCCTCTTGGGGTTCCCAACGGACGTGTGCTTTACCGTCACAAGCATCCTGCGGGTACCTCCTCCGGAAACACGTCACGGAATTCCTGCAAAACATGAGAAACACTAGGAGGAAGAGGGGTCATGTCGTTAGAAACCAAAACCGTACCCCTGTACAGTAGCACAAGAGGCATGGCCGTAGGATCCTCTCTAAATTCTCTCATGTCTTATTTGGTGGCTAAAAGCACTAAGGAATTCACTCTCTCAATTTTTGTTATATCACTCACGACATTACAATTCTCTCGCCTATCTATAGGTGCATCCTCCAAGTTTACTTCAACTTTCTGACGAGATTCATTGACAATTTGTTGTGGTGACATAGGCTGCAAGTTGATTTTCTTGCCCTTGAACTCCAAGTGATATGTATTGGCACGGCCATTGTGTTGCACAGAACGATCATAGAGCCAAGGCCGACCCAATAGTAGGTGACACACCGTCATAGGAACCACATCAAAATCAATGAAATCCTTATACGGTCCAATCTCAAACTCAACACACACCATGTGGTTTACCTTCATCTCACCATTGTCGCTCAACCACTGAATATAATATGGATGCGGGTGCGGTAGATATTTCAACTTCAGCTTGGTACACAACTCCTTGCTTGCTAAATTGCGGCAACTCCCGCCATCAATAATAACCTTGCAAGCCTTGTCAGGACCAACTAAAGCCTTCGTTTGGAACAAATTGCAGCGTTGAGTAGATGCACTAGGCAACACATTGAGAGCACTGATAACCCACAAGTATAGGGGATCGCAACAGTCTTCGAGGGAAGTAAAACCCAAATTTATTGATTCATACAAGGGGAGACAAAGAATACTTATAAGCCTTAACAACCGAGTTGTCAATTCAGTCGCACTGGAGCACTAGTAACAGGGGTGATGTGAAAGCAGCAGACATGAGAGCAATAGTAACAAAGAATACGTTAAGTTAACAGAGGGCAATGGCACCAGAAAATAGTTGATACTACTTCCAATGACATATAGGACCGAGTGAGTATTTGATGATGAAAGATGGACCGGGGTTCCCAGCTATCTACACTAGTGGTAACTCTCCAATAACAAGTGACAAGTGTTGGGTGAACAAATTACAGTTGGGCAATTGATAGGATTGACTCACAAGTATAGGGGATCGCAACCGTCTTCGAGGGAAGTAAAACCCAATTTATTGATTCGACACAAGGGGAGCCAAAGAATACTTGTAAGCCTTAACAATGAGTTGTCAATTCAGCTGCACTGGAAACAAACTTGCTCGCAAGAGTTTATCGCAGGGCTGGGCTTTATAGCGTAGAGAGTGGAACATAAGCAAAGAGAGCAACAAAGACAGCAGAGTGATTATAGTAAACAAAGAGGATTAAATACTGTAGGCACAGGGATGGATGAACGGGCGCTGCAAGGATAAGAGAACTCATGTAACAATCAAGGCAGGGCATTTGCAGATAGTAATAAAACAGTATCCAAGTACTAAACAATTATAGGCATGTGTTCCTGATGTCTACGTGTGCTTCTATTCTTGTAGACAATGTTGGGCCTCCAAGAGCAGAGGTTTGTAGAACAGCAGCAAGTTTCCCTTAAGTGGATCACCCAAGGTTTATCGAACTCAGGAGGAAGAGGTCAAAGATATCCCTCTCAAGCAACCCCGCAATCACGATACAAGAAGTCTCTTGTGTCCCCAACACACCTAATACACTTGTCCGATGTATAGGTGCACTAGTTCGGCGAAGAGATAGTGAAATACAAGTAGTATGGATGTATATGAGTGGTAATAGCAATCTGAATAAAATATGGCAGCGAGTAAACATGCAACAGAACAATAAATAAACGGAGATTCGATGTTTGGAAACAAGGCCTAGGGATCATACTTTCACTAGTGGACACTCTCAACATTGATCACATAATAAAACCACTCTACACTCTCTTGTTGGATGACAAACACCATTAATTGTGTAGGGCTACAAGAGCACCTCAATGCCGGAGTTAACAAGCTCCACAACATTCGATGTTCATATTTAAATAACCTTAGAGTGCATAATAGATCATTGCAATTATACCAAGTACTAACATAGCATGCACACTGTCACCATCACACTATGAAAGGAGGAATAGATCGCATCAATACTATCATAGTAATAGTTAACTCCATAATCTACAAGAGATTACAATCATAACCTACGCCAAGAACTACATGATGCACACACCGTCACCATTACATCATGAAGGAGGAATAGAGTACTTTAATAACATCACCAGAGTAACACATAGATGAATAGTGATACAAAGCTCATATGAATCTCAATCATGTAAGGCAGCTCATGAGATCATTGTATTGAAGCATAGGAGAGATTAACCACATAGCTACCGGTACAGCCCTTAGCCTCGATGGAGAACTACTCCTCCTCATGGGAGACAGCAGCGTTGATGAAGATGGCGGTGGTGTCGATGGAGAAGCCTTCCGGGGCACTTCCCCGTCCCGCGGCGTGCCGGAACAGAGACTCCCGTCCCCGCATCTTGGCTTCGCATGGCGGCGCTCCGGGAAGGTTTCTCGCACCGTGGCTTTTTCGTATCGAAGATTTAGGTCAGGGAGCCTTAACAGGCGAAGAGGCGGAGTCGGAGGGGTTACGGGGCGCCACACGTGGGGCGCGCCTCGGCTCCTTGGCCGCGCCGCCCACTCTGTGTGGGCCCCGTGGCTCTCCTCCTGGTGCCTCTCCTCGCTGTTCGAAGCTTCGTGGAATTATAAGATGTTGGGCTGATTTTGTCCAATTCCGAGAATATTTCCTTACTAGGATTTCTCAAACCAAAAACAGAAAAACAGGAACGGCACTTCGCATCTCGTCAATAGGTTAGTTCCGAAAACGCATCAAAACGATATAAAGTGTGAACAAAACATGTAGGTATTGTCATAAAACTAGCATGGAACATAAGAAATTATAGATACGTTGGAGACGTATCATTCCATATATAGTCGTACGTGCTCGCAATGAGAAACTTGCACAACATCTTTGTCCTACCAGCCAAAATCCGGGCTCTCTAGGGAATCAACTGCAATTAAGGTACTTTTAATAGAGCACCGGAGCAAAGCATTAACACTCTGTAAACACATGTGATCCTCATATCACAGCCTTCCCCTCCGGTTGTCCCAATTTCTGTCACTTTGGGGCCTCGGGTTCCGGACAACAATATGTGTATACAACTTGCCGGTAAGATCATAAAGCAATGAATATCATCATGAATTGATAACATGTTCAGATCTGAGATCATGGCACTGGGGCCCTAGTGACAAGCATTAAGCATAACAAGTTGCAACAATATCATAAAAGTACCAACAACGGATACTAGACACTATGCCCTAACAATCTTATGACTATTACATGATCAATCTCATCCAATCCCTACCATCCCCTTCAGCCTACAGCGGGGGAATTACTCACACATGGATGGGGGAAGCATGGATGGTCGATGGAGAGGCGTCGGTGGTGATGATGGCGATGATCTCCTCCAATTCCCCGTCCCGTGGAGTGCCGAACGGAGTTTCTGGTCCCGAGACGGAGTTTCGCGATGGCGGCGGTGTTCGGATGTCTTCTGGCTATTTCGTCTAACCCCCGTGCGTTTTTAGGTCGAAACCCTTAAGTAGTCGAAAGGGGAGCGTCGGGCTGGCCGAGGCGACGCCACCATAGGGCGGCGCGCCCCCTCCTTGGTCGCGCCGGCCTATGGTGTGGAGTCCGTGGGCCTCCCCCTGGCCTGCCCTTCTGGCTCCGTGAATCTTCTGGGAAAATAGGCCCTTCGCAATTATTTCCGGGGATTTTCCTGAAAGTTGAGTTTATGCACAAAAATAAGACACCAGGGCAATTCTGCTGAAAACAGCGTTAGTCCGTGTTAGTTGTATCCAAAATACACAAATTAGAGGCAAAACAATAGCAAAAGTGTTAGGGAAAGTAGATACGTTTTGGACGTATCAACTCCCCCAAGCTTAGCTTATTGCTTGTCCTCAAGCAATTCAGTTAACAACTGAGTGCGATAAAAGAACTTTCACGAACACATTTGCTCATATGATGTAAATATTCTCATGATATGGACGAGTACTTAGGCAATTCATAATAAGATAAATGCAAATAAAGTCATCTAATAGTTATGTCAATCATGAAAAAGATACCAACAAACTAATAATAAGCATCATGAATCATATCTATCAGCAGGATTGCAATGTTCATAAAAAGATATGATAAAGTGGTATCTCGCTTGCCTGTATTTGTACAGCAAAACATAAATGCCCAGGCACCTTTGAAGTTCATGGAAAGACTGGAAGTAGAGATTATCAAAGATAAAAGCATCAAAGTTATACCACAATCACATTTTGGGACAAGCATATTATAATAAGAATGACAGTTGTGCTCTCAAGAAAGTGCTCAAAGAAAGGATGATGACTCAACATAAAAGTAAAAGGCTGACCCTTCGCAGGCAAGCAGGGATTAACATGTGCTAGAGCTTTTCATTTTTCTAAAAACAGAAGTAAAATTGTTTTGAGAGGTGTTTGTTGTTGTCAACGAATGATAGTGGGTACTCTAACTACCTCGTCCAGACTTTCAAGAGCGGCTCCCATGAAGGACGTTATCTCTACTAGCAAGGTAGATCATCCCTCTTCTCTTTTGTTTACACATGTATTTTAGTTTCATTATGGATGACACTCCCCCCAACCTTTGCTTACACAAGCCATGGCTAACCGAATCCTCTGGTGCCTTCCAACATTCTCATACCATGGAGGAGTGTCTATTTGCAAATTAAGTTGCTTACTGATAAATCAGGGCAAAACATGTGAAGAGAATTATTGATGAAAGTTAATTAATTGGGGCCCCCGTTGCCAGCTCTTTTTGCAAAATTATTGGATAAGAGGATGTGC
The DNA here is from genome assembly GCA_030979885.1 of Lolium multiflorum. Lineage (NCBI taxonomy): Eukaryota > Viridiplantae > Streptophyta > Magnoliopsida > Poales > Poaceae > Lolium > Lolium multiflorum. The sequence goes on from CM061751.1 coordinate 201,288,033, forward strand.
CACTAGTCCATTGGTGAGAGTCTGTCAGGAGTAAATGACAAGATTGAAAGATAAAACACCACATATTTCCTCATGAGCTATAAAACATTAACACAAATTGAGAAGTACTTTGAAGGTTTAAAGGTAGCACATGAGAATTTACTTGGAATGGTTTGAAATGCCATGCATAGGTATTTATGATGGACACTTTGGAATAACTTGGTTTTCAGGGGTTTGGAAGCACGAGCAGCGTTCCCGCTCAGTACAAGTGAAGGCTAGCAATAGACTGGGAAGCGACAATCAAGAGAGCAATAACTGTCATAATCATGCTTGCGACAAAATAAATTAACAGAGGTGTAAAAGTGACACAAGAACTCTGAGGCAAAGCAAATCATCGAGGCTTAATTGACTTTTGTTCAGTCATATGCATGCGTGAGCATGTGCCAAGTCGATTTAAGTGAATTATTCAGAGGAGGATACCACAATGTCATACCTATCTATGAATAAAACAATGCAAGCAAATATTTATGACATGCTACTCATATTAATAAATTGGAGCTAAACATGAGAGATCATGAACTACTAGACTTCATTAAATGACATATACCTCACATGAACCAACTAAGCATGCTCACATGGATGAGTATATGTACAAAAATGAAAACAAATAGAGTTCATACCAGCCTCTCACCACAGTCGGATTGTCGTAGATCGTCATTATTGCCTTTCACTTGTGTAGCTTGAATAATATGGAATGAAAACCAAGCTCCAGACCGGAGACCGCTGAACTCCATAATGAACTTTACAAAACCAAAGAAGAACAACAAATATTTTTGGTGTTTTCGAATTGGAAACAAGAACAAAAGGAAACAAGCAAACAAAGCAAAATCTTTTTGGATTTTCTCATAGCAAACCAACGATAGCGAATAAAGCAAAATAAGAACAAGAAACCAAAATAAACAAATGGTGAAGAGAAACAACAGAAATATTTTTGGTCTTTTTGTGTTTTAGAAAAGGAACAAAGCAAAAACAAGAGAATGAAAACTAAAAGAATCACAGAAAAGCAAAGTGGCAGAAATCTGCCAAAATTTGACAGCAGTACAGTAATCTATTTTTACGAAAATCTTCCGCTGCTCAAATCGAAAAGTGCTCAACTAATGAAAGTTAGATAATAACCTGGGGAACATGCACAAAAATTTGCAGCTCAAAATAACGTTCTGGCTACGCACAGGAATTTTTTTAGTATCAGTCCAGAATCTGTTTTCAAACAGCACTTCCCCAAATATCATCTCCCTCTTATTAGAAACCACCTTAAGAAACTAAACAAGTATGTACAAGTATCCGGAAATTGTAATATGCAATGAATGAGTGATGCCGGCATACCTCCCCCCAAGCTTAGGCTTTTAGCCTAAGTGGAGATCAATCCCATGGTGCCCATGAAGTGGGACCTCCGTAATATGACGAAGAAGGATCCTGTTCTGGGTATGTGCTGGAAGACGCACCAGGATACGTGACGGTGTACCCGTAGGAGGGCTCGGCGTCCTCGGAGTCATGCTACTGGTGGAAACCTTGTATCTTCAGCTGCTCATCCACCTCCTCCTTAGAGCGCGACCACGGTCTCCTGTGAACACTGAACAAATCGGCCTGCGGCAAAGGGATTTCCTTCTCATCCCCGTCAATAAACAACATTTTATAGACAATATTTTCTAAACTAGAGTCAGTTGTGACAAATTGGTGACTCTTCATAGCAGCAATATCAAGCCTTATAGGAGTTAATTTCTCATCAGTAGGATCAAGAGGAAGATCTAGATGTGCCAAAATACGTGAGGCAACAATTCCTCCAAAAATAGGCCCCTTATTGGATAAACGACGAGCAACAAGAGCACCAAGATGATAAGGTGTATCTCCAGTAAGTGCAGCAACTAGAAAAGCAAGATGATAACTAGAAATGTTGCTAGTGTTCTCCCTACCAAGAATGCTAGTAGCAAGATAGTAAGCGAAATATCTAATGGCAGGGAGTTGAATGTTTCTTATCTTGCCGCGCTGAATAGTGCGGTCATCATCATTGGTAACTTCTTGATAGAGCTCCATCAAAGCTTTGGGGCTTTTCTCGATCTTCTTTGCTGTACCTACAGGAGCAATATCCAATGCAACACAAAAATCCTTCAACTTCATAGTAATAGGCCTATCATAAATCCTAAATGTAACTGATGGTGTGAAGTGTGTGTTGTTGAACTTAAAGCTTTCAACAAAGATTTTAGTTAGCATGTAGTATTGACTCCTCTCATCTTCCATATAGGTAGATAAGCCCACATTATTGATGAGGAACAAGAAGTCATCAAGCAGCCCTGCATTACGCAAAAAGTCATAGCATGGAAAAGATGAAGCATTAGGAACTCCATTATCCTCTTCAACTTCGAAGCTCGGTGCGATGACATCCTCATTATAGGATCGTCTAATTCGAGTGGCTGCCCTTGAGGGCCTCCCCGTGCTTGTCGTTTCTCTTTCGAACACCTCTCCAAAGGTATGGTTATGCATCTTCTTTTTCTGAAATTTTTCAACAAACATTATAAAAGTTGATTTGGAGACATATAAATGAGGGAAACTACTATAGGAACTTGGTAGAGTACTAAACATGCATCAAAACTAATTTTTACAACTTAGAACAAGCATGCAAGCTCACCTACAGCAGCAAAATATTCAAGATATACTCAACCAATCAAAATTCTATTTGGATAATCGGAGGAGTCACATACCGGAGAGCAAATGTGCCAAATTTCAGACAGAAATCTGGGCTGAGCAAAGAGATCGAAGAATCCTGAGCTCTTGAGCAAAAACGCGAGTGAGAGAAAGTTGGTACGAGTTTTTTCGGGAGAGAGAGTAGAATGGGAGGAAGAGATGACTTAGTGGGGCAAGGAGGGGCCCACACCACAGGGTGGCGCGCCCCCCTCCTTGGCCGCGCCGGCTCATGGGGGGCAGCCCTGGGTGCCCCACTGGTCAGCCCCAGGCACTCCCAGGTTGCTCTTCGAAAAATAAGACCAACGGTATAATTTTTGTAAATTTTTGAGAACTTCAAAAAACGCACATTTCTGGGTGTTAAAATTACTAATTCAGGACAGAAAAAGATTTTTAAAACCTCTAAACAACTAAGCATCTTGCAAAATAAGTAGTGCTACAGCAAGTAAAACAAGTGGAGAAAGAAAGAAATGTTGTTTAGCTCTTCTATGCATATAAAATATACTTGTTAACAAGGTTGATCAAGTCTTGCCACCAAATAAATTTTACATGACATAAGAAGAAATAAACCTCAAATCAATCATGTTACGTTGTATTGAATTGATATGGATCCAATCACAAGAGTTTGATATTCTTCTTTAGGCTCATATATTGGACAATCAATATCTCCCACTTTGATAGATCTCAAATTAGAAATTGTATTAACTCCATATACTTTATCAATCCTCTTGGGAAAATAAACAATATGTTCCTTGTCATCAACATTGAAAGTAACTTTTCCTTTATTGCAATCAATAATAGCCCCTGCAGTGTTAAGAAAAGGTCTTCCAAGAATAATAGACATATTATCATCTTCAGGCATTTCCAACACAACAAAATCAGTTAATATTAAGCAATTTTGAGTAACTTGAACAGGAACATCCTCACATACACCAACAGGAACAACAGTAGATTTATCAGCCATTTGCAAAGATATATCAGTTGGTATCAACTTATCTAAATCAAGTCTCTTGTAAAGAGAAAAAGGCATAACACTAACCCTGCCCCAAATCACATAGAGCAGTTCTAACATAATTATTCTTGATGGAACAAGGAATAGTCGGTATACCTGGGTCTCCCAGCTTCTTTGGAACCTTGCCATTGAAAGAATAATTAGCAAGCATAGTGGAAATCTCCTCATTAGGAATTTTCCTTTTGTTAGAGACAATATCTTTCATATACTTTGAATAAGGAGGCAATTTAATAGCATCGGTCAAAGGGATTTGCAAAAACAAAGGTTTCATCCAATCACAAAATTTATTATAGTGTTCTTCCTCCTTTGATTTTAGTTTCTTAGCAGGAAAAGGCATTTGCTTTTGAACCCAAGGTTCTCTTTCATTACCATGTTTCTTAGCAATAAAATCTTCTTTAGTATACTTTTTATTTTTAGCATGCTTTTCAGGTTCATCTTCAATCTCATCTTTATCAGAAAAATCATTCTTATCATTATCTTTATCATGTTCATTACCACTTTCAGTTTCAGCATCAGAAATAGAAATACTATTAGGATCATTAACAGGTTCAGAGGATTCTACAATAGTTTTATGTTTCTTCTTCTTTTTCTTAGAAGGAGCACTAGTTTCTTTAGTTCGTTGAGAATCTTGTTCAACTCTTTTGGGATGCCCTCAGGATATAGAGGATCCTGAGTAGAAACACCACCTCTAGTTGTTACTTCATAAGCATGTTTTTCTTTAGAACTATTTTTCAACAAGTCATTTTGCACTTTAGTGAGTTGATCAATTTGAGTTTGAACCATATGAAAATGTTTAACAAGCATCTTAACATCATTGGAGGTTCTCTCCACAATATCATGCAATTCACTAATAGCTTGAGAATTTTCCATTAAATGATTCTCTACTCTCATATTAAAATTATCTTGCTTAACAATATAATTATCAAACTCATCTAAACATTGATCAGGAGGTTTTGAGTACGGAATATCTTCTCTACTAAAGCGTTGAAGAGAATGTACCTCAATCATGGATGAAGGGGGAGTTATCTTACATAAATCTTCTATGGGAGGTAAATTCTTCACATCTTCAGATTTAATACCTTTCTCCTTAAGAGATTTCTTGGCTTCCCTCATATCTTCATCATTTAATTTAATCATACCCCTCTTCTTCAATATTGGCATTGGAGTTGGTTCAGGTGTAGTCCAATCATCATGATTCCGGCCTATTTTAGCCAATAATTCTTCAGCTTCGTCTGGAGTTCTTTTCCTGAAAACACAACCAACACAACTATCCAGGTATGCCCTAGACTCAATGGTTAGTCCACTATAAAATATATCAAGTAAATCATGCTTTTCCAGATCATGTCCAGGCCGAGCTCTGATAAGAGAGCAAAATCTTGCCCAAGCTTCAGGCAATTTCTCTCCATCTTCCTGGTCAAAACTATAAATTTTCTGCAAAGCAATATGTTGAGCACTAGCAGGAAAGTATTTCCGAAAGAAAACATCAAGCAAACCTTTTGGACTATCAATAGAATCAGGAGGCAAACTATTATACCAAATTTTAGCATCATCCTTTAATGAGAAAGGAAAAATTTTAGCAACAAAATAAGTACGCTTCTTAATATCATCAGAAAAAAGCTACTCAAAGTAGAAAGCTCATTCATGTGCTCTACAGCACTTTCTTTTTCAGTACCACAAAAAGGTGTTTTCTCAACAATAGATATATGAGATAAATCAAGAGAAAAATCATAATCCTTATCCTTAATGTTTATAGGAGATGTGGCAAATTTAGGATCAGGAGACAGTTTATATCTAACAACATGTTGTGCAATAAGCTTTTTAAGGTTACTTCTACTAGTAGTAGCATTGCATTTATTAATAAAATCATCATCAAGTTCCACATAATCTTCATCAAGATCATCACTAGAGTATTCAAGACTCAGGTGAATTAACAGGTGTAACAGTATTTTCATTAGGAATTTCAGTATTTTCAATTTGTCTAGACCTAGCAATTGTAGCATCTAGAAAAGGACCTAATGAACCATTATCATCAAGCACAGTAGAAGCATCATCAAAATTATCAGAGGAATTTTCAGTTTCAGCAGAAGTACCAACACGTGAAGCTTGTGGTGGTGAAACAAGTTGACTTATCACAGATGGTGAATCAAGAGCAGCAGAGGTACTCAGAGTTGTACCTTTTCTTGTAGTGGATGGTAATATGGCGACTTTAGTATCGCGAGGTTTACCCATGATGGAGGATTTGCAGCGAACAATATCAATTCAGGTGAACTTGCAAATAAAGCTATGCTCCCCGGCAACGGCGCCAGAAAATAGTCTTGATGACCCACAAGTATAGGGGATCGCAACAGTCTTCGAGGGAAGTAAAACCCAATTTATTGATTCGACACAAGGGGAGCCAAAGAATATTTGTAAGCCTTAACAGCGGAGTTGTCAATTCAGCTGCACCTGGAAACAGACTTGCTCGCAAGAGTTTATCAGTAGCAAGTTTTTATAGCAGAGGTAGTGAAATATAAGCAGTAGAGCAACAAAGACAGCAGTAGTGATTATAGTAAACAACAGGATTAAAATACTGTAGGCATAGGGATGGATGAACGGGCGCTGCATGGATAAGAGAACTCATGTAACAATCAAGGCAGGGCATTTGCAGATAGTAATAAAACAGTATCCAAGTACTAAACAATTATAGGCATGTGTTCCATATATAGTCGTACGTGCTCGCAATGAGAAACTTGCACAACATCTTTTGTCCTACCAGCCGGTGGCAGCCGGGCCTCTAGGGAATCAACTGGCAATTAAGGTACTCCTTTTAATAGAGCACCGGAGCAAAGCATTAACACTCCGTAAACACATGTGATCCTCATATCACAGCCTTCCCCTCCGGTTGTCCCAATTTCTGTCACTTTGGGGCCTCGGGTTCCGGACAGCAATATGTGTATACAACTTGCAGGTAAGATCATAAAGCAATGAATATCATCATGAATTGATAACATGTTCAGATCTGAGATCATGGCACTCGGGCCCTAGTGACAAGCATTAAGCATAACAAGTTGCAACAATATCATAAAAGTACCAACAACAGATACTAGGCACTATGCCCTAACAATCTTATGACTATTACATGATCAATCTCATCCAATCCCTACCATCCCCTTCAGCCTACAGCGGGGGAATTACTCACACATGGATGGGGGAAGCATGGATGGTCGATGGAGAGGCGTCGGTGGTGATGATGGCGATGATCTCCTCCAATTCCCCGTCCCGGCGGAGTGCCAGAACGGAGTTTCTGGTCCCGAGACGGAGTTTCGCGATGGCGGCGGTGTTCTGGATGTCTTCTGGCAATTTCGTCTAACCCCCGTGCGTTTTTAGGTCGAAACCCTTAAGTAGTCGAAAGGGGGGCGTCGGAGGCTGGCCGAGGCGACGCCACCATAGGGCGGCGCGGCCCCCTCCTTGGCCGCGCCGGCCTATGGTGTGGGGCCCGTGGGCCTCCCCAGGCTTGTCCTTCTGGCTCCGTGTGAATCTTCTGTAAAAATAGGCCATTCGCAATTATTTTCGGGGATTTTCCTGAAAGTTGAGTTTCTGCACAAAAATAAGACACCAGGGCAATTCTGCTGAAAACAGCGTTAGTCCGTGTTAGTTGTATCCAAAATACACAAATTAGAGGCAAAACAATAGCAAAAGTGTTCGGGAAAGTAGATACGTTTTGGACGTATCAACTAGCATTAAGACAGAACATCAAGTCTATTAATCATGTAGGCATGTTTTCCATATATAGTCATACGTGCTCGCAATGAGAAACTTGCATAACATCTTTTGTCCTACTAGCCGGTGGCAGCCGGGCCTCAAGGGAATCTACTGGTAATTAAGGTACTCCTTTTAATAGAGCACCGGAGCAAAGCATTAACACTTGGTGAAAACATGTGATCCTCATATCTAAGCCTTCCCCTCCTTATCCCAGTTGCTGTCACTCTGGGGCCTCGGGTTCCACATAGACATGTGCAAACAACTTGTAGATACAATCTAAGCAATAATTATAGAGCTTAAATCTAAGATCATGCCACTCGTGCACTAGTGACAAGCATTAAACACAACAAGATTGCAGCAACAATAACTTCACAAACTTATATAGATAGACTGATCATAATGTAACAATTCATCGGATCCCAACAAACACAACACCGATTACATCAGATGGATCTCAATCATGTAAGGCAGCTCATGAGATCATTGTATTGAAGTACATGGGAGAGAGAGTACCAACTAGCTACAGCTAGAACCCGTAGTCCATGGGGGAACTACTCACGGAGCATGATGGAGGCGGTGTCCGATGGAGAAGGCTTCCGGGAGCACTTCCCTCCCGGCGGCGTGCCGAACAGAGATTCTGTCCCCCGAAACGGAGTTTCGCGATGGCGGAGGCGCCCCTGGAGTCTTTCTGGAATATGATTGATTCTTGTAGGGTTTTTCGTCGCGAGGGAATATATAGAAAGAGGCGGCGCGAGGGGCGAGGGTCCACCCCATACCTGGGCGCGCCTCTCCTTGGTGCGCCGCCAGGTGTGGGGCCCCGGCCCCTCTCCGTCTCCTTCGGTGTTCGGTCCGTCTCGGTAAAATACGAGGTTCGGCTTTTGTTTCGTCCAATTCCGAATATTCCCGAACAGCTTTTCTGAACCAAAAACAGGAAACAGGAACTGGCACTTCGGCATCTTGTTAATAGGTTAGTCCCGGAAAATGCATAAAAACATTATAAAGTGTGAGCAAAACATGTAGGTATTGTCTAAAACTAGCATGGAACATCGTAAATTAGATATGTTGAGACGTATCAAGCATCCCCAAGCTTAGTTCCTCACTCGAGTAGGTAAACGATAAAAAGAATAATTTCTAAAGTGACATGCTACCAACATAATCTTGATCAACTATTATAAAGCATATGAGATGAATGAAGTGACTCAAGGCAATGATCTATAGTTTGCTAACAAATAGATAACATATAGCAAAACTTTTCATGAATAGTACTTTCAAGACAAGCATCAAAAAGTCTTGCATAAGAGTTAACTCATAAAGCAATAAATTCTTAATAAGAGGTTTGAAGCAACACAAAGGAAGATTTAAGTTTCAGCAATTGCTTTCAACTTCAACATGCATATCTCATGGATATTTGTCAACACAAAGTAATATAATAAGTGCAATAAGTAAACATGTAAGCATCAATGCACGCTTTGATACGTCTCAAACGTATCTATAATTTCTTATGTTCCATGCTACTTTTATGATGATACTCACATGTTTTATACACATTATATGTCATTATTATGCATTTTCCTAAGACTAACCTATTGACGAGATGTAAGAGCCAGTTGCTGCTTTCTGCTGCTGTTTTTAAATCCTACAAAGGAAATATTCTTAATTGGACGAAATCAACGCCCGTGGTCTTATTTTTCCACGAAGCTTCCAGAAGACCGAAAGGATTACGAAGTGGGCGACGAGGCCGCCATGCCGCGGCCAGGCTAGGGCCCACGCCGCCCTGTTGTGTGGGGCCCCATGTCGCCCCTAAACCTACCCTTCCGCCCACTTAAAGCCTTCGCGCAACCCCCAGACGAGAGCCACGATACGGAAAACCTTCAGAGACGCAGCCGCCGCTAATCCCATCTCGGGATTCAGGAGATCGCCTCCGCCCCGCCGGGAGAGGGGAAACATCTCCGGAGGACTCTTCATCGCCATGATCGCCTCTGGATCGATGTGTGAGTAGTTCACCCTGGACTATGGGTCCATAGCAGTAGCTAGATGGTTGTCTTCTCCTCATTGTGCTATCATGTTAGATCTTGTGAGCTGCCTATCATGATCAAGATCATCTATTTGTAATGCTACATGTTGTGTTTGTTGGGATCCGATGAATATGGAATACTATGTCAAGTTGATTATCAATCTATCATATATGTTGTTTATGTTCTTGCATGCTCTCCGTTGCTAGTAGAGGCTATGGCCAAGTTGATACTTGTAACTCCAAGAGGGAGTATTTATGCTCGATAGTGTTCATGCCTCCATTGAATCTGGGACAGTGACAGAAAGTTCTAAGGTTGTGGATGTGCTGTTGCCACTAGGGATAAAACATCAATGCTTTGTCTAAGGATATTTGTGTTGATTACATTACGCACCATACTTAATGCAATTGTCTGTTGTTTGCAACTTAATACTGGAAGGGGTTCGGATGATAACCTGAAGGTGGACTTTTTAGGCATAGATGCATGCTGGATAGCGGTCTATGTACTTTGTCGTAATGCCCTGATTAAATCTCATAGTACTCATCATGATATATGTATGTGCATTGTTATGCCTTCTTTATTTGTCAATTGCCCAACTGTAATTCGTTCACCCAACATGCTATTTATCTTATGGGAGAGACACCACTAGTGAACTGTGGACCCGGTCCATTCTTTTACATCTGAAATACAATCTATTGTTCTTTACTGTTCTTTGCAAACAAACATCATCTTCCACACTATACGATTAATCCTTTGTTTTCAGCAAGCCGGTGAGATTGACAACCTCATGTTACGTTGGGGCAAAGTACTTTGATTGTGTTGTGCAGGTTCCACGTTGGCGCCGGAATCCTGGTGTTGCGCCGCACTACACTCCGTCACCAACGACCTTCACGTGATCCTTGACTCCTACTGGTTCGATAAACCTTGGTTTCATCTGAGGGAAACTTGCTACTGTACGCATCACACCTTCCTCTTGGGGTTTCCAACGGACGTGTGTTAACCGCACGCATCAAGCTCTTTCTCTCGCGCGCTGTTTGGGAGATCAAGACACGCTGCAAGGGGAGTCTCCCACTTCCAATCTCTTTACTTTGTTTTTGTCTTGCTTTACTTTATTTTATTTACTGCTTTGTTTGCTCTTTATATCAAAATACAAAAAAAATTTAGTTGCTAGCTTTACTTTATTTACTGTCTTGTTTGCGTTCTCTATATTAAACACACAAAAAATTAGTTACTTGCATTTATTTTATTTACTTTTTGTTTATTTCATCATGTTGCCTCCTAAGTTCACTTTGAAAGACATACCGGTAGGACAAGGGTCTATCATTGGAAGAGATAATATAGAAGATTTTTTCACTCATGTTAGTATGGTTGAAGATTTTGAAGATAGACACTTGGTAGAACTTGCTCCTACTTATGAAATTGCTGCCGCTTCTTTAGTACACATGTTGGAAGCTGGATTTGTCAATCTCAACCCCATAATACAACATATGTTTCTTACACTCTCTGATATGGAGGAAGGAGAAAAGAAAGATTTTGTCTTAGAAACCCTTCTTAAAGAATTTGGTGATGTAGCAAGAGAAGCTAGAAAAGTCTTTATTAAATATAAGATGCTTGGCCTTTATACCAATTTTGCTAATACTCTTGAAAAAATGGAAAAGGATAGATTAAAGTACACTAATGAAGTTAATTGTGAAGGGGAGATTAAGACATCAATACCTTGCAAGCTCTTAGGAATGTTCGAGGCACTAGAAAAGAATTATGGTTGGATTGTTCCTGAAAATTTGTTTGATGAGAATAGCAAGCCTAAGAGTAATGAAAAGGGGGCCTCTGAAACTTACATAGACAAGATACAATGCATAGTTGAGAAAACTCCCAACTCCCCTGGTAAGAATGCTAATGCTTCATCTCTTGATAATACTTGATTCACACTTTCTGCGCCTAGCTGAAAGGCGTTAAAGAAAAGCGCTTATGGGAGACAACCCATTATTTTACTTCTGCACTTTTGTTTTATATTTGAGTCTTGGAAGTTGTTACTACTGTAGCAACCTCTCCTTATCTTTATTTTATTGCATTGTTGTGCCAAGTAAAGTCTTTGATAGTAATGTTGATACTAGATTTGGATTACTGCGCAGAAACAGATTTCTTACTGTCACGAAATTGAGCAGCCCCTTCTGTAGGAAATTTAGAAAAATCTGCCAATTTACGTGCGTGATCCTCAGATATGTACGCAACTTTCATTCAATTTGAGCATTTTCATCTGAGCAAGTTAAGTGCCCCAGAAAAATTCGTCTTTACGGACTGTTCTGTTTTGATAGATTCTACCTTTTATTTCGCATTGCCTGTTTTTGCTATGCTTGATGGATTTATTTGTTCCATTAACTTTTAGTAGCTTTGTGCAATGTCCAGAAGTGTTAAGAATGATTATGTCACCTCTGAATATATGGATTTTCAATTATGCACTAACCCTCTAATGAGTTTGTTTTGCGTTTGGTGTGGAGGAAGTTTTCAAGGGTCAAGAGAGGAGGATGATACAATATGATCAAGAAGAGTGAAAAGTCTAAGCTTGGGGATGCCCCCGTGGTTCATCCCTGCATATTTTAAGAAGACTCAAGCATCTAAGCTTGGGGATGCCCAAGGCATCCCTTCTTCATCGACAACTTATCAGGTCACCTCTAGTGAAACTATATTTTTATTCCGTCACATCTTATGTGCTTTACTTGGAGCGTCTGTTTGCTTTTGTTTTTGTTTTTGTTTGAATAAAATCAGATCCTAGCATTCTTTGTTTGGGAGAGAGACACGCTCCGCTTGTTTCGTATGAACACATATGTTCTTAGCTTTATTCTTAATGTTCATTGCGAAGGTTGAACTACTTCGTTCATTGATATATGGTTGGAAACGGAAAATGCTGCATGTGGTAATTGGTATAATGTCTTGAATAATTTGATACTTGGCAATTGTTGTGCTCATATAGATCATGTTTAAGCTCTTGCATCATGTACTTTGCACATATTAATGAAGAACTACATAGAGCTTGTTAAAATTTGGTTTGCATGATTGGTCTCTCTAAGTCTAGATATTTTCTGGTTAAGGTGTTTGAACAACAAGGAGACGATGTAAAGTCTTATAATGCTTACAATATGTTCATATGTGAGTCTTGCTGCACCGTTTTATACTTGAGTTTGCTTCAAACAACCTTGCTAGCCTAAGCCTTGTATTGAGAGGGAATACTTCTCGTGCATCCAAATCCTTGAGCCAAAAACTATGCCATTTGTGTCCACCATACCTACCTACTACATGGTATTTCTCTGCCATTCCAAAGTACATTACTTGAGTGCTACCTTTAAAAATTCTATTCCTTGCCTTTGCAATATATAGCTCATGGGAAAATAGCCTTAAAAACTATTGTGGTATTGAATATGTTGCTATGTATCTTATTTCTTATAAGTTGCTTGTTGAGCGGTAACCATGTTTCTGGGGACGCCATCAACTTTTACACCTTTGTTGGATATCATGTGAGTTGCTATGCATGTTCGTCTTGTCTGAAGTAAGGGTGATTTTCATGATCAAATGGTTTGAGTATGCATATTGTTAGAGAAGAACATTGGACCGCTAACTAAAGCCATGAATCATGGTGGAAGTTTCAGTTTGGACACAAATCCTCAATCTCTTATGAGAATATTATCTGTTGTTAAATGCTTAAGCATTAAAAGAGGAGTCCATTATCTGTTGTCTATGTTGTCCCGGTATGGATGTCTAAGTTGAGAATAATCAAAAGCGAGAAATCCAATGCGAACTTTCTCCTTAGACCTCTGTACAGTGGCATAGAGGTACCCCTTTGTGACACTTGGTTGAAACATATGTTATGCAATGATAATCCATGTTAATCCAAGCTAATTAGGACAAGGTGCGAGCACTATTGGTATTCTATGCATGAGGCTTGTAACTTATAAGATGTCTTATACATAACACATATGAATTATTACTACCGTTGACAAAATTGTTTCTATGTTTTCAAAATAAAAAGCTCTAGCACAAAAATAGTAATCCATGCTTCCCTCTGCGAAGGGCCATTCTTCTACTTTATGTTGAGTCAGTTTACCTACTTCTTTCTATCTTAGAAGCAAACACTTGTGTCAACTGTGCATTGATTCTTACATGTTTACCTATTGCACTTGTTATATTGCTTTATGTTGACAATTATCCATGAGATAAACATGTTGAAGTTGAAAGCAACCGCTGAAACTTATATCTTCCCTTTGTGTTGTTTCAAAGCTTTCTACTAAGAATTTATTGCTTATGAGTTAACTGTTATGCAAGTCTTATTGATGCTTGTCTTGAAAGTACTATTCATGAAAAGTCTTTGCTATATGATTCAGTTGTTTACTCATTGTCTTCACCATTGCTTCGAATCGCTGCATTCATCTCATATGCTTTACAATAGTATTGATCAAGATTATGATAGCATGTCACTTCAGAAATTATCCTTGTTATCGTTTACCTACTCGAGGGCGAGTAGGAACTAAGCTTGGGGATGCTTGATACGTCCCAAATGTATCTATAATTTCTTATGTTCCATGCTACTTTTATGATGATACTCACATGTTTTATACACATTATATGTCATTATTATGCATTTTCCGGCACTAACCTATTGACGAGATGCCGAAGAGCCAGTTGATGTTTTTGCTGTGGTTTCAGAAATCCTACAAAGGAAATATTCTCGGAATTGGACGAAATCAACGCCCAGGGTCTTATTTTTCCACGAAGCTTCCAGAAGACCGAAAGGATTACGAAGTGGGGCGACGAGGCGCCGCCACGCCAGGGCCGCGCGGCCAGGGCTGGGCCCGCGCCGCCCTGTTGTGTGGGGCCCTCGTGTCGCCCCTAAACCTACCCTTCCGCCTACTTAAAGCCTTCGTCGTGAAACCCCAGTACCGAGAGCCACGATACGGAAAACCTTCCAGACGCAGCCTCCACCAATCCCATCTTGGGATTCAGAGATCGCCTCCGGCACCCTGCCGGAGAGGGGAATCATCTCCCGGAGGACTCTTCATCGCCATGATCGCCTCCGGATCGATGTGTGAGTAGTTCACCCCTGGACTATGGGTCCATAGCAGTAGCTAGATGGTTGTCTTCTCCTCATTGTGCTATCATGTTAGATCTTGTGAGCTGCCTATCATGATCAAGATCATCTATTTGTAATGCTACATGTTGTGTTTGTTGGGATCCGATGAATATGGAATACTATGTCAAGTTGATTATCAATCTATCATATATGTTGTTTATGTTCTTGCATGCTCTCCGTTGCTAGTAGAGGCTCTGGCCAAGTTGATACTTGTAACTCCAAGAGGGAGTATTTATGCTCGATAGTGGGTTCATGCCTCCATTGAATCTGGGACAATGACAGAAAGTTCTAAGGTTGTGGATGTGTTGTTGCCACTAGGGATAAAACATAAATGCTTTGTCTAAGGATATTTGTGTTGATTACATTACGCACCATACTTAATGCAATTGTCTGTTGTTTGCAACTTAATACGGGAAGGGGTTCGGATGATAACCTGAAGGTGGACTTTTTAGGCATAGATGCATGCTGGATAGCGGTCTATGTACTTTGTCGTAATGCCCTTAAATCTCATAGTACTCATCATGATATATGTATGTGCATTGTTATGCCTTCTTTATTTGTCAATTGCCCAACTGTAATTTGTTCACCCAACATGCTATTTATCTTATGGGAGAGACACCACTAGTGAACTGTGGACCCCGGTCCATTCTTTACATCTGAAATACAATCTACTGCAATTGTTCTTTACTGTTCTTCGCAAACAAACATCATCTTCCACACTATACGGTTAATCCTTTGTTTTCAGCAAGCCGGTGAGATTGACAACCTCACTGCACTGGGGCAAAGTACTTTGATTGTGTTGTGCAGTTCCACGTTGGCGCCGAATCCCCGGTGTTGCGCCGCACTGATGTCTACGCCCCTCCTTTCCTGTAGACAGTTGTTGGGCCTCCAAGAGCAGAGGTTTGTAGAACAGCAGCAAGTTTTCCTTAAGTGGATCACCCAAGGTTTATCGAACTCAGGGAGGAAGAGGTCAAAGATATCCTTCTCATGCAACCCTGCAACCACAAAGCAAGAAGTCTCTTGTGTCCCCAACACACCTAATAGGTGCACTAGTTCGGCGAAGAGATAGTGAAAACATGTGGTATGAATATATATGAGCAAGAGCAACGTGCCAGAAAATAGCTTGGTCATGTAGTTGATGGTGGTAGTATTGCAACAGTAGTAACGCAGTAAAAAACAAACAACAGTAGTAACTCAGCAAGATTTAGGAACAAGGCCTAGGGATTAGACTTTCACTAGTGGACACTCTCAACATTGATCACATAACAGAATAGATAAATGCATACTCTACACTTTTGTTGGATGATGAACACATTGCGTAGGATTACACGAACCCTCAATGCCGGAGTTAACAAGCTCCACAATAATGCTCATGTTTAAGTAACCTTATAGTGTAAGATAGATCAAAAGACTAAACCAAGTACTAGCATAGCATGCACACTGTCACCTTCATGCATATGTAGGAGGAATAGATCACATCAATATTATCATAGCAATAGTTAACTTCATAATCTACAAGAGATCATGATCATAGCATAAACCAAGTACTAACACGGTGCACACACTGTCACCTTTACACACGTGCAGGAGGAATAAACTACTTTAATAACACATCACTAGAGTAGCACATAGATAGTAGTGATACAAAACTCATATGAATCTCAATCATGTAAGGCAGCTCATGAGATTATTGTATTGAACTACATAGGAGAGATGAACCACATAGCTACCGGTACAGCAGCCCCGAGCCTCGATGGAGAACTACTCCCTCCTCATGGGAGCAGCAGCGGTGATGAAGATGGCGGTGGAGATGGCAGCGGTGTCGATGGAGAAGCCTTCCGGGCACTTCGCTCCGCGGTGCCGGAACAGAGACTCCTGTCCCCAGATCTTGGCTTCGATGCGGCGGCTCGGCTGGTTTTCCGTATCGTGGTTCTTCGTGATCAGGGTTTTCATCCAGGGCTTTATATAGGCGAAGAGGCGGAGAGGGACGAAGGGGGCCACACCATAGGGCGGCGCGCCTCCCCTTGCCGCGCTCGCCTAGGGTTTGGTGGCCCTGGCCCCCTCCTGGTCCTTCTCGTGTGTTCTGGATGCTTCCGGGGAAAATAGGAACTTGGGTCTTGATTTCGTCCGATTCCGAGAATATTTTGTTACTAGGATTTCTGAAACCAAAAACAGCAGAAAACAGGAACTGGCACTTCGGCATCTTGTTAATAGGTTAGTTCCAAAATGCAAAATGACATATAATGTGTATAAACATGTAGATATCATCAATAATGTGGCATGGAACATAAGAAATTATCGATACGTTGGAGACGTATCAGCATCCCCTTAGTTCTGCTCGTCCCGAGCAGGTAAAACGATAACAAAGATAATTTCTTAAGTGACATGCCATCATAAACTTGATCATATTGTAAACATATGTAATGAATGCAGCGATCAAAACAATGGTAATGACATGAGTAAACAACTGAATCATAAAGCAAAGACTTTTCATGAATAGCACTTTCAAGACAAGCATCAATAAGTCTTGCATAAGAGTTAACTCATAAAGCAATAATCCAAAGTAGAGGTATTGAAGCAACACAAAGGAAGATTAAGTTTCAGCGGTTGCTTTCAACTTGTAACATGTATATCTCATGGATAGTTGTCAATGCAAAGCAATATAACAAATGCAATAAGCAAGTATGTAAGAATCAATGCACAGTTCACACAAATGTTTGCTTCTTGAGGTGGAGAGAGATAGGTGAACTGACTCAACATAAAAGTAAAAGAATGGTCCTTCAAAGAGGAAAGCATCGATTGCTATATTTGTGCTAGAGCTTTGATTTTGAAAAAACATAAAGAGAGCATAAAAATAAAGTTTTGAGAGGTGTATGTTGTTGTCAACGAATGGTAGCGGGTACTCTAACCCCCTTGCCAGACAAACCTTCAAAGAGCGGCTCCCATTTTATTTTATTTTTGTGTGGCACTCCTTCCAACCTTTCTTTCACAAACCATGGCTAACCGATTCCATCGGGTGCCTGCCAACAATCTCATACCATGAAGGAGTGCCTTTTTATTTTAGTTTTATTATGATGACACTCCTCCCCACCTTTGCTTTCTCAAGCCATGGCTAACCGAATTCGGGTGCCGTCCAACAATCACATACCATGGAGGAGTGTCTATTTTTGTTAATTAATTTGGGACTGGGAATCCCATTGCCAGCTCTTTTTGCAAAATTATTGGATAAGCGGATGAAGCCACTAGTCCATTGGTGAAAGTTGCCCAACAAGATTGAAAGATAAACACCACATACTTCCTCATGAGCTATAAAACATTGACACAAATCAGAGGTAATAACTTTTGAATTGTTTAAAGGTAGCACTCAAGCAATTTACTTTGAATGGCGGAGAAATACCATGTAGTAGGTAGATATGGTGGACACAAATGGCATAGTGGTTGGCTCAAGGATTTTGGATGCATGAGAAGTATTCCCTCTCGATACAAGGTTTAGGCTAGCAAGGTTATTTGAAACAAACACAAGGATGAACCGGTGCAGCAAAACTCACATAAAAGACATATTGAAAACATTATAAGACTCTACACCGTCTTCCTTGTTGTTCAAACTCAATACTAGAAATTATCTAGACCTTAGAGAGACCAATTATGCAAACCAAATTTTAGCACGCTCTATGTATTTCTTCACTAATAGGTGCAAAGTATATGATGCAAGAGCTTAAACAAGAGCACAACAATTGCCAAGTATCAAGTTATTCAAGACATCATACCAATTACTACATGTAGCATTTTCCGTTTCCAACCATATAACAATCAACGAAGCAGTTTCAACCTTTGCCATGAATTAAAAGCTAAGAACACATGTGTTCATACGAACCAGCGGAGCGTGTCTCTCCCCACACAAGCATTTATTCAAACAAAAACAAAAACAAAAGCAAACAAACGACGCTCCAAGTAAAGTACATAAGATGTGACCGAATAAAAATATAGTTTCAAGAGAAGGAACCTGATAATTTGTCGATGAAGAAGGGGATGCCTTGGGCATCCCCAAGCTTAGATGCTTGAGTCTTCTTGAAATATGCAGGGATGAACCATGGGGGCATCCCCAAGCTTAGACTCTTCACTCTTCTTGATCATAGTATATCATCCTCCTCTCTTGACCCTTGAAAACTTCTTCCACACCAAACTTTAAGCAAACTCATTAGAGGGTTAGTGCATAATCAAAAATTCACATGTTCAGAGGTGACACAATCATTCTTAACACTTCTGGACATTGCACAAAGCTTCTGAAAGTTAATGGAACAAAGAAACTCATTCAACATAGCAAAAGCGGCAATGCTAAATAAAAGGCAGAATCTGTCAAAAACAGAACAGTCCGTAAAGACGAATTTTAAAATGGCACCAGACTTGCTCAAACGGAAAAACTCAAAACTAATGAAAGTTGCGTACATATCTGAGGATCACTCACGTAAATTGGCATAATTTTCTGAGTTTCCTACAGAGAATTGGACCCAGATTCGTGACAGATAGAAATCTGTTTCTGCGCAGCAATCCAAATCTAGCATCAACTTTACCATAGAGACTTTACTTGGCACAACAATGCAACAAAACTAAGATAAGGAGAGGTTGCTACAGTAGTAAACAACTTCCAAGACACAAATATAAAACAAAGTACTGTAGCAAAATAACACATGGGTTATCTCCCAAGAAGTTCTTTCTTTATAGCCATTAAGATGGGCTCAGCAGTTTTAATGATGCTCTCATGGAAAATAGACAATGAAGCAAAAGAGAGCATCAAGCAAATTCAAAATACATTTAAGTCTAACATACTTCCTATGCATAGGAATCTTGTAAATAAACAAGTTCATGAAGAGCAAAGTAACAAGCATAGGAAGATAAAACAAGTGTAGCTTCAAAAATTTCAGCACATAGAGAGGTGTTTTAGTAACATGAAAATTTCTACAACCATATTTTCCTCTCTCATAATAACTTTCAGTAGCATCATGAGCAAACTCAACAATATAACTATCACATAAAGCATTCTTATCATGAGTCTCATGCATAAAATTATTACTCTCCACATAGGCATAATCAATTTTATTAGTTGTAGTGGGAGCAAATTCAACAAAGTAGCTATCATTATTATTCTCATCATCAAATATAGGAGGCAAAGTATCATCAAAGAAAATTTTCTCCTCAATGCTTGGGGGACTAAAAATATCATGCTCATCAAAGCCAGCTTCCCCAAGCTTAGAATTTTCCATATCATTAGCAACAATGGTGTTCAAAGCGTTCATACTAATATCATTGCTACTAGCATGCAAATAAGATTCCATAGGTTTTTTAATTTTCGCAGCAAACAATCCATGTCTTAACTCAGGAAATAGAATAAGAAGCTCATTGTTGTCCATTATGCCAAACTAGTGTAAACAAGAAACCAAATGTCGCAATTGCAGAGTCTAAAGGAAATAGCTTCGAGTACTTACGGCGCCGGGAAATAGTAGTAGCCGAGATCCGGAGTGTGAGTACCTTTTACCTTTCCTCCCCGGCAACGGCGCCAGAAAATACTTGATGCTGTCCAGGACTGGCGCGGGGTTGACGAGGGAGGAAATCCCTTTGTGTAGCTTTCTGGTCCCCGGCAACGGCGCCAGAAAAGTGCTTGATGTCTACGTTCCCCCTCCTTTCCTGTAGACAGTGTTGGGCCTCCAAGAGCAGAGGTTTGTAGAACAGCAGCAAGTTTTCCTTAAGTGGATCACCCAAGGTTTATCGAACTCAGGGAGGAAGAGGTCAAAGATATCCCTCTCATGCAACCCTGCAACCACAAAGCAAGAAGTCTCTTGTGTCCCCAACACACCTAATAGGTGCACTAGTTCGGCGAAGAGATAGTGAAATACAGTGGTATGAATATATATGAGCAGTAGCAACGGTGCCAGAAAATAGCTTGCTGGCGTGTAGTTGATGGTGGTAGTATTGCAACAGTAGTAACACAGTAAAACAGTAAACAAGCAGTAGTAACTCAGCAGTATTTAGGAACAAGGCCTAGGGATTAGACTTTCACTAGTGGACACTCTCAACATTGATCACATAACAGTATAGATAAATGCATACTCTACACTTTGTTGGATGATGAACACATTGCGTAGGATTACACGAACCCTCAATGCCGGAGTTAACAAGCTCCACAATAATGCTCATGTTTAAGTAACCTTATAGTGTAAGATAGATCAAAAGACTAAACCAAGTACTAGCATAGCATGCACACTGTCACCTTCATGCATATGTAGGAGGAATAGATCACATCAATATTATCATAGCAATAGTTAACTTCGCAATCTACAAGAGATCATGATCATAGCATAAACCAAGTACTAACACGGTACACACTGTCACCTTTACACACGTGCAGGAGGAATAAAACTACTTTAATAACACATCACTAGAGTAGCACATAGATAGTAGTGATACAAAACTCATATGAATCTCAATCATGTAAGGCAGCTCATGAGATTATTGTATTGAACTACATAGGAGAGAGATGAACCACATAGCTACCGGTACAGCCCCGAGCCTCGATGGAGAACTACTCCCCCCTCATGGGCAGCAGAGGTGATGAAGATGGCGGTGGAGATGGCAGCGGTGTCGATGGAGAAGCCTTCCGGGGGCACTTCCCCGTCCGCAGGGTGCCGGAACAGAGACTCTGTCCCCCAGATCTTGGCTTCGCGATGGCGGCGGCTCGGGCTTTCCGTATCGTGTTCTTGCACTCGTGGTTTTCGATCCAGGGGCTTTATATGGCGAAGAGGCGCAGAGGGCTGACAGGGGGCCACACCATAGGGCGGCGCGGCCCTCCCCGTCGCGCCGGCCCAGGGGTTTGGTGGCTCCGGCCCCCTCTGGTCCTTCTCGTGTGTTCTGGATGCTTCCGGGAAAATAGGAACTTGGGTCTTGATTTCGCCCGATTCCCGAGAATATTTTGTTACTAGGATTTCTCAAACTAAAAACAACAGCAGAAAACAGGAACCGGCACTTCGGCATCTTCAATAGGTTAGTTCCAGAAAATGCATAAATATGACATATAATGTGTATAAAACATGTAGATATCATCAATAATGTGGCATGGAACATAAGAAATTATCGATACGTTGGAGACGTATCACGCACTACACTCCGTCACCAACGACCTTCACGTGATCCTTGACTCCTACTGGTTCGATAAACCTTGGTTTCTTACTGAGGGAAAACTTACATCAGAGCGCATCACACCTTCCTCTTGGGGTTCCTAACGGATGTGTTAACTGCACGCATCAAGCACTTTTTCTTCTAAGATAGAAAGAAGCAGGTAAACTGACTCAACATAAAGTAAAGAAAGGCCTCTTCGCAGAGGGAAGCATGGATTAAATCATATGCTAGAGCTTTTCAAGTTTTGAGATCATATAGAGAGCATAAAAGTAAAGTTTTGAGAGGTGTTTGCTGTTGTCAACGAATGGTAATGGGTACTCTAACTACCTTATCAACCAGGACTTTCAAGAGCGGCTCCTATGAAGGACGTTATCTCTACCAACAAGGTAGATCACCCCTCTTCTCTTTTGTTTACATGTATTTTAGTTTCATTATTGATGACACTCCTCCCAACCTTTTGCTTACACAAGCCATGGCTAACCGAACTTGCCCTCCAACATTCACATACCATGGAGGAGTGTCTATTTGCAAATTAAGTTGCTTACCTATAGACTGTGGCAAAAACATGTGGAGAGAATTGTTAATGAAAAAGTTAATAGTTGGGGTTGGGCACCCTGCTGTCAGCTCTTTGCAAAATTATTGATAAGCGGATGTATATGCCTACTAGTCCATTGGTGAAAGTCTGCACAAATAAATGACAAGGTTGAAAGATAAACACCACATACTCTCATAAGCTATAAAACATTGACACAAATAAGAGATAATAGCTTTGAATTGTTTAAAGCTAGCACATGAAGTATTTACTTGGAATGGCGGTGAAATACCACATAGTAGGTAGTTATGGTGGACACAAATGGCATAGTTTTGGTCTAAGGTTATGGATGCACGAAGCATTCCTCTCAAGACAAGGTTTTGGCTAGCAAGGTTGTTTCTGAAGCAAACACAAGTATGAACCGGTGCAGCTACTGGTGCTTCTATTCTTGTAGACAATATGTGTGGGGCCTCCAAGAGCAGAGGTTTGTAGAATGAAGCAGCAAGTTTCCTTAAGTGGATCACCCAAGTTTTGAACTCAAGGAGGAAGAGGTCAAAGATATCCCTCTTCCAAGCAACCCCGCAATCACAGCGTTATAAGTCTTCTTTAGAAACCCTTAACACACCTAATACACTTGCCAGATGTATAGGGCACTAGTTTAGCGAAGAGATAGTGAAATACAAGTGGTATGAATGAATATGAGCAATAGTAACGGCGCCAGAAAAGTGCTTGCTGGCGTGTAGTTGATGGTAGTAATATTGCAGGAAGTAAACAAGCAGTAAAACAGTAAACAAGCGATGATTGCAGTTTTGGAAACAAGGCCTAGGGATCATACTTTCACTAGTGGACACTCTCAACATTGTAATCATAAAGGAATATAAATAAGCACTTCACTATGCTACTCTGAATTACTCTCTGGCAAGATAACGAACTCTAATTCATCATGTAGGCAAACCTTAAAGATGTATTCCCAAGTACTATAATAAACACCCCACGCTGTCACTTTGAGCATTCATAGGAGGTACTAACACACCACAATTTCATAGAGACATCCAACTCAAATCATAACCTAGTGAACAAGTATTCTGTGAAATATAGCCTAAGAGACCCACACAGTGCACACACACTGTCACCTTTACACACGTGGGACAAGGAGTCTCCGGAGATCACATAATTAAATCCACTTGAATAGCATAACTACATCTAGATTACAAAGCTCATCATATGGATCTCAATCATGCAAAGCAGCTCATGAGATCATTGTATTGAAGTACATGGAGAGAGATTAACCACATAGCTACCGGCACAGCCCCTTAGCCCCGATGGAGAACTACTCCCTCCTCATGGAGACAGCAGCGGCTGATGAAGATGGCGGTGGTGTTGATGGAGAAGCTCTCCTTCCGGCACTTCCCGTCCTGCGTGCTTGAACAGTAGACTCCCCCGTCCCCTGTGTCTTGCTTCATGATGGCGTGCGGCTCCTGGAAGGTTTCTCGTGACCGTGGCTTTTTCGTATCGAAGATTTAGGCCAGGGGGGACCCTTAAATAGGCGAAGAGGCGGAGCCGGAGGGGCTGACGAGGCGGTGACACAATAGGGGGCGCGGCCCAGCCCTGGCCGCGCCGCCTCATCATCTAGTGGCCCCGTGGCCCTCCTCTGGTGGCTCTCGGGTGTTCCGGAAGCTTCGTGGAAAATAGGTGGCCGGGGTATTGATTTTTATTCGATTCCCGAGAATATTTTACTAGGATTTCTAAAACCAAAACAGCAGTAAAACATGAACTGGCACTTCGGCATTTCGTCAATAGGTTAGTTCCGAAAACGCATCAAATATAAAGTGTGAACAAACATGTAGGTATTGTCATAAAACAAGTATGGAACATATGAAATTATAGATTACGTTGAGACGTATCAAGCATCCCTAAGCTTAGTTCCTACTCGCCTTGTAGGTAAACGATAACAAGAATAATTTCTTAAGTGACATGCTACCAAATATAATCTTGATCAACATTATTGTAAAGCATATGAGATGAATGCAACGATGAAGCAATGGTGAAGACAATGAGTAAACAATTGAATCATAAGGCAAAGACTTTTCATGAATAGTACTTTCAAGACAAGCATCAATAAGACTTGCATAAGAGTTAACTCATAAGCAATAAATTCTTAGTAAAAGGCATTGAAGCAACACAAAGGATGATTAAGTTTCAGCAATTTCTTTCAACTTATAACATGTATAATTGTCAACACAAAGTAATATAACAAGTGCAATAGGTAAAAATGTAAGAATCAATGCACACAGTTGACACAAGTGTTTGCTTCTAAGATAGAAAGAAGTAGGCAAACCGACTCAACAATAAAGTAGAAGATAGGCCCTTCGCAGAGGGAAGCATTGATTACTATATTTGTGCCAGAGCTTTTCATTTTGAAAACAAGAAACAATTTTGTCAACGGTAGTAATAAAGCATACGAGTTATGTATAAGACATCTTATAAGTTGCAAGCCTCATGCATAGTATACTAATAGTGCTCGCACCTTGTCCTAATTAGCTTGGATTAACACGGATTATCATTGCATAGCATATGTTTCAACCAAGTGTCACAAAGGGTACCTCTATGCCGCCTGTACAAGAGTCTAAGGAGAAGGTTCGCATTGGATTTCTCGCTTTTTGATCATTCTCAACTTAGACACCCATACCGGGACAACATAGACAACAGATAATAGACTCCTCTTTTAATGCTTAAGCATTCAACAACAGTTAATATTTCTCATAAGAGATTGAGGTTTTATGTCCAAACTGAAAATTCCACCATGATTCATGGCTTTAGTTAGCGGCCCAATGTTCTTCTCTAACAATATGTAACTCAAACCATTTGATCATGAAAATCTCCCTTACTTCAGACAAGACGAATATGCATAGCAACTCACATGATATTCAACAAAGGTAAAAGTTGATGGCGTCCCCAGAAATATGGTTACGCTCAACAAGCAACTTATTAAGAAATAAGATACATAAGTACATATTCTTCACTACAATAGTTTTTAAGGCTATTTTCCCATGATCTATGTATTGTAAAGGCAAAGAATAGAATTTTAAAGGTAGCACTCAAGTAATTTACTTTGGAATGGCAGAGAAATACCTGTGGTAGGTAGGTGGCAGGATACAAATGGTAATGGTTATTGGCTCAAGGATTTGGATGCATGAGAAGAATTCCTCTCAAAGGCTTAGGGCTAGCAAGGTTGTTTGAAGCAAACTCAAGTATAAAAGGTGCAGCAAAGCTCACATATGAACATATTGTAACTATTATAAGACTTTACACTGTCTCCTTGTTGTTCAAACACCTCAACTAACCAGAAAATATCTAGACTCTAGAGACCAATCATGCAAACCAAATTTGAACAAGCTCTATGTAGTTCTTCATTAATAGGTGCAAAGATGCATGAGCCTAAACATGATCCATATGAGCACAACAATTGCCAAGTATCAAATTATTCAAGACATTATACCAATTACCACATGAAGCAATCGTTTCCAACCATATAACAATTAACGAAGGAGTTTCAACCTTCGCCATGAACATTAAAAGCTAAGAACACATGTGTTCTACTAACCATGGAGTTTGTCTCTCTCCACACAAGGATAACAAAACAAAAACAAAAATAAAAGCACACAGACGCTCCAAGTAAAGTACATAAGATGACCGAATAAAAATATAGTTTCAAGAGAAGAAATCTGAGTGTTTAGAGATGGGATGAACCATGGGGGCATCCCCAAGCTTAGATGCTTGGGTCTTTAAATATGCAGGGATGAACCACGGGGCATCCTCAAGCTTAGACTCTCACCTCTTGATCATAGTATATCATCCTCCTCTTGACCCTTGAAAACTTTCCTCCACACCAAACTCAAACAACCATTAGAGGGTTAGTGCATAATCAAAAATTCATATGTTCAGAGGACGCAATCATTCTTAACACTTCTGACATTGCACAAAGCTACTGGAAGTCAATGAACAAAGAAATCCATCCCACATAGCAAAAGAGGCAATACAAAATAATCTGACAAAACAGAACAGTCCGTAAAGACGAATTTCCTAAAGAGGCACCAGAGTTGCTCAAATGAAAATTCTCAAATTGAATGAAAGTTGCGACATATCTGAGGATCACGCATTTAAATTGGCAGATTTTTCTGAGTTACCCACAGAGAACCCTGCCCAAATTCGTGACAGCAAGAAATCTGCTTCTGCGCAGTAATCCAAATCTAGTATTGACTACTATCAAAGACTTATCACACAAATAATGCAATAATAAAGATAAGGAGAGAAGTTGCTACAGTATTAACAACTTCCAAGACACAAATATAAAAATAAAATTACTGTAGTAAAATAAAACATGGGTTATCTCCAAGAAGTTCTTTTCTTTATAGCCATTAAGATGGGCTCAAAAATTTTAAATGCTCTCGCAAAAAATAAGAGTTGAAGCAAAAGAGCATCAAGAAGCAAATTAGAAACACATTTAAGTCTAATATGCTTCCTATATAGGAATCTTGTAAACAAATAGATTCATGAAGAAAAGTATAGCATGATAAAACAAGAGTAACTTCAAAATTTCAGCATATAGAGGTGTTTTAGTAATATGAAAATTTCTACAACCATATTTTCCTCTCTCATAATAATTTTCAGTAGCATCAAGAACAAACTCAACAATATAAGTATCACATAAAGCATTCTTATTCACATGCATAAAAGTATCATTACTTCACATAAGCATAATCAATTTTATTAGTTGTAGGGAGCAAATTCAACAAAGTAGCTATCATTATTATTCTCACCACCAAATATAAGAGGCATATTGTAATCATAATTAAACTTATCCTCCATAGTAGGCGGCACCAAAAGACCACTATCATTATAATCATCATAAATAGGAGGCATATCATAATCAACATAAACTTTCTCCTCAATACCCGGAGGACTAAAGAGATCATTTTCATCAAAACCGACCTTCCCAAGCTTAAATTCTTCCATAGCATTAGCAACAATGGTGTTCAAAGCATTCATACTAATAACATTCCCATTAGCATGCATAAGTTCCATGGGTTTTTAATTTTTCTTCAAACACATCATGTCCTAATTCAAGATAAAATTCATAAAGATCTCTAATTTTGTTGTTAGTTCTGGCCAAGCCTTACTAGTGAAACAAGAAACAAAAAGATGCAATTGCAGGCTAAAGGAAATAGCTTCGAGCACACACACAATGGCAACAGAAAAGTACTCAGTTACATGGGACCGGAGGCTGAGTCACTTTTACCTTTCCTCCCAAGAACGGCGCTTAAAAGTCACTACGTCTACGGTTTTTATTCTTGTAGACAAGTTGGGCCCTCCAAGAGCGAGGTTTGTAGAATAAAGAGCAAGTTTCCTTAAGTGGATCACCCAAGGTTTATCGAATCAGGGAGAAAGAGGTCAAAGATATCCCTCTCAAGCAACTCTGCAATTAAGATACAAAGAAGTCTCTTGTGTCCTCAACACACCTAATACACTTGTCGGATGTATAGGTGTGCACTAGTTCGGTGAAGAGATAGTGAAATACAAGTGGTATGAATGAATATGAGTAGTAGTATGGCGCCAGAAAAGTGCTTGCTGGCGTGTAGTTGATGGTAGTAATATTGCAGAAGTAAAGATGCAAGAAACAAGAAATGTTTATGATTGCGTATTTAAACAAGGCTCAGGGACTTCTTCATACTTTCACTAGTGGACACCAACATTGTAATCATAAAGGAATATAAATAAGCACTTCATCATGCTCCGAATTACTCTCTGGCAAGATAACGAACTCTAATTCATCATGTAGGCAAACCTTAAAGATGTATTCTCAAGTACTAATGAACACCCCACACGCTGTCACTTTGAGCATCCATAGGAGGTACTAACACACCACAATTTCATAGAGACATCCAACTCAAATCATAACTCGTTGAACAAGTATTCTCGTGGAAATATAGCTCAGAGACCCACCACAAAGGCACACACACTGCTGCCTTTATACACGTGGACAAGAAGTCTCCAGATCACATAAGTAAAATCCACTTAAAACATAACGACATCTAGATTACAAAGTTCATGGTCACATAAAGAAGTACGTGCAAAGTAAACTCATGAGATCATTGTATTGAAGTACATGGAGAGAGATTAACCACATAGCTACCCGGACAGCCCTTAGCCTCGATGGAGAACTACCCTCCTCATGGGAGACAGCAGCGCGGATGAAGATGGCGTGGTGTTGATGGGAGGCGCCTTCCGGGCACTGTCTCCACAAGCGCAAGGTTTAATGAGACTCCCCGTCCCTGTGTCTTGGCTCATGATGGCGGCGTCCGGGAAGGTTTCCTCGCATCGTGGCTTTTCGTATCGAAGATTTACCGTGACCCAACAGGCGAAGAGGCGAGTCGGAGGGCTGGACGAGGCGTGACACAATAGGGGCGTCGTGGACGCTCGGGAACCGGTATCCCGAGATTCCGGCGATCCCGCCAACCGTACGATATCGATCCAGAGACGCCCTCCGAACGTGCGCGGCGAATCACACACGTGATGCCAGAGGAATTAACATGAGCGTAGTAACATTACAACAGATTTACAATAGAGCCCACAAGATACATATTACAACAACGACCCCAACGAGTCAAGATACAACATACAATACAAAGATCCAAACTTCACAAGAAGATCAAATACATCCGAGTACGGATAAGATACAAATTGGACTAAGAGTCCCGAAGATAACTGAATAAGGCCCATAATCTCGTTCTGGTGCCAAGCCTAAGGGTAACCTTGCTAACGCTCGCTATCTCGTGACCACAAAGTCGGGCCACTGCTGTCAAGCAAAAGGGAGGAAGTAAAGGAGAAAGGAAAAGGCGAGAGAAGACCAAGGGAACGAACTCCGGTACGTACTACGCAGACTAGAAATGGCTATGTCACGGCCACATATATCTCGCCTGGGGCTATAGAACAGCGGGGCAGCAAAACTATAACCAATAGAGACACGCTACAACATCCGTCTACTCAGAGAAAATAAGAGAGCGCACAAGGTAACAGATAAAAACTACACAATCATAACCCAGCCAAATACACATATCCCCTCCAACAAAGGCGAAGAGGCAATGTAAAAGGCACTCCACGGTTGACAATTTTATTATATGTTGGTTGTAGTAATGCTATATTACTACGCAAGTTATTATCAGATTAGTTATTATCAGATTATTAACAACAAGTATAAGGTGTAAGTTGTTCTATGATCAAGCTATACAGCTCCAAGTCGTCCATAACCGCGGACACGGCTTATCGATAAGATGTACACCCTGCAGGGGTTGCCCAAATGTAACCATACGCATGCTCGAACCCACTTACTACAGGTGGAGTCTCACAACAAGACCGTTCCCAATGCAAGAGAAAGTTTAATGGGAGCCACCCAACTAAGCTACCCGTGATGAAGTTCGGCCGTACCGATACGGACCCAGAGGTTGCGATGGCGTCCAAGGCGGGCACTAACGACCGGCCAAGGATAAGTCGGCACACAATAGTACAGTACATAATATAAACACCCGAAGGCAACAGAAGTAAATCGTGCATCGTGCATATGGGCAAATAAAACCAAGTGTGGCTCCCAATAAATAGACTCGAGGAAAGGTAGTGGGTGATGGGGGTCCCACTCCCCCACGTACGGGTAGAGCGCTCAATCTGGAATAGATAACAAGAACTCGGGTCCTAGGGGACATTAGCAAGTCAAAGTTCCGATGCTTTCAACAGATGCCTCTGCTCACAATTTTAGTTGTTAACAATAAAGTAAAATTCAACAACTGATATAGCATGTGATAACCTCCTAACAACCCAACATATCCTCAACAACAGACGAGATAAACAACAAACCTAAACACGCCCTATGACTCGCAAGGCTCAAACATCAAACAACGGCTATGGGTAAGGAATGATGCATATAGGATTATTATAAACAAGTAATATGACACGTGACTGTTAAAGAATCGTAACATAAGGATAGCAGTATGAGGGAGACAAAACATAAAATAGGTAATGAGGTGTTCTGGGCTCGTGAAAGTCAAGAAGAACTTGCGAGAACTCACCGGATCTCACACAACATCACTACGATCCTATCCGGGAAGAAGAAATGCTGAACATATAATGATGCAATCTACTACTACGGATAAAGAACGCAAGATGTTCACATGATATGCATGAGTATAGCATGAAATGATGTGCAACTTATCCATATTAATCGGAGTCGAAACCCGGACAATCAAATTAGGTTGGAGTTACATTTCTACCGACAAAGTTAAGTGATGTTGATTAGCATGGCAAGACATGGCAGGGGTGCACTACATCAAAATTAAATGGAGCGGGGAAAACCATAGTTGGAAATCCAAAACACTCCGCATATATGTTAGGTGGTATGCACGAACTATCACGTCACGACATGATGCAAGATGCAAACAGGCATATGAATGACATATTCATGATCCTTGAAGTTTTCTGAACATTTTTCATATATAACATGTTTTATTCCGAGTTATAGAATTAAAGATATGATTTTTGCAAGATCTGAACATTTTCTGAAAACAAAACAAAACAAGAAGGGTGAACCGGGCCGGACCTGGCCGAAACGGCGACAGATAGCAGGCTGCTGCACGCGAGCGACGTCTACACCGGGAGCGGAATGGGCCAAGGCCCAGTAGGCGTTGGATCTGGGTTCAACAAGCAGAGAACAAAAAAAAAATGGGGCTTAATTAGCCAGATTCGGGATTTGAACACATGATCTTCGGATCAAGGACGAAGGAACCAACCACTAGGCTGCTGTGTCTTATGTTGATTAAATGGAAGCACGCACATCTTTGAGTCAAACTGACGCGGAGCTCTGGGACATAAACAGCCATGGCGGACGGCTCAGCTGAGAATCGATCTGGAGCCTCCGGGCAACCCGGGACGAAGGAGATGGCGGCGGACCTGCGCCTCGGCGCGGTGAAGCTGATGGTGGTCGTCGTGGTGCTGGAAACCCACCGGAGCGCCGCCGGCGACGGGTACCTGCAGCGACGGGCAGCAGCCAACGATGAGAGCACGCTAGGGAGAGAGAGGGAGGTCGTGGAGAAGCTCGGGAGGATGGTAAAACTCACCAGGATCGTGAGGAGAAGGTCAGAGATGGCGGGGGAGGTCGGAGACGGCCGGATTCAGCGAGTTTCTCGCCGGCATCGGAGATGGAATTGGTGAATTTGGTGGTGATTGGAGATGCCCCGGCTCGATTCCTTTTACCACGATGAAGAGGACGACAGGGCGCATCCGCCGATGCCCTCAGAACGGTGGGGGGTGGTCTGTAGTGACGGCGCCATGGCGAGGTGGGTGGTTGCTGTGGGGGTTTCTCACATAGAAGAAGAGAAGAGGGGTGCGGCGCGTGGGAGGAGAAGATGGAGGAGGCTAGGGTTTGGGCGCGACGCCAAGGCAGCTTTAAGAGGGAAAAGGTGGAGGAGCATGCGTGGTTGGAGCCAAGGACCACAGAGAGCTCACGCGTCGGCGTGGGAGGAAGACGACAGAGGAGTTTCTCCTCGCTTGCGAAGGGGTACGGGCCAGGTGAGGAGGTGGGCCGAAGGGAAGATGGGCCAGGCACTGGGCTAATGCAGTGGGGGGAAAAGAAAAAGAGAGGTGGGCTAGAGAAAGAGAGGGATGTACCAGAGATAGGAAGAGAGGCCCAAGGAGAGAGGGTTTTGTTTATAGGGAAAGGACAAGAAGGGTTTATAAAAATAATAATTTTGTTTGATAAAAACATGGATTATATGATACATGATGCATGATGATGCATAAAAGAAAAAGAGCAAGCAAATCTAGTAGGGGTACAACTGGGTCGTTACAAAGCAGCCTCTGTGCCCGGCCGCGCCGCCTATCATCCGGTGGCCCCGTGGCGCCCTCCGCCGGCTCGTGTTCTCGAAGTCGTGGAAAAATAGTGTCACATTGATTTCAACAATTCCGAGAATATTTCCCGTGTAGGATTTCAAAACCAAAAACAGCAGAAATGGTGAACCTGCACTTCGACATCTCATCAATAGGTTAGTTCCAGAAATGCATCAAAACTATATAAAGTGTGAACAAAACATGTAGGCATTGTCATAAAAGCATGGAACACAAGAAATTATAGATACGTTTGAGACGTATCAACCGGCATGCAAAACTTACATAAGAACATATTGCAAGCATTATAAGACTCTACACCGTCTTCCTTGTTGTACCAAACACTTTACCATAAAATATCTAGACCTTAGAGAGACCAATCACGCAAAACCAAATTTCAACAAGCTCCACGGTAGTTCTCCACTAATGGGTTTAAATCTGCCACATGATGCACGAGCTTAAACATGATCTACTTGACAGCTCAAAACAATAAGTATCAAATTATTTAAGACAATATGAAGCATTTTCTGCTTCCAACCAAATAACAATAAGTGTTGCGGCTTTCAGCTTCCGCCATGAACATGAAAGAATAAAACGAAGAACACAAGTGTTCATATGAAAAAGCGGAGCGTGTCTCTCCCACACAAGGATTACTAGGATCCGAATTTATTCAAACACAAACAAAAATAAAAACAAACAGACGCTCCAAGTAAAGCACATATGATGTGACGGAATAAAAATATAGTTTCAATAGAAGAAACCTGATAAGCTGATGAAGAAGGGGATGCCTTGGGCATCCCCAAGCTTAGACGCTTGAGTCTTCTTGAAATATGCTTGGGTGAACCACGGGGGCATCTTTAGACTCTTCACTCTTCTTGATCACATTATATCACCCTTCTCTCTTGACCCTTGAAAACTTCTGCCACACCACAAACTTTTCATAAACTTCATTAGAGGGGTTAGTACTCAAAAACTTTAATCCACTTTAGTTCTGTAGTGACACATTGAAAGAACTCAATAAAACATTAGCTACAGCTCTCCACATCTAGAAAGCCTTACTTAAAGTCCACAAGAGACAATGCAAAAAACAGAGACAGAATCTGTCAAAACAGAACAGCCAGTAAACACGAATTTTTTAGAGGTACTGCTGCTCAAATCAGAAAACTCAAAACTAATGAAAGTTGCGTACATATCTGAGAACACGAGAATTTTTGCAGAATTTCAGGTTCTCCTACGTAGAGATCTACTCACCCGTGACAGCCAAAAACTGCTTTCTGCGCAGAACCAAATCTAGTATCAACTTTCTATTAGAGACTTTACTTGCACAACAATGCAATAAAATAAAGATAAGGAGAGTTTGCTACGTAGCAATAACTTCCAAGACGCAACAAACAGTAGCAAATAAAACATGGGTTATCTCCCAAGAAGTGCTTTATTTATAGCCATTAAGATGGCTCAGTAATTTTAATGATGCTCACATAAGGATGAGAGTTGAAGCAAAGAGAGCATCGAAAAGCAAGTATGAAACAAATTTAAGTCTAACCCGCTTCCTATGCATAGGAATCTTGTACACAAAAAAATTCATGAAGAACAAAGTGACAAGCATAGGAAGATAAAACAAGAGTAACTTCAAAATTTTCAGCATATAGACAGGTGTTTTAGTACTATGAAAATTTGTACAACCATATTTTCCTCTCTCATAATAATTTCCAGTAGCATCATGAACAAACTCAACAATATAACTATCACATACAACATGCTTTTCATGATCTACAAACACATAATTTTTATCAAGCTCAAGAATAGTGGGATCAAAACTTTCAAACCCACTTTTAATAATCTATAACAAGATGATTGATCAATCTCAAAAGATATGGGACTACTAGATGAAGTCAAGACCTTTCCAATCCCATTTTCATTAGGGTGGTACAATTAATATTATCAAGTAACATAGGACCATCATCTAGAGCTTTATCATAAACATTTTCTAAGCAAAACTCTTTAGCCATGCATTTCGACATCATGCACAAACAAAGCATTATCATAAGATTTATCAAAATAGCATGGATTATCATAGATAATAGTAGCATAATTATTCTCACAAGTTTTACTCATAGGGAATATTTCAAGAGAATCCACAGGAACATAACATTCATCCTCCTTTGGTAAGCATGGAGGACAATTAAATAGTGTAAGAGATAAAGAGTTACTCTCATTAGAAGGTTGGCATGGGTAGCTAATCCATTCTTTCCCCTTTTGTTCGTCGCTCTCCTCTTCTTTTTCATCCAATGAGCTCTCAGGTTCATCAATTTCCTTCTTTCACAGGTTCCTGTAAATTGTGAGTGCATTCTTGTGCATGAATGAGTCTCTCTTTATAATCAATGATATAAGGATTATTGCTGTAACTTTCTATGCAAAAATTAAGGATAGAAGAGATATAATCTTTAAGGTCCTTACAAACAATACAAGTTTCATAATTTTTAGCCATGAAGGATTCTATCTCAGAAGCTCCCATAAATAAAACAAATTGTTCCACTTCTTCGAACCCAAGATGAATATAGTTATTCCAATGATAGTTCATAATTAAAAATTCTTCACTAAAGCCACATTGAAATTTAAGATGTTTAGTATCCTGTTTAGAGCAACAGTTTATATCATGGCGTTTAAGCAAGATTTTAGCAATTGTATCCAATTTTTCTATCACATCACTCATGACTTTACCCTTTCTTGATTCTTTATAATTGTTATATAATTCTATAAGCTCCATATAGGTTGTGGGTTCTTCCATAACAACAGTTTTTAATTTTTTGGTTTTTCAATTTTTTATGGATTTTCGGGTATATATGAAAAATAAAACAAAACAAGAGCAACCAGACACAAGTAAACCAAGCAAAATAATACTAGATGGTAAATAAACTAAGTACAAATAAACTAGACAAAAGTAACCATGAAAAATAAAATAAAAACAGAGAGAGAGGTGGAGTACTCCCTGTGAACTTGTGAGTAGAGCCATGCTCTCCCGGCAACGGCACCTGTAAAGAATCTTGATAACCCATGTTATGAGGTCACACATTTTCAGGGAAGTAAAACCCAAATTTATTGATTCGACACAAAGGGAGACAAAGAATACTTATAAGCCTTAACAACTGAGTTGTCAATTCAGCTGCACCTGGAAAAGCACTAGTAACATGGGTGATGTGAAAGCAGCAGTAATATGAGAGCAATAGTAACAATAACACAGCAGCAGTAATAGTAATAGTAATATGAGAGCAATGGCACCATAAAATAGTTGATACTACTTCCAATGACATATAGGACCGAGTGAGTATTTGATATGAAAGATGGACCGGGGTTCCTATGCTATCTACACTAGTGGTAACTCAATAACAAGTGACAAGTGTTGGGTGAACAAATTACAGTTGGGCAATTGATACGATTGAAATAGCATTAAGACAAACATCAAGTCTATTAATCATGTAGGCATGTTTTCCATATATAGTCATACGTGTTCGCAATGAGAAATCGCATAACATCTTTTGTCCTACCAGCCGGTGGCAGCCGGGCCTCAAGGGAATCTATGTAATTAAGGTACCTTTAATAGAGCACCGGAGCAAAGCATTAACACTGGTGAAAACATGTGATCCTCATATCTAAGCCTTTCCCTCCAGTTATCCCAGTTGCTGTCACGGGGCCTCGGGTAGACATGTGCAAACAACTTGTAGATACAATCTCAATAATTATAGAGCTTAAATCTAAGATCATGCCACTGCACTAGTGACAAGCATTAAACACAACAAGATTGCAACAACAATAACTTCACAAACTTATATAGATAGACTGATCATAATGTAACAATTCATCGGATCCAACAAACACAACACCGATTACATCAGATGGATCTCAATCATGTAAGGCAACTCATGAGATCATTGTATTGAAGTACATGGGAGAGAGAGTACCAACTAGCTACAGCTAGAACCCGTAGTCCATGGGGGAACTACTCACGAGCATGAGGAGGCGGTGGCGATGGAGAAGGCTTCCGGCACCTCCTCGTCCTGCGGCATCGAAACAGAGATTGGCGTCCCCGAAACGGAGCTTGCGATGGCGTGCGCCCCCGGAGTCTTTCTCGAATATGATTGATTCTTGTAGGGTTTTCCGTCATGGTGGAATATATAGGCAAGAGGGCGGGCGGGAGTGTAAGCGCAGGGGTCCACCCCATACCGGGCGCCCTCCTTGGCCGCGCCGCTGTGGGTGCGGCCCCCCGGCCCCTCTCCGTCTCTTTCGGTGTTTTGGGTCCGTCTCGGTAAAATACGAGGTTCGGCTTTTGTTTCTCCACCCGAGAATATTGCCCGAACAGCTTTTCTGGAACCAAAAAGAGAAAACAGGAACTGTCACTTCGGCATCTTGTTAATAGGTTAGTCCCGGAAAATGCATAAAAACATTATAAAATGTGAGCAAAACATGTAGGTATTGTCATAAAACTAGCATGGAACATCAGAAATTATAGATACGTTGGAGACGTATCAAGCACGCTGAGACACAACAATAGTGCGAGCATCAGACGGATATGCATCTTCACCATCAGTGTCATAGTCATCATCCTCTGGAGCATATGGATCAACATCATCTCCAGTCTCATATTCATTGTCCTCATTAACTATCATAACTTTGCGGTTAGGACAATCTCTCTTGAAGTGACCCTTGCCACCACATGTATGGCAATTCATATCGCGGTTGCGCGCAGTAGACATGCTAGAACCACTCGTACTTGCAGCAGATTCGGCTTCTTTGTGTTGGACACATTGGAGACCGGCTTTAGACGGAGTAGAGTAAGGCAGAGCGTTAGATGGCGCCGGCACCGTAGGTGTGGGCGCCCGAGGCGTGAAGCGCCTGGCTCCCGTAGCACGACCTTTTAACCTTGCTTCTTCAATCAACCGTGATTCAACTTCTCATGATGTAGAAATTGATTCATATTGGTGTAACTGTAATGACGAACAATGCCTTTGATATCATACTTTAATCCATTGAGAAAACGCTGCATTGTCATCTCTAGAGACTCACGGACACGGTCACGCTGCATGAGCATCTCCATCTCCATGTAATATTCATCAACAGTCTTCACACCTTGTCTCAACAGGGTCAACTTACCATATATAGACCGCAAATAATTAGTGGGCACAAAACGATCTTGCATGACCGCCTTCATAGCATGCCATGTGATAATAGGCAGCTCACCATCTTCTTCGCGAGCACGAACAAGTCCATCCCACCAACGCAATGTATAACCATCAAATTCGGAAGAAGCAAGCTTGATCTTCCTATCTTCAGTGTAATTATGTAAGTGCCATAACTTCTCAATCTTCAGCTCCCAAGAGAGGTATTCTTCAACATCAGCTCCTCCTTCAAACTTGGGTATGGAGAACTTGGGCTTACCCAATCCATCTTATTCCTCAAACCCACGACCTGGACGCCGGAGTTCAGCAAATCCACGAGCGCGATTACCACGCCCAGCACCACGATTAGCATTAGGTGCTTCATCCTCTGCTTCGTCTTCTTATTCTTGTTGCTGTTGGTGTGTCAGATTATCAACAATCAGTTGTAAAGCTTGAAGACTGCGCTGGATATCCGTCATTTGATCTTTCATTGTAGTGACGGTCTCACTAGTAGCATCCAGCTTCTGGGAGATCCCTTGGACCGTCCCCCTAAGCTCATCATCCTGAGTGCGGAATTCACGTCGCATCTCATTACGAAAGAGCTTCATAATCCCTCCATGTCATCAAATCAGCAGCATCCTTGTTTTCTGGTTAACAATTTTGGCATCACTAGAAGACATGGTTAGTAGGTTAGTGCACTAAATCAAAAAAATATGTGGTGGTACTCTCACAACTCACTCAAAACTGATAAGAAAAATCTTACCGCTCCAAAGTGAATTAGTATTGCTTACCACTTGTAGTGACACTAGTGCACGGATGTAGCGAAGCAAATATCAAGGGTATAAGAACAATCACACGACAAAGCAGGATATATGTGGGGCTGTAGGTAGGCTTCCTATATGCACCAATAACAAGCTCTACGCTGACCGTAGACAACGAAAGATACTCACACAAGGCGATAAATGTGGCAATGCAACTATATGGATGAAAGGTTGCAATGCACTCGAGAGACACTAGCAAATCTCAACGAAACAGGCACAAGATTGCTCAACTACAGGTGCAGAAAAGTAAACTAGGCCTTCACTTGATCTTACTAGCACTTCACACTTTTTCTTTTTGGATTTTCTTTTTTTGTAACACACGCAGCTATGTAGCTCTTTTTGCTTCTTTTCTATTTTCTATATTTTTGTTTTGTTTTTGATTTTATGACTCAACTCCTTGATAACGCGGCCAACAGATAATGTAAAGCACCAAAACCCTAATGAGCAGCCTGTTGAGCGGTAAAACTAGTCTCTTCTGGGGAAGTTCCTAGTCACGTATATCGAAAGGCTGTGGCTATGGTTTGGATAAACACACTGCATGCTATGTGGACTCGGAGCAACAAAAACTGACTCTAGATGAAAGCGGAAACACAAACCCTAACAATACTAGATGGAAGAAAAAGATACACAAAAAACAACTACGAAAAGCAACTAAAACTCGAAATTAGTGCAATCTAAAGCTATGGCAAACCCTAACCCTAATTTTTTGGCTTTTTCTGGATAGAAACACTGACAACTCAACTATGGGGTGGATTGTGGATGGCTTACCGAGGAAACCCAAGAATCTGATACCAAGATGATAAGGGGTGGCCCGATCTTCTCAGTAAGCAACGGTGGTGATGATGATCCCGGGATGATGGCAGCGGAGATAACTTGATGAAGTGGATGATAACTTGTATGACGCAACGAGATCTCTCGATTGGTCCCTCGCCAATGCAACAGCTCTCAACCCCGCAAGATATTCGCAACTCCACACACTTGCGCACGTAGCCGCCGATCACGAAGCGGCAAGTTGCAACTCTAATTCCCAATGGAACAACAGATCACAAGACTTTCAGATCTACACCAAATCAAGCATATGGTGTAGGGATTCAATAGTTTTGCATAGCAAACAACCAAGAACTAGGGTTTATCTTAAACGTGGTCTAAAGCTACTTTGGGGCATCCCGGGCACTCATAGGGGTTCGTGACGACCCAGGTCGAAAATATATAAAAATAACCGACCTTAATAGATCTGGTCGAGACAGACTGGACTCCCGGGCCCGGGGCCGGTCGATCGGGATCGGGACCGCCGGTCCGCTGGACCGACTGAGGACCGGATGGCGACGGCGGGAGTCCAGGCCATCGGATACGCCCGGCCGGCATTAAGCGTGGGACCGGCCAGACCGGCTGATCCGGCGTAAACAAGTTGGGCGGCCCGGGCAGGCGACCCGGCAGCCGGCTGACCTGCTGTCGCCGGCTCGAACATCTCTCTCGCATGCCTCCCGCTCCTCACTCGCGTCCATGGGATGTCTTCTGTCCAGCTCCATGTCCAGCTTCACGTCCATCTTCTTGTCCAGCTGCTCCCTCCTCGTATGCTTGCTCTTTCTTCATACATAATCATAAGTAATACAACTTAGGCATTATAAAGTTCTCATCGATCAAAGTATCACTTAGGAACAAGTTCACCTGTTGTTTAAGTAGCTTCGCATGGGCTCGTGTCATTGTTCCAATCCTAACTTCATTGGACTTGAGCTTCACAGCAGGATCATCTTCATCTTGTAATGATGGAGGTAGTAGTGAGGTAGGGATGTCCTCATCACAGATACCCGAGATTCAACAAATGATAAATGTATAGTAGCTGGACTCCCATTAACCTATTTTTTCATTACTTTGAAGATGTGACACACTATGTAATCTACAATAACCCATGTTGGCAGGTAATTGCACATGTGAGGGTGTGGCCATCAATC
Organism: Lolium multiflorum; assembly: GCA_030979885.1. Lineage (NCBI taxonomy): Eukaryota > Viridiplantae > Streptophyta > Magnoliopsida > Poales > Poaceae > Lolium > Lolium multiflorum. The sequence goes on from CM061751.1 coordinate 201,328,193, forward strand.
TGAACCTGCCTACTCCACCGGATCAGGTAAACCTGTCTTTCCGTGGCGAACTGACTATGCTTTTCATAAATTCGATCAGCGTTTTGTAATTATTTTTGACTGCTTTTTTTTTTTGCGAAAAGTCCACCGATCTATTGATAAACTGCTTTTTCTTAGAACTGCCTGACATGAGCATGTAGCAGGATAGGTCCCTACGACGGTTTAATTGGGTGGAGCAGAAGCGGGTGATCGAGATGGTGGGGTCTAATGTTCGTAGTTTCGACGGTCCACTGACGGTATGGTGTGGAGCTGTTCACTAGCAGAATCATTTGATTTTGTCATTATCATATGTAAAATTGACAAAGTTTACATTCTTATAGGTCTTGGAGCAGGCAAGGAATGCCTCAAAAAAAATGAGCATATCGGCAGACCACGTAAAGGTTTGTGAAGCTTCTGACTACAGTTATTCTAATGCTTGTTCTTGTTGTTCCTTTTGCATCCTCATGTTCCTTAAATTAGGAAGTCAAAGATTTGTTGTTCGCATATTCATGGAATTCACTTTTGCTGGATGTGCATTTCTATTTAAATTCAACATCATTTTTCATTTTCATTATGATATGTAAATCGTAAAAGTGACATATTTATAGATCTTAGAGAAGATAGCGAACGACTCAAAGCAATTCATCATAGCGGCAGATCAAGTAAAGGTTTGTGAAGCTTCTAACTACTGGTTACTCTAGCATCGTGCCGGTTCTTGTTACTTATCATTTTGCAGCCTCATTTTCCTGAAATAAGGAAGTTAATTAGATGCTTTTCGAATATATCATGGTATTAAATTTGCTAGATGTGCCGTTCTATTTAAATATAGTAATTCGATGTCGCTGAATACAATAGACTCTTACTCAAAATCGCCAAAATATTTATACATGCATATTTTAATGTTAGTGGCATGTTGTATGTAATGTTCCGAGAAGAACAACACAACTTCATTGTTTTATCCTTACAATATTGCACTAGTTGTAACGAAGAATATATTACATTGCGAGAGGAGGTGGGTTTGTTGTGCCAGCCCTCCAGAACTCCTTGAATAACTATCATAGTAGATTCAGAGCATCCGTTTACAGTCTGGTAAAAGTTTTGAATAGATATTTTGGTTCATCTCGGAAATGCTGGTGCACCCACACACATGAAAAAGGAAGTAACTAGATAAAAATCAGAGATTTTTGTACTGTGTTTTTATTTCAGTAAGGAGCAGGGCCATTCCTGGTTTTATAGAACACCAAAGAATTATGTGAACTGTAAAATCATGCCATTTTTACAAGGCTGTAGATCAGCATCTGTATCCTTTCAACTTTTGTAACAGGGAAATGGTAAGGCGGATCTCACGGACCCGACTACCGCCGATGAGAGCGAGGTTGGTCCATCAAGGTCCAAGCGGAAGAAGCCAAACTCCAGATACGATCCAGCTACGTGACGACCTGACTCGGGAGCGCCCACGGCTGCTTTGCCACAAGTGACGTAGAAACTGCCTTTAGCCGTTGTCGTAATCGGCCATTGGTTGCAAACCGCGACCAATTAAGCGTATCAGCGCTTTCAGTGCGGCTGCTACGAATCATACTAAAGGCCCGTCCACGTGGATTTATTAGCGTGCGCTGAGGAAGTGACCTTTAGTCGCGTTGGTGTCCCCAACCGGGACTAAAGGCTATTTCGTTAATTTTTTTTAATTCATTTGGGTTTCTAATTTTTTTCACTCCGTTTTTTTTCTATTTTTTTCAGAATTTCTATTATTTCGGTTATTTGCATAGCTTAGTCTCTATCTCTAACTACACTTATCTCTAGTCAAATTACTTACTCGTGGTCAAACTTCCCGCTCTGGTCACCCATCCCACTACTCCACCTCTAGCACGCTTAACTTCCGAGTTCCATTCCGTCCCGCATCCAAGTGCTACGCGCACATGTATGTGATACTAGTATCATATCAATCCTATTAACATGTTGGTCGATGTCACATTTCTTTATTGTTTGAATTTCAAATAATTTTTTTCATAAACAAAAATAATGATGTAATAATAATCGTGAATAAATAAATAAACATTAACTTTTTAATTTTTAATTTTTTAATTTTTAATTTTTTAATTTTTTAATTTTTTTTTTGCCAAAACCTAAAAATTTGAAAATCTAAAATTTGGGTAAAAGTAATAGTAATCTTTATGCTGGATGCAATTATTAATTTTATTTTTTTGAAAAATTTAAAAAATATAAAATCCATAATTTATAGCAAAAACTAAAATCTTCCTGCTTTCGTATTTTCATTTGGAATTTTGAGAATCTAAAAATTGGCTAACCGGGTAAACCCGGGTGAATTCGGATGTAACTTTTTCCCAGGATTTTTTTGATATATTATACGTTTTTTTCCGACATCGTATGCAAAAGTTATTGCGGTTTTACCATTTTTTAAACTTTTTTTGCAAAAAAAGTGAAAATTCAATTTCTTAATTTCTCCGAATAGTAGGTTGCATAACATACAAGAATCTGAAAACAATTTTTTTTTGAATTTTATCATTTTCTTTTGTATTTTACAAACCAAAAAAAGGCGATCCACGGTATGGGGGTGCAGCAAAGTGTAAAACTCGGGAAAACCTTAGTCGCGGTTGGGGACACCAACCGCGACTAGTACCCTTTAGTCCGGTTGGTGTCCCCAACCGCGACTAAAGGTTTTTCCGCCGGCCGCATCCTTCCATAGCCCTTTAGTCCCGACAGGTTACAACCGCGACTAAAGGGTTACCCTTTCGTCTCGGATGGATCATTAGTCGCGGTCGCCTCCCGAATCGCGACTTAAAGCCCCCTTAGTCGCGGTTCGAATATTTCCGGACTAATCAAAAGTGACCTTTTTCTACTAGTGTGACAAGGACTATGATGCTAAGAGGAGCCACCCGTGATAGGCAAATTGAAACAAAGATCATATTTAACTATTCCCAGAAAAACTAGCACTTAGCACCTTTTGTGGACAATCTTACCATGCACTGTATCTATTAGATTTATGATGTTCCACCCTTTTATATTCCCTATATATGTACACCCCTTTTGCTTGGAGTCTGAGTTTGTGAAGATGCACAATGTTCCTCATCTCCTCCATCTACCCACAAACAAATACTAGGCCTATCTTGACAGACTGCTATGCATGACGCCAAGTAGTATGAATCATAGCCCGGGCTGATCTGGTGACCTGACCAGTCTACCCATATGAGCTCCCTGCATATCGTTGGAAGTCGCATATCCAGCAGAGGTCTCAGGCTGCCGGTGCCAGATGGCCTGGAGCGTGGTGAAACCGCAGGGCCTTTTTCCTAGCAAACTGGGCGAGTAGCGGCTGTGGCGCCGCTGCGCTGCTCTGCTGCGTTTCTTCATCTCAAGAAAGCGCTGCGGCGAGACGGGCGTTCATGCAGGTGCCCTCGAGTGCAGGTAGTATGGTCAGGAATTGTGTGGTGTGGGTGTGGTACAGGCATGCAGCCTTTACCTTGTGGGATACAGACGCTGGCAGCCTGGCACAGTCAGGGAGCACACAGGAGTGTGTGTTTGGATGTACCCGTACGAGAGGGAGAAGCTCATGGAGAGGCGAGTTTGATAAAAATAACCCTTTTGTGTGGCGGTCTCATCGACGTCACATTTGTCTGTGCGGCGTCCATGCGAACGGCGCCACACATCCTGGCCGATGTGGCGTGGTCAACGTTGCGTACCGTTGATCAGCCGACGTGGCAGGATGTGTGGCGCCGTTCATATGGCGTCACACATTGAAAGTGTGGCGCGGTTCCGAAGGACGCCACACATAAGGATGTGTGGCGCCCTGAGCCGTCCCAGCCCGACCCAGTCCATCCTCTCTGTTTCTTCTTCGCGTCAAGAATAAAAACGCTCGGCCCCGACGGTTCCTCTCTCTCCCCCACCAAATTCCTCCCCAAATCTCTTGTATTTCTGCAGATCTGTCCGTGGATTGTGGTCACAACCCATCGCTTGAGGTATTCTCCTCCAATCTCCATGTTTTCATCCACTAATTTCATAGATTTTGTTACATTTGGACATGAACCATAGATGTGAAATTCTTGATGTTTTGGTTTATTTTTTGTGGATTTGGAATTGGTTTAGGCATGGAACACTAGATATGAAACCTACATGTGATTGTTTATTTTTTCAATGACTAGTTCTCATGAACCCTAGATTTGGATATGAATTATCATGTATGTGTGATGTATTATGTGTGTGGGCTCATATATATGGTGATAGAAATGCTAGATATATTCTCATGTATGTGTTGAAGTACATATTGTAATGTATGTGTGTATGGCTCATATTTAAGATGGTGTTCTTATTGTGTAATGCTAGATAATATGGTAGTTCTTATTGTGTGTACTTGTGTAAAAATGTAGGATGGTGTGGCTCCTAGATGATTAGTATGACAGGGAACACCGGGCATATCATATCGCGGAAAAGAGGAAGGTACTAATATTTGTTTTGTTAACACCTCTTGTTTTATTCCATTGGATATGGCATAATATTATGTGTCTGGATGTGCTTGTAGACGCTTGAGCCCTTGAAGATCCGTTACCATGGTAACATGAAGGGCATGCCGTATGACGAGCGGTACACATAGCACATCGAGCCTACCGGTCTTCACACGTTCATCACTCTTGTAAGCCGGGGGCCACCGAACATGAACGCCGCGGCAATCACCGCACTTGTCGACCGGTGGAGGCCGGAGACGCACACCTTCCACTTGAGGGCCAGCGAGATGACCCCTACTCTTCAGGATGTTTCCATGATCCTTGGTCTTCCTATTCAGGGCGAGGCACTGTGTATGAACACAACTTCGGATGGGTGACGCCAGCAGATGGAGGGGCTTATTGGCATGGCTCCTCCGGAGCCAGCAAATAAAAAAGATAGAGCACCCGATGGCGCAAATTACAAGTGGATCAAGGCTAACTTTGGTGAATGCCCGAAGGGGCCAACCGGGACACTGTCAGGACATACACCCGAGTATACTTGTGGTATGTCATTTCGAGGATTCTTTTTCCTGACAGTGGTGGGAAGTTGGCGCATTGGTGTTGGATCAAGGCGCTTACGGTGTTGGAGCAGAAGTGGAGTTGGGGAACATCGGCACTTGCCTACCTGTACCGGCAGGTGATGATTTGCTATCTTTAATATTCATGTATAGTAGTATACTAGACAAAGTACTAACCAAATATCTTATGTACACGGTTGGATGAAGGTTGTTGTATGATTGGTATCGACGGGATTGGTGGATGCATGCTCCTACTTTCTGTATGGAGCTGGGACCGCCTATCAGTTGGGCGGCCCAGGATACAACAAGAGGCGATGGCCTCATTAGGAGAACCTTGATCGGGAGCCCACTTGGGCATACCTTTGGGACAATGTCTCGGAGATGACGAGCGATCCAATGGTCATGTACAAGCACTACACTGAGGAGTTGGACACTCTTACCGTGAGCACGGTGGTCCGGCTGCGCATCCTTGCCATCAAGCTTCGGCCCCCGGCACATGTGAGTGGCTACACAACTTGTTATGTGCCAAGAGGGCCCTTTTTTGAAAGGTCTTGCACGGACAACCCATGGGCACCTTTTATCCACACATTTTAGCGTGTACCGCTTCTTCAAGTCCGAGTGAACAACGATGTAAGGGCGATGATGCTTAATCGAGAACTCCTTCAACCATATCTTCAATTCCAAGAAGGTATCAAACGTGAGCCCTTTAGAGATCATAGCCGTCCTACCATCCACATCTCTCTTGGAAATTGGCCTAGCTCCAAGAAGTAAACTTTTGCCACCATCAACCACGGCTCCATCCGCAAGACTAACATCACGGAACAATGGTACCCGAATATCCCGTCCGGTTACCTTCTTGAAGATCTCGGCTCTTTCGGCTTCCTTAGCCGTCAAGCCATCCTCATCAACTTCTTCATCGGTCCATGATACGTCTCCGACGTATCGATAATTTCTTATGTTCCATGCTACTTTATTGATGATATCTACATGTTTTATGCACACTTTATGTCATATTCGTGCATTTCATTTTCGGGAACTAACCTATTAACAAGATGCCGAAGCGCCTGTTTTTGCTGTTTTTGGTTTCAGAAATCCTAGTAACGAAATATTCTCGGAATCGGACGAAATCAAGACCCAGGTTCCTATTTTTCCCGAACCATCCAGAACACCCGAGAGCCGCAGAGGGAAGCCCTGGGGGCCCCACACCACACCCGGCGCGGAGGGGGGGCCGCGCCGCCCTATGGTGTGGTGGCCCCAGGCCCCCTCCGAGGCTGCCCTTCCGCCTATTTAAAGCCTCCGTCGCGAAAACCTATGACGGAGAACGAAACCCACGAAACTTCCAGAGCGCCGCCATCGCGAAGCCAAGATCTGGGGGACAGAGTCTGCTCCACACGCCGAACGGGGAAGTGCCCGGAAGGCTTCTCCATCGACACCGCTGCCATCTCCTCCGCCATCTTCATCACCGCTGCTGCTCCCATGAGGAGGGAGTAGTTCTCCATCGAGGCTCGGGGCTGTACCGGTAGCTATGTGGTTCATCTCTCTCCTATGTACTTCAATACAATAATCTCATGAGCTGCCTTACATGATTGAGATTCATATGATTATGCTTGTAATCTAGATGTCATTATGCTAGTCAAGTGAATTTTACTCATGTGATCTCCGGAGACTCCTTGTCCCACGTGTGTAAAGGTGACAGTGTGTGCACCGTGTGGGTCTCTTAGGCTATATTTCACAGAATACTTATTCACTGTTATGAAGAGCATAGTGAAGTGCTTATTTATATCTCTTTATGATTGCAATGTATTTTGTATCACAATTTATCTATGTGCTACTTGATGACCCACAAGTATAGGGGGTGTATCGTAGTATCTTCGATAAGTAAGAATGTCGATCCCAACGAGGAGCAGAAGGTGTTGACAAGCAGTTTCGATGAAGGATTCACTGTAAATGCTCACAGACAAGTATTCAGGGGGTTTTGATGTAACAGATGAATAAAGTACGAGTAAGTAAAATGCGAGAGAAATAATTGCAGCGAGTGGCCCAATCCTTTTTAGCACAAAGGACAAGCCGGTTTGTTTACTTATAATGACCAAACGTTCTCGAGGACACATGGGATTTTAGTCTAGTGCTTTCGCTACATACGGCTAAATAATCTTCATTGTTATGATAAGTGTTGTGTGGGTGAACCTATGCTAATGTACCGCCCTTCCTAGGACTAAATACATACTTGTGATTATACCCCTTGCAAGCATCCGCAACTACAAGAAAGTAATTAAGAATAAATCTAACCACAGCCTTAAACTCTGAGATCCTGCGATCCCTCCTGCATCGATATACCAACGGGGGTTTAGGTTTCTGTCACTCCGGCAACCCCGCAATTAGCAAACGAATACAAGATGCATTCCCCTAGGCCCATAAATGGTGAAGTGTCATGTAGTCGACGTTCACATGACACCACTAGAAGAATAACACCACAACTTAAATATCACACCATTGAATATTACTCAACCATAATTCACTACTAACATTTAGACTTCACCCATGTCCTCAAGAACTAAACGAACTACTCACGAGACATCATATGGAACATGATCAGAGGTGATATGATGATGAATAACAATCTGAACATAAACTTGGTTCAATGGTTTCACTCAATAGCATCAATAACAAGTATAGATCGATACCGGGAGAGTTTCCCCTATCAAACAATCAAGATCAAACCCAAATTGCTACGGCGGTGACGGTGTCCAGCGGTGGAGACGGCGGTGATGATGGTGGAGATGATGATGATGGTGATGGAGATGATGTCCAGCTCGATGATGGTGACGATGGCGTCGATTTCCCCCTCCGGGAGGGAATTTCCCCGGCGGATTCCTGCCCGCCGGAGAGCTCTTTTCTCTCTGGTGTTCTCCGCCCCGCAGAGGCGGCCGTAACCCCTCGTGAGGATTCCTCTGTGGCTTCTGTCTTCGGGACGAAGGGTTTGGCGAAGAAAAGGAGGCGAAAGGGGTCGTGGGCCCTCACACCACATGGCGGCGCGGCCAGGGCCTGGGCCGCGCCGCCCTAGGGTGTGGGCCCACCCTGGCTCCTCCTGGCTCCTCCTTCTGGCTTCCTTCGTCATCTTGAAAAATAGGATTTTTGGTATAATTTCCTTCCACAGTTGATCTTCCGAAATATTGCGTTCTGACGGTGCTTTTTCCAGCAGAATCCTGGCTCCGGTGTTCGATCCTCCAATAATGATGAAACATGCAAAATAGATGAAATAACATAAGTATTGTGTCCCAATATGAAATATATCAATGAATAACAGCAAATTATGATATAAAATAGTGATGCAAATTGGACGTATCAACTCCCCCAAGCTTAGACTTCGCTTGTCCCCAAGCGAAACTGAGCTCAATAAACAAGACCACATGTTTATGGAGTGAAGAGTCGATAAATAAAATACGGACAAGAAGCATCATATTCATTCACACAAGACATTATAGTAAACAACTTCCTCATATAACTCAACTTGAAACAAGTATAAGGTAATCACAAATAAAGGTGCATAAGAAATCATAATTGGTGATGGCAAACTTTGTTCTTGGTCAGAGAACATTTAACAAATTATACTTATCTATTGAGCAGCGCTCTCATATTCAAAAGCTTATGGTAAACTTGCATACTCAATCATAATGGTCTCTTCATAATCATTGATAACTTGCAAAGCTATATTCATTCAGATAAAACTTGTACTAAACAAGGAAGAATAAAAGACATGATGTAGCAAATCACAATATAATGGTTTGATCACAACTACTCAAATGCTTGCTTGAGATGGAGAGAAATAGGTTTACTGACTCAACATAAAGTAAAAGACAGGCCCTTCGCAGAGGGAAGCAGGGATTAAATCATGTGCTAGAGCTCTTTCAGTTTTGAAATCATATAGAGATAATAAAAGTAATATTTTGAGAGGTGTTTGTTGTTGTCAACGACTGGTAGCGGGTACTCTAACCCCCTTGCCAGACAACCTCCTAAGAGCGGCTCCCATAATATTTTCATTTTGTGTGGCACTCCTTCCAACCTTTCTTTCACAAACCATGGCTAACCGAATCCTCGGGTGCCTGCCAACAATCTCATACCATGAAGGAGTGCCTTTTTATTTTAGCTTTATGATGATGATGACACTCCCCCCAACCTTTGCTTACACAAGCCATGGCTAACCGAATCCTTCGGGTGCCGTCCATCAATCACATACCATGGAGGAGTGTCTATTTAGTTTAATTAATTTGGGACTGGGAATCCCATTGCCAGCTCTTTTTGCAAAATTATTGGATAAGCGGATGAAGCCACTAGTCCATTGGTGGAAATTGCCCAACAAGATTGAAAGATAAAACACCACATACTTCCTCATGAGCTATGAAACATTGACACAAATAAGAGATACTAAGTTTTGAATTGTTTAAAGGTAGCACATGAAGTATTTACTTGGAATGGCAGAAAATACCATGTAATAGGTAGGTATGGTGGACACAAATAACATAGGTTTGGTTGAAGGTTTGGATGCACGAGAAGTATTCCCTCTCAGTACAGGTCTTTGGCTAGCAAGGTTAATTAGCAAGCATAAGAGTCGAGGGAAACAAACAAATATACATATGATAGAAACAATCATGCATCTTCCTTGTAAGCACAAACAATTTTAACTTCAGAATAATGAGCTATGAGCTAACAAGAAAGACAATGAAACATCTACATGTATTTCTCTTTTCTATTTAAACCTCAAAGTGTTGTTGCTATTGACCAATGCTAAGTTTGCCAAAACCAAATAGATTTATTCAATGCTCCCAAAGTGATACCAATACTAACAACAAGATGAATCATAGAGATTGCAAACTAAAATAAGATGTGCAATATGTAAATGATAAGACTTCTCATTAATATTCCATAACGATAACTCACACCAAGGGATACATAGACAACTAAAGGAGAGATACTTCCAAACGCAACCCATCTTATACGATAACTTCCCTATTCATGATATGACACTACTTGACAATAAAAGTAAAAGGTAGTGATAATGTGATACCGCGGCACTCCCCCAAGCTTGGAACAAACCAAGGGGATGCCAATACCGATGATGAATTACTCCTTCGGCGATGGTGGTGATGAATTCCTGACAAGCTTCTCAATAAGCTCCTGAAGCTCGTCAATCCTGTATATGAGATTGCGAATCATCTCTGAATTGTGCTCGACGCGGTTAGAGAGTCTGTCTAATGGCGAGTCCCAGCTCTTGGAGTTATTTCCCCACTCTTCAGCCTCAGGCTCCTTTTCTCCTGCAGTGTTAGAGCGATCTATATCCCACTGGCTAGGCAATGCTGCCTTGGGAGTCCCTTCAATTTGATTATTGAAAATTAGATTGTGGAAGGGGTGATGAGTGCCTGATGGAGATGTTTTCGGAGCTAGATAATGACGTGGAACCGCTCCTCCAGTGCGAATTCTTGCGCTCTTGTTTGCACTAAAAGTGTTGTCCACCACCTTGATGCTTGCAATGGTAGCACGCGGGTGTGCGCGCGAATCTTCCTCCACCTCTTCTTCATCCTCTTCCTTGACGTCCTTGTCTTCCTCTTTCCACCCAAGATCTCGATCTTCTTCATCCGGAAACTCCTTGCCCTTGTTCTTGGAGACCATGGTGCTTCTAAACTGAAAACAGATCCTGGCAGAAACAGCTCGAAACAAAACACGTCGAAAACACGATATACGGACCTCCAGGGGTCCGGGGGATTATATAGCAAATATTTTTACGACAAAAGGAAGGTTCCAGGCCGAAAACGAGTGGAAACGGGACGCCGAGGGGCTGTCACCATAGGTCGGCGCGGCCAGGGTGGGGCCCGCGCCGGCCTGTGGTGACGGGCCCTCGCGCGTCTTTTCCACTCCGTTTCGATTCCGTAATTTTTCATATTTTCTAAAAATAGCAAAAATATTGTTCGGTAAAAACTTTCATTACAAGTACTGTTACCTATTCAAAGTCGAGTTCTGGCGGACTGTCAATTTGTCCTTTGATGAAAGCTTCCGGTGTTTCCACTTGAATAATATCAACATCAACATTATAAGAATCACCCGAGATATAATGCTTGAGTCTTTGTCCATTCACCACTTGCGTAGCATTGCCTTGGAGAGAGCTAATCTTGATTGCTCCTGAGCGATACACCTCCTCGACAACATATGGTCCTTCCCATTTCGAGAGTAATTTCCCTGCAAAGAATCTGAGACGAGACCGATACAATAGGACTTTATCCCCAATATTAAACTCTCTTTTGATGATCCTCCTATCATGCCATTTTTTAACTTTTTCTTTAAAGAGTTTAGCATTTTCATAAGCTTCACTTCTCCATTCATCTAGAGAACTTAATTGTAACAACCTCTTATCACCGGCAAGTTTAGGATCTTTATTTAGTTCTCTAACAGCCCAATAAGCTTTGTGCTCTAATTCTAAAGGTAAATGACAAGCTTTTCCATAAACCATTTTATAAGGTGACATTCCCATGGGGTTTTTATAAGCAGTTCTATAAGCCCATAGTGCGTCTTTCAATTTACTAGCCCAATTCTTTCTAGATTTATTAACGGTCTTTCCCAAAATAGATTTAATTTCTCTATTTGATAATTCTACTTGACCACTAGTTTGAGGATGATAAGCGGAAGCAATTCTATGATTAATTCCATACCTAGCAAGAGTTTTTCTAAAACCTCCATGAATAAAATGAGAACCTCCATCAGTCATAATATATCTAGGCACTCCAAATCTAGGAAAAATAATATCTAAAAGCATTTTTAAAGAGGTCTCACCATCAGCACTTTTTGTGGGTATGGCTTCCACCCATTTAGTAACATAATCAACAGCAACAAGTATATGCGTGTTACCTTCTGAAGAGGGAAAAGGTCCCATGAAGTCAAATCCCCAACAATCAAACGGTTCAATAACAAGAGTATAATTCATAGGCATTTCATTGCGTCTGGAGATATTACCAACCCTTTGACATTCATCACAAGATAAAATAAACTTCCTTGCATCTTTGAAGAGAGTTGGCCAATAAAAACCTGATTGTAGAACCTTTTGCGCGGTTCTATCTCCGGCGTGATGTCCTCCATAAGCACTACCATGACATTTACTCAATATCTCTTGTTGTTCATATTCGGGAACACATCTTCGCATAATACCATCCACTCCTTCTTTATATAAGTGTGGGTCATCCCAGAAATAATGCCTCAAGTCATAAAAGAATTTCCTCCTTTGCTGAGCTGAAAAGGTTGGAGGCAAGTACTTGGATACAATAAAGTTAGCATAATCAGCATACCAAGGGCTATCTCGCGAGTTCACCTTTATTACAGCCAATTGTTCATTTGGAAAACTATCATTAACAGGAACATCATAAGCAATATTTTCCAATCTAGACAAATTATCAGCAACAGGATTATCAGCACCTTTCCTATCTACAATATGTAAATCAAATTCTTGCAAAAGAAGTACCCATCTAATAAGCCTCGGCTTAGCATCTTTCTTTGTCATTAGGTATCTAATTGCAGCATGATCAGTATGAATAGTAACTTTTGAATCAACAATATAAGATCTAAATTTATCACAAGCAAAGACTACAGCTAACAATTCTTTTTCAGTTGTAGCATAATTTCTTTGAGCAGCATCAAGAGTCTTGCTAGCATAATGAATAACATTCAGTTTTTTATCTACTCGCTGTCCAAGAACAGCGCCTACAGCAAAATCACTAGCATCACACATAATTTCAAATGGTAAATTCCAATCAGGAGGTTCAACTATAGGAGCAGTTGTTAAGGCTTTCTTAAGAGTTTCAAAAGCTTCCTTACAATCATCATCAAAAACAAATGGTACATCTTTTTGAAGAAGATTAGTAAGAGGCTTTGAAATCTTGGAGAAATCTTTAATAAACCTCCTATAAAACCCAGCATGACCAAGAACACTACGAATACCTTTAACATCCCTCGGATAGGGCATCTTCTCAATTGCTTCAACTTTAGCTCTATCAACTTCAATACCTCTCTCAGAAATTTTATGTCCCAATACAATTCCTTCATTAACCATAAAGTGGCATTTCTCCCAATTAAGAACAAGGTTAGTTTCTTCACATCTCTGCAAAACTTTATCAAGGTTTCGCAAGCAACTATCAAAAGAATTCCCATAAACGGAAAAATCATCCATGAATACCTCTACAATACTTTCACAAAAACCATGAAAGATAGCAGACATGCATCTTTGAAAAGTAGCAGGAGCATTACATAAACCAAAAGGCATACGTCTATAAGCATAAGTTCCATAGGGACAAGTAAAGGTGGTTTTCTCTTGATCTTTAGCTTTAACAGCAATTTGTGAAAATCCAGAATAACCATCAAGAAAGCAAAAATGAGTATTTTTAGACAATCTTTCTAGCATTTGATCAATAAATGGTAAAGGGTAATGATCTTTCTTAGTAACTTTATTAACTTTTCGAAAATCAATGCACATTCTATACCCTACAACTACTCTTTGAGGAATGAGCTCATCATTATCATTAGGCACAACAGTCATACCTCCTTTCTTGGGAACGCAATGCACAGGACTAACCCATCTACTATCAGCAATAGGATATATAATACCAGCTTCAAGAAGTCGTAATACCTCATTCCTTACCACTTCCTTCATCTTCGGAATTAGACGACGCTGAGGTTCAACAACAGGCTTTGCATCATCTTCCATATTAATAGCATGTTGGCAAATAGAGGGAGAAATCCCCTTCAAATCATCAAGAGTATAGCCAATAGCGCCTCGATGCTTCTTCAATATTTCCAATAACCTTTCTTCTTCAAACTCTGTAAGCTTAGAACTAATAATAACAGGATATATTTTCTTATCATCAATATGAGCATATTTAAGATTATCAGGTAAAGGCTTTAAATCAAAAACAGGATCTTCCTTTGGTGGTGGTGTTGTACCCAAATCTTCCACCGGTAAATCATGCTTGAGAATAGGTTGGCGAAGAAAAATTTCCTCAAGTTCATCTCTTTCTTTCCTAAAAATTTCACTCTCGCTATCCTCCAAATGTTGCTGCAAGGGATTATTAGGAACAAGAACAATAGATGCACACTGCTCCATTTTAAAATCATTACTAGGCAAATCAGCTTTATAAGGAGTTTTAGTAAATTTAGAGAAGTTAAACTCATAAGATTCACCAGCAAATTTAGTCAAAATTTTCTCTTTCTTACAATCTATAATAGCTCCACAAGTATTTAGAAAAGGTCTACCAAAAATGATAGGACAATAATCACTAGCAGCAGAACCAAGTACCAAAAAGTCAGCAGGATATTTAATCTTACCACATAGAACTTCCACATCTCGAACAATACCAATTGGAGAAATAGTTTCTCTATTAGCCAGCTGAATAACCACATCAATATCTTCAAGTTCACAAGAACCAATTTCATGCATAATCTCCGTGTAAAGCTCATAAGGAATAGCACTAACGCTTGCACCAATATCACATAAACCATAATAGCAATGATCACCAATTCTAACAGATAGCATAGGAACACTAACTTGTTTGGATTTATTAGGATGTGAAACAATATTAGAAGCATCTTCACAGAAAATAATATGACCATCCTCTACATTTTCAGTCACAAGATCTTTAACTATTGCAACAGCAGGTTCAACTTTTATTTGTTCTTCAGGTTCTATAGGTTTCTTTTCACTTTTATGAACCGCACTATTTATAACAGAGTACTCCTTCATTTTAGCAGGGAAAGGAGTTTTTTCAATATAAGCTTCAGGAATAACACGATCAGCAGTTTCAACTACAACACATTTATTAATAGATGAATCAATTTTATCCTTATACGGTTCATGATACTTATCAAAATTCTTCTTAGGCAATTCATAATGAGAAGCAAAAGCTTTATAAAGATTTGCAGCAACTTGAGAATCAAGACCATATGTAGCACTCATATTACGAAATTTATCAGTATTCATAAAAGCTTCAATGCATTTATAATCATAAATTATACCTGATTCTCTATCCTTGTCGTTCTCCCAACCTTCAGTATTTTCTTGGATTCGATCAAGAAGGTCCCTTTTAAACTCTTCTTTGTTGCGTGTAAATGATCCAGAACAAGAAGTATCCAGCAAGGTCTTGTCTTGAAAAGAAAGTCTTGCATAGAAATTATCAATAATAACATTACCAGGAAGCTCATGAATGGGGCATTTGAGCATTAAAGACTTCAATCTCCCCCACGCTTGGGCAATACTTTCTCCATCATGAGGCCAAAAATTATATATGCGATTCCGATCTTTGTGAATCTCACTCGGAGGATAGAACTTAGAATAAAACCGGGGCACAATATCATCCCATTCAAGAGAATCCCCATTACCCAGTAATTTATACCAATGCGCCGCTTTACCAGACAGCGATAAAGAGAATAATTTCTTCCTCACTTCATCCATAGCAATACCTGCACATTTGAATAACCCGCATAATTCATGCAAAAACAGTAAATGATCACCGGGATGGACAGTTCCATCCCCTTCATAGCGGTTATCCATAACACGTTCAATAATTTTCATAGGTATTTTATATGGTATCTCTTCCTCACCTGGCGCCTCATCCACTACCGTTGCAGTAGTAGTAGATTTCCCAAATAGAAATTGAAGAGAAGATCTCTCCATAATGACTTATAGCAGCAGGCAGAAATAAAATCAGCACAACAGTAAAGGTTTTCCTTACCAATTCCACTTACCAATAGCGCTTCACTCCCCGGCAACGGCGCCAGAAAATAGTCTTGATGACCCACAAGTATAGGGGTGTATCGTAGTATCTTCGATAAGTAAGAATGTCGATCCCAACGAGGAGCAGAAGGTGTTGACAAGCAGTTTCGATGAAGGATTCACTGTAAATGCTCACAGACAAGTATTCAGGGGGTTTTGATGTAACAGATGAATAAAGTACGAGTAAGTAAAATGCGAGAGAAATAATTGCAGCGAGTGGCCCAATCCTTTTTAGCACAAAGGACAAGCCGGTTTGTTTACTTATAATGACCAAACGTTCTCGAGGACACATGGGATTTTAGTCTAGTGCTTTCGCTACATACGGCTAAATAATCTTCATTGTTATGATAAGTGTTGTGTGGGTGAACCTATGCTAATGTACCGCCCTTCCTAGGACTAAATACATACTTGTGATTATACCCCTTGCAAGCATCCGCAACTACAAGAAAGTAATTAAGAATAAATCTAACCACAGCCTTAAACTCTGAGATCCTGCGATCCCTCCTGCATCGATATACCAACGGGGGTTTAGGTTTCTGTCACTCCGGCAACCCCGCAATTAGCAAACGAATACAAGATGCATTCCCCTAGGCCCATAAATGGTGAAGTGTCATGTAGTCGACGTTCACATGACACCACTAGAAGAATAACACCACAACTTAAATATCACACCATTGAATATTACTCAACCATAATTCACTACTAACATTTAGACTTCACCCATGTCCTCAAGAACTAAACGAACTACTCACGAGACATCATATGGAACATGATCAGAGGTGATATGATGATGAATAACAATCTGAACATAAACTTGGTTCAATGGTTTCACTCAATAGCATCAATAACAAGTATAGATCGATACCGGGAGAGTTTCCCCTATCAAACAATCAAGATCAAACCCAAATTGCTACGGCGGTGACGGTGTCCAGCGGTGGAGACGGCGGTGATGATGGTGGAGATGATGATGATGGTGATGGAGATGATGTCCAGCTCGATGATGGTGACGATGGCGTCGATTTCCCCCTCCGGGAGGGAATTTCCCCGGATTCCTGCCCGCCGAGAGCTCTTTTCTCTCTGGTGTTCTCCGCCCCGCAGAGGCGGCTGTAACCCTCGTGAGGATTCCTCTGTGGCTTGTCTTCGGACGAAGGGTTTGCGAAGAAAAGGAGGCGAAAGGGGTCGTGGGCCCCCACACCACATGGCGGCGCGGCCAGGGCCTGGGCCGCGCCGCCCTAGGGTGTGGGCCCACCCTGGCTCCTCCTGGCTCCTCCTTCTGGCTTCCTTCGTCATCTTGAAAAATAGGATTTTTGGTATAATTTCCTTCCACAGTTGATCTTCCGAAATATTGCGTTCTGACGGTGCTTTTTCCAGCAGAATCCTGGCTCCGGTGTTCGATCCTCCAATAATGATGAAACATGCAAAATAGATGAAATAACATAAGTATTGTGTCCCAATATGAAATATATCAATGAATAACAGCAAATTATGATATAAAATAGTGATGCAAATTGGACGTATCAACTCTAGCAATGTTATTAAAGTAGTTTTATTCCTCCTGCACGGTGTAATGGTGACAGTGTGTGCATCCGTGTTAGTACTTGGTTTATGCTATGATTATGATCTCTTGTAGATTATGAAGTTAATTATTGCTATGATAGTATTGATGTGTATTATTCCTCCTACATAGTGTGAAGGTGACAGTGTGCATACTATGTTAGTACTTGGTTTAGTCGAATTGATCTTTCATGCACTCTAAGGTTATTTAAATATGAACATTGAATTGTGGAGCTTGTTAACTCCGGCATTGAGGGTTCGTGTAATCCTACGCAATGTGTTCATCATCCAACAAGAGTGTAGAGTATGCATTTATCTATTCTGTTATGTGATCAATGTTGAGAGTGTCCACTAGTGAAAGTCTAATCCCTAGGCCTTGTTCCTAAATACTGCTATCGCTGCTTGTTTACTGTTTTACTGCGTTACTACTGCTGCAATACTACCACCATCAACTACACTCCAGCAAGCTATTTTCTGGCACCGTTGCTACTTATTCATACCACCTGTATTTCACTATCTCTTCGCCGAACTAGTACACCTATTAGGTGTGTTGGGGACACAAGAGACTTCTTGCTTTGTGGTTGCAGGGTTGCATGAGAGGGATATCTTTGACCTCTTCCTCCCTGAGTTCGATAAACCTTGGGTGATCCACTTAAGGGAAACTTGCTGCTGTTCTACAAACCTCTGCTCTTGGAGGCCCAACACTGTCTACAGGAAAAGGAGGGCGTAGACATCAAGCTATTTTCTGGCGCCGCCGGGGAGGAAAGGTAAAAGGTACTCACACTCCGGATCTCGGCTACCAAGCTATTTTCCGCCGTTGTAAGTACTCGAAGCTATTTCCTTTAGATCCTGCAATTGCATCTTTTTGTTTCTTGTTTACACTAGTTTGGCATAATGGACAAGAATGAGCTTCTTATTCTATTTCCTGATTTAAAACATGGATTGTTTGATGCGAAAATTAAAAAACCTATGGAATCTTATTTGCATGCTGGTAGTAATATTAGTATGAACGCTTTGAACACCATTGTTGATAATAATATAGAAAGTTCTAAGCTTGGGGAAGCTGGTTTTCATGATCTTTTTAGTCCCCCAAGCATTGAGGAGAAAATTTTCTTTGATGATACTTTACCTCCTATTTATGATGATTATAATGATAGTAGTCTTTTGTTGCCACCTGTTATGGAGGATGAATTTGATTATGAATACAATATGCCTCCTATATTTGATGATGAGAATAATAATGATAGCTACTTTGTTGAATTTGCACCCACTACAACTAATAAAATTGATTATGCTTATGTGGAGAGTAATAATTTTATGCATGAGACTCATGATAAGAATGCTTTATGTGATAGTTATATTGTTGAGTTTGCTCATGATGCTACTGAAAGTTATTATGAGAGAGGAAAATATGGTTGTAGAAATTTTCATGTTACTAAAATACCTCTCTATGTGCTGAAATTTTTGAAACTACACTTGTTTTATCTTCCTGATCTTGTTACTTTGCTCTTCATGAATTTATTTGTGTACAAGATTCCTTTTCATAGGAAGCATGTTAGACTTAAATGTGTTTTGAATTTTCTTCTTGATGCTCTCTTTTGCTTCAACTCTTATTTCTTGCGCGAGCATCATTAAAATTGCTGAGCCTATCTTAATGGCTATAAAGAAAGAACTTCTTGGGAGATAACCCATGTGTTATTTTGCTACAGTACTTTGTTTTATATTTGTGTCTTGGAAGTTGTTTACTACTGTAGCAACCTCTCCTTATCTTAGTTTAGTGTTTTGTTGTGCCAAGTAAAGTCGTTGATAGAAAAGTTCATACTAGATTTGGATTACTGCGCAGAAACAGATTTCTTTGCTGTCACGAATCTGGGTCTAATTCTCTGTAGGTAACTCAGAAAATTAAGCCAATTTACGTGAGTGATCCTCAGATATGTACGCAACTTTCATTCAATTTGAGCATTTTCATTTGAGCAAGTCTGGTGCCATTTTAAAATTCGTCTTTACGGACTGTTCTGTTTTGACAGATTCTGCCTTTTATTTCGCATTGCTTCTTTCGCTGTGTTGGGTGGATTTCTTTGTTCCATTACCTTCCAGTAGCTTTGAGCAATGTCCAGAAGTGTTAAGAATGATTGTGTCACCTCTGAACATGTGAGTTTTTGATTATGCACTAACCCTCTAATGAGTTTGCTTTGAGTTTGGTGTGGAGGAAGTTTTCAAGGGTCAAGAGAGGAGGATGATATACTATGATCAAGAAGAGTGAAGAGTCTAAGCTTGGGGATGCCCCGGTGGTTCATCCCTGCATATTTCAAGAAGACTCAAGCATCTAAGCTTGGGGATGCCCAAGGCATCCCCTTCTTCATCGACAAATTTATCAGGTTCCTCCCTTGAAACTATATTTTTATTCGGTCACATCTTATGTACTTTACTTGGAGCGTCTGTTTGTTTTTATTTTTGTTTTTGTTTGAATAAATGCTTGTGTGGGAGAGAGACACGCTCCGCTGGTTCATATGAACACATGTGTTCTTAGCTTTTAATGTTCATGGCGAAGGTTGAAACTGCTTCGTTAAATTGTTATATGGTTGGAATTGGAAAATGATACATGTAGTAATTGATAAAATGTCTTGGATAATTTGATACTTGGCAATTGTTGTGCTCATGTTTAAGCTCTTGCATCATATACTTTGCACCTATTAATGAAGAAATACATAGAGCTTGCTAAAATTTGGTTTGCATAATTGGTCTCTCTAAGGTCTAGATAATTTCTAGTATTGAGTTTTGAACAACAAGGAAGACGGTGTAGAGTCTTATAATATTTACAATATGTCTTTTATGTGAGTTTTGCTGCACCGGTTCATCCTTGTGTTTGTTTCAAATAGCCTTGCTAGCCTAAACCTTGTATCGAGAGGGAATACTTCTCATGCATCCAAAATCCTTGAGCTAACCACTATGCCATTTGTGTCCACCATACCTACCTACTACATGGTATTTCTCCGCCATTCCAAAGTAAATTGCTTGAGTGCTACCTTTAAATTCCATCATTCGCCTTTGCAATATATAGCTCATGGGACAAAATAGCCTTAAAAACTATTGTGGTATTGAATATGTACTTATGCACTTTATCTCTTATTAAGTTGCTTGTTGTGCAATAACCATGTTCCTGGGGACGCCATCAACTCCTTGTTGAATATCATGTGAGTTGCTATGCATGTTCGTCTTGTCTGAAGTAAGGGCGGTTTTCACAATCAAATGGTTTGAGTATGCATACTGTTAGAGAAGAACATTGGGCCGCTAACTAAAGCCATGAATCATGGTGGAAGTTTCAGTTTGGACATAAAACCTCAATCTCTTATGAGAATATTAACTGTTGTTGAATGCTTAAGCATTAAAAGAGGAGTCCATTATCTGTTGTCTATGTTGTCCCGGTATGGGTGTCTAAGTTGAAGAATGATCAAAAGCGAGAAATCCAATGCGAACTTTCTCCTTAGACCCTTGTACAGGCGGCATAGAGGTACCCCTTTGTGACACTTGGTTGAAACATATGTTATGCAATGATGATCAGTGTTAACCCAAGCTAATTAGGACAAGGTGCGGGCACTATTAGTACACTATGCATGAGGCTTGCAACTTGTAAGATATAATTTACATGATACATATGCTTTATTACTACCGTTGACAAAATTGTTTCATGTTTTCAAAATAAAAGCTCTAGCACAAATATAGCAATCGATGCTTTCCTCTTTGAAGGACCATTCTTTCTACTTTTATTGTTGAGTCAGTTCACCTATTTCTCTCCACCCCAAGAAGCAAACACTTGTGTGAACTGTGCATTGATTCCTACATACTTGCATATTGCACTTGTTATATTACTCTATGTTGACAATATCCATGAGATATACATGTTATAAGTTGAAAGCAACCGCTGAAACTTCATCTTCCTTTGTGTTGCTTCAATACCTCTACTTTGAATTATTGCTTTATGAGTTAACTCTTATGCAAGACTTATTGATGCTTGTCTTTAAGTACTATTCATGAAAAGTCTTTGCTTTATGATTCAGTTGTTTACTCATGTCATTACCATTGTTTTGATCGCTGCATTCATTACATATGTTTACAATATGATCAAGTTTATGATGGCATGTCACTCCAGAAATTATCTTTGTTATCGTTTACCTGCTCGGGACGAGCAGAACTAAGCTTGGGGATGCTGATACGTCTCCGACGTATCGATAATTTCTTATGTTCCATGCTACTTTATTGATGATATCTACATGTTTTATGCACACTTTATGTCATATTCGTGCATTTTCTGGAACTAACCTATTAACAAGATGCCGAAGCGCTTCCTGTTTTCTGCTGTTTTGGTTTCAGAAATCCTAGTAACGAAATATTCTCGGAATCGGACGAAATCAAGACCCGGTTCCTATTTTTCCCGGAACCATCCAGAACACCCGAGAGCCGCCAGAGGAAGCCCTGGGGGCCCCACACCACCCCGGCGCGGCCGAGGGGGCCGCGCCGCCTATGGTGTGGTGGCCCTGGCCCCCTCCGAGGCTGCCCTTCCGCCTATTTAAAGCCTCCGTCGCGAAACCCTATGACGGAGAACGAAACCACGAAACCTTCCGAGCCGCCACCATCGCGAAGCCAAGATCCGGGGACAGGAGTCTCTGTTCCGGCACGCCGCCGGGACGGGGTGCCCCGGAAGGCTTCTCCATCGACACCGCTGCCATCTCCTCCGCCATCTTCATCACCGCTGCTCCCATGAGGAGGGAGTAGTTCTCCATCGAGGCTCGGGGCTGTACCGGTAGCTATGTGGTTCATCTCTCTCTATGTACTTCAATACAATAATCTCATGAGCTGCCTTACATGATTGAGATTCATATGATTATGCTTGTAATCTAGATGTCATTATGCTAGTCAAGTGAATTTTACTCATGTGATCTCCGGAGACTCCTTGTCCCACGTGTGTAAAGGTGACAGTGTGTGCACCGTGTGGGTCTCTTAGGCTATATTTCACAGAATACTTATTCACTGTTATGAAGAGCATAGTGAAGTGCTTATTTATATCTCTTTATGATTGCAATGTATTTTGTATCACAATTTATCTATGTGCTACTCTA
Organism: Lolium multiflorum; assembly: GCA_030979885.1. Classification (NCBI taxonomy): domain Eukaryota; kingdom Viridiplantae; phylum Streptophyta; class Magnoliopsida; order Poales; family Poaceae; genus Lolium; species Lolium multiflorum. The sequence goes on from CM061751.1 coordinate 201,350,697, forward strand.
GCAATGTTATTAAAGTAGTTTTATTCCTCCTGCACGGTGTAATGGTGACAGTGTGTGCATCCGTGTTAGTACTTGGTTTATGCTATGATTATGATCTCTTGTAGATTATGAAGTTAATTATTGCTATGATAGTATTGATGTGTATTATTCCTCCTACATAGTGTGAAGGTGACAGTGTGCATACTATGTTAGTACTTGGTTTAGTCGAATTGATCTTTCATGCACTCTAAGGTTATTTAAATATGAACATTGAATTGTGGAGCTTGTTAACTCCGGCATTGAGGGTTCGTGTAATCCTACGCAATGTGTTCATCATCCAACAAGAGTGTAGAGTATGCATTTATCTATTCTGTTATGTGATCAATGTTGAGAGTGTCCACTAGCGAAAGTCTAATCCCTAGGCCTTGTTCCTAAATACTGCTATCGCTGCTTGTTTACTGTTTTACTGCGTTACTACTGCTGCAATACTACCACCATCAACTACACGCCAACAAGCTATTTTCTGGCACCGTTGCTACTTATTCATACCACCTGTATTTCACTATCTCTTCGCCGAACTAGTACACCTATTAGGTGTGTTGGGGACACAAGAGACTTCTTGCTTTGTGGTTGCAGGGTTGCATGAGAGGGATATCTTTGACCTCTTCCTCCCCGAGTTCGATAAACCTTGGGTGATCCACTTAAGGGAAACTTGCTGCTGTTCTACAAACCGCTCTTGGAGGCCCAACACTCTCAAGGATCGTCATCGGTCCATCATCATCCGAGTCAGAGGCATAACATCGGGAATACAGAATGGAGTGGTCCATGTCCTCTTGCGTCAAATATGTATCCAAATCACCGACATTGTTGTAATTCATCTCGAAACCATTATCACCATCGTCATGCTCGTCATACTCATTCTCCAACGGAGGTTCTTGGGCAATGGGAGATTGGACAATGGGAGATTCGGTGGCTTCTTCTTGGCTCATGGGTGGTGGACTCCTCTCTCGAACGGGGGAGGAGCGCCGGTTAAGGTCAAGCTCGATACGAGCATCAACCGTCTTGGTTGCAAACAACTCCAAAGCCTTGTCTTGTGACTCGGCCACCGTCTCCTTGTAAACGGACCAACGTTGCTCGGAGTTGATACGCATTGTCTTCCAACGGGTGTGCATTCCAAACCCCACATTATGTCTTCCCTCTAGCTCAACACCATCATTTGGCTCATTCCAATTCAACTCAATCCTCACTTGTGCTACCACCTCGGCAAAGCTAGGGCTAAGGTCAAACACCAAGTCAACCTCTTCCGGGTCCGGCTCTAGGTTTCCCTTCAAGAAAGCATCCTTGTCCACATGATGAACATGAACAATTCTTTCCATCCCCCTAGCATAATGTGAGCAACACATTGATGACCCACAAGTATAGGGGGTGTATCGTAGTATCTTCGATAAGTAAGAATGTCGATCCCAACGAGGAGCAAAAGGTGTTGACAAGCAGTTTCGATGAAGGATTCACTGTAAATGCTCACAGACAAGTATTCAGGGGGTTTTGATGTAACAGATGAATAAAGTACGAGTAAGTAAAGCGAGAGTAATAATGCAGCGAGTGGCCCAATCCTTTTAGCACAAAGGACAAGCCGGTTTGTTTACTTATAATGACCAAACGTTCTCGAGGACACACGGGATTTTAGTCTAGTGCTTTCGCTACATACGGCTAATTAATCTTCATTGTTTTGATAAGTGTTGTGTGGGTGAACCTATGCTAATGTACCGCCCTTCCTAGGACTAATACATACTTGTGATTATACCCTTGCAAGCATCCGCAACTACAAGAAAGTAATTAAGATAAATCTAACCACAGCCTTAAACTCTGAGATCCTGCTATCCCTCCTGCATCGATATACCAACGGGGGCTCAGGTTTCTGTCACTCCGGCAACCCCGCAATTGGCAAACGAGTACAAGATGCATTCCCCTAGGCCCATAAAGGTGAAGTGTCGTGTAGTCGACGTTCACACGACACCACTAGAAGAATAACACCACAACTTAAATATCATAACATTGAATATTACTCAACCATAATTCACTACTAACATTTAGACTTCACCCATGTCCTCAAGAACTAAACGAACTACTCACGAGACATCATATGGAACATGATCAGAGGTGATGTGATGATGAATAACAATCTGAACATAAACCTTGGTTCAATGGTTTCACTCAATAGCATCAATAACAAGTAGAAATCAACACCGGGAGAGTTTCCCCTATCAAACAATCAAGATCCAACCCGAATTGTTACAGCGGTGACGAGGTGCAGCGGTGGAGATGGCGGTGATGATGATGGAGATGATGGCGATGGTGATGGAGATGATGTCCAGCTCGGACGGTGACGATGGCGTCGATTCCCTCCGGAGGGAATTTCCACGGATTCCTGCCCGCCGGAGAGCTCTTTTCTCCGGTGTTCTCCACCCGCAGAGGCGGCGTGGCTCTTCGCGATGTACCCTCTCGAGCTTAGGTTTTCGGACGAAGACGTACGCGAAGAAAAGGAGGCGAGAGAGGGCTGTGGGCCCCCTCCTCACGGCGCGGCCAGCCTTGGGCCGCGCCGGCCTATGAGGTGGGCCCACCTCGGGTCCCCTCGCTCCCCCTTCTGGCTCCCTTCGTCATCTGGAAAAATAGGATTTTTCGTATAATTTCCGTCAACCGTTGATCTTCCGAAATATTGCATTCTGACGGTGCTTTTTCCAGCAGAATCCGGTGCGCGATCCCCAAATAATCATGAAACATGCAAAATAGATGAAATAACATAAGTATCATTTCCAAATATGAAATATATCAATGAATAACAGCAAATTATGATATAAAATAGTGATGCAAATTGGACGTATCAACTCCCCCCAAGCTTAGACTTCGCTTGTCCCCAAGCGAAACTGAACTCGTAAACAGGACCACATGTTTATGGAGTGAAGAGTCGATAAATCAAATACGGACAAGAAGCATCATATTCATTCACACAAGACATTCTAGTGAACAACTTCCTCATATAACTCAACTTGAAACAAGTATAAGGTAATCACAAATAAAGGTGCATAAGAAATCATAGTTGGTGATGGCAAACTTTGTTCTTGGTCAGAGAACACTAACAGATTATACTTATCTATGGAGCAGCGCTTTCATATTAAAGCTTATGGTAAACTTGCATACTCAATCATAGTAATCATTGATAACTTTCAAAGCTATATTCATTTAGATAAAACTTGTACTAAACAAGGAAGAGTAAAAGACATGATGAAGTAAATCACAACATAATGGTTTGATCACAACAACTCAAATGCTTGCTTAAGATGGAGGGGAATAGGTTTACTGACTCAACATAAAGTAATAGACAGACCCTTCGCAGAGGGAAGCATGGATTACTATTTTTGTGCTAGAGCTTTTCATTTTGAAAACAAGAAACAATTTTGTCAACGGTAGTAATAAAGCATATGTGTTATGTATAAGACATCTTATAAGTTGCAAGCCTCATGCATAGTATACTAATAGTGCTCGCACCTTGTCCTAATTAGCTTGGATTAACACATTATCATTGCATAGCATATGTTTCAACCAAGTGTCACAAAGGGGTACCTCTATGCCGCATGTACAAAGGTCTAAGGAGAACGCTCGCATTGGATTTCGCTTTTGATTATTCTCAACTTAGACATCCATACCGGGACAACATAGACAACAGATAATGGACTCCTCTTTAATGCATAAGCATTCAACAATAATTATTATTCTCATAAGAGATTGAGGATTAGCTGTCCATACTGAAACTTCCACCATGAATCATGGCTTTAGTTAGCGGCCCAATGTTCTTCTCTAACAATATGCATACTCAAACCATTTGATTGTGAAAACCGCCCTTACTTCAGACAAGACGAACATGCATAGCAACTCACATGATATTCAACAAAGGTAAAAGAGTTGATGGCGTCCCCAGGAAACATGGTTACCGCACAACAAGCAACTTACTAAGAAATAAGACACATAAGTACATATTCTTCACCACGATAGTTTTTAAGCTATTTGTCCCATGAGCTATATATTGCAGAGGTAAAGGATAGAAATTTTAAAGGTAGCACTCAAGCAATTTACTTTGGAATGGCGGAGAAATACCATGTAGTAGGTAGATATGGTGGACACAAATGGCATAGGTTTGGGTTGAGGTTTGGATGCACGAGAAGCATTCCCTCTCAGTACAGGTCTTTGGCTAGCAAGGTTAATTAGCAAGCACAAAAGTTGAGGGAAACAAACGAATATACATGTGATAGAAACAATCATGCATCTTTCTTGTAAGCACAAACAATTTTAACTTCAGAATAATAAGCTATGAGCTAACAAGAAAGGAAGACAATGAAACAACTATATATATTTCTCTTTTCTACTTAAACCTCAAGGTGTTGTTGCTATTGACCAATGCTAAGTTTGCCAAAACCAAATAGATTTACTCAATGCTCCCAAAGTGGTACCAATACTAAAATCAAGATCAATCATATAATAGAAATTGCAAACTAAAATAAGGTGTGCAATATGTAAATGATAAGACTTCTCATTAATATTTCATAACGATAACTCACACCAAGGGATACATAGACAACCAACTAAAGGAGAGATACTTCCACACTGCAACCCATCTTATATGATAACTTCCCTACTCATGATATGACACTACTTGATAGTAAAAAGTAAAAAGGTAGTGATGATGTGATACCGCGGCACTCCCCCAAGCTTGGAACAAACCAAGGGGATGCCAATACCGATGATGAATTACTCCTTTGGCGATGGTGGTGATGAATTCCTCCCGCGCTTCTTACAGATCTCCTTCAGCTTCAGCTCAGCTTGGCAATTCTGCACTAAGACTCGAAGAGATTCATTGTTATCTGAAGTTGGCGGTGGCGACCTTGTGATGGGTATCGAGTAATATTCCAGCATTCTACGGAGTCGGTAATTCTCCTCCTGGAGTATCTCCACTTCTCTTCTTAGAGCCCGATATTGACCACAAAACTCATCGGTAGTCCGTAGAGCTTCTTCCAGCACAGGGAAAGAGTCGAGGCCAAGAGCAGGTGGTAAGGGTCCCTGCAAGTTATGAGAGAAAGAACGTCGAGTGTCAACAGATCCCACCAAGATTTGCTTACTCCCAACAGCTTGTTGCTCTTGTTTTGACGACACCCTTTTCACTTCTTCCTTCGAAGGCCCTTTGCCCTTGTTGTCGGAGGCCATGGTGCTCCTAGATTGAAAATAGATCCTGGCAGAAACAGCTCGAAACAAAACACGTCGAGAAAACGATATACGGACCTCCAGGGGTCCGGGGGATTATATAGCAGGAATTTTTATGACAAACGGAAAGTACCAGGTCGAACCAGAGTCGGAAAGGGGCGACGAGGCGGCCAGCTCATAGGGCGGCGCGGGCCAAGGCCTGGCCGCGCCGGCCTATGGGGGCACGCCCTCGTGCGTCTCCTCCACTCCGTTTCGATCTCGTAATTTTTCATATTTTCCAAAAACAGCAAAAACATTGTTCGGAAAGTAAATCGCGAACTTTTTATTACCTGTACTGTTACCTATTCAAAGTCGAGTTCTGGCGGACTGTCAATTTGACCTTTGATGAAAGCCTCTGGTGTTTCCACTCGAATAACATCAACATCTACATTATAAGAATCACCTGAGATATAATGCTTGAGTCTTTGTCCATTCACCACTTGCGTGGCATTGCCTTGGAGGGAACTAATTTTAATTGCTCCTGAACGATACACCTCCTCAACAACATATGGTCCTTCCCATTTCGAGAGTAATTTCCCTGCAAAGAATCTGAGACGAGACCGATACAATAGGACTTTATCCCCAATATTAAACTCTCTTTTGATAATCCTTCTATCATGCCATTTCTTAACTTTCTCTTTAAAGAGTTTAGCATTTTCATAAGCTTCACTTCTCCATTCATCTAGAGAACTTAATTGCAACAACCTCTTATCACCGGCTAGTTTAGGATCTTTGTTTAGTTCTCTAACAGCCCAATAAGCTTTGTGCTCTAGTTCTAAAGGTAAATGACAAGCTTTTCCATAAACCATTTTATAAGGTGACATTCCCATGGGGTTTTTATAAGCAGTTCTATAAGCCCATAGTGCTTCCTTCAATTTACTAGCCCAATTCTTTCTAGTTTTATTAACAGTCTTTTGCAAGATAGATTTAATTTCTCTATTTGATAGTTCTACTTGCCCACTAGTTTGAGGATGATAAGCGGAAGCAATTCTATGATTAATACCATATTTAGCAAGAGTTTTTCTAAAACCACCATGAATAAAATGAGAACCTCCATCTGTCATAATATATCTAGGAACTCCAAATCTAGGAAAAATAATGTCTAAAAGCATTCTTAAAGAGGTCTCACCATCAGCACTTTTTGTAGGTATAGCTTCCACCCATTTAGTAACATAATCAACAGCAACAAGTATATGAGTGTTACCTTCTGAAGAGGGAAAAGGTCCCATGAAGTCAAATCCCCAACAATCAAACGGTTCAATAACAAGAGTATAATTCATAGGCATTTCATTGCGTCTGGAGATATTACCAACCCTTTGACATTCATCACAAGATAAAATAAACTTCCTTGCATCTTTGAAGAGAGTTGGCCAATAAAAACCTGATTGTAGAACCTTTTGCGCGGTTCTATCTCCGGCGTGATGTCCTCCATAAGCACTACCATGACATTTACTCAATATCTCTTGTTGCTCATATTCGGGAACACATCTTCGCAGAATACCATCCACTCCTTCTTTATATAAGTGTGGGTCATCCCAAAAATAATGCCTCAAGTCATAAAAGAATTTCCTCCTTTGCTGAGCTGAAAAGGTTGGAGGCAAGTACTTGGAAACAATAAAGTTAGCATAATCAGCATACCAAGGACTGTCTCGCGAACTCACCTTTATTACAGCCAATTGTTCATTTGGAAAACTATCATTAACAGGAACAGGATCATAAGCAATATTTTCCAATCTAGACAAATTATCAGCAACAGGATTATCAGCACCTTTCCTATCTACAATATGCAGATCAAATTCTTGCAAAAGAAGTACCCATCTAATAAGCCTTGGCTTAGCATCTTTCTTTGTCATAAGGTATCTAATTGCAGCATGATCAGTATGAATAGTAACTTTTGAATCAACGATATAAGATCTAAACTTATCACAAGCAAAGACTACAGCTAACAATTCCTTTTCAGTAGTAGCATAATTTCTTTGAGCAGCATCAAGAGTTTTACTAGCATAATGAATAACATTCAGTTTTTTATCTACTCGCTGTCCAAGAACAGCCTACAGCAAAATCACTAGCATCACACATAATTTCAAATGGTAAGTTCCAATCAGGAGGTTCAACTATAGGGGCAGTTGTTAAGGCTTTCTTTAGAGTTTCAAAAGCTTCCTTACAATCATCATCAAAAACAAAAGGTACATCTTTTTGAAGAAGATTAGTAAGAGGCTTTGAAATCTTAGAGAAGTCTTTAATAAACCTCCTATAAAACCCAGCATGACCAAGAACACTACGAATACCTTTAACATCCCTAGGATAGGGCATCTTCTCAATGGCTTCAACTTTAGCTCTATCAACTTCAATACCTCTCTCGGAAATTTTATGTCCCAATACAATTCCTTCATTAACCATAAAGTGGCATTTCTCCCAATTAAGAACAAGGTTAGTTTCTTCACACCTCTGCAAAACTTTATCAAGGTTCTGCAAGCAATTATCAAAAGAATTTCCATAGACGGAAAAATCGTCCATGAATACCTCTACAATACTCTCACAAAAGCCATGAAAAATAGCAGACATGCATCTTTGAAAAGTAGCAGGAGCATTACATAAACCAAAAGGCATACGCCTATAAGCATAAGTTCCATAGGGACAAGTGAAAGTGGTTTTCTCTTGATCTTTAGTTTTAACAGCAATTTGTGAAAACCCAGAATAACCATCAAGAAAGCAAAAATGAGTATTTTTAGATAACCTTTCTAACATTTGATCAATAAAAGGCAAAGGGTAATGATCTTTCTTAGTAACCTTATTAACTTTTCGATAATCAATGCACATTCTATACCCTACAACTACTCTTTGAGGTATGAGCTCATCATTATCATTAGGCACAACAGTCATTCCTCCTTTCTTAGGAACACAATGCACAGGACTAACCCATCTACTATCAGCAATAGGATATATAATACCAGCTTCAAGGAGTCTTAATACCTCATTTCTTACCACATCCTTCATCTTAGGAATTAGACGACGCTGAGGTTCAACAACAGGCTTCGCATCATCTTCCATATTAATGGCGTGTTGGCAAATAGAGGGAGAAATCCCCTTCAAGTCATCAAGAGTGTAGCCAATAGCACCTCGGTGTTTCTTCAATATTTCCAATAACCTTTCTTCTTCAAACTCTGAAAGCTTAGAACTAATAATAACAGGATATATTTTCTTATCATCAATATGAGCATATTTAAGATTATCAGGCAATGGTTTTAAATCAAAGACAGGATCTTCCTTTGGTGGTGGTGTTCCCAGATCTTCCACCGGTAAATCATGCTTAAGAATAGGTTGACGAAGGAAAATTTCATCAAGCTCATCTCTTTCTTCCCTAAAAACTTCACTCTCACTATTCTCCAAATGTTGCTGCAAAGGATTACTAGGAGCAAGAGCAATAGATGCACACTGTTCAACTTTAAAATCATTATTAGGCAAATCAGCTTTATAAGGAGTTTTGGTAAATTTAGAGAAGTTAAACTCATAAGATTCACCAGCAAATTTAGTCAAAATTTTCTCTTTCTTGCAATATAATAGCTCCACAAGTATTTAAAAAAGGTCTACCAAAAATGATAGGACAATATTTACTAGCAGCAGAACCAAGTACCAAAAAGTCAGCAGGATATTTAATCTTACCACATAGAACTTCCACATCTCGAACAATACCAATTGGAGAGATAGTTTCTCTATTAGCCAGAATAACCACACATCAATATCTTCAAGTTCACAAGAACCAATTTCGTGCATAATCTCCAAAGCTCATAAGGAATAGCACTAATACTTGCACCAATATCACATAAACCATAATAACAATGATCACCAATTCTAACAGATAGCATAGGAACACTAGCTTTCCTAGACTTATTAGGATGCGAAACAATATTAGAGGCATCTTCACAGAAAATAATATGACCATCCTCCACATTTTCAGTCACAAGATCTTTAATAATTGCAACAGCAGGTTCAACTTTTATTTGTTCTTCAGGTTCTATAGGTTTCTTTTCACTTTTATGAACCGCACTATTTATAACAGAGTACTCCTTCATTTTAGCAGGGAAAGAGTTTTTTCAATATAAGCTTCAGGAATAACATGATCAACAGTTTCAACTACAACACATTTATTTATAGATGAATCAATTTTATCTTTATACGGTTCATGATACTTATCAAAGTTCTTCTTAGGCAATTCATAATGAGAAGCAAAAGCTTTATAAAGATTTGCAGCAACTTGAGAATCAAGACCATAAGTAGCACTCATATTACGAAATTTATCAGTATCCATAAAAGCTTCAATGCATTTATAATCATAATTTATACCTGATTCTCTATCCTTGTCGTTCTCCCATCCTTCAGTATTTTCTTGGATCCGATTAAGAAGGTCCCTTTTAAACTCTTCCTTGTTGCGTGTAAATGATCCAGAACAAGAAGTATCCAGCAAGGTCTTGTCTTGAAAAGAAAGTCTTGCATAGAAATTATCAATAATAATATTACCAGGAAGCTCATGAATGGGGCATTTGAGCATTAAAGACTTCAATCTCCCCATGCTTGGGCAATACTCTCTCCTTCATGAGGCCAAAAATTATATATGCGATTCCGATCTTTGTGAATCTCACTTGGAGGATAGAACTTAGAATAAAACCGGGGCACAATATCATTCCATTCAAGAGAATCCCCATTATCCAGTAATTTATACCAATGCGCCGCTTTACCAGACAGCGATATAGAGAATAGTTTCTTCCTCACTTCATCCATAGCAATACCTGCACACTTGAATATGTAGGATAACGTAGCATAGAAAACAAAAAATTTCCTACCGCGAACACGAAATCCAAGCCAAGATGCAATCTAGAAGACGGTAGCAACGAGGGGATTATCGAGTCTCACCCTTGAAGAGATTCCAAAGCCTACAAGATGAGGCTCTTGTTGCTGCGGTAGACGATCACTTGCCGCTTGCAAAAGCGCGTAGAAGATCTTGATCACGGCGCCACGAACGGGCAACACCTCCGTACTCGGTCACACGTTCGGTTGTTGATGAAGACGACGTCCACCTCCCCGTTCCAGCGGGCAGCGGAAGTAGTAGCTCCTGAATCCGACAGCACGACGGCGTGGTGTCGGTGGTGGTGGAGAAATCCGGCGGAGCTTCGCTAAGCGTGCGGGATGTGTGGAGGAGAGAGGGCCGCTAGGGTTTGGGAGAGGGGGGCGCCGGCCACTAAGGGGCGCCACCTTATGGTCTTTGGGTGGCCGGCCCCCTCCCCTTGGCCCCTCATTATATAGGTGGAAGCCCCAAGTGTTGGACTACAAGTCTCCGAATAAGACCCGAACCCAAAACCTTCCATGTGATAGGGAAACCTACCCAAGGTGGGAATCCCACTTGAGGTGGGATTCCTCCCTTCCATGTGGGGGGTGGCCCCTATAGGGGAGTCCACTTGGGACTCCTCCCCCCTTGGCCGGCCATGGGAGGTGGAGTCCCTCCGGGACTCCGCCTTCCTTATGCTTCCGGACTTTTCTAGAACCTTCTAGAACCTTCCATAGAACCTTCCGGATCATTTTAAATCACATAAAATGACTTCCTATATATGAATCTTATTCTCCGGACCATTCCGGAACTCCTCGTGATGTCCGGGATCTCATCCGGGACTTCGAACAAATATTCGAACTCCATTCCATATTCAAGTTCTACCATTTCAACATCCAACTTTAAGTGTGTCACCCTACGGTTCGCGAACTATGCGGACATGGTTGAGTACTTACTCCGACCAATAACCAATAGCGGGATCGGGAGATCCATAATGGCTCCCACATATTCAACGATGACTTAGTGATCGAATGAACCATTCACATACGATACCAATTCCCTTTGTCACGTGATATTTTACTTGTCCGAGGTTTGATCATCCGTATCACTCTATACCTTGTTCAACCTCGTCTCCTGACAAGTACTCTTTACTCGTACCGTGGTATGCGGTCTCTTATGAACTTATTCATATGCTTGCAAGACATTAGACGACATTTCCACCGAGAGGGCCCAGAGTATATCTATCCGTCATCGGGATGGACAAATCCCACTGTTGATCCATATGCCTCAACTCATACTTTCCGGATACTTAATCCCACCTTTATAACCACCCATTTACGCAGTGGCGTTTGATGTAATCAAAGTACCTTTCCGGTATAAGTGATTTACATGATCTCATGGTCATAAGGACTAGGTAACTATGTATCGAAAGCTTATAGCAAATAACTTAATGACGTGATCTTATGCTACGCTTAATTGGGTGTGTCCATTACATCATTCATATAATGATATAACCTTGTCATTAATAACATCCAATGTTCATGATTATGAAACTAATCATCTATTAATCAACAAGCTAGTTAAGAGGCTTACTAGGGACTCATTTGTTTGTTTACATAACACACATGTATCAATGTTTCGGTTAATACAATTATAGCATGGTATATAAACATTTATCATAAACACAAAGATATATAATAACCACTTTTATTATTGCCTCTTGGGCATATCTCCAACAGTCTCCCACTTGCACTAGAGTCAATAATCTAGATTACATTGTAAGGTACCTAACACCCATGGCATTCTGGTGTTGGTCATGCTTTGCCCTAGGGAGAGCTTTAGTCAACGGATCTGCTACATTCAGATCAGTGTGTACTTTGCAAATCTTTACTTCTCCATCTTCGATGTACTCGCGAATCGAATGATAACGCAGCTTGATATGCTTCAGCCTCTTGTGTGACCTTGGTTCTTGTGCATTGGCGATGGCACCCATGTTGTCACAGTAGATGACTAGTGGGTCCAATGCACTAGGAACCACACCGAGCTCTATAATGAACCTCTTCATCCATACCGCTTCTGATGAAGCCTCTGAAGCCGCTATGTACTCCGATTCTGTTGAGGATTTCACCACCGTGCACTGCTTTGAGCTTGCCCAGCTTACTGCAGCACCATTCAATATAAACACGTACCCAGACTGTGACTTAGAGTCATCAGGATCAGTGTTCCAACTTGCATCGGTGTAACTTGTTACAACGAGCTCTTGGTCACCTCCATAACAAAGAAACATATCCTTAGTTCTTTTCAAGTACTTCAGGATATTCTTGACCGCTGTCCAGTGTTCCATTCCTGGATCACTTTGATATCTGCTAGTCAAACTAACAGCATGTGCTATATCCGGTCTTGTACATAGCATGGCATACATGATAGAGCCTACTGCCGAGGCATAGGGGATTTGACTCATCCTTTCTCTTTCTTCTGCCGTAGCCGGACCTTGAGTCTTACTCAAGACCTTGCCTGGTAACATAGGTAAGAATCCTTTCTTACTTTCGTCCATTCTAAACTTCTTTAGAATCTTGTCCAAGTATGTACTCTGTGATAGCCCTATTAGACGTCTTGATCTATCTCTATAAATCTTGATGCCTAATATATACGATGCTTCACCAAGGTCTTTCATTGAAAAACTATTATTCAAATAACCCTTTACACTGCTTAATAGTTCTATATCATTCCCAATCAATAATATGTCATCTACATATAATATCAGGAATGCTACAGAGCTCCCACTCACTTTCTTGTAAATACAGGCCTCTCCATGACACTGTATAAACCCGAAGTCTTTGATCACCTTATCAAAGCGTCGGTTCCAACTTCTCGATGCTTGCTTCAGTCCATAGATTGAACGCTGAAGTTTGCATACTTTGTCAGCATTTTTAGGATCGACAAAACCTTTGGGTTGTACCATATACAACTCTTCCTCAATGTCTCCATTAAGGAACGCCGTTTTGACATCCATCTGCCAAATCTCATAATCGAAAAATGCAGCTATTGCTAACAAAATCCTTACAGATTTTAGCTTCGCTACAGGTGAGAAAGTCTCATCGTAGTCAACACCTTGAATTTGTCGGAAACCCTTTGCGACAAGTCGAGCTTTATAGACAGTAATATTACCATCAGCATCTGTTTTTCTCTTGAAGATCCATTTATTCTCGACAGCCTTGCGGCTATCAGGTAAGTCTACCAAAGTCCATACTTTGTTATCATACATGGATCCCATTTCGGATTTCATGGCTTCTTGCCATTTGTTGGAATCTGGGCTCATCATCGCTTCTTCATACGTCGCAGGGTCTTCATCATTGTTGTCCACAATCATGACATTTAGACAAGGATCATACCAATCAGGAGTGGCACGTTCCCTTGTCGATCTGCGAGGTTCAGTAGCTATCTCATTTGAAGTTTCATGATCATTATCATTAGCTTCCTCTCTTGCCGGTGTAGGCGGCACAGGAACATCTTCCGGTACTGCGCTACTCTGATCAACGAGCAGAGATTCTTCAATCTCATCGAGTTCTACTTTTCTTCCAGTCACTTCTTTAGTGAGAAATTCTTTCTCAAGAAAGGTTCCGTTCTTAGCAACAAAGATCTTGCCTTCGGATCTGTGATAGAAAGTGTACCCTATAGTTTCCTTAGGGTATCCTATGAAGACGCATTTCTCCGCTTTGGGTTCTAGCTTGTCCGGTTGTAACTTTTTTACATAGGCTTCGCAACCCCAAACTTTAAGGAACGACAGCTTAGGTTTCTTATTAAACCATAATTCATACGGCGTCGTTTCAACGGATTTTGATGGTGCTCTATTTAAAGTGAATGCGGCTGTCTCTAATGCATAACTCCAAAATGATAACGGCAAATCAGTAAGAGACATCATAGAACGAACCATATCTAAGAGAGTTCGATTACGACGTTCGGACACACCGTTTCGTTGAGGTGTTCCCGGCGGTGTCAATTGTGAAAGTATTCCGCATTTCTTTAAATGCATGCGAAACTCATAACTCAGATATTCACCTCCGCGATCAGATCGTAGAAATTTAATCTTCTTGTTACGTTGATTTTCTACTTCACTTTGGAATTCCTTAAACTTCTCAAAAGTTTCGGATTTATGTTTCATGAAATAGATATACCCATATCTACTCAGATCATCTGTGAAGGTTAGAACATAACGATAACCACCGCGCGATGCTACACTCATTGGTCCACACACATCGGTATGTATGATTTCCAATAAGTCAGTAGCTCGCTCCATAATACCAGAGAATGGAGTCTTAGTCATTTTTCCCATTAGACATGCTTCGCATCTATCAAGTGACTCAAAGTCAAGTGATTCAAGTAATCCATCGGTATGGAGTTTCTTCATGCGTTTCACTCCAATATGACCAAGACGACAGTGCCACATATAAGTAGAATTATCATTCAATTTAATTCGCTTAGCATCAATGTTATGTATATGTGTATCACTACTATCGAGATCTAACAGAAATAAGCCATTCTTTTCAGGTGCTCGACCATAAAAGATATTATTCATAAAAATAGAACAACCATTATTCTCAGACTTGAATGAATAACCGTCTTGCATTAAACAAGATCCAGATATAATGTTCATGCTCAACGCGGGTACAAAATAACAATTATTGAGGCTTAAAACTAATCCCGAAGGTAGATGTAGAGGAAGTGTGCCGACAGCGATCACATCGACTTTGGATCCATTTCCAACGCGCATGGTCACTTCATCCTTTAGTAGTCTTCGTTTATTCTTTAGTTCCTGTTTCGAGTTACAAATATGAGCAACCGAACCAGTATCAAATACCCAGGTACTAGTACGAGAACCAGAAGATAAACATCTATAACATGTATATCAGATATACCTTCTTTCTTCTTCTTGACAAGGCCGCTCTTCAGATCCGCCAAATACTTGGAGCAATTACGCTTCCAGTGTCCCTTCTCCTTGCAGTAATAACACTCAGCATCAGGCTTAGGGCCGTCTTAGGTTTCACAGGAGGCGTGGCAGCTTTCTTGCCACCCTTCTTGAATTTTCCCTTAGACTTGCCCTGTTTCTTGAAACTGGTGGTCTTGTTGACCATCAACACTTGGTGCTCTTTCTTGATCTCAATCTCAGCAGATTTTAGCATGGAGAAGAGTTCAGGTAACTCTTTGTTCATGTTCTGCATATTGTAGTTCATCACAAAGTTCTTGTAACTAGGTGGCAGTGATTGAAGGACACGATTAATCCCCAGTCGGTTAGGAATCACTATTCCCAAATCACTGAGTTTCTTCGCATGCCCGGTCATGGCGAGCATGTGCTCACTAACGGAGCTGCCTTCTTCCATCATGCAGCTGAAGAAGTGTTTCGATGCTTCATAGCATTCCACGGCCGCATGAGTTTCAAAGATAGTCTTCAACTCATTGATTAACTCATGTGGATCGTGGTGCTCAAAACGTTTTTGAAGATCGGCTTCCAGACTGCATAGGATGGCACACTGAACTTGAGAGTACCGAGTTTTCCGAGTCGCGTAAACATTCTTTACTTCATCGGTTTCAGTTTCTGCAGGAGGGTCACCTAGCGGTGCATCAAGCACATATTGCAGATTTCCGCCATTGAGGAAGATCCTCACATGACGGAACCAGTCGGTGAAGTTGCTACCGTTGCTCTTAAGCTTTTCTTTCTCTAGGAACTGGTTAAAATTGATTGAGGACGCCATATCTACAACATATTTGCAATAGTTTAGACTAATGTTTATGACAAATTGAGTTCAAATTTTAATTCAACATAATTAAAAACTAGGTGAACTCCCACTCAAAACAATATCCCTCGCATTGTCTTAGTGATCACACGAACCAAATCCACCACACCAAGTCCGATCATCACGAGACAAGATGTAACTTCAATGGCGAACACTCAAAGTGTTCATCATATCAATCATATGATTCATGCTCTACCTTTCGGTATCACGTGTTCCGAGACCATGTCTGTACATGCTAGGCTCGTCAAGGCCACCTTAGTATCCACATGTGCAAAACTGTCTTGCACCCGTTGTATGCACTTGTTGAATCTATCACACCCGATCATCACGAGATGCTTCGAAACGACAAGTCTTGGCAACGGTGCTACTAAGGATGAACACTTTATTATCTTGATATTTTAGTGAGAGGGATCATCTTATAATGCTACCGTCGCGATCTAAGCAAAATAAGATGCATAAAAGGATTAACATCACATGCAATATGTGATATGATATGGCCCTTTTGTCTTTGCGCCTTTGATCTTCATCTCCAAAGCACGGACATGATCTCCATCATCAACGGGCATGATCTCCATCATCGTCGGCGAAGCACCAAGGTCAATGGCGCCGTCTTCATGATTGTCCCCATGTAGCAACTATTACAACTACTTTGAAAAACTACTCAACATGAAATTTAAAGACAACCATAAGGCTCCTGCCGGTTGCCACAATACAATAATGATCATCTCATACATAGTCATCATCACATTATGGCCATATCACATCACCAAACCCTGCAAAAACAAGTTAGACGTTCTCTAATTTGGTTTGCATATTTTACGTGGTTTAGGGTTTTCGAGTAAGATCCAATCTACCTACGAACATGAACCACAACGGTGATACTAGTATTGTCAATAGAAGAGTAAATTGAATCTTCACTATAGTAGGAGAGACAGACACCCGCAAAGCCACTTATGCAATACAAGTTGCATGTCGAGCGTGGAGCAAATCTCATGAACGCGGTCATGTAAAGTTAGCCCGAGCCGCTTCATCCCACTATGCCACAAAGATGCAAAGTACTCAAACTAAAGATAACAAAAGCATCAACGCCCACAAAACCATTGTGTTCTACTCGTGCAACCATCTATGCATAGACACGGCTCTGATACCACTGTAGGATAACGTAGCATAGAAAACAAAAATTTCCTACCGCGAACACGAAATCCAAGCCAAGATGCAATCTAGAAGACGGTAGCAACGAGGGATTATCGAGTCTCACCCTTGAAGAGATTCCAAAGCCTACAAGATGAGGCTCTTGTTGCTGCGGTAGACGATCACTTGCCGCTTGCAAAAGCGCGTAGAAGATCTTGATCACGGCGCACGAACGGGCAGCACCTCCGTACTCGGTCACACGTTCGGTTGTTGATGAAGACGACGTCCACCTCCCCGTCCAGCGGGCAGCGGAAGTAGTAGCTCCTCTTGAATCCGACAGCACGACGGCGTGGTGTCGGTGGTGGTGGAGAAATCCGGCGGAGCTTCGCTAAGCGTGCGGGATGTGGTGGAGGAGAGAGGGCCGCTAGGGTTTGGGAGAGGGCCGCCACAAGGGGTGCGGCCACCTTATGGTCTTTGGGTGGCCGGCCCCTCCCCTTGGCCCCTCATTATATAGGTGGAAGCCCCAAGTGTTGGACTACAAGTCTCCGAATAAGACCCGAACCCAAAACCTTCCATGTGATAGGGAAACCTACCCAAGGTGGGAATCCCACTTGAGGTGGGATTCCCCCCTTGGGGGGGTGGCCGGCCCCCATAGGGGAGTCCACTTGGGACTCCTCCCCCTTAGGGTTGGCCGGCCATGGGAGGTGGAGTCCCTCCGGGACTCCGCCTTCCTTAGTGGTTTCTTCCGGACTTTTCTAGAACCTTCTAGAACCTTCCATATAACCTTCCGGATCATTTTAAATCACATAAAATGACTTCCTATATATGAATCTTATTCTCCGGACCATTCCGGAACTCCTCGTGATGTCCGGGATCTCATCCGGGACTTCGAACAAATATTCGAACTCCATTCCATATTCAAGTTCTACCATTTCACCATCCAACTTTAAGTGTGTCACCCTACGGTTCGCGAACTATGCGGACATGGTTGAGTACTTACTCCGACCAATAACCAATAGCGGGATCTGGAGATCCATAATGGCTCCCACATATTCAACGATGACTTAGTGATCGAATGAACCATTCACATACGATACCAATTCCCTTTGTCACGTGATATTTTACTTGTCCGAGGTTTGATCATCGGTATCACTCTATACCTTGTTCAACCTCGTCTCCTGACAAGTACTCTTTACTCGTACCGTGGTATGCGGTCTCTTATGAACTTATTCATATGCTTGCAAGACATTAGACGACATTTCCACCGAGAGGGCCCAGAGTATATCTATCCGTCATCGGGATGGACAAATCCCACTGTTGATCCATATGCCTCAACTCATACTTTCCGGATACTTAATCCCACCTTTATAACCACCCATTTACGCAGTGGCGTTTGATGTAATCAAAGTACCTTTCCGGTATAAGTGATTTACATGATCTCATGGTCATAAGGACTAGGTAACTATGTATCGAAAGCTTATAGCAAATAACTTAATGACGTGATCTTATGCTACGCTTAATTGGGTGTGTCCATTACATCATTCATATAATGATATAACCTTGTCATTAATAACATCCAATGTTCATGATTATGAAACTAATCATCTATTAATCAACAAGCTAGTTAAGAGGCTTACTAGGGACTCATTTGTTTGTTTACATAACACACATGTATCAATGTTTCGGTTAATACAATTATAGCATGGTATATAAACATTTATCATAAACACAAAGATATATAATAACCACTTTTATTATTGCCTCTTGGGCATATCTCCAACAGAATAAACCGCATAATTCATGTAAGAACAGTAAATGATCTCCAGGGTGGACAGTTCCATCCCCTGTATAACGGTTACCCACTACACGTTCAATAATTTTCATAGGTATTTTGTATGGTATTTCTTCCTTACCTGGCGCCTCATCCACTACCTTTGCAGTAGTAGTAGATTTCCCAAATAAACACTCAAGAGAAGATCTCTCCATAACGAATTATAGCAGCAGGCAGATAAAATCAGCACAAGCAGTAAAATTTCCCTTACCAATTCCACTTACCAATAGCGCTTCACTCCCCGGCAACGGCGCCAGAAAATAGTCTTGATGACCCACAAGTATAGGGGGTGTATCGTAGTATCTTCGATAAGTAAGAATGTCGATCCCAACGAGGAGCAGAAGGTGTTGACAAGCAGTTTCGATGAAGGATTCACTGTAATGCTCACAGACAAGTATTAGGGGTTTTGATGTAACAGATGAATAAAGTACGAGTAAGTAAAGTGCGAGAGTAATAATTGCAGCGAGTGGCCCAATCCTTTTTAGCACAAAGGACAAGCCGGTTTGTTTACTTATAATGACCAAACGTTCTCGAGGACACACGGGATTTTAGTCTAGTGCTTTCGCTACATGCGGCTAATTAATCTTCATTGTTTTGATAAGTGTTGTGTGGGTGAACCTATGCTAATGTACCGCCCTTCCTAGGACTAATACATACTTGTGATTATACCCCTTGCAAGCATCCGCAACTACAAGAAAGTAATTAAGATAAATCTAACCACACCTTAAACTCTGAGATCCTGCTATCCCTCCTGCATCGATATACCAACGGGGGCTCAGGTTTCTGTCACTCCGGCAACCCCGCAATTGGCAAACGAGTACAAGATGCATTCCCCTAGGCCCATAAAGGTGAAGTGTCGTGTAGTCGACGTTCACACGACACCACTAGAAGAATAACACCACAACTTAAATATCATAACATTGAATATTACTCAACCATAATTCACTACTAACATTTAGACTTCACCCATGTCCTCAAGAACTAAACGAACTACTCACGAGACATCATATGGAACATGATCAGAGGTGATATGATGATGAATAACAATCTGAACATAAACCTTGGTTCAATGGTTTCACTCAATAGCATCAATAACAATTAGAAATCAACACCGGGAGAGTTTCCCCTATCAAACAATCAAGATCCAACCCAAATTGTTACAGCGGTGACGAGGTGCAGCGGTGGAGATGGCGGTGATGATGATGGAGATGATGGCGATGGTGATGGAGATGATGTCCAGCTCGATGACGATGACGATGGCGTCAATTTCCCCCTCCGGGAGGGAATTTCCCAGATTCCCGCTGGGAGAGCTCTTTTCTCTCGGTGTTCTCCGCCCAGAGGCGGCGCCGTGGCCCTTCGCGATGTACCCTCCGGAGCTTAGGTTTTCGACGAAGACGTACGCGAAGGAGGCGAGAGAGGGCTATGGGCCCTCTCTCACAGTGGCGGCGCGGCCGGCCTTGGGCCGATGTCTACGTTCCCCTTTCCTGTAGACGGTGTTGGGCCTCCAAGTGCGAGGTTTGTAGAACAGCAGCAAGTTTCCCTTAAGTGGATACCCAAGGTTTATCGAACTCAGGGAGGAAGAGGTCAAAGATATCCCTCTCATGCAACCCCGCAACCACAAAGCAAGAAGTCTCTTGTGTCCCCAACACACCTAATAGGTGCACTAGTTCGGCGAAGAGATAGTGACAGGTGGTATGAATATATATATGAGCAGTAGCAACGGTGCCAGAAAATAGCTTGCTGGCGTGTAGTTGATGGTGGTAGTATTGCAGCAGTAGTAACGCAGTAAAACAGTAAACAAGTAGCGATAGCAGTATTTAGGAACAAGGCCTAGGGATTACACTTTCACTAGTGGACACTCTCAACATTGATCACATAACAATAGATAAATGCATACTCTACACTTTTGTTGGATGATGAACATATTGCGTAGGATTACACGAACCCTCAATGCCGGAGTTAACAAGCTCCACAATAATGCTCATATTTTAGTAACCTTTAGTGTAAGATAGATCAAAAGACTAAACCAAGTACTAGCATAGCATGCACACTGTCACCTTCATGCATATGTAGGAGGAATAGATCACATCAATATTATCATAGCAATAGTTAACTTCGCAATCTACAAGAGATCATGATCATAGCATAAACCAAGTACTAACACGGTGCACACACTGTCACCTTTACACACGTGCAGGAGGAATACAACTACTTTAATAACACATCACTAGAGTAGCACATAGATAAATTGTGATACAAACACATTGCAATCATAAAGAGATATAAATAAGCACCTCACTATGCCATTCAACAGTGAATAAGTATTCTGTGAAATCTAGCCTAAGAGACCCACACGGTGCACACACTGTCACCTTTACACACGTGGGACGAGGAGTCTCGGAGATCACATAAGTAAAACTCACTTGACTAGCATAATGACATCTAGATTACAAGCATCATCATATGAATCTCAATCATGTAAGGCAGCTCATGAGATTATTGTATTGAAGTACATAGGAGAGATGAACCACATAGCTACCGGTACAGCCCCGAGCCTCGATGGAGAACTACTCCTCCTCATGGGAGCAGCGGTGATGAAGATGGCGGTGGAGATGGCAGGTGTCGATGGAGAAGCCTTCCGGGGCACTTCCCGCTCCGGCAGTGCTGAGAGACTCCTGTCCCCCATCTTGGCTTCGCGATGACGGCGGCTCTGGAAGGTTTCGCGTACCGTGGCTCTCTCTGTAAGGGTTTTCGATGCAGGGGCTTTATATAGGCGAAGAGGCGGCGCAGGGGGGTCAAAGGGGCGATGACACCATAGGGTGGCGCGGCCAGGGCCCAGGCCGCGCCACCATGTCATCCGCCCACAGGCCCATCTCCGGCAGCTCTCGAGTGTTGGATGGTTCCGGGAAAATAGGAACTCGGCGTTGATTTCGTCCGATTCCGAGAATATTTCGTTACTAGGATTTCTGAAACCAAAAACAGCAGAAAACAGAACGGCACTTCGGCATCTTGTTAATAGGTTAGTTCCGTAAAATGCATAAATATGACATATAATGTGTATAAAACATGTAGGTATCATCAATAAAGTAGCATGGAACATAAGAAATTATCGACACGTTGGAGACGTATCGCATCCCCAAGCTTAGTTCTGCTCGTCCCGAGCAGGTAAAACGATAACAAAGATAATTTCTGAAGTGACATGCCATCATAAACTTGATCATATTGTAAACATATGTAATGAATGCAGCGATCAAAACAATGGTAATGACATGAGTAAACAACTGAATCATAAAGCAAAGACTTTTCATGAATAGCACTTCAAGACAAGCATCAATAAGTCTTGCATAAAAGTTAACTCATAAAGCAATAATTCAAAGTAGAGACATTGAAGCAACACAAAGGAAGATGAAGTTTCAGCGGTTGCTTTCAACTTATAACATGTATATCTCATGGATAATTGTCAATGCAAAGCAATATAACAAATGCAATATACAAATATGTAGGAATCAATGCACAGTTCACACAAGTGTTTGCTTCTTGAGGTGGAGAGAAATAGGTGAACTGACTCAACATAAAAGTAAAAAGAATGGTCCTTCAAAGAGGAAAGCATCGATTGCTATATTTGTGCTAGAGCTTTTATTTTGAAAACATGAAACAATTTTGTCAACGGTAGTAATAAAGCATATGTATCATGTAAATTATATCTTACAAGTTGCAAGCCTCATGCATAGTGTACTAATAGTGCCCGCACCTTGTCCTAATTAGCTTGGGTTAACACTGATCATCATTGCATAACATATGTTTCAACCAAGTGTCACAAAGGGGTACCTCTATGCCGCCTGTACAAGGGTCTAAGGAGAAAGTTCGCATTGGATTTCTCGCTTTTGATCATTCTTCAACTTAGACACCCATACCGGGACAACATAGACAACAGATAATGGACTCCTCTTTTAATGCTTAAGCATTCAACAACAATTAATATTCTCATAAGAGATTGAGGTTTTATGTCCAAACTGAAACTTCCACCATGATTCATGGCTTTAGTTAGCGGCCCAATGTTCTTCTCTAACAGTATGCATACTCAAACCATTTGATTGTGAAAACCGCCCTTACTTCAGACAAGACGGACATGCATAGCAACTCACATGATATTCAACAAAGAGTAGTTGATGGCGTCCCCAAACATGGTTATCGCACAACAAGCAACTTAATAAGAGATAAAGTGCATAAGTACATATTCAATACCACAATAGTTTTTAAGGCTATTTTGTCCCATGAGCTATATATTGCAAAGGCGAATGATGGAATTTTAAAGGTAGCACTCAAGCAATTTACTTTGGAATGGCGGAGAAATACCATGTAGTAGGTAGGTATGGTGGACACAAATGGCATAGTGGTTGGCTCAAGTATTTTGGATGCATGAGAAGTATTCCCTCTCGATACAAGGTTTAGGCTAGCAAGGCTATTTGAAACAAACACAAGGATGAACCGGTGCAGCAAAACTCACATAAAAGACATATTGAAAACATTATAAGACTCTACACCGTCTTCCTTGTTGTTCAAACTCTTTACTAGAAATTATCTAGACCTTAGAGAGACCAATTATGCAAACCAAATTTTAGCATGCTCTATGTATTTCTTCATTAATGGGTGCAAAGTATATGATGCAAGAGCTTAAACATGAGCACAACAATTGCCAAGTATCACATTACCCAAGACATTATAGCAATTACTACATGTAGCATTTTCCAATTCCAACCATATAACAATTTAACGAAGAGGAAACTTCGCCATGAATATTATGAGCTAAGAACACATGTGTTCATACGAACCAGCGGAGCGTGTCTCTCTCCCACACAAGGATGAACTTATTCAAACAAAAACAAAAGCAAAAGCAAACAGACGCTCCAAGTAAAGTACATAAGATGTGACTGAATAAAAATATAGTTTCAAGAGAAGGAACGATAATTTGTCGATGAAGAAGGGATGCCTTGGGCATCCCCAAGCTTAGATGCTTGAGTCTTCTTGAAATATGCAGGGATGAACCACCGGGGCATCCCCAAGCTTAGAGCTTTCACTCTCCTTGATCGTAGTATATCATCCTCCTCTCTTGACCCTTGAAAACTTCCTCCACACCAAACTCGAAACAACTCATTAGAGGGTTAGTGGACAATAAAAATTAACATGTTCAGAGGTGACATAATCATTCTTAACACTTCTGGACATTGCATAAAGCTACTGGACATTAATGGATCAAAGAAATTCATCCAACATAGCAAAAGAGGCAATGCGAAATAAAAGGCAGAATCTGTCAAAACAGAACAGTCCGTAAAGATGGATTTTATTAGGCCACCAGACTTGCTCAAACGAAAATGCTCAAATTGAATGAAAGTTGCGTACATATCTGAGGATCACTCACGTAAATTGGCATAATTTTCTGAGTTACCTACAGAGAATTAGACCCAGATTCGTGACAGCAAAGAAATCTGTTTCTGCGCAGTAATCCAAATCTAGTACTTACTTTACTATCAAAGACTTTACTTGGCACAACAAAACACAAAACTAAGATAAGTAGAGGTTGCTACAGTAGTAAACAACTTCCAAGACACAAATATAAAACAAAGTACTGTAGCAAAATAACACATGGGTTATCTCCCAAGAAGTTCTTTCTTTATAGCCATTAAGATGGGCTCAGCAGTTTTAATGATGCACTCGCAAGAAATAGTATTTGAAGCAAAAGAGAGCATCAAGAAGCAAATTCAAAACACATTTAAGTCTAACATGCTTCCTATGCATAGGAATCTTGTAAATAAACAAGTTCATGAAGAGCAAAGTAACAAGCATAGGAAGATAAAACAAGCATAGCTTCAAAAATTTCAGCACATAGAGAGGTATTTTAGTAACATGCAAATTTCTACAACCATATTTTCCTCTCTCATAATAACTTTCAGAGGCAACATGAGCAAACTCAACAATATAACTATCACATAAAGCATTCTTATCATGAGTCTCATGCATAAAATTATTACTCTCCACATAAGCATAATCAATTTTATTAGTTGTAGTGGGAGCAAATTCAACAAAGTAGCTATCATTATTATTCTCATCAAGTGTAGGAGGCATATTATAATCACAATAAAATTTACTCTCCATAGTAGGTTGCACAAAAAGACCACTATCATTATCATCATCAGAAATAGGAGGCAAAGTATCATCAAAGAAAATTTTCTCCTCAATGCTTGGGGGACTAAAAATATCATGAAAACCAGCTTCCCCAAGCTTAGAACTTTCTATATCATTATCAACAATGGTGTTCGAAACGTTCATACTAATATTACTACCAGCATGCAAATAAGATTTCATAGGTTTTTTAATTTCCGCATCAAACAATCCATATTTTAAATCAGGAAATAGAATAAGAAGCTCACTCTTGTACATTATGCCAAACTAGTGTAAACAAGAAACAACAAGATGCAATTGCAGGATCTAAAGGAAATAGCTTCGAGCACACACACAACGGCGCCAGAAAAATACTTTACCTGAGACCGTAGTATGAGAGCCTTTTTACCTTTCCTCCCCAACGGCGCCAAAAGTAGCTTGATGTCTACGTTCCCCTCCTTTCCTGTAGACGTTGTTGGGCCTCCAAGTGCAGAGGTTTGTAGAACAGCAGCAAGTTTCCCTTAAGTGGATACCCAAGGTTTATCGAACTCAGGAGGAAGAGGTCAAAGATATCCCTCTCATGCAACCTGCAACCACAAAGCAAGAAGTCTCTTGTGTCCCCAACACACCTAATAGGTGCACTAGTTCGGCGAAGAGATAGTGAAATACAGTGGTATGAATATATATATGAGCAGTAGCAACGGTGCCAGAAAATAGCTTGCTGGCGTGTAGTTGATGGTGGTGCAAAGTAGTAACATAAAACAGTAAACAAGTAGCGATAGCAGATTTAGGAACAAGGCCTAGGGATTACACTTTCACTAGTGGACACTCTCAACATTGATCACATAACAGAATAGATAAATGCATACTCTACACTTTTGTTGGATGATGAACATATTGCGTAGGATTACACGAACCCTCAATGCCGGAGTTAACAAGCTCCACAATAATGCTCATATTTTAGTAACCTTTAGTGTAAGATAGATCAACAGACTAAACCAAGTACTAGCATAGCATGCACACTGTCACCTTCATGCATATGTAGGAGGAATAGATCACATCAATATTATCATAGCAATAGTTAACTTCGCAATCTACAAGAGATCATGATCATAGCATAAACCAAGTACTAACACGGTGCACACACTGTCACCTTTACACACGTGCAGGAGGAATACAACTACTTTAATAACACATCACTAGAGTAGCACATAGATAAATTGTGATACAAACACATTGCAATCATAAAGAGATATAAATAAGCACCTCACTATGCCATTCAACAGTGAATAAGTATTCTGTGAAATCTAGCCTAAGAGACCCACACGGTGCACACACTGTCACCTTTACACACGTGGGACGAGGAGTCTCCGGAGATCACATAAGTAAAACTCACTTGACTAGCATAATGACATCTAGATTACAAGCATCATCATATGAATCTCAATCATGTAAGGCAGCTCATGAGATTATTGTATTGAAGTACATAGGAGAGAGATGAACCACATAGCTACCGGTACAGCCCCGAGCCTCGATGGAGAACTACTCCTCCTCATGGGAGCAGCGGTGATGAAGATGGCGGTGGAGATGGCAGCGGTGTCGATGGAGAAGCCTTCCGGGCACTTCCCCGTCCGGCAGTGCGAACAGAGACTCCGTCCCCATCTTGGCTTCGCGATGACGGCGGCTCGGAAGGTTTCGCGCACCGTGGCTCTCTGTAAGGGTTTTTCGATGGGGCTTTATATAGGCGAAGAGGCGGCGCAGGGGGGCGATGACACCATAGGGTGGCGCGGGGCAGGCCGCGCCACCATGTCATCCGGGCCCACGGGCCCATCTCTGCAGCTCTCGAGTGTTACGGATGGTTCCGGAAAAATAGGAACCGGGCGTTGATTTCGTCCGATTGAGAATATTTCGTTACTAGGATTTCTGAAACCAAAAACAGCAGGAACTGCACTTCGGCATCTTGTTAATAGGTTAGTTCCAAAATGCATAAATATGACATATAATGTGTATAAAACATGTAGGTATCATCAATAAAGTAGCATGGAACATAAGAAATTATCGATACGTTGGAGACGTATCAGCGCCATGAGGTGGGCCCACCTCGGGTCCCCTCGGCTCCCCCTTCAGCTCCCTTCGTCATCTGGAAAAATAGGATTTTCGTATAATTTCCGTCAACTGTTGATCTTCCGAAATATTGCATTCTGACGGTGCTTTTCCAGCAGAATCCTGGCTCCGGTGCGCGATCCCCAAATAATCATGAAACATGCAAAATAGATGAAATAACATAAGTATCATTTCCAAATATGAAATATATCAATGAATAACAGCAAATTATGATATAAAATAGTGATGCAAATTGGACGTATCACACATACATACATGTGTTCATTAGTTAGCCATAATCAAAACAAATCAACCTAGGGTTTACAACCCATAACCTACCCCTACCACTTGTCCTACTCCAAATCCATCAACTTCACTTGCCAAATCAACTTAGAGTTTCACATCTAGGGTTTCACATCTAGATCCGACCAAATCCATCAATTTATTGAATGAAAAGAAGGGAAACGGGGGAGATTACCTCAAGGAATGGGTTGGGAACGATCTCCACGGATAGATCCAACGAAATCCACCAAGATTTGAGAGTGATTTGGGTGGGGGGGGGGGATGTGGGTGGTGGTCAGAGGAAGAGGAAGAAGCTGAGCAGGAAAAGAAGTGTGGTCAGGCTGGGGCGGGCTTGGGCGGCCACACATAAGTGGATGTGTGGTGCCCTTCAAAACAGTGCCACACTTTCAATGTGTGGCGCCCATGCGAACAGCGCCACACATCCTGCCACATCGGCTGGTCAACGACGCACATCGTCGACCGCGCCACGTCAGCCAGGATGTGTGGCGTCGTTCGCATGGACTCCACACATACAAGTGTGGCGTCGATGGAAAGGGCGCCACACAAAAGGGTTAATCCGGTGAAATAGTTTGGCTAGAGTCAAAATCGCCTCATGGAGAAGATATCTAGTGGTACAGGTCCTTTGTGTGCTATTGGTTACCAGAACAATCTGCACCCTTCAATGTTTATCAAAGGTCAGGATCAATAATAACGCAGATCTGGCACCCTCTGTGGAACATATGCAAAATAGTCGCTCCATTGTTTTGGAATGTGACATAGTTTCCAACCTATCTCTCACTCACGGAATTTTATTCGCCCACAAATCAAATCCACTACTTGGAGCAGGAGCAAGTCAGCATGCCACCACCTGATTCATTCGTCCCACAAACAAAGCTAGCTTGGGGCAGCAGTTCAACACGTGAATACCAAGAATGGAGCTGGACTAACCCATCTGCGGATCTGCACTAGATACAACCCTCGTGCGCAATTGAGCAACCAGCGTGGCTTAAATTGAGTGGACTGTAAGCACGCGGCCGCCGGAGAACAATGATTCTTGGCATGGTTTTGCCCGGAGCTAGCTGACTTTCCGGCTCTGAATTCTGAAAGCGATCCACGAGTGAGAGATTGGAAAATTATGGACTATATGCTACAATTCGAAAACATGGAGTGTCTAAATTGCACATGTGCCATGGTGGCTGGCCCAACTGAAGTTATGTATTGATCTGTCCGTTGACGCAGGTTGGGCGATCCAGATTGTTGGAATCTTGTAGCACGTTAAGACCTAGTAGCACTAGATATCCTCTCGAAGCTCATGCATGATTCATGAATGCTTGCAGGAGGAAGTTCAGAGCATCTCTACCGGTGACTTCCATATTATGGTTGCTAGTCACAGGTTTTTTTTAATTGCCCACAGGGGTTGTCCCCCAAATCATCTCTTTATGGATTAAAAAAGAATGGAAGAGGAGGACGACAGGTTAGGGAGAGGAGCAGTGCGTTGGAGGCGGCCAGAGCAACGCGCGGGGAGCACGACCTTGACAGATGGAACCTGCGCCTCCCAACGCGGTCAAGCAAGAGGGAATCTCCACCTGTGACCGCTTGAGATGCGGCTAGGGTGCCTCTCGCTTGGCCTAGCCCATGGTCGTTGCGCCCCACATAGAGGGGGTCACTAGGGACGGGGGAGCATGTTGGCACTGATGCCCATAGCCACTGGCGCGCCGCCATCGATGTGTCCCTCATCGGCCGATAGCGAGCGTTTGGGTAAAGTGGTGCATGAGGCGGTCGACCATGTTGACCGCCACCACATTCACAACAGTAGCCGGTGGCAAGAATGAGAAGCAGTCGATAGCAAAAAAAATGCGGCACAACAACACATAGGGGTGTGGTTGGTGCTTGGCATGCGTGTGTGGTTCGGAATAGATATAGGAGAGAGGAAAGAGATGGGAGGAGAGAGAAAGAGGGAGTGGGGGAGATACACATGCTCACGCGTGAGCCGGCAGGCTGTAGTCTTACATGGAGTTGTTGTTCAAGAGTTGCTGGCGCACCCGGTTGCCACCCAAGTAATGGGTTCTTTTGGGGTTTGCCCACGCCTATATGGGGCCCGAGATGACATGAATTTTTATTGGAAGCGCCAGTGTGAGCAGTCTCTCTCACTAAAACCCTAAATCGCGACTATGTGAAAAGGTTTTCCAGAAACGACGCATCCTGAAGGGATTGCCGAATCGAACCACAGATGGTGAGATCGTGGGTTTACCCTGGAGAGGAAGTCCGAGCAATCTTCGCGCAATGCGTACAACAAGGGAACGGTTGAAAGATAGATGTGCCGCCTAGAGCGGGGAAAGTGTGAATGCATGCAATACACCTGTTAAAACAATTACCGGTTTAACTTGAATAAATGCGGAAATATAATACTCTAGTTATTGGACACAAATACTAAATATGCTAGACTCAATAAATGCATCAACAATAACTTAAGATGTAAGATGAATATAACATATACCACAAGTAATAAACAACCTATAAGAAGATATGTAAACTCGAGTATATTACTATACTAAACCTTAACAGCTTCCTTTTTTCTCAGATTTTTTGATTTTTTTTGGGATTAATGTGGTGCTGACACGTGTACTACTGGATAGTTTGGTCCTGCAGTATTTCTTCCGTATGTGCAGTGGTGCAGTCTACGAATTTTCAGGTTTGGTTGTACAACACGTGTTCATGGACGTGGCAACAAAAGCGAGTGGACCACCTTATCTCTTCCTGCGTTCCCTCTCCGCCGCACATTTTCTTCTCTGCTTTTCCTCTTTCTTCCCCATCGAGAGACCACCATGGAACCTGCTCCTGCTACTTCGTCGTTCTTCTCGACCCAAGCGAGCCCGTCGTTTTTTCGCACCCAAGCTCCACCGGCGTTACTCTCGCGCCCAGCAATCGCCCAGCTCGCGCCGCCCTGCTCCATGGATCCTCTCGACGCCGGCGCCGCAGGCGGATTTGGGGGGAGTGCTATCTGGTCGGCCTCTCTCCGACGAAGAAGCCCCTCCCTCACGCAAGAGGATGCGGTCACCACGACGAGCTCGCCCCTCCCTAGCGCGCGAGGTCGTCGCGGCCGCGCTCGCCGCCCGCGAGTGCTCTAAGGCCGGCACGGGATTGCTGCACAGGGCCGACGTCGGAGCTGCAAGGTCCATCGTCGTTGGTACTGCAGCCCACCCACCGTCGTTGCTACATTCGGCCGACGGCCCGACGCTATTGCTACTGCCGGCCGCCGCCATTGCTACTTGCGGCTGATGGCCCGACGTCGTTGCTCAGCATGCCGCCGCCGTTGCTACAGCAGGTCGCCGCCGTTGCTACATGTGGTCGACGCCGTTGCTACATGCGGCCGACGGTCCAACGCCGTTGCTACAGCAGGCCACCGTCGTTGCTACTGTCGGCCGCCACCATTGCTACATGCGGCCGACAGCCCAAAGCCGTTGCTACAGCAGGCCGGCACCGTTGCTACTGCTGGCTGCCGCCGTTGCAACAGCAGGCCGCCGCCACTGCTACATGCGGCCGTCGCCGTTGCTACATACGGCCGACGCCGTTGCGACACGCGTCCTCCGCTAGCCATTTCTTCCGGCAGAAATGGCGAGAGCTACGACCAACGGCGGCGGTGCTACGACCAACGCTGGCGGTGCTGCGAACATCGGCGACATTGCTGCTAACAGGGGTGGTGCTGCTGCGAGGTTCGCCGTCGCTGCAAGCCGCCATGGTGCTTCCTTGGTCGCCGGCGATGCTACGAGGCAGGGGTGGCGGTGCTGCCGACGAGGGCGGTGGTGCTAGCGGCGAAGGCGCCGGTGCTTTGGGCGCGGGGGCGAGGTGGAGAAACTCGCCGCAATCCTCTCCTTCCCGAGGTGGATGGCCGCGCAGAGGATGGGACCTCAGGGCGCCCTCCCTACGGCGCCGGCGGCATCACGCTCACCATCGTGCGGCGGAGGCGGAGGGAAGCATATTCTCCGGCCGCTTCCCTGCAGCGCGAGCGGCTATCGCCACCGAGCAATTCTTCCCATCGGTGACGACGGCGTCGACGCAACAGGCGGTGGAGCGGTACGACTTGGTTGGGGCGGCAGGGGCAGGGAAATGGTCCAGGACGGCATCCAGGGCGTAGAGCCGGCGCGGGCCTTGGTCCAGGAGCTCGCAGATTTCTGGGATTGGAGTTCAGGTGTCAGTTTCTGGTTTGATTCATCTCCAGGGATTCTAGGCCCAGGGTAGATTGAAGGAGCAATTCTAAATATGTAGTAACAGTTCAGCTCCATAGAACCTAATTCTTTAGCACCCAGACCTGTCTCCGGGCTAGGTAGTCTCCAGGGATTTGAATGATTCGTCTCCAGGGATTTGGCCTTCAATATGCAGGTGCATGCTTGGCTGCATGTCCAAGCTTTTATTTTTCTTGATTGCCAATTTATACTGATTGTTAGTCTAAAACTTGCTTAAAAACCTAGCCCAGACTGGGTGAAATGTTGTGTGTTATAAATTTTCTTGGAAATGAAAATTTGGAGCTATGCTAAATAGTATGTGCATGCTTATACATACAAATACACCAATACTTTTAACCATATATCCAACATGACACAGGTTTACAGCGATCTGACCATTGACTACTTGAAGATGTTCCAGCAACTGTCGTTGCTCTAGGACTGTGAGTCCGTCCACATTTCTTCTTTTTACAGCTTTTGCACTTCTCAGGTTGAATTTAAACTGGTTGCAACAAAGGTTCTTTTGCTACTGAACTTCCTATTTCTTTATGTCAGTGAACTCCTTTTATGATAATTGATCTCTAACATTGATATTGGTTGTTTACATTTAGTTTCTTTTTTATTGATGAGCTGACTGGCTTTGAGGTCAGTGTGTTCCAGGTTAGTATATTTTCTAATTCAAATAGGCTAGGCAATAACCAGTATTGCACTCGCGTAGATTGCACTCGCGTAGTTGCCAGATAATGAACGATAGTTCGAGATCATCTTTCTGATCAACAGCCATTTTTTCTAACTGACTTTGTGTTTTTCCTGAACCATGCAGTTCCCACAACCTTTTGGCTTCATTTTCACGTGGTTTGCAAGCAAGGTTCCCAGAAAGTTTCAGGAATGTGTGTTTTGCATTTTCACGTGGTTTTCTAACATCAGAGGGCTTCACTTTTTCATTGTAATAAGCCGGAATTGCATTCAACAATTTTTATAATATCTGAACCATGAAGTGCCATCCTCTCACTGCTTATCCTTCATTATTTGATTAGTCAAACTGTAATGTCAACAGATGATGGAAACCTTGCTTGCAAAGTTATTATATAATAAACTTACCTCTAATATTTGTCTTTCTTGGACTTACTTTTTATTGTATTATTTCATGTAAACTCTTTTTGATTTAATTACATTAATTCCTGTCTCCAATATTATAATGGTCACTTATACTTTGGTTTTCAAGCTAAGCCCGATTCCCTTATCTTGGATACTTGGATCAGAGTGCATGAGAAGGTGGAGAGCATGAGTTTTAATCTTCAGAGACACCTGAGTAGCCCTGGTGAGGGGCTTCACTTTTTCATTGTAATAAGCCGGAATTGCATTCAATAATTTTAATAATATCTGAACCATGAAGTGACATCCTCTCACTGCTTATCCTTTATTATTTGATTAGTCAAACTGTAATGTCAACAGATGATGGAAACCTTGCTTGCAGAGTTATTATATAATAAACTTAGCTCTAATATTTGTCTTTCTTGGACTTACTTTTTTTTAATTGTATTACTACATGTAAACTCTTTTTGATTTAATTACAGTAATTCCTGTCTCCAATATTATAATGGTCACTTCTACTTTGGTTTTTTCAGAATACATGAAGTCATGAATTTTGCAAGTTCCTTGACGTATGCATTACTTGTGAACAAATATTTGATTGGCCAAGTTCATTCATTGTTTGAGGTATGTACCATGCATGTCTAATAATACAACAACTGAATTGTACAGGCCTCACGCTTCATGAATGTAGTACAACTCTACAGTGTCCAAACGCTCTTGGCAAATCCCAGTATTATGTGTGGCCATTGGTCTTTCAGAGGCTAATAATGAAAGTCGTTTTTATTTATGTGTCCTGGAGTCGTGGTTTCAGAGAATCAAAGGAAGGTGAAGATGCAAAAAACTCAGAATAGGCTAACCTAATTTAGAACCAAGGAGGCAAAGAGTGAAAGAGGCTATTAGTAAGAAAATAACTTGCCTTGCAGTAAACACCAAAAACCACTGTCTTACTGTTGCAATTTTCTGACATCTTTCCTGTGATTTCCCTTGCATAGAGTTCAACTGGGAGCTGACATGGAGTTTAGCCGGGAGCTGACATGAGTACATGCAAGCATGAGTTTAATCATATCATGAAATTCTCCTGACCTACGGCAGAATATGTTGCTTTTTTGTGGCTGCCAGTCCATTATGATTCATGGTACGCCGTACAAGGCATGGTTTAACATTTATTTACTGGATAGTGCACAAAATTCATCAACCGATCATACTATAGTCACCACAATATTTCCTAACTTCATGTACTACCATTTTTCTCACTGTGACTTCCTTTAGCAACTATTTTCTTTTCAGTGTATGGTTTTACTGAATCCAAGTGTGCTGTTCATATACTTTCTCATGGTAACATAGCATACCTGTGTATGTTAGCGTGCTTCCTACATAACACTTTAGCTTTGTTTTTGTTCTTGCAGTGCTTACAATAAACTAGATGATATACCCATGGCATTTCACAGATCTTGCTCTATTATTTTCGTGTTCCGTATTAAAAAGAACAATTTCATCCACTAGCCCACAGCATAGGCGCGGCGGCACGCCGCGCCATCCATTGCTAGTATAGATAATTGGGGTACGTGGAGACGAAAATGTATACATGTGTTCACTTCCTCACAAGGTAGGCCAATCTCTATTCAAGAGGTGCGGTTACCATGAAGGACCCCCACCCACCCCAAGCAGTACGATAGCTCACCTTTTGTCCTTGAGCCTCCGTCACAAAGTTGAAACTCAATAACTATGGCTAACGTCTTCCTCCACTCCAAAGATGAAAAAGGTTTACAACCAGTTCAGAAATTCCACGAATGAAAAGCTTGGGCCTCTTCACAGTCTTCTTGGAGAGGTCACCACAGAAACAACCACCAAGCCATCTAGGAGGAACACTCTCGAAGAGTAACAAGCTCACGGAATATCACTCGAACAAATCGATTTACATAACTCTAATCAATGTAACAAATGTGAATAAGGATGACAATTTTACCCATAGGTACCCGTTGATACCATAGCGCATGGGCAGGGTATGCAGACACTTTTGTACCCATGAGTAGTACCCATACCCTACCTGTTAAGTCACGTGTAGAGCACGTGGATAGTCTTGTATCCATGGGTATACCCATACCCTACCCATTGATCGTCAATTTTGTCATGTGACACGTCTACTCTTGTTTACTTGTAAGTTTATAAGTTAGAGTATGAGATGGTTTCTAAATTTTGATATTGCTGTGTACTTAATAATAAATCACCTGCTAGTGAGTTGAGAAATTGTTTTTTTTTACATAAAATGTGCTATCGATGAACATAAAATTGTGAATAACTTGTGTACTATTTGATATACCTACCGAGTACCCAATGGGTATGGGTACTCGTCGTATATGGGTGTGGGTAATGTTTAATACCCGTGGGTATGGATCTAGATAGAACTTTGTACCCACTGACTATACAAGTATGAGTATGGTACTGATTTACTCTGCCCATATCCTATCCATTTCCATCCTTAAAAGCGAAGAAAGAACACCAACACTAGTAGGAAAAACGCTATAGGAGGACACTCATTAGCAGCGCACGCGTTTAAACGCAGGTATTAGTAGTCACGTGCCAAGACGCACACACCATTGGTAGCGCACGCGACTACTATGTCGGTCCCAACTATACGCGGTCTAAAAAGTACCCGCAGCGCGCGCCCACGGGGGCACGTGACTGCTATCTCCATACCGGTCGTGTGTGCCTTTGCCCGCCCGCTTCCAATATATTAGGCTGATTGGCGCGAATCAGGCAAAATACTAGTCACGTGCCTCATTTTAGGCACGCTGCTACTGTCAACTTAGTAGTAGCATGCCCCATTTTGGGCACCCTACTACTAATCTCAGGATTTGCACACCACTGGTTCATCGATATCACTTTTTATGTTTTAAAAAAATCATAGAAAATAATAGAAAATTCAAAAAAAATAATGTTCTTCGAGATGGCCATGTGTTATGTCAACTAGTTCTAACGAAAATTAACAAACATGAATTTTGATATATTATGAAAACGGCTTTTTCAGTTGCATACGACCTCCGATGAAAATCTTTTTTATATATGAAACTGTATCTACGCTAAATTTTAAATCTGATTTCAACTCCCTCAGGTGTTTAAAGAGTTTTTAGATTCACAAAAATCGAAAAGGAAAACCGAGTTTTTCCAGGTTTTTTTTATTTCGGCGCAAAAAAATGAAATCTGAAAAGTTCCAATTTTTTCACTTTCCCACTGCTCCACCCTCTTTCCCTCATCCTCTTCCACTTATCCACCTTCTCCCTTTCTCCTCTTCCACTTCTCCGCCCTCATTCTCTTTCACTTCTTCACCTTCTCCCCTTCTCCTCCTCCTCCTCCTCCTCCTCCTCTCCCTCTTCACCTTCTTTCCCTCATCCTCTTTCACTTCTTCACCATCTCCTCTTCTCTGGCAACAGCCGTCCATCTCCTCCCGACGA
Source organism: Lolium multiflorum (assembly GCA_030979885.1). NCBI lineage: Eukaryota > Viridiplantae > Streptophyta > Magnoliopsida > Poales > Poaceae > Lolium > Lolium multiflorum. The sequence goes on from CM061751.1 coordinate 201,386,858, forward strand.
TGGCGACCACCGGACCTCCTCCAGCAACGACGACCACCTCCTCCCAGCAACGGTGACCACCTCCTCCACGACGACGGTGACCACCTCCTCTCCGGCAATGGAAACCACCTCCTCCCCCGATGACCACCTCCTCCCGATGATGGCAACCACCACCTCCCCGACAACGGCAACCACCTCCTCTCCGATGATGGGCCACTACTAGTGACCTACTCCTCTCCTAGATCTCATCAATGTCATGGACTCAATTGCTTTCTTTTGGTTTTTTTGGGTGTTTTGTGAAAAATGACATGGACAACTAGGCGCTGATCCCAACTTTATTTTAGACTACAAAAAAAATTATTGGCAGCGGACCGGACGAGAGCATGCGACTAATAACTTATTGGCAGCATGTTGCGTGTTGGTTATGCACGCGACTAGTACATGACATACTAGTCCCTGTGCCGGGTGTGCACACGACTAGTAGGTCATTACCACCGGTGAGATACCACTGGTGGGCCAGGGCCCTCGACTGGTTACTAAATTTGGCATGCGACTGGTAGGCTTTTTCCTACTAGTGCAAGAAATTCTCAATCTCCTCTCTTAAATCACAAAAATAATAAACATGCATCCATGTAGCCTATGTGTTTGAAATTAACAAAATAAAGTATGTTGACAAAAAAAGAATCAATACACCTTGCTTAATAAAGATATAAAATTGCGATAGTGGAATAAACTAGGAGTATATGGGATACATCGAAGGTTGGTGTTTAATCATAGAGTTGTTCACCGGATCTAAAATGCATTATTGCCTCTAGACAGCAACTCACACATGCACGCTTAATCGAAGTGGCATCGTTTTCTGGTGCACACGCTTGCAAAATCTGTATTTTTTTTTTACGAATTGCAAAATCTGTATTTGTTCGTGCACACTTCGTTTATTTCTTGGGACCGATCTTCTGTGCCATCTCCCTCCTACCTAAGCAAATCAACAGAAACTAATATAATAATAATGCATAACCTAACACCAAGTAAGCACTAACAAATCCTGGTGCACCAGATGCAACCTTTTTCACTACACAGAAAAATGCCTTGAAACAAAAAAAAAAAGATAAAGTCAGGGCATCTCCAACGGGACGACGCATGGACGCTGTGCGACCGTTTGCGTCCGCGCGGACCGGAAATGCGTCTGCACCCTGCTTCAGGGGGCGACGCATCGTGTCCAGGGTGTCCGCAGAGACGCAAACGCGGCACAAATATGCGGCACGTTTGCGTCTCTGCGGATGTTGTGCGGTCGCGTCTAGCGTCCGCTCGCTTCCCCCACGGGCCCGCCTGGCAGCTACCCTGGCTCGATCGGCCTCGAATTAAAGCACAGCAAGCGCACCGATGTCAACCGCCGGAGTGGCAACCACGCCGATCAACCCGCCAACCGCTGGAATGGAGCGCCTAACCGCCGCGGAAGAGCAACCGCAGGCCTCTTCGTTATACGCGCCGCCATTAATCCCCGCTGAATATAACCCCTGCGCCTGCTGTAATTCACGTCGAACCGCCTGCCAATCTTCTTCTTCTCCAACATTGGCTAGCCAGACGTCATGAGCAACTCGTCCTTGCCGTCGGACTCGGAGAGCGAGGGCAAGCCGCCAGGATGGCTGCATTGGTGGGAAACGCCTGCGACGCTCAACGACCCTGGCTCCACGCCGAGGAAGGTCAAGGAGGATGGAGGCACCGTTGGCAGCGACAGCCAGGAGGAGGAGGACGGAGGCGCCGTTGGCAGCGATAGCGAGGAGGAGGAGGACTCTGACGCCAAGTTCGCACGGCTGGAGGCGCTGGAGGCGGCAAACGAGAAGGCGCGGAAAGGAAGGAGGCAAGGGCGCAGGCACGGGCGCAGGCGTAGACGGCGCGTCGTCGTCCGTTCACCGACGACGACGACGAGGACGCCACTTCGTCCGCCTGGAACTCCTCCACGGACGCGTCGTCCGGCAGTTCCTCTTCCGAGGAGAAGGTGACAAGCAAGAGGCGCGTCCGTGAGGACGACGAGGCAGGGCCTTCTAACAAGAAGGCCAAGAATTAACTTATAGTTTCTTTGTTTTTAAATTTATTCCCTAGTTTGTATATTAAATATGTTTGAACTTGTTCGTTTCGAGTAATCAATACTACTTGTTTTCGCATTTGAACTTGCTCATTCAAATATTCATTAAAAGGAAAAGACCAACAAGCTTGCACCGATATACAAATTGGGGAGTTCTTCAACAAAAAAGAAAAGAAGAAGTAGGGAAACAAAACAGTGGGGTGTCCAAAATGCGTCGGACCGCTGGGTGGCCCCCGACGCAAACGGATAATTCGTGCCTCGCGGTCATTTTCGCGTCCGCCAGGCGACGGAAACGGATGCCCGCGCCCGTTGAAGATGCCCTCATGTACTATATAGTATGTGTGTATGAGGAGAACAATCCCTGAAATTAAGGAGACCACTAGGCTTTGTAAATGATAGCAGCAACAGATCACAAGAGATAAAGTAGTTCACACTTCCAATGCAAACATGGAAAGGGCCAGGCAGGTGATACGGATGGACTCCAAAGTGCACGACAAATCGATCCATTTGCGACGTTTCCTCCCGGCAAAACACAACAAACATGGGGTGGTGCCACCCGAACTACCAGAGTGGGGCAAGCGGCAGTCCATCCATCCATATCTTGGTTTTGCTGATATCACAAACACAAACACATTACTGTACGTTATGCTATCTGAAGAAGGGAAATGTGTGGAAAGCAAACTCCCTTTCTGATGAATCAACATGTAGACAAGAGGTTATTCTGGCTACGTAGCACTGCATTAAATATTTTTGTGACCATATGAATCTGATTTATGAATACGTATGTGCTCATGGAAATCCTGTCGCATGATGGTATCCTAATCCAGTGTAGGATGATGGAAATCTCCAAAAGCTGTTATTCCCATTTTCTGTAAGAAATGAAGCATATGCAAACTTGATGAAATCTTGTGTACATATTTGTTCGATAAGTTTTGAAACTGAACCTATGTTGGTGCCATGACGTTGGCTATACCTATGTTAGAGAGAAGCTAGGTAATCATGAGCGGCTGCATTCAGAGCATATAGGCTCAGTGAGGCAGGCACAAACCCCAAATTCATCAGTTTGCTTCCAGCTTTGCTCAGGCTAGGAAAAATGGACGGCTACTTCTAGCACACGATAGGTGCTACAGATTGCAGGAGGTAGTAACTCAATGAGAGAACGTTAAATAAGTTTACCCCATTCTGCTGCCGTTTGTTAAATATTGCAGTGTCTTACTACTGAAAGAATGTTTTTATCTGACAGAGAATGGCACGGTGTGTGGTATATCAAATGTTACACTGGAGATTACAGTTACCATCAAGCATTGCTGATTTGCTGCTAGCTAGTTCTAAGATTGTAGCTCTATAATTGTGTAGGCGCCTAAAAGAAGCAACAAACGTGAGACACTGAAAGAGCTTATCCCTGTGCAGCAATGTTTTTACTGTTGTGATTTTGGAGAATGTGACTCCTACAGCTATGCATAGTGGATTAATATGTCTTTAATGACTTACTAGCCAACTAGATACCTGAAAATGTCGAAAAATAATGACTAGTTCTAGCATTCCATAGGGACTACTCCTGGTAAGCAGGAAATGACCAACTGTTAGAAGTAAAAAAGAAATGTATCCTTTCTGCGGCATTGTTTAACTATTTCAACCTTTGGGTGACAGAATGTTCTTAACTGGCAATTAACTTTAATTACCTTTTGACGGTGGACACAGAGGCATTTTCAAACTGGATCTATCCGCGTAAAGTGTTTGTAAAAATTAGGACCAGCAATCTTTTATTGGTGGAAACAGAAGGCATTGGATCAGATCTTGGCTGCAAGCACTAGCAGGCCTGGGAAAAGTCCTAATGTCAGAGAACTAACGGAAGAATTAGCTGTGAAAGAACTGCATCGCATCTCGATCAACGTACAGGTTTTCATCTTAATTAAACCCACGATCGATCTTAACCATGTGCCTCCATATTGTCCTCACATCCTTTGATGGGATCTGAATCCAAATCCTGCTCATATTCATGTGATGTTACCATCCATCACCATGTTACTCAAGACTTTTTTTTTTCTGAGGCTGGTTACTCAAGACATCATCAACCATGTGTGAAACCTACCATGTCCCCTGTCCATGGTAAGCCATCACCCATGTGACCGCATTCCAACCTCGACTTAGGCGTAAGCCACGGTCAATTATTGTGTATTATCGACCTGCTAATACTTAGGTTGCTACTAGCACAAAGTTAATTTATCGTAGTTGACTTGACTTCGATCAAGTTTATTGGTAGAATGATTAGGGAGTTACCTATTGCAATGTCAAGTTTTGCATATGAAGAACCTTTCATTTCTGACAAGATCTCTGAACATATGTTTCAAATGAGCACAATTCTGGTTGGAGCAACAACTGAACTTATTTGATTTTGGTAGGAAATAATTCAAATGACCAAGTGAAAAGTACTAACCATGGTGAAATAATTGAATCCAGCACACAAGATGGAAGCCAGCACTTTTCAGAATGATTAGGTTAGTGTGTATTATCTACCTGTTAATTCTCCGAGATAGGTGCAAGCCACGGCCGATTAATGTGTATTATCTACCTGTTAATTCCTTAAGTTGCTTCTAGCACAAAGTTAATTTAGCATAATTGACTTGACTTCAGATCAAGCTTATTGGTAAAATGATTAGGTAGTTAAAATTCAAGTTTTGCATCATTTCTGACTAGACCTCTGACATTTGTTTCCAATGAGCACAAATCTGTTAAGCGGTGGAACATTTGAATTTATTTGATTTTGGTAGAAAATTATTCAAACCAGGAAGTGGAAGTAAGAACCATGGTGAAATAATTGAATCCACCACACAAGGTGGAAACCTGCACCTCTTAGAGAAAAAAAAAGTTGTGAATTATATGCTCAAATGTTAATCACTCAACCCCACAGGGATCTACCAGCCGTGGCGAGGATGCTAACTACAGATCGATAGGCTGAGTAAACTAACTACTGTAGGGTGGGTTAAAAATGCACAAATTTTATCTTAATATCTTATTCCTCATTGTCCCTTGCACTCAAAGACATGTACATGTTCTTGTTCAAAAGAATTAGTTTTTAACCATCTCGCATCTGATCTTTTTCGGTTACTTTCCAGTGGTTAGCCACCTATTCACATGGGTAAGTTGCTTAATATTTCTATGGGCATGGCACTAATCTTCACCCCCTTTACTGCCATGTGCACCTTAAGATTCCTCTCTTAGGGAGGCTATGTCTTTGCCCCTTTTCTTTAACCCACAAGCCTCTCACTAATGCCCATGATGAGCTCACAGGAAGTAACTTAGGATTTGCCGGTTATTGTTCCTCCTAGTGTCATTTTTCAAAACATAGGCATGTGAGAAGAACATGCCTTCTCAACTCCAGTAAGCATCTGCACAAAGTATAATTTCAACTTGACGCACTGATTGCGCACATTAACTGAAAACGAATGACATATTACTTTTGAGTTAATTTACGGAAAGTAAATTGATGGCTGGCTTATAGCAGAAATAGACTGACTACTGTTGTTGCTCCGATAATTCTTTTGAAGCCTGGTCTTCTGGTACTTGATTTGAAAATCAAAGTTATTGTACATGTGAAAAGGTTATAAGTTATCCTGGGTTGTGAATTCTGCCAATATAACAGTCAAGTAGTACAAGTGCATTATCATTGGTCTGAGAACTTGTAAACACCACATCATGCTAATGCCTAAAAAATCTACATCATGGTGTCTTTGAGAAGATATTAAGAGAGAAACATGAAAAATAACAAGATATTTGCAATTATTCCTGGCAGTTCCTGCCAACTCCTGAACATAGTAACTCATGCAGGTGTGCCAGAGATCAAACTGCAGATAAAGATGACTGCAGGTAAACAGAATAACATGCTTCGTGATGGAAATAGGAATGGGAAGATCAGAAGCTCAGAACTAATTTGTTGAATTGACCAAGAAAGGAAGCATGTTTCTCACCTGCAACCAGAACTTCTTTCATTGTTGACAGCAGCAGTACTTTGACACTAACATAGCTCAAGGTTCAAAAAGAATTACAGCAGTAGTTAACTACCTTGCCGTCACTGTAAAGCAGCAGATCTGCAGAAGAAAACGTACATCCTGCAAAGAGGTAGCCGCAAAGCAGCGGTTAAGGGTTCAGACCATCAGAAACATTTAGAAGGTTAACCCCCTAAGAAAGTGGAGCATCCGGACCATACATGCTAAAAAGAACAGTAAACAACCTGTAACAGCCACTGTCAACTTCTGGGTAAATGCAGTACAAAGGAACAAAGGTTTACCTCAGACCTGAGTAACCCTGACAGTACTGCAAATGTCCTTCCATGGATCAAATGGATTAAAGTTAGATTACCGAGAGAATTAGGAGCCTGTGTTTTCACAGAGCACGAGAAGGAGCAGATGTTTTCACCTCGGAAGGCAGCAAGAGAGCAATTAAGAATGAATTCAGATTAGGGACACTGTCATGGCAGCTGTGATAAGTACAGCAAGTAGGCATAAGAGCAAGTACAATAAGGTACAGTCAGCTGACTATAAGGGATAAAATATTATAAACTTGCTTAGTTGGAGGAGAGAGATTAGGAGAGAGAAGAGGAGTGGGCTCTTATCTTATAGCCAGCTCTAGCACGTGCTAGGCATAATGATAAAAGATTATACTTTTATAATTTATCATATGTGTTAATTATGGACTTACCTTTACACTATTGGAATTGCTCTAAACATATGCAGATGATGGCTTCCTTCCATGTTCGTCCCACCACTACGCTACACTAGGCTACAGCGACCAAATCTGTTCCTTGAGATAGACCAAGCAAGCAGGATTAGACTTGATTTGTGCTCATTTGGATCCAGATCTCTAATCCTCTTTGTGGTGGCTAGTATAAACAAATCATGGGGTCTCCCCCTCCACAATCCCAACGTCACTAGCAAGCGAGCGAGAGGCGCCACATCACATCAACAAGACATCCACCTCGCTCGCACCACGCCTCGTCGTCCACCTCGCCACGCCTCACCACATCGTCAGTCACCGGGCGCCAATGCCGCCGCGCTTCTGCGCCGGTGCACCGAGGCTCGCGCTTCTTGTATCATTCGCCTGCGCCGTGCTGCTGATCGCGCCGTGCCAGTGCGTCAATGAGCAAGGACAGGCGCTGCTGGCATGGAGGCGGTCGCTGCGGCCGACCGGCGGCGCGCTGGAATCGTGGAAGGCCACGGACGGGAGCCCTTGCCGGTGGTTCGGCGTGTCGTGCGACGCGCGGGGTAACGTCGTGGGGCTGAGCGTCACGGGCGTCGACCTCCAGGGCCCGCTTCCAGCGAACCTGCAGCCGCTCGCATCGTCGCTGACCACGCTGGTGCTCTCCGGCACGAACCTCACTGGCGCGATCCCGCCGGAAATCGGCGGGTACGGCGCGCTGGCCACGCTCGACCTCAGCAAGAACCAGCTCACGGGCGCGATCCCGCCCGAGCTCTGCCGGCTCGCCAAGCTCGAGACGCTCGCGCTCAACTCCAACTCCCTGCGCGGCGCCATCCCGGACGACATCGGTGACCTTGCCAGCCTCACGCACCTCACGCTCTTCGACAACGAGCTGAGCAGCACGATCCCTGGGAGCATCGGCAGGCTCAAGAAGCTGCAGGTGCTCCGCGCCGGCGGGAACCAGGCGCTCAAGGGCCCGCTGCCCAAGGAAATCGGCGGCTGCGCCGACCTCACCATGCTCGGCCTCGCCGAGACCGGCATGTCGGGGAGCCTCCCGGAGACGATCGGGCAGCTAAAGAAGATCCAGACCATCGCCATCTACACCACATTGCTCTCCGGCAGCATCCCGGAGTCCATCGGGAACTGCACCGAGCTCACCAGCATTTACCTCTACCAAAATTCACTCTCCGGTTCGATACCGGCATCTATCGGCCGGCTCCGGAAGCTGCAGTCGCTGCTGCTCTGGCAGAACCAGCTCGTCGGCGCCATCCCGCCGGAGCTCGGGCAGTGCGAGGAGCTCACCCTCATCGACCTCTCACTGAATTCTCTCACCGGCAGCATTCCGGCGACCTTCGGCCAGCTGCCGAACCTCCAACAGCTGCAGCTGAGCACGAACCGGCTCACCGGTACCATCCCGCAGGAGCTCTCCAACTGCACGTCGCTGACGGACATCGAGGTCGACAACAACGCGCTCTCGGGCGATATCCGCGTCGACTTCCCGAAGCTCCGCAACCTCACGCTGTTCTACGCGTGGAAGAACAGCCTCACCGGCGGCGTGCCAGCGAACCTTGCCGAGTGCGCCAGCCTCCAGTCGGTGGACCTGTCGTACAATAACCTCACCGGCCCCATCCCCAAGGAACTGTTCGCTCTGCAGAACTTGACCAAGCTGCTGCTGCTGAGCAACGAGCTCTCCGGCGTCGTGCCGCCAGACATCGGCAACTGCACCAACCTCTACCGATTCCGACTCAACGACAACCGGCTGTCCGGCACGATCCCCGCCGAGATCGGCAACCTGAAGAACCTCAATTTCCTCGACATGAGCGGCAACCACCTCGTCGGACCAGTGCCCGCGGCCATTGCCGATTGCGGCAGCCTTTGACGCTGCGGGGTCCAGCCTCGCGTTGCTGCCAGAGTTGACGAAGCTTTACTTGGGGAAGAACCGGCTGACCGGCGGCATCCCACCGGAGCTCGGGTCTTGCGAGAAGCTCCAGCTGCTGGACCTCGGGGACAACGCGTTCTCCGGCGGAATCCCCGCGGAGCTCGGCGCGCTCCAGTCGTTGGAGATTTCGCTTAACCTCAGTTGCAACCGTCTCTCCGGAGAGATCCCGGCGCAGTTCGCCGGCCTTGAGAAGCTCGGCAACCTCGACCTGTCGCACAACCAGCTGTCCGGGAGCCTCGATCCGCTGGCGGCGCTGCAGAACCTCGTCACGCTCAACATATCGTTCAACGCCTTCTCCGGCGAGCTCCCAAACACCCCGTTCTTCCAGAAGCTGCCGCTCAGCGACCTCGCCGGCAACCGCCACCTCGTGGTCGGCGACGGCTCCGACGAGTCCTCCCGGCGCGGGGCCATCACGACGCTCAAAATAGCCATGTCCGTGCTCGCCGTCGTCAGCGCGGCGTTCCTGGTGGCCGCCACCTACATGCTCGCCCGCGCGCGCCGCGGCAGCAGAGGCTGCGGCCCCACCGTCCACGGCGGCGACGGCACGTGGGAGGTGACGCTGTACCAAAAGCTGGACATCTCCATGGATGACGTGCTCCGCGGGCTGACGTCCGCGAACGTGATCGGCACGGGGAGCTCCGGCGTGGTGTACAGGGTGGACACCCCGAACGGGTACACGATCGCGGTGAAGAAGATGTGGTCGCCGGACGAGGCGACGGCCGGCGTGGCCTTCCGCAGCGAGATCGCGGCGCTGGGATCCATCCGGCACCGCAACATCGTGCGGCTGCTCGGGTGGGCGGCCAACGGCGGCAGCAGCACCCGGCTGCTGTTCTACAGCTACCTGCCCAACGGCAGCCTGAGCGGGCTCCTCCACGGCGCCGGCGTTGGCGTCGGCGTCTCCAAGGGCGCGCCCGCGGCGGACTGGGGCGCGCGCTACGACGTGGCGCTGGGCGTGGCCCACGCCGTGGCGTACCTCCACCACGACTGCGTGCCGGCCATCCTGCACGGGGACATCAAGTCCATGAACGTGCTCCTCGGCGCGGCCTACGAGCCGTATCTCGCCGACTTCGGCCTCGCCCGCGTGCTGTCCTCCGGGCAGGGCAAGCTGGACGACTCCTCCAAGCCCCAGGCCATCGCTGGCTCCTACGGCTACATGGCGCCAGGTGCGAAACTGAATTTCATTGCACGTTTCACACACTTGATTACTGCACATTTGAACATTTTTGTTCTGACATTTTGTTTGATCGATCGTTTGGGGCATGCAGAGTACGCGTCGATGCAGCGGATCAGCGAGAAGAGCGACGTGTACAGCTTCGGGGTGGTGCTGCTGGAGATCCTGACGGGGCGGCACCCGCTGGACCCGACGGTGCCGGGCGGCGCGCACCTGGTGCAGTGGGTGCGGGAGCAGCAGGCGAGGCGCGGAGGAGGAGGCGGGCACGACGAGCTCCTGGACGCGCGGCTCAGGGGCGGCGCCGGCGAGGCGGACGCGCACGAGATGCGGCAGGTGCTGGCCGTGGCCGTGCTCTGCGTGTCCCACCGCGCCGACGACCGGCCGGCGATGAAGGACGTGGTGGCGCTGCTCGAGGAGATCAGGCGCCCCGCCGTGGCCGACGACGCGAAGCCGCCGCCCGCAGCGGCGCTGCCTGCCGCCTCGGCCGCGCCGATGCTGTCGCCGGCGCGGGGCGGCGCGCACTCGACGGGCGACTCGTTCGCCGTCGTCTCGGACTACTCTGCCTGAGCTAACAGATGCGCGCCAAATTTTGGGTTCAGTTCAGATGTAGCGAGCAGTTGTAAAATTAGGGAATGCAGGTGCTAGTAATTAGTGACTCAATAATTTGTTGATTAGCCAAGGATGTAGAACAGGACTTAGTACTCAGTAATGAATGTTGTACTTAGTTGTACTCTGCACATCACTTGTACATGAACCTACTATGCAAGCAAGCAAGTAAGCATTGCCAGTTCAGTTCAGTAGCAGCAGCTTCTTGTTCTTGGTCGTGTCGAGCACGAATGGAACATGACAGTGCACGAACGAAGCAATGGGACCTTTCCAAATCGGGACCTCCAGCTCCTGGTCCTGGGCTTTTGGACTTGCTCGCTGCACCGAAACGGACGTGCCCTGCTAATGATTGGTTTCAAGACGCGGACTAATCATTTAGTGAGAGGGCGCTGTCCAGGTGCCCATGGTTTGCGAATGGTGTGCTGCTGACGTGATAGGGAACAGTGTAGTATGCTCTACCTTGCGGTTCGCACGTCCCCTTCATGCCCACGAGATGAATCCCCGTCAATCTGAATTAAGGGGTCACAGTTGCAAACTTGCCAGAATTTTGGCCTCTCTTTACCTAGCAGTGGTGGAGCCAAGATTTTCAAAATGGATATCCGTAAGACACAAAAAGATTGCACAGCAGTACAAGATATGGACACATAGAAGTTCACAATTACAGGAACGAAAATGTAGATTGTTAATAGCAGCAAAACATCTAGCTGTGAGAAATCCTTAGGATAGAAGTGAGCAACAAATGAATCAACATGATTGAATGATAACATGCAAACAAGCAACTATATATAAGGCCAAAAAATATATAAGGCCAAAAAATATATCAACACATAAGAGATGGAGATTATTAACATTCTTTAAAAAAAATTGCATCTATGAACTGGCTGCTTATAGCGTGCATCCATGCCGGCCAGGGACTTTGACCTTAGCATCTCCAGTCGCGTCCCCCAAAGCGATTTGGGGCGCGCCGGACAAAAAAACGTTCCCAGCCGCGCGTCCCAAATACCATTTTTGTCCAGCGCGGCTCAATTAGAGGAACGAAAATGTAGGGGCGCTTTTAGTAGCCTGAGCCCGATTCGTGGCTCACTAGCGCAGTGGTGTGAGGACGCGCGTTCGGAACGAGCCACAACCAAAATTGGCCTGTTGTTTGGTAGGTTGGGCTGCATGATCCAAAAAGATATTTTTATTTGTTTGTCTGCATCCAACTCCAAATCTCGATGGAGATGAAACTACACATGTTTGATACCATCCAACCAAGCATAAGGCCACCTCTTCTCTACAACGGGTAGCCTTACCATACTATCACATCCCATCACACAGAGATCATAGTTAATGACAGTTGCACACTGACGAAACTAGCTATTCACGAAATCAACCCTACCTATTACGAATGGTAGTTCATAAAAATGCTCCCTAGCTACTACGAGGGGTGGAGCTGGAGTCAAATCTTCCCTGATGCATCTTCAAGCCTACAGTCTTTCCTAGGTGCATTTCTGTTTCCTGATGCATGTGCATCAGGGTAAGCCAAAAGAGCTCCGTCCTGGCTACTACGAATGTCAGTTTATTATCACGGGGTAGTTGAACATACGGGAATTAAATTGAGGTTCGAGCAGCAGGGGATCAAAGGGGTGTTCTTCTTCTTCTTTTTCTTCGCTTCTTCACTTCACTTCTTCATTTATTCTTATACTTCTCAAATGGTGGTGTTGCCTCTGGCTTCCCACATAGCATCTGCCCACTCTTTCCTCTTCTCCTTTCAGGCTTCATTGTCGCATGCATCCACGCCATGACCGGTCTCAACTTTATCAAAAGTGACAACCTCTTGGAAGAAGTCATCCTCGCCCCAAACTAGGATCCAGTTGTAAAGAATGCAACACGCAAAGACCAGCTTTACTTGAGTATCAAAAATGTGGAACAGTTTCTGGTCAAGGACCTTGAACCTGTTCTTCAATGCAGTAATGGCTCTCTCAATTGTGACTTTAAGGCTTAAGTGTCTCAGATTGAACAACTCTTTCGCATTTTGAGGTTGGTTCCTTGGCGTAAACTAGTTGAGGTGGTACCTTGTTTTCCTGAAGGAAAGTAGAATACCAGGTCGACATGCATATCCAGCATCTCCAAGGTAGAACTTACCCTTAGGGATTTGCAACCCATCAGGCCTTGACAAGCTGTCGGACATGATGCTTGCATCATGAGATGAACCCTCCCAGGCAGCAAGCCCGTATGTGAATCTCATATCGAAATCCATAGCTGCTAGCACGTTCTGCCTGGTGTAGTGCTTTCTCCCGCGGATGCTGCAGACATTGATCTCGGTACCTTTGCAGTCAAATGAGTACTATCAATAGCCCCAATACAATCTTGTTAAACAATTAGCACACAATCATGTTTGTGACAGTACCACACATCTGATAAGTAGAACAAACATGATTTTGTACTCACCCTAAAATACGGGAACCACATGTAGTTGTTCTTTATCTTGGGTGGTGTGTTAATTGATGCTGGCTTGATCATTTCACCTATGATCTCCCCAACTGCGTACAACACCTGTTGGAAGTACCGAGAGATAGTCTCTGTGGATCATCTGAATGTGCTATGGATGACTCTGAACCTCTGGTTATGACCCACGACATGAAAAAACATTGCGACTTGTTCTTCGATAGAGGTGTGGATGGTATCAACCAGCAGTCCTCTAGACTCGAACATTTTCACAAGTGCATAGAAAGGGCTCTTCTCATTCAAAGCATCCGGATAGCCTCTACATCGTTGCATTTGTAGATGTAGTTCAGGTTGGCCATCCTCTCCTGATATCGTTGTAACATAGGACCGTACATGACAGGAAGAAAAACAACATGCATAACTGCTCTCTTGTGCACCATCAAGATCTAGGCTTGTATGTAAATAATGAGTGCTGCGGCGTGATGCACAAGATGGAGCTAGTCGGTATACTCAAACAAGATCTATGCATTACAAACGGTCTTATCGAACCCAACTAGGTCTACCAACATGAATCTAACACTATAGTAGAGCAGAGGAGTTTCCCCTTACCTCCATCATGGCAGACAATGGAGACGGCCGGAAGTCGGAGAAGATGTGCGCAGGCTCCACCGCAGCTGGAAACGACGACTCTGGTCCGGCGCCGGAGACCAAAGGGAGGAGCTCCTCGTCCAGACCATGGCTAGGATCAGATGCGCGCGGCCAGATCTAGGTCGCTGCAGCCTCCGCTGGTGCGAAAATTGGGGAAAGGGAAATTTTGGGAGGAGGCTAATGGAGAGGGTAACCGAAGAGGGAGGTTACCCCTACCTTTGCCGCGCAACACCGCTCAGATTTCGGCTTCTCCCACCATGCCGAGGCGGAGTGCCCGCGCGAACAGCGTTGCCGATTTTCGTCTCGCGAGAGCCAATCCCTGTAAAAACTGTCAAAGTGGGTGTTCCTCCCGGGCCTATCCTGGAGGTGCTTTAAGAACCGTGCGGTGCGACAATGTGGAGGAGCCCGGGAAACCAAACGGCCCAAAAACCGTGGGGCACATGCGAGCCAAAGGGTGCCCAGGCTACCAAACGCGCCCTAGATTATTCATAGCAGTGAAACATATCAAATAGTAAAATTACATTGCGAAACTGAGAAAATATATTATTTAAATCTACCGCCTCCCTTATGAAAGCGGGAGACTATATCTTCGGACTTTTACCTGCAAGAAGAATTGACGCTTCAGAAAAGTAACAAATCAATTATTCAAGAATTGCTCCCCTATATTTTGCTTCTCAAGTTATTCTTCATATTATTAGTTGGAGAAAGGATCCTCCTAACACTAGCGGTCGTCATGGAAAGAATTAGCACCATCTTGAGAAGCGTGTACACCATGCTATGGGAGAGATCCTTTTTGGTCTCAACAAGCATAACACAAAGGTCGGCAATATTTTGCATCTTTCTAAATCTTTCGTCCATGCGCATATCAGCCATAAACATATCCAACTCATAAGGTTGTGAGAAAACCTTAGGATAGAAGTGAGCAAGCTTGACCAACTTTTTTTGATCATAAGCAACAAATAAATCCACATGATTGAATCATGGCATGCAAACAAGCAACCATGTGTTATGGTGATATTGCCTATTTATAAGACCCAAAAATATAACAACACATAAGCGGTGGAGATTATTAATATTCTTGACAAAAAAATTTGCATATATGAACTGGCTTATAGCATGCATCCATGCCAGGGACTTTGACCTTATGCTTCAAACAAAGAGCCATGGCCTTTTCTAGAAAATGTTTCCATCCACTTTCTTCTGAGAGATTCGGTGATTCCTTCTAAGTGAGACCAAGGATATCAATAGCATTCACAATAATTACTTGGTCCTCCTTTGCAAAGTCTAGGTCAAGAGATCAGTGTGTCTAAATTTTCATCCAACAAGTATAGCATAAAACAAACTCAAATAACAAAAATACGGGCATCATAGTTTGAGCTCCAATAGTCTCCGCACTATGATAACTCGTTTCCAATCCTTTAGAGAACGTTTTGGATTGAAGGGTACAAAGCAAGCGCATGTGACACATTGAAGTGGGACCCCCAACGGGTTTCACGTGGCCTTCCCAAAACCATCTCTTGATTTTGAACATTCCATGTTTCAATTTCTTCCAATTGCAATACTTCAATGAGATAATCAGTTTGAGCTTCTTGAAACATTGGAATCTTTTAGCAAGACATACCAAGAAAATTTAACAAATATGAAAGCTGTTGAAATAACCAAACGTAATTACCATTCTCTTTAGCAACAACGACAAGATTTAGTTGAAGTTGATGGGCAAAACAATGGACATAATAAGCACTAGGTTACTTGTCCATAATTAGCTTCTTCAACCCATTAGACTTACCCTTCATGTTACTAGCCCCATCATATCCCTGTCCATGAAGCACTGAAAAGATGAAAGAATGATCCATCAGTAGCTTCTTAATAGCATTTTTAAGTGTCATAGATGTAGTATCTTCAATGTCGGGGTGGCAGCCCAGGGACGGAGGGCGGTGTAGGGAGCACCGTGGCATGAGGTGCCATGGTGGGCTTCCTACAGTGACGACGATTTGCAAGGTGGGCATGCTTCAACGATCTCAGGCTCGGTTAACTCCGCATCAAAACATTACATCAACCTCAGTCGATATCGGCGATGTAAGCGTCCTTGGAATTCACCTCCCTCATTGGAGGCATTGTCGAGGAGCTCCTTCACCTCCCTCGTCATTTCGAGTCTCGGATTCTCTGCGTGAAAACCTAAGCTTTGGCTCTTGTCGGAGCGGGTGTTAGCGTGACTCCATAGATAGCCAGAGGTGGGAAGATCCTCTCAGCATGACTCTTGGCAGGAAGGAGACTCGTGGCCATCTGAGAGACCCTTCTAAGTTCCGAGGACATCAAATATGATCTCCATGAACATATTGCTCTTGCTACTTGGAGAGACCCGTCTAAGTTCAAATCAATAGGGAACCAAAGAGGCAATTCGAGTGCTCCAAAGGGTGTTGGTCCAAGGTTGAGGACTTGCCACAATTATGGTAACCAAAACCACTTCATTGCCGAGTACCCTTATGAAAATAGAGAAGATCATGGTGGGAAGCTCATTTCCAAGGACAAGTCAAAGGCCCCTCACAAGAAGACCTTTGTCAAGAGAAACACCTCCAACAACACCAACAAGAAGACCTCAAAATATGTGTTGGTCGCTCGTGAGGAATATTCCTCCGGGGATGAAGAAGATGATCAAGTTGACACACAAGTTAGGTGGCCGCCATTTCCATCACCTCCACACCTCCATCATCTCTCTTTGAATCCCCCAATAAGAACCACTCCAACAACAATGGAAGGTTCTTCATGGCCACAACCTCCATGGATTACTCTTCCGGAGATGAAGAAGATGTTCATGAAGACACACCAAGTGAAGAGGCCACTAGTGCCTCTACCCCTTTGACATCCCTCTTCGAATCCCCCAATGAAAACCTCTCCATCAACGTCAACAAGTGCTTCATGGAAAGGACCACCGAGGTAACATCTCCTTCTAAGCCCACCTCCAATACTAATAATAATTTGGTGGGTGATCTTGAGAGTCTCAAGATTATAGAAGAAATTGTTGCCATGGATGTGGTTATCTCTAACTTGCAAGGTGAAACTAAAAAGCATGTTGAAACCCTTCTAGGTAAACTTGCTCAGGCTAATGATATTCTTAATCTCAAGGAGAGGTTTGAGAGAGAACCTGCCAATGAGATTGGCTCATTGTCTCAAGCTCTTGAAGAAGAGCAAGAACCTAGAGAAGCTCTTGAAGAGAGTTTGTCTTCCCTTGAGGAGACACATAATGAAGCCTTATCCAACCTCACTAAAGAACGTGATTATGCTATTGCTTTGTATAATATGCTTAAAAAAGGAAAAGGCTGAATTTGGTGTTGGTTATGCTAAACTAATTAAGGATTTAGAGAAACTTGATAAGGCTCGCAAGGCTTTGGAAAGTGAATTCTCTACCCTTACCAAGTCTCATGAGCAACTTCAAATTCTACCAGTTAAATATGATGTGCCTAGTTCTTCTACTCCTTCTTGTGATGATGCAAATGTTAAAGAAGAAGTTGCTCAGGAACGGAGTCTCAGGACCTAAGGAAACTAACTTTGCAGGAAAACATAACTCATGCTACGAACTATATAGAGATTATTATGGTGATGTTTATACCTATTATGTTGGTCCTTATGAAGGATACATTGCATGGTGGTTCCTAAGACCCTTGTTGCTAACAAAAGAGGACCCATTAAGAAATGGGGACCTGAATCGAAGGCTTGATCTCTAGTAGGACTATACCCTCGGAGGGTCAAAATGGGTGCTTGATAGTGGATGCACAAGTCATACGACCGACGGCAAGCATCTCGTGAAGGAGTTGAGGCCTAACGTGCATAATATAACCGTCTCCTTCCGTGACAATTCAAAATCCGAGGTATTGAGTCTTGGCAAGGTTGTGGTTGCACACAACATTACTCTTGTGGAGATGCTTTTGTGGCCTCCGACGGTGCAAGGAGCAGGCGTTGTTGCCATGAGCGACCAGAGCTGCTTCCTTGGGCGGCTGGAGCTGTTGCCATGGGCTACCGACTTTGCTGCCTTGGGCAGTGCTGCTACCAACCTGAGGCGGCGTTGTTGCCAGCCACATCCAGTGATGCTTCATGTGGATGACGGTGGTGCTGCCAACCAGTAGTCGTCCGCACTGGTCGACGGTGTTACCGGCAATGTCCGGCGAAACAACGACTCAGAGATGTTGTGATGGTCGTGGGACGTGCTGCGATGCTCACGCCATTGCAGCAAGCCGGATGCGGAGCTTCCTCACCGGCATCGGTCGCTGCACGGTGGAGCTTCCTCGTCGGCGGTCGTAGCATGGCAGAGCCAGGGGAGGGAATTATTTCGCAGGCTTGGTTCAAAGAGGGCGTGGGACTCGGTAGTACACATTAGTGGGCCTAGGGAAACGTGTCGAGCATTGGAGGCGTAGATCTTAGTCGTGCGGCGAAACGATTACTTATCTTTTGGGGATTTGTTATGGCGAACTGGATGCGCAGGGTAAACATTGTTTTTAATTTGTTTCATGGATGATGATTTATTCTCCGTGTGTATGGCTGCTGCTCCGTAACTAACATGCATGTGATCAATCAAGTGCTTTCCGTAGTGCTAGTAGAAACCGGATGCGGAGCTTCCTCGCCAGCGGCGGTCGCTGCACAATAGAGCTTCTCCGTCGGTGGTCGTACCATGGTAGAGCCGGGGAAGGGAATTTTTTGCAGGCTTGGTTCGAAGAGGGTGCAAGACTCGATAGTACACATTAGTGGGCCTAGGGACACATGTCAAGCATTGGAGGTGGAGGATCGGGGCTTCCGATCCTCCAGAGACGCCCAACACGGCCCTATCATTTATCCGAGTTTCCTTCGTAATTGCTTATATAAAATCAGTAGAAACACCACACGCTCCTCTGTGCTCCCTAATTGTGCCTCTGTATCCCCACAAGGCAAAAGCTGCATGCCTGTACTACACGCCGCACAATTCCTGACCATACTACCTGCACTCGATGACACACGTCCGTCTCAGCGCTTTCTTGAAACGAAGAAACTCAGCAGAGCAGCGCAGCGGCGCCACACGGTGTCGCGCGCCGCTACTCGCCCCGTTTGCTGCTGGGCACGGAAAAGGCCCTGCGGTTTCGCCAGGCTCCAGGCCATCTGACACCGGCAACCTGTGTGACCTCTGATATGGATATACTGGTCAGGTTACAGATCAGCCGGGACGATGATTCATAGTACTTGTCGTCATGCATAGCAGTCAGTCTAGACTCAAGACAGGCCTAGTATTTGTTTGTGGGTCTCCTCCTATGCAGATGGAGGTGATAAGGAACATTTTGTCCAAGTAAGATGAATGTACATATTATATATTTTCACAGGAATGTTGAAATATCATAATGAATAATCGCTTCGTTTCTAAATGCTCCCTCTGTCCTAAAAAAAGATGGAGCGAATTTCTCTAAATTTAAATATGCACCGTGGATGCGTAGAAACCGGAAACTGGGCATGTATGTGTCCGCACAGACCAAGATCATATGCTGAGAAGAGAGGTAACGGATCATATTCATACCTCTTCCATCGCTAGGGCCCGATCGAACGAAATATGAATCGGAGGGGCCACCGCAGGAGAGCTAGCGATACACACGATTCAAGTAGGACTCCAATCTGGCATAGCCTTCCCGTCTAAGTCTGTATTTGGGACACCGTGCGCGACCCGGACAAGGTTAATGGTCTCAAATAAACATATATGTTACTAAATCAGATCACACGGGCTAAACAGGTGCATAATAAGCATGATAAATTCTAGATAAAGAACAAACATAACATTACGTAAAAAGATGGCACCGCAGAAACCAATGTTTTGCAGGTAAAAGAGCTAAAAGTAGCAAGAGCCGAAAAGCTGGCCAAGCAAGCTAAGAAGAATGTCATCATAAGCTCTCAAGTCTCAACTGCATCCTCGCCCTCGCTCTGAGTCTGAGAGGAAATGACAGCATTTGAACTTGATGCACCCATCTGAAACATGAGTAGAGATCAGATCAAGACACTCGTACATGTCAGGGAAAATATTGAATTCCTGTTAGACATAAAAGGAAGATCTGAATCCTCGTTTTTGTTTATTTCTCAAAGAGAAGGTGGGAACAAATGGAAACGGCGACCTTTACTAACACATCCATGTTTCGTACTCCCATTGTTCTCTGTTCTTGAACTATGCTTATGTTGATTTCTCTGCTCTTAAACAACTTCCCGTCCCTCTCTGACAAACTACTTGACAACATCCCTCTCTGACAAACTACTTGACAACGTCCCTCTCTGACAAACTACTTGACAACAACTAAATAAACGTGTAATTCCATGCTCTCTTAACACAGTCATACTCATCATTAACAATGCATGCCAGCAATGTATAAGAAATGCAGACAAGAACATGGAGTACAATTATAAAACTGGGCCTAGCAGGAAGTTGTTAGTTCATAATATGAGCGATATGTCAAAATGAAATAATAAAACTGCCTAGCAGGAAGTTGTTAGTTCATAATATTCAAGTGCAATAAGTTAAAGATAAGAAACACATGAAAACATATGTAATGATACTGGACTCTCAATGATACCTTGATACAAATGATCACTTCTAATTTTAGAAATAAATCACCAAGATGGTGTATGATTGTATGGACTGCCATGCAAAATTTGAATCAAAACAGAGACATACATCAATACAAACAAAAAATAAAAATCTTATGAACAGAGCACCTTCTTGTTCTTTTTAGTTTGGAATTACTTTGCAGCAGATTTTCTGTGTTTTTTATTCTCATGGAGTACAATGGATTTTGATTCTGAATTTATGACATAGTATTTTGATTCAGTATATCAATGTTGTGAAATTAAATCTAGATGTGTTCATGATTATTTGCACTAAATGTTAACAATTGTTATCATGTAGAGGCCGGTATCACCAGATATGTTCAGGGATTCACAGCATAAAGCGTATGCAGCAATGCCCGGTTCAGAATATTTAAACCTTGATGAATAGTTTATTTTTCATCTGATGTAAAATATGTTAACTACTGATGTAACAGAGCGATAAATTCGGTAGCTAGACAACTTGCACAGTTAGCATAAAGAACATAAATACACATTGGAACATATTAAAATATTTGATAAAAAATAATTGTTCCACAGTGGAAGTCATTTATTGGTACGAATAGATGGCATAATTACTTTAGTTTATTTCAAGAGAAATTAATTTGCATATTCATATTGTAGAACAGACTAGAACAAGTGGTAACAAGAACTAGCAAACTGTAGCGGAAAGGGAAAACAATAATAAATTAAATGAAATGTAAATGTAAATGTAAATCTTTACCTGATCCTGTATAACACTATGGATCATACTACTGATGCTGCCGAGTGCCTGAGTCACACCCTGTACATAGCTTAACTTTATTAATTTGGCATTTAGGACAGTCGTGGATGATATGTCTAGTAAATGTAAGCACGCTATAGTACTCCCTCTGATTCATATTAAGTGTCACTGATTTAGTACAACTTCAATATGGATCAGAAGGAGTACTATACCTTGGAAATATCCGCATAATTGATATTGCTACTTGTTAGTAAATGTAAACACACTATAGTACTACCTTGACAATCTCCACATGCTTGTTGATACGAGCATGTAAAGCTTCTATATCCCGCTTTTGTTCTACCAAATTAAGCCGCCGGAGGGATCTTGGCTGCTGGAGTTTCGTTCAAGACATGTGTTACAACACTAATTCAAGTGCACTTAAGAATCATTATGCCTTCACTCTTCAAATGGTTATTGACTATTCAAATTAAAATATGAAATGAAAAGGTATGCTAGTTTCATATAGATAAGGAATTACTTGATCTGGAAAGAGTGGAAACTTTTGACCAATTTTCATGCCTATTTGTTGTCGAATCGAATCATCTGATACATGTGGTAGTAGACCATTGAGCTGTATGCGGAGTTCTTGTAAAGATGCCTATCAAATGTCAACTCATTTGTTAATTTTTCCCATAAACTAATTTTCATTAAGGTAAGTTCAAATTTAGCCAGCATACAATACTCTCATGCTCCTTTTGATGAACACGACTCCACAATTCTTCCATCTTAGAGATCAGCTGCTGCCACGCCTTCCACTTCTCCAATTCCCAGCCATCCCGTTGATTTGGCCTACACACAATGCCAGCTTTCTTGTATACATCTAAACGTACAAGTGACTTCACACAAATGTAGGATTGCATGTTGTCAGGTTTGTGGGGGCTGAAATCTAACAGCTTCGCCATCTTAAGCACTTTACTCATGACATTCTCCGCAAGCAATTCATACGAATATAGGTTACCGTCACAGCATTGCATCAACAACTTTTCCCCATGAGCCAAATTTGGTCCCGGGATGTAATCTATTGCTTGCATATTGTATTTCTGGCTCCACCTTTGCTCCGCTTTATTGTCAAGTGTCCAGATCTGCAGCTCACCAACAAGTCTTCTGGGCTGAGAAGGATAAGTTTGAGCAGTTGCTATAATTACCTTCCCATCAATTTCTCTGATCCAATACCGACGAGGACCACCAGAAGCACAATCTTCAGGTACTGATGCTGGCAGTTGTATCCGTGCAAAACTTTCTTTACCAAGATCAAAAGACATAACAGCATGCTGCCAGTTAGCTGCCATATCTTCAGTTAGCCAATACATTGTTCCATCAACATTGATTGTACCAGAGTTTCTCACACAGTTCAAGCTTAAGCCTTCTGGAGTTCTGATATCTTTCCATGTCTCATCACCAAGTTTATAAACTTGAATGAAATTGAATCTGTCTTTGTTCTGGGGGCAAACCTCAACACAATCACCAAGAAAGTGTGTAATCTTGTATTCATTTGTCAGTGGGTGAAATCCAAAGCTATAAAACGAGAAGTGGTCACCCTTGAGATTCTTTACAGGTTTCTCCAGACGCAAGCATTCACCAGTTGCAAGGTTAGCTATCTTGATTGATGATGTCTTTGTGTATAAGCCAAGAAGCCCATTGCATGAACCAAAAAGGATATCATCAGGCCCAACCACTGGCACTGCATATGTCGACTGTGACCAGGCTTCATCAATCAGGACTGCGTCACTAGGGTGGCGTTCGCCTGCAACAGACTCTTTTCTGAAGAATAGGAGGGCAAAGCGGGACGCATGCTTGAGGTGTAATGTGACAAACTGTGGATCCCAGATCAAGTTTTGCCAGGGTTTGCAGACACCAACGCACATCAATAAAGTGCTCACTGGAAGCCTCAAGAATACCCGCTCAATGAGGTCTCTTGGGAGACGGTTAATGAAGCATTCCTCATTTCTTTGCTTCTTTGAATTGACCTCCTCAGAAACCATAGTAAGCCGAATACTGCTTGCGAGGAAGCCTTGGTACAGAATTCTCCTGCAAAGACGCATTTAAAAGAATGATGGGGCATACGCCATAAAGAATTACAATTAAAATAACTTGTGGGCTAAAACAAGAAGAAAGTTTGACATATTTAGGTTTTATGTTCCACGGATTGGTAAATGAAGGAATCAGACCTGGGCATACAGCGAGAAATAAATCATGAGCAATTTTGTTATTTTGTATACACATTCCTGTAAGTCGAATACACATATAAACATGCGTAATAAAAAAAACAAAGTACCTCACCGCCAAAATAATCATCACACTAAATTTTTTTCGATTAAGGGAATATATTAATATCAAGAGATACCAATTACACCCAGCCTCTCTGCAACAACGCACCACCCTAATGGCACCACGGATGCACACAGCCAAAAAAAGGAAAAGAAAACTAAGAAACAAAAGTCCCGCTACAGCATCTCGGGCCTAACAACAGCAATACATCCACCGCCAAGACAACACCTGAATTACAGACTCTCAAAAACGACGCCTCCAAGAAGGGAACAGTGCTCAAACACCGTCGTGGCCCGATCAAAGATCTTAGGTTTTCACCCTAAAGATAGTCTCCGCTCTCAAAACAATGCCTCCACCAAGGTCATTGCGGCACAACCAGTTAAGGCCAGACCTTAGGTTTTCACCCTGAAAGGTAGGACTATGCACTTCACATGTGTTGTCGCCCCCACTTTCATACCGCTGCTGTGAAGCCCGGAACACCAAGCAAGTCCCTCAACAGCGCGGAGACTTGAACCTCCCTTAGCTAGTCCTCGCCTCCGGCCTTCATGAAATTCTCTTCCGACTTTCATCATGGATCCATAGTCACTTGATGTCAACAAAAGCGTGCACTCCTCCAATCTCCAAAGCAATTGGTGCGCACTAGAATACATCCGAGCAAACCCGCAAGGTTGAGCCTTCGAACTCAACTCCCGCGATCCCGAGTCCAGAGTCCGGGGTCCACGTCTTCACGCAGGAGGCCCTAGACCTTTATTCAGGTCGGACCCCCACGTTGGCGACCATCCCGGGCTGGCCAAACCAACCCTCCACCGACGACACCATCGCCGGCTTCCATGCACCTCCATCGCGCCGCCGGATCGCGGTGATAGATCAAAAGATCCACAACCACCAACCGCAGGCTGACCCTCTCCGGCGAAGAAGAGGGCCACCTCCTCCGTCGAACCCAAGGCTGCTGCCCGGGCGCCCTCGTGTCGCGGAAGAAGCCCGAGATCGCCTCCACGCACCGACGAGAGGCGGGGGGGGGGCATGGCGCAACCGAGCCCTGCCGGTGTGCTGCGGGTAGGGAGGAGGGGGGAGCAGCGCAAGAGCCGCATCACCATCCGCGCCGGCCGCTGCCGTATGCGTTGAGGAGGGGAGAGCCCGTCCGCCGTCCCCCACTACGGCGAGGAAAGGCCCCCGCCGCCGCCACGCCCCGTGGGTCTTTGCCCCGGCGGCGCTACCGGCGGCGGCGGTTAGGGTTGAGGGGAGGGTTGGGAGAGGGTCAGGAGAGGAGGGTTGTCTCATCACACCTAAATGGCATCGGGCAACACTTAATGTGTGCCAGTGCAACAATCAAACAAATTAGAAATACTTTATACAACTAAACAAGTGACTGAATTGGGGTTACAAGGGCATGCAAATCCGGATCAACTTGCAAAATGACATTTTGGCGAAGAGTGCCGGTTGTAAACGGTAATTCTGCCTCTTTTGCAAGTTTGAAGTGTAACAGTATCATACAAATGTGTAACCAGCCCACTCACGTTGTCGTAAACAAAGTAATAGGATACAGGCGAACAGCCAACAAATAGTCGGGGTATGACATGTCTATTGACAAATAATCGTGAACAAGTTCATACAGAGATCCATGTAAAGTTGAATACACATATAGGCATGCAGAAATAAAAAGCACCTCGCCGGCAAAAGAACTGTACCCACGCACTTAAATTCCGAGGAGGAAGCTGTAAACAGTAATTTCTGCCGAATTGCGGGACAACAGAAGGGGGGGGGGGCAAAGCTTACCAACGGTCGCCGCCTCGACCAAGACACCGGCTCCCCTTCCCTCCCTTGCTAGCTTCGCCTTCTCGCTGCACTTCGCGTGGCCGGCTGATGATCTTTAGTCCTCACCCGCCGGCTGCCGTCGCCGCTATGTCTAGGGTTCTTTTTTCAGGTTGAAGAGGGGAAATGGGGATTGGGATTTGGATTTGGATTCGAGGGTCAGAGACAGAGAGCGTGTAGCCCAGCAAGAAGCCCATGACGGCCTTCACTGGAGTAACAGAAGCCTAAATGAGTCGGGCCGGATCTCGTGCGATTCACGATGGTTTCTGTTTTTTTATTGTTCATTTCATTTTTTAACATTAAAATTTTAAAATGGTTTCCGTTTTTATTTGTTAGCGAATCCTGCAAACTGTAAGGATACTGCTGAGGATCCTCCGGAGGTTAGAATAGTTCCAGCCTCCTGCTTCCCTGAGCGCCACGTGTCCACTTACAGCCAAAAATCCTGATGTTGCTTCGTCGCAGCAAAAAAGATCCCGCTTTTGCTTCATTGAAGCAAAAACGGTTCGATTAAAAATAGAAGGAGAGTCGTTGGAGACTCGTTTAGACTTTGCTTCGTCGCAGCAAAAAACCTCCCGCTTTTGCTTCATTGAAGCAAAAAACTGTTCGATTAAAAAGAGAAGAAGAATCGTTGGAGACTCATTTAGACTTTGCTTCGTCGCAGCAAAAAAACCTCCCGCTTTTGCTTCATTGAAGCAAAAATCGGTTCGATTAAAAACAGAAGGAGAGTTGCTGGAGACTCATTTAGACTTTGGTTCGTCGCATCAAAAAAACCTCCCACTTTTGCTTCGTTGAAGCAAAAAAGGTTCGACTAAAACAGAAGGTGAGTTCCCGGAGACTCGCCGGAGACTCGTCGGAGACCTTGTAGCAAAAATTCGTGCTATTGAAGTTGAAGTGACCTCGCCGGAAACCTCGCAGGATATCTTGTAGCAACAATTTTATACTAAAGTAGCAATATTGTAGACTATTTGTAGCAAAAGTTTTACACTATTGTAGCATCGTCATCTACTCCTCGTCGGCGCAGCGCCGACATCATCCGAACTCCATCTGGCAGCACTGTGAATTTCTTACAGCACCGCCACTAAATGTTGGTAGCACCGCCACTAAATGTTTGCAGCACTAATGGTAGCACCGTTATGCCACTTGGCTGCGTCATTGTCGTGCCATGGCAGCACCGCCATGCTACCTTGGCAGCAAACACTATCGTGTGGTGGCAGCACCCGCCTTGCAAGCCCTGGTAGCATTGCTGCCATATCTTTGCAGCAACGCGCTCATCATCTGTAGCAACGCCAACATACCTTTGCAGCATCGTGGGCCGCCTGCAAGCCAGCATTATTGTAGTAGTAGTAGCGTTGCAGGTGACGTCCACTCCGCCGGAAAGCTATGGCCGGAGCAGGATGAAGGAGAGACGAGACGATGGCGCTGGCTTCAGGTCGAAGAGCGCCTCCACCGTGGCCACCATCTCCGGGTGACACGGGCGACGTGACGTGGGCGATGAAGAGTCCGGCGGCTCGGACCCCTTGATGGTCGCGGAACTGCGAAGAGCCCCACGATGTAGAGGCTAGCCATGAGGCTCCGGCGGCGGCCTGCAGGACGGACTACGATGCTTCGACGGCGGTGAAGGTGGATGCCGGCGACGGGGCGGCTCGCCAAAGTGAAGGCCATCGCGGTCATAGCGGGACGAGGAACGCGTTGGATCGACCTTGTAGCGCGGCAGAGGACGCCCCGTGTCCAGCGAGTGGCCGGGATCTCGCCGGCGGCGTCATGGCCCCGCGGCGTGTACGGGATCTCGTACGGAAGGACGGAGACGGAGAAACGAGTGGAGGAGACGAGGTAACGGGAGAAGATAATGTTGCCAGTGGGGCCCTCACCAATCGCTGCAGTGGACGCGTGTCAGCAGTTGGAGCCGGAGGTTGCTTTTCGTGGATCCTCCGACGGAATTAAAGCATTTTCCAAACTGTAATCGCCATCCGCTCACGCATTTGTGCGCGCCTACATCAGTCACTTCAAACTTTACATCAGTCAGTTCAAACTTCAGAGGCTCTGGACCCGCTTGACTCTACATGTGCCCCTGGCCATGCAGCATGAAATGTGTTTGATTTCAACCGTGGAGAAAGATTATAATCCATATACTTCAACAGATATTCATCGTGGCAAGAGTTGGTTCAAATCTTCTGAACCAATATTGTCAGACTAATTTTGCCATCACGCAAATTCTTCAAGGACTCAAAACTGATAAATATGATAATCAGATCACACAGACTACACGATTGGTGTCATGAGTATCATAAATCCCAAAGAAAAAAATGACATTACATAGATGGAAGTACTGCAGAAAACATCTTCTTACAGGTAAAGTATGTTCGACAGATCACACGGACAAACAACAGGTGACATATAAATACGGTTTTGTTGTCTCAGTTAACTGAGATTTTCTTAAGTCTAAGTCACTTACAAAAAAGTGCTTGAATTGCACTTTTCTGCCAGAAATGTGCAACTGGACCGAGTTGCACTTTTCTTTAAACTACAGTTGCACTTTTCTGAGGTGACTGAGACTTAAGAAAATCTCAAGTCAACTGAGACATAAACACATCATAATTTCGTAAGAAAGCAAATAGATGGTACTGCAGAAATTGTTGTCTGGGCCAAAAAGTAGAACAACTGCCTGGGCAAGCTAAGAAGAATGTCACCATAAGCTCTCAAGTCTCAAGCTGACAAGCATTTTAGCATGCATCCTACACCCGAATGGCAGATGCGAGCTTTCCCTGAGGCAGTTGAGGACTGTTCTCTCCAAGATATGGGTTATATAGGTGTGGCTTATACATGGGATGAAAAGTATGCATATGAACTGGATTAGAATCATGTATGGTAGGTTGCTCTATGATCTCTGTCTCCTCGGTTGAATTTGTATTTTCAGTAGAGATGGAACCGTCTTAAAATAAGTACTAATTAGCGATGTCTTCTTCCTAATTAAGAGTGAATTTTCCATGAGTGAACTTGGTGACATACATCACTTTCTTAGGATTAATGTCCATCACACACATGAGGGCTTGTTCTTGTCCCAGCAACATGCTTTGGAAATTTTGGAGAGGGCTTGCTAAATTGCAATCCTAGATATGCCCGGTTCACCTTTTATCTGATCTGAGTCTATGGCGCACTCCAGTACCTCACTCTCACAAGGCCGGACATCTCTTATGTGGTCCAATAAGTACGTGTGTTTATGCATGCTCCCTGAGATATACACTATTAGGTGATTAAGAGGATATTACGGTACATATACATGACACTTCTCATTATGGATTCGCATTCACAAGTCTTCCTCTTTGGATCTGATTGCATACTCTGATGCTGATTGGGCAGGTACCCGAGTGTAAGTCTACTTTTGGCTTCAGTGTGTTTCTCAGCAATAGTTTGGTTTCATGGTCTTATGGTCGCCAACACAGTGTCCCGGCCTAGTATGGAGGCCGAATATCGTGCGGTTGCAAATTGCATCGCCGACTCATGTTGGCTATGCCAACTTCTTCAGGAGCTCCATCACACACCTCCTCGTGCGACTGTGGTTTATTCTGATAATGTCTCTGCCATGTACATGACCTCCAACTGGCTCTTGGCGAAGCTAGGGTTCTTCATGTCCCCACTAGCTCTCTGTTTGCTGATATTTTCACTAAATTAAGGGCTGCCAACCACTGTCTTTGAAGAATTCTGATCTAGCATGAACATCGCTCCTATTGTAGTTCCAACTGCGGGGGTGTTAAATATATGTTGTACTGGTTGTGTAGTGGAGTATATAACTATAAGGGTATTTTACCCTTATCCATTATTTTGGTAACAATGACACCGTGCTAGAGTATTTGGCCTAATATGTTTATAAGGATAATCTCAGGTTTTAGGCAATGAGGTATAAATGGTGTATCAAAGGAACAAGAAGGCTAAAGGAGACCCCACTAAATAATTGAAAAGGGGTCACGCGAATCCGATCTGAACCCGGTCCAACGGCAAGCAACCGATCCGCATTTGGTCCACCGTCGCCAACCGGAGCATCCGCGCACGACCGGCCGATTCGCCGGGCTCCACTCAAGAACACAGCAAATCCGGTTGCCGACGGGGCCTCCCGCACGGCCCGGCCGACCGATCGCCAACCGGCGCCAACCGAGGAGTCTCTGGACGACAAAGAAGCTCCGGTCACCCCGTCCGACCGGCTGCACTGGCAGTCCGGTCCTCGTCCGGTTTGACCAATTGTCGAGGAAAAGCTGAGGTGGCAAGTGGCCAACGGCCATATTTCGAAGAACACTATAAATAGCCCTTCTCCTACCTCTAGACACTACACTACAAGCTGTTCTTGAGCTCCTTCTCTCATACTCCATTGTTAGAAACACCAAAAGCCTCAGATCTCCTCCTCCACCCAAACTCAAATCCCTCCGGGGAAACGATAGAGGACCCGATCTACCGTTCTACCAAGCCAAATCTTATTCCCCTTGTATTCATCAAGAAGCTTGCTTCCTAGGGTTCCTTGGAAATCCTAGGTGGGCAAGAGAGTCCGGAAGCATCCGGGCTGTGGATCTGCTCCGGGCAAGATTGTGAAGGTTTGGAGGCTACCTCAAAGTCTACCACAAGTGAGAGAGCTATTCCTTCGTGGGATAGGCTCAGAATAGGGTGAGCCTGGCGCGGGGAATCCTTCGTGGGACCTCCACTCCTCCAAACGTGACGTACCTTGTTGCAAAGCAAGGGAACACGGGAATACATCCTCGTCTCCGCGTGCTATCGGTTATCTCTAACCGAACTCCTTACTTGTGATTTAACTGCCTGTGAGAGCCTTCGTGCTCGAGTTAGTTGTATCCTCATATAGGTTGCTTCACCTAGTTCGCATTAGGCTCACCTTTATATTCCGCAAAGCCTAATATTGCAAAGAAAGAATTGAAATCTGTAGAAACCTATTCACCCCCCCCCTCTAGGTTTACCATCTCTATACTTTCAATTGGTATCGGAGCCTGGACTCTTTTTAAGGGCTTCACCGCCTTAAGAGTGAGATGGAAAAACTATTCGAGGGTCTAGATGATGACTCTAACCTTTCGGTTAAAGAAATGAAATCTAGATTCTTGGCATATGATGCCGAGAAGAAGAAAAAGGAGGATGAACTACAAAGCCAAATGGCAGAAATGTCTGTCATGCTTAAGAACCTAACTGCTAATGGAGCTCCTAGTGGGGCTTCGGGCTCTAAGGAAACTTACAATGAAGTTAACCATGACTATCCCAGAAACACTTCACCCATGCCTCATATAAACCATAGTGGGACCGTTCCCCATTTTGATGGAACTCACTTTCCACATTGGAAATCTTCTATGGAATCTCATATTCGCAGCAGTGTGGAGCTATGGGAGATCATTCTTCATGGATACCGGAGCCACAAGATCCCATTCGATTGACCTCCACCGAGTTCTACAACCGTCAACTCAATGCCTCCGCACGTGACAAGATTAGAAGTGGCATCAATCGCAAGCTCCTTGATCAAGTCAATGACATCGGCTCCGCTAAAGAGTTGTGGGATCGGATCGTAGTACTCCAAGAGGGAACCGATTTGATCCAATCATCTCTTTATGAGACCGCAAAGCAAGAAGCTCACCGGTTCATGATTCGAGAAGGAGAATCTATAGCCGATGCCTATGCAAGGCTTGGTGCTCTTAGAGTAAGGATCAAGGGACTTGGTGCTGAGAAGTATGATGACGGCTTTGAGATGAATGAAGGATTCATAAAGTCCAAGTTCATTGCTATGATTGTTGTCAAGCAAGAAGATACCAACCTTGCACTCAACTTGCAAATCATGACCAAGAGTGCCGATCTGAACTCCGATGATCTAGTCTCCTATGTGGCCGCCAATGAAAACATGGCCAAGGCAAGGGAAAATGCTCATGGCAATGAACCGTGTTGATGAAGCCTCACACAACCATGAAGCGTCACACAACCTTGCTCTCAAGGCTAGAGCTGACCATGGAGGAGAAGAAGAATATGAAATTGAAGAAGATGAGGAGATGACCTCAACTAGTGACATCGCTACCGACTTTGCCTTCTTTGCCAAGAAGTACAAGGGAAAGTTGCCAATGCTCCTCAATGACAAGAAGAAGAAGAAGAAGAAGAAGAAGAAGAAGAGAACTTGCTACAATTGTGATGAAGAGAGCCACTTTGCAAATGAGTGCCCTTATGAGAAAAGGGTAGACAAGCCAAAGTTCATCAAAGGGGTCAAGCCAAGATTGAAGCCAAACCCAATCAACGACCGATACAAGAGGAACAAGGGAAGAGCCTTTGTTGGAGCCGAGTACTTGTCCGATGAAGAAGAGGAAGATGAGGAGAAGGAGGTCGGAGTGGCCGGTTTGGCTTTCTCTAAGCCCGGGTCACTCTTCACATATGACTACTCCAAGGATTACTCCACGGAGAATGATGTTGGTTCTTCCTTCATGGCAAGAATAACTCAAGATGATGACTCCGACGACTCTTCCTCATCTACAACCGTTGGCTCTTGTCTTATGGCAAGAGAAACCAAGGTAATGGAACCCCCACCTTCCTTGTCTAGTGTCCTTGATGATGAAGCTGAAAATCAAAAGGAATTAAATGTGCTTAAGGAACTTTACAATGTTAGATGCACCCTTCGTGGTGAAGCTCTTGTCAAATTTGATTTCTTGATGGACTCTCTTAAAGAAAAGGATGAGTCCATTGAGGAATTGGAATATCATTTGAATGATAAGGAAAGGAGATTCAATCTCCTAAGACAAGAGCTAAAAACCGAAAGGTGCATATCACAAGGTCTTAAGCAACAAATTGAAACTTATGAACTAGATAAAGTTAAGGATCTTGAAACTATTGAAAGGGCTCAATCATTGACTCAAGATCTTAATGCTTCAAAGGAGGAGCTTGAAGTTGCTCATGCTTCTCTCACTAGGGATCTTGACCACCTTGAAAGAGCTAACAAGCTTGTCAAGGATGAGCTCAAGAAACTTGGAGAGAACCATGATGACCTACTCCAAGAAACCTACTCAAAGGCTCTTGAATCAATGAATGATCCTATTATTGATAAAGATGTTGCGAGTTCCTCTACCACCTTTACTAGTGAGCATGCTAAGCTTGTTGCGGAACATGTTCGTTTACAAGAGGAACTATCTTTGCATGTTGAGACCAATACATATCTTGAATCTTTGGTAACCAAATATGGTCTCAACTATTATCCTAATGAATTGGCTTGTGAGCAAGCAACTACTCTTGAGGAAAATGTTAGGTTGAAGAAAGAACTTGCCAAGTTCACCACAACCAAGAGTAAGATGGGATTGGATGACCTCTTGAGTAAGCAAAGGTCAAACAATCAAAAGTATGGACTTGGGTATGTTCCCAAGCCCTACAAGAAGAACAACTACAAGAAAGAGAAGCCCGCTCAAGAAAAGAACAAGAAGGTCACTAATGATGGCAAAGCCCCAAAGGGCAAAGCCACTAGTGGTGATCGCACGGGGCCAAACAATCACTATGCTTTATTTGTTGATTATTATGGTGATGTTTATGCTAACTATGTTGGTCCTCGTAATGGCTATGCTTATAGAGGGTACTCGATTTGGGTACCAAAAGATCTTGTTGCCATGACTAGGGAACCCATTAATCAATGGGTTCCTAAATCCTCTACTTGATTTTGTAGGGTATTCCTCCGGTGGTCCAAAATGGGTGTTTGATAGTGGATGCACCAATCATATGACCGGAGGAAGAGGTGTGCTTGACCAATTCATTGAAGATATTAACAAGAAGTCAAGCATTACCTTTGGTGACAACTCGAAGGGAAAGATACTTGGGTATGGCAAGGTGGCAATCTCTAAGGACTTGTGCCTTGAGACGTCATGCTTGTTGAACACCTTGGTTATAACTTGCTTTCTATATATCATCTTGCCGATGCCGGTTACAATTCATATTTTACTAAGTATTATGTGCAAGTCTTTAGGAGTGACAATCTCAAATTGGTCCTTGTTGGATATGTGGAGAACAACCTTTACGTGGTTGACCTCTCGAAAGAGAGCCCATCTCCCTCCACATGTCTAATGGCGGCCAAGCATGACGAAGGTTGGTTGTGGCATCGCCGCCTTGGTCATGTTTGAAAGTGCATGGAGCCCCCATGTGTGGTTTTGGTAATTAATGACAATCCCTATGGACTAATGTTTGCATTGAGTTATATTTGTAGGTGTTGTCCATAGGCAATGCTTGAACCATATGTTGGCTTCAAGGTTGCAATAAGAAGAAATTGTTGAAGGATATCAAGTGTCAAGTATGTCTTGAAGATGAAGATGAAGTGAGCCCTCAAGTTATCTCAAGACATCAACATGATGAAGAATGAAGAAATGAAGTGCAAGTTCAAGATGAGCCATCTCTAAGAGATCATTTGCTTGAAGCTTGCCATCCATATGGTGTTCATGGATTTGTGAAGATGTGCCGAAGAAGAAGCTCTCCCATGGTGGATTATGGGGGAGCAATCCACAAGACTTCATTAAGCAAGCACAATCAAGAAAGGCGTTTCATCTTGTTATGATCAAGATCGTCTTCATCGAGCTCAAGAGGAACGCGCAAGGTTAAGGTTTGCTCTTGATAGGGTGTCTTTCTCACCGGTCTCATAGTGTAGTTGGAGACCGGTTATAGTTTAGTTGTCGTACTATCAAGAGGGCTCTCGAGTGAGTAACTCGATCGTATCGTTCGGAGAGAGCTCAAACCTTTGCATCCTTGCATCATCTTTCTTGGTTGTTATTTGGGTTTTATCCATGTGATGTGTAACACCCCTGTTTTTGCTAAACCTAGATTAGGTTTGATTGTGCATCATGAGCATCATGATTTTCTAAGAAAATTGCATAAAGGTTTAATTTTGGAAAAACCCTAATGATATGCAAATCTCCCTCTCTTTCAAATGCTCAAAGTATTTCAAATTTCCAAAGTCAACCTACATGACACTTCTCTTTTAAGAAGTCCATGTGGTTTTTGCAAAATGTCCAGAAGTTTGAAATCCTCAAATGGTTTTGAAAACAGCAAAGGATTTTGAATACAATTTTGAAAACAAAATTCAGAAAAAGAGAGAAGAGAGCTCCTCTCAGTCTTGGGCCACAGCCCAACTCTCTCCCCTCTCTTCCCTCTCATGCGCAGCCCAGACAGCAGCCCAGCAGTGGCCCAGCTCAACCCACCTCAGCCCAACAGTTTTTGCAGGGGGGTAATGGCAAAAACGCCATCTTCCCCGCCAAACCAAGCTGCTGCCTGGCAGCGCCGGCCGCCCGATGCCGTGGCCGCGTGGAGATCACCGCCGCCGCCCCCGGCGGCCTACAATTACCCCTACCGCCACGAAGAACCCTAGCTGCCCCCAGAACCCCCTCTACTCATCTCCCTCGCTCACTGCGCGCGTAGGCCGAAACCCTAGCGCCGGCCATCGCTCCGCCCCGCCGCTACAGGCCTCCCCAAGCCTAGCCGCCGACGCCATCCTCTCCGCCTCGTCGCCACGACCCTCCCCGTCGAAGGAATCGACGCGGGGTGCCCCGAATCGGCCCCGCCGCGCCCTTCTTCTCCGCAGACGGCCGCCGGCCACCGGCACATCGACGCCGCTACGGGCCTTCTCCGCCCTCGCCGGCAAGTTCTTGAGCTCCACGGTGAGCTCCTCCACCTCCTGAGCCTCTTCTCCCTCTCCCTAGCGCCCTGGAGCGAGCTCGCACCGAGCTACTGCTCGGGCCGCCGCTCGGCCTCGTCGCCGGCTAAGCTCTATTGGTCGCGGCGCGCCACCTGCGACTCGCCTCGCCCAGGCGCGCGCGCCGTTTCGCGTCCAGGGGCGCCCTCTAGCGCCGCCGCGCTATGGTCACCGGCGCCGGCCGCCGGAGTTGACCACCGGCGGTTGACCGTCGTGGGGCCCGCCCCCTTTTCTCTTTTTGTTTTTATTATTTTCTGTAAATAAAAATCCATGACAGGTGGGGTCCCCTGTCAGGTTTTTAATAATTTCCGTAAATATTTAGAAAAAGAATAAAACCCTGACATGTGGGTCCAGGTCTGTCAGACTTTTAACATTTTCCATTTTCAGAAAATGATTTAAAATGAATAAAACTTGTAAAATTCATAACTTATTCATTTTAAATCAGAAAAAATATGTATAATATATCAAAATTTTAAGAAAAATGAGATCTACAATTTGGTAGCAAAATCATGCATTGTTAAACAACTTTGAACCCTAGTTGATTTAGAAGAACATAATCAACCCCTCTGAGGTTCCGGAACTACTAACCCTAGTCCCGTCGAACCCCAGTTAAGTTGATGATGTCTTAGGATTATTTCAGTACCTAATTAACATGTCATATCATCATACTCGTATGTGCATTGCATCAATGCCATGTGTTGATTGTTCCTTTACCTTTCCGGTGTTTGCTTCTTCGCGATCGATAGAACAAGTGCCGAGACGATGAAGATCGACATCACCGAAGGTCAATACTGTCCACCGACGAACAAGTCAAGCATGGGATCATCAAATATCCACATTGGTTTGGGACAAAGGCAAGCCCTAGCCTGGTTCATATTATGATTTGAAATGCTTTTACTTCTTCCTACATATCGCATTCGTTTCCAATATGTTTTATCGGCAGGTATAGTTATCCTATGTGTTGCATTTACCATCCTTGTAGCCTAAAATACTCGATCCACTGCTCCCAGCAAGACTAGGTTTGAGCTATGTGTGCATCGCTAGAGCCGTCATATCGAATATGCTTAGCCATGCTTAGTTGAGAATCCTGATCCATCCGGTTGATGAATCAGAGCTGCGAATGAACCTAGTTTGACATGATGACGTGGTAAGATCAGTGATGATAATTAAACATGCTTAAAGGCTTGGATGGGCCGCCACATGGGGATGTGGTGATTTGACTCGTTCTCGCCGATACTAGGACCTGAGTTCTTGCCTCTGGAACCAAGACCGAGCGTACAACCACACGGGGCCCATGGGAACCCCTTGGCCCGAACTTGCCTAGCTTACCCATGAGTCAATTAGTTTGCGAGTTCCATTTGGCATTCTGCATGGCGAAGGCGTGGAAAAGGTTTTCAAAGGTGCATCATACAGGCGTGGCTAGGGTGAAGGATGCGTAGGCATTGAACTGGATCCCCTGCACACAATGACCGGGACCGCCTCGGAGAATGGCTACCTACGATGACGGAGTTCCCGTTAGTTTGACTCATGGAATAGCGAAGCAAGGGAAAGGTTTTGGTCGACCACCCTCGCGGCACACCAAGGAAGTGTGTTAATCATGTGGCGTTAAGAGTCGGTCGGCGCGTGTGGGTAAGTTGTACACCCCTGTGGTAAATCTTTTAAAAGCCGTGTCCACGGTTATGGACGACTTGGGAAAGGACGTGATGATCATAGACAACTTGAACCTAATCGTAAAACTTGGAATCAATGTGTGATAAGGATCCCTCCTCAGGGTATCGAGGGGGTGCTCCTAGTTGATAGGTTTAGCATATGATGAAGATCTCGGTGGATTCAATATGATGATCAGTAGAGCTAGAGATGTCGCTCTCTTATCCCCTTTTTAAATTGATCTAAATAGACGAGCTTCTGCTCCCTCTTGTTTTACAAAGAAAAAGCTGCTGCAAAATAAGCTCCACATAAAGCCTCGCATACAGCTTTGCTAAAAGGTTGTACTAAGTCTTGCTGAGTCCCTGTACTCAGCTTTGCATGCTTTGTTTCGGCAGAAGTCGCTCCATCGATGAAGGTTTCTAGGTCGACACCGACGAGTAGCTTGGGATTCCCAGGTGGCAGCCTGGAATCTATGGGCTGGGACGTCGTCGTTATGCTCCTGGCCTCTTAGGCCTTTTGCTATCTTGCTATTTAGAATAGCATAACTTCGCCTTGATTGATGAAATGTCGGTAAGACCTCTGCTTGTAATACTTTGGTTCTTCGCTCGTTATGAGCTTGTATTACTCTTTGTGTCGTAGAGTCACCGTTGTGTTACCGATTCTCACCCTGTAGGCCCTAGAGATCTAGGTTAGGCTTATGCCAGATGGAGATCTGGGTTTGTCTAGCCTACGACCCCCGGGGTCGCCACAGGTTTTGGTATCAGAGCTGGCTTTGTAGAAAACCCTTTCTGCGGTCGATGTTGAGTCTAGTGTTTGTGAAAACTATTTGAAAACTAAAAGTATTTGCAAAAATCTGATTAGGATTCTTTTTACTCCTTATCTGGTATCGCTCTAATTCGGAGTCACCTTACCTTGTGTTGATTTGAAAAAGTTTTACCATCTCTTCTAGTCTTTCAAAGCTTAGGTGCCTCAAAAGCAGGTCGTTTCTTAACCAGTTGACCTAGTGTTGTGTTCTCTAAACTCTTGTATATTCTTTGTTATTTCTTTGTTTCATTTCAATCGAGGGATTCTCTTCCATCATGATCTCTCTATTTTGTGGGTTCCACATAATTCTGTTCTAGGCCTCAAGGTTTCCTTTCACCTTGGATGCCTCCTTTCCTTTTCATTGGATACTTCTGAAGCTATCTATGGCTTCTTGAAAGTTACCTTGTGGTTACTACCTCGTAGTGTCCTTTGTGTCACTCAGATAGTAGTTACTCCTTTCTCTATGTTTTAACCCTTGGACTTGAACCGAAGGTCCCGGATTGTGCTGGGTTCTCTTATGAATCTCAGTACATGATGCTGACCTTTAACCCAAGATCCATTCCGTTGACCCCTGTTGTCCATGGTCAAACCATACATCAGGATGGCTAACTTCAAATCCACCTAGCCCTCAAGTCTTTGGTTGTAGTCGTGATTGAATTACAACAACAAAGACCTTTCCTCTCTTTAGCTATGGAAGAGGTTCTTTCCGAGAATCAAATGGACCACGACAAGAGTGCTCTTTGTGAGTATCACATATATGTCCGTGACTCTGTCACACCTCTCTTTTCAGCAGGAGTTTTACAAGAGTGTTATCTTGTGCATCTACATCTCAGGATTTCTAATTCTGATCTTGTTCCTCCTCTTAGTTACTTTCCGACCTTTGTCTGCTAGTTAGCAGCCAAGTAGTTAATGTGCATTGGTTCTTCTAGTGCATGTTACCCCTGTGGTCTTCCAAGACATTTCACTCCGAGAAGTCAGGAGAAACAAACTCCGGTACCTCATCCATTTCTAGGACCTGGTGGAAGTGTTGTAATCCGCATAATGTGAGGTTTATGCACTCCTTGTTCTGCTCTACCTTAGTATCACACTCTTTTATATCTATAGGTCGTGCTAAGTCTCTTGGCCTTATTGATGAAGTGATGCTCTCACATATCTATACTCGCCCTTCCTCCGATCCGTTCTTGCTTGGGAATGTTGGGATGTTTGTATTGATGTGGCCATCAGAGATTCTTAGCAATTCTCATTGCTTTGAAATCCAAGGACGTTTGTGTCATTCTTAGCCTGAAGGTTAAACAATCACTAAGCAAAGTTTGACTGTGCTCCCAAGTCCGTTATTCATTTGCACCTTCTTTGGTCAAGGAGTTAGGTTCGTGCCGAAGCTCTCAAGACCACATCGTTTCCTTGTAAGGCAAGCTTCCCTCTCGAACTTAGTGATATATCGGTGGTACGTGATATTCTGGATGTCTTTCTAGAAGTATCGCAATGTTGTCACATAACCGTGTTGTCAAGTTCGTGAGTAAGTTGGTTCTCTGAATCGCTCCTTCTCCAAGAAACCATACTGGATATCCTGAAACTAGTTGGTTGAGCTTAAACAACAACTTGGAGAGTTGAAAGACAAAAGCTCTATCAAACTTGATTCTTCTTAAAGGGATGTCTAGTTTCGTTAGTGTTGAAGTCAGGAAGTATCTCCTATTTGGATATGCTATCTTCCCCATAATTGATTTGAGTTTGGGCTATCATCAAATCAAACACAGTTCTGAGGACTATCTTGATGATGTTTATACTCATGTTGTTTATCTTGAGTACATCTTCGTGTCCTTTGGTCTGACCAATACTTTTGCCCTGTTCATGCAACATATGAGCCCCTCTTGTTGGAGTATCTTGATAAGTTTGTTGTTGCGCCCATCGATGACATTCTTACTTCCTCCATTTCTAAAGAGGTTCATATTGAATAGTTGGCACTAATATTGGAAACTTTTAAGAACCATCTTCGTGTCATCACGAAGTATGTGTTCTGGATGCTGGAAGTGATCTTCTCTGGTTCACGTGCATTTGCTGAAAGATGTCGCCGTGGATACGAGTAGAATTCCCTTTTCTTTCCTCGGGAATCATCGCAAGTCGGTCATGCATGTGCAGAATATTCTTAAGATGAAGGTTGTTACCTCCATTCCTTGAAAAGTTCATATATGCACACTAAGCCACTGACTGGTTTGTTCAAGAAAGAGAAGAAGTTCGATAGCTTTGATATTTTTCTTTGATGTCCCCACCAGGACTCAATATGTTACATTGCAAGTTCATATGACGCAATTGTCTTCGACAGTCGCAACCATATGTATTACGCAATCTGGCTCAATCTTTTGGAGCTTGACATTATAGTCTACGTCTTGAGACTCTAGCAACTTTACCTTGGTGGTAGCTGTTGCAATTTCTATTCGTACATTCTGAGTCCGAAATATCTTTACATCTAACCTAAGCTGAATCTCAAGCGGCAATGATGGTTGGTGTTTCTCAAGGATTCATGACATAGGTCTTTTGTAAATCCGGATTGTTGTGTGGTTAACACAATTAGCCGGAAGATCTAATGCCATAATCTCTTGAAACATAAAGAATAACCACTCTCCATAAGGATCTTATGTGACTTATTCTAGAAGTTTCCCTTATGATGTCTTTTCAATCGGAAAGTCCGACCTTCACTTGATGACCTATTGAAGGCTAGTCAGAAGCCTGATATTGGTGTCTATAACATCAAGGAGAACATTCGAAGCACAACTGCTAAATGTCTCTCGGTCAACTCCTCGAAACCATGTCTCTTGTGACAACAACCCCGTCAGGAGAAAATTCAATACTCGGAGATCCATGCTACATCGTTCGACAATGCTTTTCCCCTTCCTCTGGATTTTACTTGAAGATCTCTTAAATTCACACGTTGTGTGAATTCGTCAGCCATATATGACCCAGTGCTTTTGAGTAAGCTTTAACCGAATGACAATCCTCTTGTCATATTCAAAGTTCAAATCCTGGGAGAAGTATCTTTTCTTAGGATGCCAAATCTCCGTTGTCTATTCAGTTAAGTAACTTGAAGTTATATCATGAACCTTGGCACTTCAGTAGCCAGTGCTCCTTCCCTTCCTTTGGTTAGTACCTGAAGTTCTAATCAATTCACACGTTGTGTGAATTCGTCAGTCATCTAGGCCCCCAGCCTTTTGTTTAGACAACAATCGTTTCATGTATCCTACCAAAAGAGTGACTATGATTTTGAAAGCCGAAGTTTCTCTTGTTGGATAATCATTGTGCTTCCACGAGTCACCCTCTCTAAGAGTGCTTCGTTATGGTATCAAAGGCAATTTAACTCCTCGCTACCTTGTCCCTTTGTATTCTTGTCAAGCGTAGAGCAATCGCCTACCAAAATTTGAAACTTCTTCCGTCTCCTCCGTTACCTTGATGTATTTCATGTCT
The DNA here is from genome assembly GCA_030979885.1 of Lolium multiflorum. Taxonomy (NCBI): domain Eukaryota; kingdom Viridiplantae; phylum Streptophyta; class Magnoliopsida; order Poales; family Poaceae; genus Lolium; species Lolium multiflorum. The sequence goes on from CM061751.1 coordinate 201,427,444, forward strand.
GTTAACTCAAGAGTTGTTTTTCAACACTCCTTCCATGAGTTGACCATGAGATACTCGATCTTCGTGAAGATCCATCGTCCAGTGTCATTCCCTCTTTCCTTTAGGGTGAAGAAAGCAAAATGAAGAGCTCTTCATGGTGATGTGGGTCAATCTCTTCATGGTGTTGTGGATCAGTTTCTTCATGAAGTGTTGATCAACCTCTTCAAGAAGGAAGATCGTCGTGGTGTCGACAAGATTGTTGAAGACCGGTGTAGTCCTTCTTACTTTCTCTATTCCTACCTTGGAATCTCGGGACGAGATTCTTTTAAGGGGGATAGATCTGTAACACCCCTGTTTTTGCTAAACCTAGATTAGGTTTGATTGTGCATCATGAGCATCATGATTTTCTAAGAAAATTGCATAAAGGTTTAATTTTGGAAAAACCCTAATGATATGCAAATCTCCCTCTCTTTCAAATGCTCAAAGTATTTCAAATTTCCAAAGTCAACCTACATGACACTTCTCTTTTAAGAAGTCCATGTGGTTTTTGCAAAATGTCCAGAAGTTTGAAATCCTCAAATGGTTTTGAAAACAGCAAAGGATTTTGAATACAATTTTGAAAACAAAATTCAGAAAAAGAGAGAAGAGAGCTCCTCCTCAGTCTTGGGCCACAGCCCAACTCTCTCCCCTCTCTTCCCTCTCATGCGCAGCCCAGACAGCAGCCCAGCAGTGGCCCAGCTCAACCCACCTCAGCCCAACAGTTTTTGCAGGGGGTAATGGCAAAAACGCCATCTTCCCCGCCAAACCAAGCTGCTGCCTGGCAGCTCGCCGGCCGCCCGATGCCGTGGCCGCGTGGAGATCACCGCCGCCGCCCCCGGCGGCCTACAATTACCCCTACCGCCGCCACGAAGAACCCTAGCTGCCCCCAGAACCCCCTCTACTCATCTCCCTCGCTCACTGCGCGCGTAGGCCGAAACCCTAGCGCCGGCCATCGCTCCGCCCCGCCGCTACAGGCCTCCCCAAGCCTAGCCGCCGACGCCATCCTCTCCGCCTCGTCGCCACGACCCTCCCCGTCGAAGGAATCGACGCGGGGTGCCCTGAATCGGCCCCGCCGCGCCCTTCTTCTCCGCAGACGGCCGCCGGCCACCGGCACATCGACGCCGCTACGGGCCTTCTCCGCCCTCGCCGGCAAGTTCTTGAGCTCCACGGTGAGCTCCTCCACCTCCTGAGCCTCTTCTCCCTCTCCCTAGCGCCCTGGAGCGAGCTCGCACCGAGCTACTGCTCGGGCCGCCGCTCGGCCTCGTCGCCGGCTAAGCTCCGGCGACCTATTGGTCGCGGCGCCGCCACCTGCCGACTCGCCTCGCCCAGGCGCGTCGAACGCGCCGTTCTGCGCGTCCAGGGGCGCCCTCTAGCGCCGCCGCGCTATGGTCACCGGCGCCGGCCGCCGGAGTTGACCACCGGCGGTTGACCGTCGTGGGGCCCGCCCCCTTTTCTCTTGTTGTTTTTATTATTTTCTGTAAATGAAAAATCCATGACAGGTGGGGTCCCCTGTCAGGTTTTTAATAATTTCCGTAAATATTTAGAAAAAGAATAAAACCCTGACATGTGGGTCCAGGTCTGTCAGACTTTTAACATTTTCCAGTATTTTCAGAAAATGATTTAAAATGAATAAAACTTGTAAAATTCATAACTTATTCATTTTAAATCAGAAAAATATGTATAATATATCAAAATTTTAAGAAAAATGAGATCTACAATTTGGTAGCAAAATCATGCATTGTTAAACAACTTTGAACCCTAGTTGATTTAGAAGAACATAATCAACCCCTCTGAGGTTCCGGAACTACTAACCCTAGTCCCGTCGAACCCCAGTTAAATTGATGATGTCTTAGGATTATTTCAGTACCTAATTAACATGTCATATCATCATACTCGTATGTGCATTGCATCAATGCCATGTGTTGATTGTTCCTTTACCTTTCCGGTGTTTGCTTCTTCGCGATCGATAGAACAAGTGCAGACGATGAAGATCGACATCACCGAAGGTCAATGTCTGTCCACCGACGAACAAGTCAAGCATGGGATCATCAAATATCCACATTGGTTTGTCAGGGACAAAGGCAAGCCCTAGCCTGGTTCATATTATGATTTCGAAATGCTTTTACTTCTGGTTCCTACATATTGCATTCGTTTCCAATATGTTTTATCGGCAGGTATAGTTATCCTATGTGTTACCATCCTTGTAGCCTAAAATACTCTGATCCACTGCTCCCAGCAAGACTAGGTTTGAGCTATGTGTGCATCGCTAGAGCCGTTATATCGAATATGCTTAGCCATGCTTAGTTGACGAATTCTGATCCATCCGGTTGATGAATCAGAGCTGCGAATGAACCTAGTTTGACAGGATGACGTGGTAAGATCAGTGATGATAATTAAACATGCTTAAAGGCTTGGATGGGCCGCCACATGGGGATGTGGTGATTTGACTCGTTCTCGCCGATACTAGGACCTGAGTTCTGCCTCTGGAACCAAGACTGAGCGTACAACCACACGGGGCCCATGGGAACCCCTTGGCCCGAACTTGCCTAGCTTACCCATGAGTCAATTAGTTTGCGAGTTCCATTTGGCATTCTGCATGGCGAAGGCGTGGGTTTTCAAAGGTGCATCATACAGGGCGGGCCGGGTGAAGGATGCTGTAGGCATTGAACTGGATCCCCTGCACACAATGACCGGGACCGCCTCGGAGAATGGCTACCTACGATGACGGAGTTCCCCAGTTAGTTTGACTCATGGAATAGGCGAAGCAAGGGAAAGGTTTTGGTCGACCACCCTCTGCGGCACACCAAGGAAGTGTGTTAATCATGTGGCGTTAAGAGTCGGCGGCGTGGGTAAAGTTGTACACCCTGCAGGGTAAATCTTTTCGAAAGCCGTGTCCACGGTTATGGACGACTTGGAAAGGACGTGATGATCATAGACAACTTGAACCTAATCGTAAAACTTGGAATCAATGTGTGATAAGGATCCCTCCTCAGGGTATCGAGGGGGTGCTCCTAGTTGATAGGTTTAGCATATGATGAAGATCTCGGTGGATTCAATATGATGATCAGTAGAGCTAGAGATGTCGCTCTCTTATCCCCTTTTAAATTGATCTAAATAGACGAGCTTCTGCCCCTGTTTTTACAAAGAAAACTGGCCAAAATAAGCTCCACATAAAGCCTCGCATACCGCTTTGCTAAAAGGTTGTACTAAGTCTTGCTTAGTCCCTGTACTCAGCTTTGCATGCTTTGTTTCAGACGAAGTCGCTCCATCGAGATGAAGGTTTCTAGGTCGACAGACGAGTAGCTTGGGATTCCCAGGTGGCCCTGGAATCTATGGGCTGGGACGTCGTTATGCTCCTGGCCTCTTAGGCCTTTGCTATCTTGCTATTTAGAATAGCATAACTCGTTGATTGATGAAAGGTCAGTGACCTCTGCTTGTAATACTTTGGTTCTTCGCTCAGTTATGAGCTTGTATTACTCTTTGTGTCGTAGAGTCACTGTTGTGTTACCGATTCTCACCCTGTAGGCCCTAGAGATCTAGGTTAGGCTTATGCCAGATGGAGATCTGGGTTTGTCTAGCCTACGACCCCCGGGGTCGCCACATGATGTTTTAGAGCTTGTGCTTATTCTCATGACAAGCTCTAGTTCTTCGAAAACGGATTTTGCATAGATCACTTGTTGCGTTTTCAAGTTTGGTGATTTTCTCGGTTTCTCATGTTGAGATGTTGCACCTCTAAAAATAATAGAAAATCACCCCCACTAGTTTCCATATTTTCACTTTTTGTTGGGCAGCTCTTGTCGTCTTCTTTCCAACAAAATTGGTTTCGTCTTGATCCGAGTTTCCAAACTCTAGATATTGTCTTTTGAAGTTTGTCTTTATATTTGGGTTTAAAAAAGTCAAAGAAAGGAAAAAGGGGAGGAGGGACAGCCGCCGGAGGCACGGGCGTACCACCGGCCACATGGCCGGAGCCTCCGGGCTAGGTACCGCCCGCGGTACCGCTTAGGCGCCAAGCCTCGCAGAAGGTCCAGGGCTATGGGGAGGTTCGGCGGTACCCCGGCCGGTACCATGGCGGAGGCTCGCTCCCCTCCCAGCCCGCAGCACACCCACCGCCACCTCCTGCCATCTCTGGCCGGTAGTACCGGCCACCAAGGGCCGTACCCGGTCTTCCCGCGCCCAGGCCTCTCCGGCCGTTGCGCGACCATGGCCGAGTACCGGCCCTACTGCCGTACCTCCGACCTCCCACTCCCTGGCAGCCTCCAACGGGCAGATTTTGGGGCCTCCTTTTATGCCCCCTCTCTCTCTTGTTTTTTAATCTCTTGCTCCTTCTTCTTCCCTCTCTCACTCTCAAGCTCACCTCCATTGTTGTTGACTTTTTGAAGCTTGAGATCTCTCTCCTCCCATGATTCTTGCATCTATTTGAGAGAAAGATTGAGGGGATCTAGATCTACACTTTGACCAAACCAAATCATATCTTTGTGAGTGAATCTTTGGGATCTAGATCTTGGGGAACTTTGTGTTCTTCTTTTGTTCTTCCTCTCTTATTCCCCCAATAGCTTTTGTAGCTTTGTTGGAATTTGAGAGAGAAGGACTTGAGCATCTTTGTGGTGTTCTTGCCATTGCATTTGGTGCATCGGTTTGAGTTCTCCACGGTGATTCGTGGTGGTGAAAGCAAGAAGGTTGTTACTCTTGGGTTCTTGGAACCCTAGACGGATTCTAGACCTTTGTGGTGATTTGTTGGGAGCCTCCGATTAAGTTGTGGATGTGTGCCCCAACCTTTGTGTAAGGCCCGGTTTCCGCCTCGAAGGAAATCCCTTAGTGGAACCGTGACCTAGGCCTTTGTGGCGAGGGTCACCGGAGATTTAGGTGAGGCGCCTTCGTGGCGTTCGGTGTGTGGTGTGAGTACCGCATCTTGGGGTGAGGCCTTTGTGGCGTTGGTGTGCATCGAGCAACCACTCCTCAAGGTGAGCCTCTTGTGGCGTTCGGGAGCACTAAGCAACCGCACCTCTCCACCGGAGATTAGCACTCGCAAGAGTGTGAACTCCGGGATAAATCATCGTCTCCCGCGTGCCTCGGTTATCTCTATACCCGAGCTCTTTACTTATGCACTTTACCTTGTGATAGCCATCGTGCTTGAAGTTATATATATCTTGCTATCACATACTTGCTTGTATTGCTTAGCATAAGTTGTTGGTGCACATAGGTGAACCATTGCTTAGAATAAGTTGTTGGTGCACATAGGTGAACCATAGTATATAGGCTTTGGGCTTGACAAAGTAAACACTAGTTTTATTCCGCATTTGTTAAGCCCATCTCGTAAAAGTTTTAAATCGCCTATTCACCCCCCCTCTAGGCGACATCCGTGTCCTTTCAATTGGTATCAGAGCAAGGTCTCTCATTCTTAGGCTTCACCGCCTTGAGAGTAAAGATGTCGGTTAGGGGATTAGCGCACAATAACTTGGTTATATTTGATGGCACAAATTATGATCTATGGAAAATTTATGTGCTTAATATTTTGCGGCGTATGTCTCCGGACATGGAGCGATTTCTTGACATGGGTTTTTCTTCTCCTAAGGATCCTCAAAATTTATCTCTTGAGGAGGAGAAAAACTCTTGTCTCGATGCTCTTGCTTCTCATGTGTTTTCCATTGTTGTGAGCAATGTGTAGTTACTTCTTCAATCATGCCTTTTGGGAGTGCTCATGAATTATGGACAAAGCTTCAAGACAAATATGATGTGTCCAATATTATTGAGGATGATTGTATTGCTTCCACTTCCGGCCGTGATGAGTTCTCATCTTCATCCACTTCACCAAAGTGTGGTAAGACACAAGGTAATGATATGGTGAGTGGTGATGAAAATTGCAATGTTGATATTGAGCTTACTATTGATGATTCTTCATCTCTATCTCATTGCAATGCTTCATCTTTGGACTTAAACACATCTAGCACTAGAAATGATTTACATGCTTGTGTTGATAGTCCTTGCATATCATGTGTAAGTTGCTTGAATAAATCTAATGATGATATGCTTGCTTTGTCTTGTGGCCATGATAAAAATGCTTATATTTCCTCTAGTTGTTGTGTGACTAACATTGTAGAGGAAACCAAAGATTCTATTGGTCAAGACAAGATCTTGAAAGGAGCCTCAAGTAACTCTTCATCTTTATCTCACGGTCCTCATATATGCCTTATGGCCAAGGGTTCCACGGTACCTCCTACCATGGAACCTAATATGTCTCGTGGTGATAAGGATGAGGATGAATATGAAGAAGAGGATTGGGTTGTCTCTCTACGCGATAAAGGTGAGAGCGTATTCAAGGTTATTTGCAAAGATAAAATTGCTAGCACTCACTTCTTTGAAATCTTGACTACCGCTATTGAGAGCCAAAAACTTATTTGGATGCATGAGAACACCATTGATAAAAAGGGTGCTCTTGAACGAGAGTATGCCAATGATGTAGCATCCTTAAAGAATGATCTTGAAGAAGAACAAGATACCGTAGCCTCTCTAGAGGAGCAACTTGAAACCCTTGAGGTGTCTCAAAATGAAATATTTGCTAAACTCACTAAAGAAAGAGACCATGCTAAAGCTAAATTAAAATTGCTTAAAAATGAAAAGTCCAAAGTTGGTGTTGGTCATGATAAACTTGTTAAGGATCTAGATGATCTAGACAAGGCCCACAAGGCCTTGGAGAGCGAACACTCTATCCTCACCAAGTCATATGAGCAACTACAAGCTTCATATTTAAAAGAGCATGCTATGTTACCCTCTCTTCTTGATATGTCTTGTGATGATGCTTGTGCTACTAACTCTACTACTTGTGAAGCATCTATCTTGAAGGAGAATGTTGAGCTAAGGGCTCAACTTGATTTGCTAACTAGCAATTATGGGAAATTGGAAGAAAATCATGGAAAGCTTGCTAGCTCCCATGAGGATCTTCTAGCCTCTCATGATAGGCTAAAGTTAGCTCATGAGGCTATCATATCTAAGGCAACACCTTGTGAGCCTCATGTGGGTACTAGCACTACTACTCAAAATGTTATATTGCCATGTGCTAGTCCTAGTAATTCATCCACTCATAATATTGCTAAATCTTGTGATGAATTATCTTCCTTGCCTTCTTGCTCTAACAATGAAGGTTCTACTTCCTCTAGTACTTGTGTTGTTACTAACCATGTAGAGGAAATCAAAGAGCTCAAGGCTCAAGTCACTTCTTTGAAGAATGACTTGGTAAAGAGTCATGAAGGGAAATGCAAACTTGACACGATGTTAAGTGTGCAACAATTCCCCAATGATAAGAGTGGACTTGGATTCAAATCCAACAACAAGAACAAGTCCAACAACAACAACAACAACAACAACAACAACAAGGGCCAAGTACAAGTCAAAGACCCGGCCAAGATTGTTTGCTTCAAGTGCAAAATTGAAGGGCATCATGTTAGATCTTGCCCTTTGAAGAAGAAGCAAAAAGGGAAGCGGCCTCAAGCTCAAACTCATATTCAACCTCAAGTTGAAGAAATTCCACTTCCCAAGAAGAATCAAGCCAATGCTCCCATTGTGGAGAAATCTAGTGAGAAGAAGGAGAAGAAAAGAACTTGCTACATATGCCGTGAGAAGGGCCACATCTCCTCCTTTTGCACTATTGGTACCTCATCCAACTCTATCACCATTGATGATGTTTATTCTCTTCGTAAGGATGAGGGTGGCAATGTGTTTGCCAAATTTGTTGGTGCTCAAAGTGGTGTCAAGAAAAGAACCATTTGGGTTGCCAAGCCTATTGTGACTAACCTCTTAGGACCCAACTTAGTTGGGGACCAACAATCCAAAACTTGATCAATAGGTGCTTGTTGGAGGGCATTGGAGACTTGGCTACATCATGAAGAATTAAGGGATCTTCATCATTTATATTATCTCAAGCCAAGTCTTTTGATTATCTTGCTACTATCATATATCCAATGTTCCTCCTTGCGGTAACATGTTCTCAACTCATTTATATTGAAAGTTACTCGCCCCTTTGCATGTGTTAGTTTTGTTCCTAGCATGTGTTTGTATATGTTGTGCTTCCTACTTGCTTTTCTTGAGAAATCAAGTCTATGTATGTTGGGTTGCACACCGTGTACTTGTGTTTGTGTTGGAGCCTCTTTGCATCTTGTTGTATCTTATATGGCTCTTATGAGAGATTAATGGACTATCCCGTTTTGGGGGAGTGATATTCCTTTGGGAATTTCATGATCCTAACAATGTGTGTACATGAGGAATATCACTTAGAATTGATATTGCAAGATTATCTAGTCTCTATGTGGTATGTCATCTTCATGAGAAATTCAAATTCCAATGTCCATTAATATCTCTAGTTGGATCTTATTTGCCTCTTGTGAAATTAAATTCCTTATCACATTATGGGGGAGTAATAAGCTTTGTGTATATTACAAGCCTAGAAAATGTGAACATTTGAGGTTGTGTCACATAGAATTGATATTGTAAATTATCTCTCTATGTGGGCATGTTTGCTCAAACAAGCTCCAATTTGCTTAAATGGCTTCATTGCTAATATCTTTGTGGATCTTATTTGTGAAAGTTTTTCTTGGCATGGTTTTTCACAACGTGTCCCTCAATACATTTTTGGAAAACCATGTGCTTCAAGTCATACTATTAATTGCTTTGCATGTTGGTATGAATACTATTAATTGCCTTGCATGTTGGTATGACTAAATGAAGCTATCAAGAAACTATCTTTGCATGATGGTTAACTCTTATCTTTTACCATATGCTTTGTTCGTTGTAAATATGATCTTATGTATACTTACAAACTACCACCGGGAAATATTTCCTAATACCTCTTGTCCTAGGACAATTGGTAATCAATTATGAGGTAGATATTTATTGATCATATCTACATTGGCTCTTGTATTTATATTGCCTTATTTATTGCCATGAATTTGTTGTGCTTTGACTCCCATGTGTCTTCCTTGCATCTTATGGATCTAAGTTGTCTATTCAAACTTTCTTAGCATTGTTAGAAGATATAGGTAGCGTGATGATCCTAGTTTTGTGCATTTTGTATTCATATAAAAAATCCTAGATAATGCACCAAACTTGGGGGAGCTCTTCTATATTATTAGAATGCTTAACATCTCTTGATCTTTATCAAAAATTTGGTTTTGGGAGACATAAATTTTCTTTTTGGTACTTTGTGCCATCATAAAAAGTGTCGAGGGTTTGGTTTATTTGTTGGAACCTTGCTCTCTTGGGAGTTGGTTATCTCATTCCTTTGTGCTTAGGCTTAATTAGCTTCTTATAATGAGATAAGTCTTTGGAGTCAATCTTGTGTTGATTTGATTCTTTGATATAATTTGGGCAACCATTGTCTCTTGATTTATTTGGTGTTTTGTCCAAATTGTATCTTCCTTTGGTCCTTGAAAGTATTGTGCATGCATATTTAATATATGTATATCTTATGGCATGTGTCACTTTCTTTGATCCAATATATAGGGTAAACTCCATCAAATCCTAATTTGGCTAAGATGTGCATGAAATTCAATTTCATATCTATATGCACATAGTATTGTGGAGTTTGTCCTATATGTTGTAGTGTGTCTAACTACTTTGGACCCAATTAGTTTGGGGACCTTTTTGTACTTACCTTTGTGTTAGGTACAATGGATATGCATTGGATGCTTGTCTCACTCTTGGGGAGAAGTGGTGACTCAATGGTAACTTGAGGCAAGCTAGGATGGTCAACAAACACATATCTACTACATCCTCACCAATGCTATCTCGGTAACAAGTATCTTCTCATGCATATTTTTCTAGCATCCAACCATGTGGTTGCATCTTGGCATGAATCTCTTGATTTGCAAATGTTGTGCTTCTTGCTAAAGTCTTAACGAAACCTCTTTATTGCGAATGTGAGTAATTTGAGATGAGTACATATGTTGGGAAGTATATAAAATCATGCTCATGATTCACCCATCCCATCTATGCCTATCTAGCAATTTTATTGCATATCATTTCCTCAAACCTCACTCATGTGCAATATCGATGAAAGTGCAAATTGAGTTATTTCTTCTTTTGTGATACTTGTTTCCTTTCTCAATGCATCCCAACTATCTTCTATCCCTTGTTGATATTTGTGATGTATTTTAGATGTTTGTGGTTGAAGTTCATGAATGTACCATAAGATAAAATTGAGCCTTTGGCCATGCTATTAAGCAAAAATTCTTATTGGTATATTGCATGACTTCGTCTTGGATATCATGCTATATTTCTTGTGTATCTATTTTGTGTGTGCATATTTCTTTGTGGATAAATATCTTTGTGATATTGCTCACTTAGAGAAACTTATACACATAAGAGATGATACATCTCCATTTGATATCTTATTTATTTGTTGCGTGTTGATTGGTCATGCTAAGCAATATAATTCATTGAAGACTATGATGATGCTTTTTGCTCATCCTTGTAATAGTCTTATAATATGCTTTATCATGCCTTTCACATATCCTCTTGGTTGAGCCTTTTATTATGGTGCCTCTTAATTGTTGCTCAACCATTTGTTTGTTGCAAGTGTTAAGCTTAATTTTCTATCTATGATCTATTGCAAATGTTTGTGTTTTAAATGGTAATGAGGGAGTAAGGATTCCATGTTATGCATATTGTATTCAAATGCAACATTTTAATTTATGCATGTACCTTGGGGAGCTTCCTCATTCTATTTAAGGCACTATTTTGTGGTGATCATTAGAGTTTGATTCACTTG